>OY757925.1:78921749-79631643 GCA_963585895.1 Sepioteuthis lessoniana | reverse complement strand
GTATGTGTATCTGTGTATATATTAACATAGATGATTTTCAGTCTATTAATGGATATGTTACATTACCAGTTTTTCAGTCTTTTGTGATATATTAACTCTTCTAATTAGTATCTAAAAAACTTTAAAAAAAGATTCTTCACAAATATATATATATATATATATATAAAAGGATTCAGATTAATATTTTTATACTCATCTTGTTTCTACTGAGAATGTGAATGATTGATTAAAAAATGACATTCACCATGAATACAAAGCCTACAAAATTATTACTCAGCTGCAAATTGGACTGGAAATTGTTTTATTCTTTAAGTTAAAGCATTTTAGGGGGAGTCCCTGTAGCATGATGGCTAACGAGCTGGACTGTGATATCGTTGTTAGTGAGTTTGAACTAATGCATTGTTTTTTCTGGTTTATGTTTATATATATATATATATATATATATATATATATATATATATATATATACTGGCCCATTGGCCTAGTGGTAGAGTGTTCACCAATGGCCTGGGAGACAGGGGCACAATCTCAGGTCGAGTCATACCAAAGACTCAAAAAATTTAATACCTCCTGGCTTAAGACTCAGCATTATAAAGTACGTATTGGAGGTGCCCGTGATGTAATGGTTATCATCATAGGAAATGGACACGGTGACACAAGTTCAAATCCTGGCCCAGGCTAATTGCATTTCACATAGCACTACTACCCATGGGGAAGGTATGAATCCAATTATTCTCCCTCCAGCTATGGGTAAATAGTAGGACAAACTGGGTTCTTCAGCCTTGGTGAGGCAACTAGTCTAGGAGAAGGAAAGCTCTGAATTCAAACCTATTAAACTCTGCTTAAAAATTGACCTTGTGTCATATCCTGCTTGAGCGGAGGGGTTGGTAAATATGATAAAGTCCATATCAAGGACAAAGTGGAGCAATTCAGAGAAAGGAGTAATGCTCTCCCTGTCACCTTGATAGAGTAGCTATTGAAAAGGGAACCTTCGGTTCGCCCTCAACAACAGTTGCCAACTTTACTTTTATATATATATATATATATATATACACACACACACATGCACAAATATACATACAAGAGTCTTTCATAAAGTTCTAAGTCTCACCCAGATTTTAGATTTGTTTTACACCTCTCACCTTTGTATGGGCCTCACCTGTACATAGATTAAGACAGAAATCTGAATAAGTTTTTCTAGTTTTATAAAAAATGTCAGTGTGTCGCCACAGCAAAAATGTGTTGTATAGCCACATAATACATATGCATGCAGAAACATAACGACGCAATAATAGAGAGGAGCGGACACAGTTCTTTAGAAAAATATACCTCTCACTTTATTTGAAAGGGTTCAAAAGGGTTACGAAGGGTATTATTGTGTGAGAGGTGGGTTGGAGACTGAACAGAACTGCAACATATTGACCCCCACTCTTATGGCCATAACAGCATTTCTTTCCCGTTCTCCTGGACTGCTCAACCAGGGGCCTGGGGGCCCAGCCTCTCTGAGACATGGTCTTCATTCTAACATCTTCTCTCCAACTGCAACTGCTCAATTGGGGGTCCTGAGGGCCCCCTCTGCTTGGTGCTGGTTCTCTCTACCGCATCTTATCTCCAACTCATCTGAATTCCAACTGATCTGAACTTCCTGTCGCTAGGGTTATATAATAATTTGACACCCACTCTCCTTCCTGCTAGCATCACAATTTCACACTCAATTCAACCCCTCGACAGTCAAGTTTATATCCTGATATTCCTCGACCGGATGCACCTGTTATTTACACAGGTGCATTTCCTATTTTGACAGCTTGGCCGGGTCGGAGGTCAATATACAACAAATGTTCAGCTAAGAGAAACAGAGTTAAATGTCAACATGAAAGTAAATATTTACTTTGGCACCTGATTGAGCCACATAATCATCACATTACTCAAAAAGAATACATACTTGTTCAGTTTAACCAAACTTGTTGGTATTCTTTCGTAAAGCTCAGTCGCTAGGTAGCTATGAATAAGTACTCATTTCAGTAAACGTGATGAGTTATGAGTTGAAGTGAGATTATATGGACATTAGGACATTCTATTATCCTCAAATGGCTAAGTTCATTCTCTGGACAGTGATTAGTTGCTGGCCCAGTGAATGGGTATATTAATGTATGTATATACTGGCTTGCTTTAGTCATATTACGGGCAGGCTTGGGCTTGGGCTCGGTATTGAGTTAATGCCTGTTTTATTTTTATCTGCCAGCTGGACGCTAGCTGGGGCTGCTGAGCCGATAAGTGTTGTTATTCTTGTTTATTCTGCATGTTAGAGCAGTGACTTCTACATAACTGAAGTCAGACATATCAAATACTGACTCAACTGAGAATTGACAAAATAAAATTCTGAGTTGTAATTTTTATCCTATTTAATTTCATACTTGAAATATATATATTGTGTGTATGTATATATATATATATATATACACAGGCAGTATAATACAAAGGTAAGCAGCCTAGTCAGCTGGGGCTGTAGAATATGCTGACTACATCTCTGCAGAAAGGTATACTCCCCCACAACCCCAATGTGTGTCCTGGATATAAAACTAAACTGTATCTGATGGTGAGGCTCCAGTCTTGGAGCTCTGGGGAATGTGAAGTACTCCTTCATTACCATTACTCTCAAGTCCACTCTGACCTTGAGTGGTAGTAACTGTTAGGGTCCCTTTTATGGGTCAAATAGAACTGTTTAACCATTTAACTCTGTGCAAACAAATGACTTATGTTAAATTGCATTGTTTGGGTTAGATAACAATACTTGAAACCATTTAACTGAGAGCAAACAAATGAGCTTGTTTAAAATGTTACCTAAAAACTATTTGTTTAATATATATGTATAAACAGAATTTGGCATTAAATAACCTACAATGGTTGATATGCTGTGAAACCCAACTAAAACAAATGTTATCAAAAGATGTGTTTACAAATCATATATATTTGATATATATGTATAATCAGGATTTGGCATTAAATAACCCACAATGGTTGATATGCCATAAAATACAACTGACCAAACAACAAAGGTGAGTGTATTTATGGCTGAATACAAGCTCACCTGAGGATCAACAACATTGTGAGTTTTTGATCTTGTCGTATTATTTTCTTATTTTATCATTTTATTTTATTGTCTTGTTTTATACTTGAAAAATATTGTGATATTGCTCTGCATTTTCATGTAAAGATTTTACAGATTACAAATAATTTTACCATTTTTGCTAACTGCACCAATTTGCACTTTTCACTGGGTGCCCCATACTTCTAGACTATACCAATTTATGCTTTTTTTGAATAAATCCGTCCATGTGCTAAATGATATAGGTACTATCAAAAGGTTGAATACTACGAGCCATGAGGTCGGGTGTGTCTTTGAATGAACTGAAGTGGAAAAGGTCAGTGAAGTATCTTTTATCAAACATTGACTGCCATTGACTCTGTCCAGACTTTAAATTCTTGCATGTTTCAAAAGAAAAAATAATGAAAATAGAAAAATTCTCTTTCAAAAAATTCTCTAAAAAAGCTGTCAACACTTAAAAGAAATTCATCTTCATTTATGAACCTGAAGATAGGTACAAGATTTTTTAAAATTATATTTTATTCATAAAAACATATCTTTATATTTATTGTTTTCTCACTGTTTCCATCGATCAGTAACTAAAATTCTCTTTATGTCTATTCTATATGTAACATTCAACAAAAAATTTCAAACCAGTGCACTTAAAATACTTTAACTTAGGCAATAAAGGAATTTCCTGTTCAATTTGCAAATGAATGATTTGTGGGGTCTGTTTTTCTGTTGAATATCATTTTTTGTCTATTATCCATTTATCTATCTCAATCTTTTCATTAACTATATATCTATCTATGTATCTATCATTATCTGAGTCTTTTTATCATTAAGGGTTTTCGAACTATTGTCTTCATCTTTATTGTTATTTCCGCAACGTTTCGGCTGATATTTCCTCCGGCCTTCTTCAGGTGTTTGTCAAACTCGGGGAACCTTCACGAAACTTCGAACTACATCCTTTATTGAATCCATGGGGATCGCCTGTTCTGATTCCATTAGCCATAACCAGGTACAAATGTTAAGTATTCCTGTATTGTTATTCACCTGCAGTCAGGATTGAACCTGCAACAACCAGATGATTGTCCCCTTAGAAGCTTAGGGAACCAATGCCTGAACCTGCTGGACAATTCAGAGTGAATTTTTGGGACTTATAAACTTAATGTTCTTATTTGACTAGAATTACTACTATTATGTATCATTTTTTACCTGTGCTCATATTCAGGTTGTTTTTTTTTTTAATACAGGAATACTTAATACTTTTTTTCAATACAAGAATACTTGACACTTGTACCTGGTTATGGCTAATGGAATCAGAACAGGTGACCCCCGTGGATTCAATAAAGGACGTAGTTCGAAGTTCCGTGAAGGTTCCCGAGTTCGACAAACACCTGAAGAAAGCCGGAGGACATATTAGCCGAAACATTGTGGAAATAACAATAAAGATGAAGACAATAGTTCGAAAACCCTTAATGATAAAAATCACCAAGCTTTGTCTCAGAAATTTAGACAACTATTATCTGAGTCTATCAATCTCAATCTGTTCATGTCTATCTATCTCAATCTATCACTGAAATTCTCATTATATTGGGGGGGATACAAAGGATATCTTTTTGTGGGGGCTTTATTACAGCATACAGGAATCCTAACACTGATTTTTTTAAAAATTTGATTTATAATCTCAGTTTGAAATTTATTGACACAGGCACAGCATGGAACATTGAATTCAGTTTCCTTTTCCAAGACTGGTTGCCTAGCTAAAGCTAAAGAACTCAGTCTGTCCTACTATTTAACCATAGCTGGGGGAACAACAGATGGATTCATGCCTTTCTCAAAGGTATTGGTACAAAGCAAAATGAGGGTATCTTAGGTGGTATAATGGTTAGCTAGCTAGACTAGCAAACCTACACGAGTGAGTTTGTATCTCATTGGGTGCCCTATTTACATTGCCTTGTGCCACATCTAAGCAAAATGCTTAGTAAATTACTAGTACAAAGTAAAATGTCAACAGCTTTGTCCACAGTTTGAACTTAAGTTGACAATTTCATTTTTTATCAAAATAACCATCATATGAAGCACACCTGATATTAGTCGAGATATATCGGTGAATGATAATTATTGCATAGAATAAATGATTTTTTTTCATTAGTAAGCTATGGATTGGTTTGGTTTGGTTTCTGTGTTTAATGGCATATCAACCTTTGTGGGTTATTTAATGCCAAAGCCATACTTGTAGAAGAACAGCAGTGATACTATTTAACTCATAGCTGGAGATTAGCTATGGAATTATTGGTGTACCTATCCTGAGATAGATAAATTGATAGAGAGAGAGAGAGAGAGAGAGAGAGAGATACGGGATTCTAGAAAGATCACTCTGTAATCAAAGGACTGTGTTGTTCTCATGTTTACTGAGGCATAGACAGAAAAAAATTCAATAATTAAATGGTTATTTCCTTGAATTAATTGAACAGCTTTATATGGAAGGATTTTTTTTCTTTTTCTTTTCTTCTAAAACAAAAATGTATAAATGAAAAAAAAAGAAAAGAAAAAAAGAAGACTGATAAGACAGATATGGAAGCTGTAGCATCAGCAGCAGCTGGATTTATTAGTATGAATGGCTATTATACTGAGATATCCAAGAAAAGAGAGAGAGAGAGAGAGAGAGAGGTCAAAATAGAAAGGTAAAGGGTCTAAATGGTGGAGGGGAAGATAGTAGGAGGGATCAATCAGCAAAAGAAGTAGGATGTGGCTAGGAATTGATGGGTAAGTCGTTAAAAAGCTGAGCAGTTATATTTCTCTAGGTTGAGATAGATTGAATTTACAAAGATATCCTAATTCGGGTGGAAGATGAATATTTTGATGAAGCAAGACTGAGAGTCATACATAGATTGATATTAGCAAATATATGTAGCTAGGATCATAAATATTTGCACTATGCATATTTTACAAATAGGTAAAAGCACTGACTGCAGATTAAGAAACATTGTGTTACTCTGATCATTCAAGTAGAGAAAGCCAGTCAGCTTTAAACATAGTAATTTTTATCAATCTCAAGTCCTAATGACAGGTATAAGAAGTAAGCCCATAGTTATAACCATTCAGCTGACCTGTAAATAAATAGACAGATAGATATAAGAAATGGAGAATTGATAGATATAAACAGACTGATATTGATAGATATGACAACAGAGTGATAGATAGAAGAAATAAAGAACTGATTGATATGGGATTGATAGATATAAACATATAGATAGATATACAGGGTATGATAGAATTACTTCCAGCATTCTAAACTGACACCTGATTGTCACAAGTGAACCTAGGCAAATGGTAATTGTAGCCCCATCTAGCAAATGTCTTACCATTGTTTTTCAGATTAGATCAGTTATGATTATGGCTTTGACCAGTGCACATTGTGTGTTTGTTTTTGAAACATTTTCTAATACTGTTGAATCTGTAATTGTTACATAAAGAGCTTTTTGTACTCATTTCATGTTTCATGGGAATGATGCTGTTCCAGATAGAAAATTGATGCTCCTATAGGTTGAAAATTTCATCTAGATCTATAATAATATGAGATGGATAGATATAAAGAATAAAGATATATATATATTTACTGGAATTATTTTAGTGTGACACAGGGCCTCAATCATGGAGCATCCAGTGAGGATTTAAGTCACTACTCAAGCATTGGTTATAAGAGTAGCTTGCAAACTGTTATTCATTACATTTTGCTTAGCATGATTCAAGGCTATATTAATGGAGCTCCCATGAAGGTTAAAATCATTAAACTTGTGAATTGGAATGTAAGATAATTTTTTTAGCCATTACTGTACAGTGGGAACTTACAGATAGATAGATTTGAACTGTCTTTGATAAATAGATATGATGAGTGAAGCAGATAGATATCGATAGATAGGTTGAGAGCTACATTTGTTGAGATTTTGAGATTTAAACTGATATGATGAGTGAAACATGGATATCAACAGAATAATGAATATATATATATATATATATATATATATATATATATATATATATAAAAGATTCTGTGGTTCATGCAAAATTTTAATTTGACCTTTAAAAGTTTATGCATTTTAAAATGCTTTATTTCTTGACTGCTGAGTTTGTTGATGTTATTCAGGTTGCGTATTTGAATGTTATTGTACTGACGCTCAAGTTATATAAAGATTCTGTGGTCTGTGCAAAATTTAATTCTAGAATTTCAAGATATTCTATAGTATTTTAAATTGCATATGCTTTTAAAAGCCATTTTTAAATATATATATATATATATATATACAGAGAGAGAGAGAGAGAGAGAGAGAGATTTGGACTGTCTTTGATAAATATAATGACTGAAACAGATAGATATCAGCAAAAATAAAATAGGTAAATAGATGACTATGCACAGTCTCCAAAAATATGAATGGACTGTTATAGATAGATAGACGGACAGATAGATAGATAATGAACAAACTGCAAATAGATAGATAGATAGATAGATAATGAACAAACTACAAATAGATGGATAGATAGATAGATAATGAACAAACTACAAATAGATAGATAGATAGATAGATAATGATCAAACTACAAATAGATAGATACACAGATAGATAGATAGAAACTAACTAAGATAGTAACATAGAATAAAGGTATGAATTTAAAGAAAGAATAAAATGTGTACAGATAGAAAGATAGGCAAAGAGAAATATTATAAATCAAATAAAGATTTTAACAAAGATATCAACTAACAGAAAAAGAGATGGAATGATTTAGACTGAGAGAAATGAGATGTTAACAAAAGTAATAGACAACAGAGAGGTAAGTAAAAGTAGACAGAATGTCTTCTAGAAATGGAGAAAGAGAAATATTGAGTGAAAGAGAAAGAATTGAAAAGAAGAAAAGACAATGGCTCCGTATCTCTTTATCATTTGTCTAGACTACGTACTTAGAACATCGATTGACAAAATCAAAGAGAATGGCTTCGAACTGACGAAGAAAAGAAGCAGAAGATATCCCGCAACAACAATTACCGACGCCGACTACGCCGATGACATAGCGATACTGGCAAATACACCTGACCAAGCCGAAACACTTCTGCATAGCCTGGAACGAGCAGCAGCAAGCATAGGCCTCCATGTTAATGCACACAAAACGGAATATATGTGCTATAACCAAACGGGGGACATCTCCACTCTAGAAGGAACCCCTCTTAAACTAGTAGACAAATTCACGTACCTAGGAAGCAGCGTCGAATCAACCGAAAAGGACATCGAAACGAGGTTAACGAAAGCATGGACAGCTATCAATAGGCTATCGACTATATGGAAGTCGGACCTGACCGATAAAATGAAACGCAGTTTCTTCCAGGCAGCGGTCACATCGATACTGCTATATGGATGCACTACATGGACGCTAACAAGACGGCTCGAGAAGAAACTAGATGGCAATTACACAAGAATGCTGCGTGCAATCCTCAACAAGTCCTGGCAGCGGCACCCCACAAGACACCAACTGTACGGCCACCTGCCCCCTATCACGAAATCTATTCAAGTTAGGCGAACCAGACATGCAGGACATTGCTGGAGAAGCAGAGATGAACTCATAAGAGATGTACTCTTATGGATCCCCACACACGGCCGCGCAAAAGCAGGACGACCAGCACGAACGTACATTCAGCAGCTGTGTGAGGATACAGGATGTTGTCCTGAAGACCTGCCTAGGGCGATGAACGATAGGGAGGAGTGGCGAGAGAGGGTCAGGGATATCCGTGCTGCCAGCACGATATGATGATGATGATGATATATATATATATATATATATATATATATATATATATGTAAAGTAAAAATTAATATCTCAGAGAGAAAGAGATTGATGCAGAAGTGAAGCTAGGAAAAATATTTTACAGGGAGAAACAGTAAGGGAGGGATAGATAGAGAAATCAGACACAGAGTCTATGTAAGCAAAAAAAGAAAGAATATTTCACAGTAATAAGCAAAGAGA
Source organism: Sepioteuthis lessoniana (assembly GCA_963585895.1). Taxonomy (NCBI): domain Eukaryota; kingdom Metazoa; phylum Mollusca; class Cephalopoda; order Myopsida; family Loliginidae; genus Sepioteuthis; species Sepioteuthis lessoniana. The sequence continues at coordinate 79,622,537 of OY757925.1, read as the reverse complement.
GATGAGACACAAGAAGTCTGCATAAGCAAGAAAGAAAGAGAGGAGATATTATACAGAGAGAAGCAGTAAGGAAGAGAGAGAGAGAGAGAGAGAGAGAGAGAGAGAGAGAGACCCTATATAAGCAAGCAAGAAAGAAAGAGAGAAAGATTATTTCACAGTAATAAGCAGAGAGAGATGAGACTCAAGCAATCTGCATAAGCAAGAAAGAGAGGAGATATTATACAGAGAGAAGCAGTAAGGAAGAGAGAGAGAGAGAGAGAGAGAGAGAGAGACCCTATATAAGCAAGAAAGAAAGAGAGAATATTTCACAGTAATAAGCAGAGAGGGATGAGACACAAACAGTCTACATAAGCAAAAAAAGAAAGATAGATATTACAACAGGAAGAAGCAGTAAGGAAGAGATAGACTTTTTGTCTCATCTCTCTCTCTCTCTCTCTCTCTCTCTCTCTCTCTATCTATGGAAACAAGCAACAGAGGGAAAGGTAGAATATTTCACAGAAGCAGAGAGACAGGCAGACAGACAGAGAATAAAGTTGGTAAGTGGTGATTATTGTGTGTCATCAAGTCTGCAACATCCAGGATGTTCAATAGCTGCTTGGCTCCGAGCATACAAAAATGGCTTGCTCTGTCCATCTTCTACCCCTGCAGTCTTGAAAGTAACAATAATGTTCATTAAAAGCTTCGACCTTCTTCTCTCGTTCTGCTTCCTCTTTTATCTACTGTTTTTTTTTGTCTTCTGTTTCTTCCAAATGCTACAGCTAAGTGGGGTGGAGTTATCAAATCAATATGCAGAAATGCTGGGTGAGCATATCCTGAATGTTAAATTGTCAGGCATCTTAAATAGATATCAAAGACAAACTGTGGCTACAATTGAAGAAAGTAGAAAATTGCATGAGGAAGGAGGGAAATTGTCACAACAGACTTCAGACTTTAAATAGAAATTACAGTCTATATATTAGTAAAATCTTCATTATTTTTATGTGTACATACGCACATTTGCATATATAGACTTCAAATTCTTGGAACTCTCTATATAAAGATTAAAAAATCTTCCTTAAGCAAGAACAACTTTGAATATAACAGCCACATTCTGAAATGCCTGTTGCACATTTCCTGCCAATTTTTCCTTTTAATTCAAGTTAAATTCTTTTCTTCCATAAATTTCCCTCTCACTTTCCTTCCTCCTACTCTTTATATAAATGTAATATTGTGTTTGTCATTTAATTATTTACTCCCCTGAAGATGGTTCTAGTTGGAACTGAAAATACTTAGGAAATGTATGGCACCTTCCAAAATTTATTCCAGCCAAAAGTCAAATGACTCACACAAAGAATTGTATTATCATCTGGAGAGAAGACAAATACAAAGTGTTTGTCCTACTTAATTAAACATGTTTAAATAAGAAACTGCTGCCTTATATATATATATAGAATAAAAAGTAAAGTTGGTGACCGTAGTCGAGGGTGACCAGGAAATTGTGAAATACAAACAGCCTTGTCCAGGATTTGAACTTAGTTTGCCATGTCTAACCGGGCCATTGGCCTAATGAGTAGAGTGTTCGCCAATGGTCCAGGAGACCTGGGTTCAATCCCAGGTTGCGTCATACCAAAGACTTTAAAAATGGTACTTGATACCTTCTTGCTTAACACTCAGCAATATAAGGTATGTATCAAGAGTAAAGTGGAGCAGTCAAGGGAAAGGAGTAGCACCCTCCCCTACACCTCGGTGTAGAAGCTATTGAAAAGGGGAGCCTTCTGGTCGCCCTCGACTACAGTCGCCAACTCACTTGCTATATCTATTTCCTATGATGACAACTATAATGTCAAAAACTATTGAATAAGACTCTCCCAAAAAGGGGATACCCTGAGTTTGGCACTAAATTGCATCTGATAGCAAGGCTGGGGAGTAGGGGGTACCACTTCATTACCATTACTCCCAGGTACATTCTGACCCAGACTAGTAGTTTGGTTTGGTTTCATGACATATCAACCATTGTAGGTTATTTAATTCCAAATCTACAAACTGTAGCCATGTCAGTACTATTGTATGGCTTCACAATCTGGACTTTAGCAAAGCATTCGGAGATAAGAGCTAAATGGGAACTACACAAAAATGCTGTATGCTGTTTTGAACAGATTTGGAAGCAGCACCTCACAAAATAGCGGCTGTACAGCCATTTGCCTATCAGCTCACAAACTATTCAAGTAAGATAGAAAAGGCATGCAGAGCATTGGGGATGAACTCAAAAGTGACTATTTTTTTTTGGCTCTCACATATGGAGACACCAGTGTTTGCTGACCAGTAAAGACCTATATCCATCATCTCTGTGTGAATACTGGATGCTGTTTGAATGAGTTGCCAAGAGTGATGGATGATAGAGATGGAAGGCAAGGGAGAGTCATTGGAATCTGTGCTATCAGCACAACTTGATGGTATGTTATTTACTAAGCTTAGCTTAGTTGTGGCACAAGGTCAGAAGCATGGGGCACCCAGTAGGAATCTCACTAACAATGGTCTACTAATCTAGCTAACTAACAATAACTCCATGTGAAGTGTCCTGTAATAAAAGCACATCTTTGTGAGATTCTTATTAGAGTAATATATTTAAAATGGTCTTAGTGAATAAAACAATTTCCAGTCCAATTATCAACTAAAATTATATGTGGTCTGTATTCCCATTGAATATTATTTTAAATCATCCAAATATCTTCACACACACACACACACACACACACACACACACACATATATATATAATATTGTCTCATCATTTCTAAAGGCCAGTTGATAAACACAATTCTATTTTTAGTGAAGCTGTCATTCCTAAATCAATTCAATTGTCAGCCTTTTGGCTTTGAAGCAAACAAATCAAGCTTAAAGATCTATTCCTTAGAGAACACCTCTCTATTGCAATATTTGTGATTTGTCTGAGCTACCTTGGTATTTTTGGTCCCAACTTAAGTAGAAAAAAAATTGATTACATTTTAAATTACCTGATGCTACATTTTACAGAAAAGTTATTGACTAATCTTAGCTTAGTTGTGGCACAAGACCACAAGTAATGTGCACTCAGTCAGAATCAAGCTCCCTGCTCAGAAGTGATTAATCTTTGAAACTCATTTGTTAACCCTTACATCACAATGTGGTACCCTAAAAATTGGCAAAGGTTGAAACTATAGGACATCTCATGAGAATCAAGCTCACTAGTAGAGATCAAATTTTCTAACCATTACATCCTTTTTGGCTGGTCAGATGACCTTTGCTGGTAAACTAGTCGGGGCTCTGTTTGAACTGCAGAGTTTTCCGCAGCTGCCAAAAGCAGACATGTCATCATGTTTCCAAATACGTAAATTAGAGATTTTTTCCCAACATCCGTCATTTGTCTTTACTGGGTCTAACTGTATGTTAAACCTATTTAGACTTTATTTAGCATGATTTTATCAGAAATTAAAATCATATTTTGTTTTGCTGAATTCTTATTACCTGCTTCTTTTTATTAATAAATATTTGGAATATGTGTCTGCTTGATTTTGGTATCCTTAGGAACAAAATCTTATTGTCAGACACTTATTTAGTTTATCCTTAAGGGCATACACTTGTTTTGTGTGTCCTTAAGGACATATACCTATTTAGTGTATCCTTAAAGACATACACTTATTTTGTGTGTCCTTAAGGACATATACCGATTTAGTGTATCCTTAAAGACATATTCCTATTTAGTGTATCCTTAAGGACATACACTTTTCTTGTGTGTCCTTAAGGACACATCTATTTAGTGTATCCTTAAGGACATATACTGATTAGTGTATCCTTAAGGATATACCCTTATTTAGAGTATCCTTAAGGATATACCCTTATTTAGTGTATCCTTAAGAGCATACCCTTATTTAGTGTATTCTTATAGGCATACACTTATTTTGTGAATCCGAAACCCTTGAAATTCTTTGTATTCATCTTCCTGGCAGCATGAAATCTGGCCAGAGAATCCCTATTTCTACATTACTATTGCCTAGCAATGATATAGCCATTCAGGCTGTTAAGTAACAGCTTACAATATTTTTGAAGGAAAGAGAAATTGAAAACAAAAGGAAAAATATGTAGCGATGCAGAGAAATGTGAAAGCTGAAGTATAAAAAGTTATAGTGAGAAAGGAAAAAAGAAGAATGCAAATGATAAAGAGTGATTATATATATATATTTATATATACACAATCATGATTAAAATTTAATGCTAAGTCTTTTTGATCCATAAAATCTTGACAGTGCTCTATGTATGAAAATGCAGAGCAATATCATAATATAGTTTCAGTATAAAATAGGATAACAATAAAACAAGATAAAACCTCACTACTTAGAACATGACTCCTGATTGTGACAGAGAGGGTCCAAGTGCTGACAGAGAGGCAGAGAGAATAATTTACATCTTGTAACAATTACTAAAAGAGTAAGTGCTTTAATATAGACACTTTTTAGCAAAAATTAACATAGAAAGATATAGCGGGTGAGAAAAAAGCTACAAAACTGATCTGAGCTAGATTTTCTAGTTTCATTTACAACCTTTTAGGATATGACTGAAATAATTCCTGAAAATTTGATTGAAATCAGGTTAAAAATGGCAGGGATGAGTGGAAGCTGCAAAGACAGAGGAACATTTAGTGAATGATAATATGACAACATCTCTGACTAAAATTGAATAAATCTATACATTTATTTTTTAAAATCCATCAAATTCACAAGATGCACAATTTGATTGATTGGTTTTATGATTTTACGGCATGTCAACCTGGTAGGGTTATTTTATGCCTAGAGGTTAGGGAATTGCATTCTTTGTACTTTGATATTTATATTTTTTTGCATAGTTGTTTTTTGCACACAATTATGTGGTGCATTCAATAGGTTTCCAGACTTTTTTTTTGTACAGTCATTTAAAATTGTTGTAGACTCTTAAAAATTCAGTAGGTTATTGCTATACATCTTATGAGATGACTGACCAATTTTTATGATTTCAGCTGCAAATGAACAGCTACAGCAGCAATTGGAATACACCCTACTAAAGCCTGATTGTCACAGCTGGTGAATTTCAAAATCCAATCTGGATGTGAGGACACTTTAGAAGAACGATATGCAATAAAATTGTGTTTTAAACTTGGAAAAAATGCCACAGAAACGTATGGAATGCTTCAGACTGCTTTTGGAGCATCTTGCATGAATCGAGCATCAGTTTTTGAGTGGAATAAGAGATTCAAGAAAGGTAGGGAGTCTGTGAGGGATGATGAGAGGTGTGGGAGGTGTAAGGAAGTCAATACACCACAGTTGATTGGCTAAAGGGTTAGGGTTACTATGTTGAGGTTTTAAGGGAGTTCAGGAAGAGATTCTGTTGGAAGAGTCCAGTACTCTTCAAATCGGGCCAGTGACATTTCCAGCAAGACAATGCACCAGTCCACAACTCGATCCTTGTCACAGACTATTTGACCAAGATGGGCATCAAGACAGTTGCTCACTGTCCCTATAGTCCAGATGTTGGTCCCTGTGACTTTTGGTTATTCCCTAAGCTCAGAGGCTGTCGTTATGAGACAATTGAGGAGATGAAATAGGCTGTGAGCGTGTCATTGACACGCTCACACAAGAGGACTTCCATGGGGCCTTCCAGAAGTTGTTGGAATGGTACAACAAGTGCCTTGCAGCCGGAGGAGATTACTTTGAAGGGGACTAGAGTTTCATGTGTATACTATTAATAAAAGTGCCCATATGAAAAAAGTCTGGAAACTTATTTAATGATCCTTACATATATGAAATATTCCTTTCTGATAATAAATAATTTGCACAGTTGTATGGTTTCAATTATTCCTATCCAATATTAATAGTTCATACACAATTGTATGTTTTCAAGTAATTATTTCTATTTAATAATAATTTCTTTGCCCACAGTTATATGGTTTTAAGTAACTATTTATAATAATCCTTAGTAAGTAAAGTTGGGGACCTTACTTGAGGGTGACCCGAAGGCTCCTTTTTCAATAGCTACTACACTGAGGTGTAGGAGAGGGCTCTACTCCATTCCCTGGATTGCTCCACTTTACCCTTGATCCTTACCTTATAATGCTGAGTATTTAGCAAGGTGGCATCAAGTATCATTTTTTTGAGTCTTTGGTATGACTCAACCTGGGATTGAACCTTGGTCTTCCGGACCATTGGCAAACACTCTACTTATTAGGCCAATGGAACTATTCTAAAATCAAATATTTTACAGTTATATGATATCAAATATTCTTATTGAATATGAATAATTTTTAAACAGATCTATCTGGCCTTCAGATAAAATTCTAATGGATTCTACTATCTTCAGCTCAATCAGCTGGGGCTGTGGAATACACTGACCACATTTCTGCAGAGGGGTAAGACCCTCCCTCCCCAAACAGTGTCCTGGATTTGACACTAAACAATCTGATGGTGAGGCTTAAGTAATGCTGGAAGTTTGTGGAATGTGGAGTACCCATTCATTGCCATCACTCCCAGGTCTACTCTGGCCTGGAGTGGGTCAAATAGAACTGTTTGACATTTAAACTGAGTGCAATGGCTTATGCTAAAATGAATTGTTAGAAATAGAACTGTTTAACCATTTAATTGTGTGTAAACAAATGACTGATGTTTTATTGAATTGTTAGTGTTAAATAGCAATACTTGAAAACATTTAACTATGTGCAAACAAATGACCTGTTAGAAATGAAATTATTTGATCATTCAACAGTGTGTAAATATCACTGATATTTAATTGAATTTTTTGTTAGACATAGAAATATTTGGAACCATTAAACTTAGTTGGCTTATGCTGAATTGAATTATAAGAAATAGAACTGTTTGCTCATTTAACTGTGTGTAAACAAATGACTGATGTTTAATAGAATTGTTAGTGATACATAGCAATACATGGAACCATTTAACTTTGTTGACTTATATTTACAAATCATATATATAATATATGCATAAACCAGATTTTGTATTCTACATAGTACTAATACCTTTGGGAAAGGTCTGAATCCAACAATTTCAGTCCAGTTAAGAGTGAATAGTTGGACAGACTGGGCTCTTTAACTGTAGTATGGCAACCAGTCTGGGAGAAGAAAAATTCTGAATTCAAACCTGTTAAACTCCACTTAAAAATTGACCTTGTGTTGCATCCTACTTGTGTTGGAGGGGCTGGGTAAATTCATATCTCTCTGCTTATGATTCAGTCAGCATAAAGGATGGAACAACTTGAAAAAGACCAATAAACTATATTTCTTTAGGAGAACTGAAGATTTTTTCAGCATTCATGTTTTCTTTTTGTTTTTTATAAATTTAGTTTTAAAAAAACTTTGATATCAGCAAAAAAAAAAAGAGAAATTTCCTGGCTTACCTGTCATGGTAAATATTCCCACCAGCATTCCTAAATTTCGTCCAGCTAACATTACATCATCACTGTCCGCATTGGCACCAGTCTGTTTTGATTTTCGGCCAGCCCATATTCCCACAAATAAAATGCCAAGGTAGAATACAACAATGGCTAAAACACCTGCTATGTGGACTGCCATAGTCCTAACTCTGTCTCAGTAACAATCAGGCACAAGCAAATGACAGATCTGAAAAGAGAAAGAAAAATGATTAAATTTATTTAGCTTATTAAAGAAAATGAGTTAATAAAAAAAAAAAAAATCTTGGGAACAGATCATTATGACAGGTTGTATAAAGTTGATATTTTTGAAGCTATAAACATAAAGAAATATTAATCAACAGTTTCTGTCTCGTCTACTGATATGCAATATGGGTGAAATAAAATTAATAAATCAGAAAATAAAACATAAATCAATTAAAACAACAAAAGTCCAATCAGTTTTGTATTTAACCCTCCGAAACAGTAAGCTCAGTATTTCTGACTGAACACTATTTTACTCTATACAGTAAGTAAGTAAGGGTGACCCAAAGGCTCCCTTTTAAAATGCTACTACACTGAGGTGTAGGGGAGGGTGCTACTCCTTTCCCTGGATTGCTCCACTTACCCTTGATCCATGCCTTATGATAGTGAGTGTAAAGCAAGCACTATTTTAAGTCTTTAGTATTACTCCACCTGGGATTGATCCCTGGGGTGCTGGACCATTGACGGAAACTCTTTTTAGCTCAGTGAGATTATATCAGATATCAATAATACGAGGGTGAGAGCAAAATTTTAGAATATTTTGGTTTGCGCTTGTTTGCAGTGCATTTCTCACATGATAAGAAGAGTTCAAGCTGTGAGAGGTAGTATTGTGGTAATTGGTGTGCTGATATGTTGTGCATTGCTTTGAAAGTCACAAAGATGCATGTGAATGTAGTCTAATTTAGGAACTTATGCTTTATGAGTTTGAATTGAGTCACAACCCTAACCCTAACACTGCAGAAGCAACTAAAAATAATCATTATGCAAAAGGTGGAAGCATAATTGATCACAGTGCAGTAACCAGATGGCTAAAGAAATTTTACTTGAGTTACAAGAATCTCAATGATCAGGCAAGGTCAAGTAAGCCTAAAAATGTAGTTTGGTTTTATGGCATATCAGTATTTATAGGTTATTTAATGCAAAATCCTCTTTATATTTATATATACATATATATATATATATATATATATATATATATATATAATTTGTAAATACATTTTGTAGATAACTGTCTGAACTTTTTTTGCACATAATTAATTGGTTTCAAGTATTGCTATATAACAGTCACAATTTAATATCAGTCATTTGTTTGCACACATTTTGTTCTATTTGATCCATAAATAGGACCCTATCAGGTGCTACCACACCAGATCAGAGTGGACCTTGGAGTAATGCCAATGAAGGAGTACTCCACATTCACCAGATCTCTAAAGCTGGAGCCTTGCCATCAAATAGTTTAATGCCATATCAGGTAAATTGGAGGGGGGTTCTTACCTCTCTGCAGAGATTAAGTCTGTGTATTCTACAACCCCACCTGACTGGGTTTCTAGATGTGAGGATGTCGAGACTGTGCACCAAGCCATAGAGACAAATCCAGTGAGTAGCCCTCAGAGAGTATCAGGAAAGCTCGGTATTTCACGATGTTGTTTGTTACCATCATGACCTTGACAAAAGTATCCAGAACTGTTGAATTATGCCTCATGTTACCAAAATATTTCAAAAGTTTTGACTCACCCTAGTACAATACATAGTAAGAATATATCAGATACTAATTATAAAATAATATAGCAACCATTCACAGACTTTTTTTAATGAAAAGATTGGAGAGTTTTAACCAAGATGTCCTAACATAGTTGCAAACTTTATTTTTTTTTTAAGGGTTGAAATCTAAATCGGATCTTTTCTATATTTTAGATATTTTTCTTAACATTTAATGTATTTAGAGATATCTGTTTAAAATAAGATGTTGGTTGGTTGGGTTTTATAGCATATCAACCTTTAAGATAAGATGCAAATGAAATAGATTTATTTCAATGTTTATTAAGTTAGTTTATTAGGTTTAATGGCATGTTAATTCTTAATGATTATTTAATGACAAATCCTGTTTATATATATATATATATATATTATAATCACACCCTCAAAGAGTGCATATGATCGCCTCGTCAATGATCTTCTTGTGGTCCTTACAAGTTTCAGGTCTTTCAACATCATACTTGCTCTCCCAAGTGACCCTATCAAAACTATTATTCTGGCAGGCGATCCTGCTGTGAAAAGTTTGCCAAGTACACAAAACCGCACAGCACACACCTAAAATAAAGTAAAAATACTACTGCTATTGAACTTTAAACTGGAAGTGGCCTAGGAGAAATGACATGCATCACTTCCCTACCAGTCACGACAAGTTAAAAAGGTAAACAATCACTTGCTCATCTTCTTTTGGATTTTGTATGAGTATACTCACACACACTGAGCAAGGTCCGGTTCAAGATAACAGGTAAGCAAATTCCTACTCATGCGTATTCAGTCGATAATATATATATATATATATATATATATATATATATATATATAATGATTTGTTAGCAAATATTTTGTAGGTAATTTTATTTCAAAAGCATTTAAACTCATTTGTTTGCACCCAGTTAAATGGTTTCCAGTACAACATTGGTAATTCTATTTATCCAGTATTACTCCTGCCCTGTCCGCTGGGGCTATAGAATATGCCGACTGCACCTCTGCAAAGGGTAAGACTCCCCCCCAGTTGGGCCACCTGTTGGCCATAAGTGGTGACCTATAAGGCGCTAAGATGGGATCCTGGTGGTTGAGCAGTCATTGCTCCCGCGACAGAATGGTCAATGACTTGCAACACACCACTTTGGCTCTTACTTAGTCTGATGGGCAGTCAGATAGGTCCAATCTGATTAAATGGCTGGTCATGTCTAACCCTAGCACCTATATGTTTATACCAACCATACTTTTAAATCTGCACTTGTAGCAAGTTCTCAACCCTTATATTTTAGGTGCTAGAAGGTGGTGACCGAGGGTCAATTGCGTTGAGAGAATAGGAATTTGTTGAAAACCTGAAATTGGCAATGGCTTGAAAACCTACCCTCAGCTCAAGTATACTGGTCGTGTATCTCTGTCTCCACCAAAGCGAATGGGTTTCCCCCTTGGTACATTCCCAACACAAATTGGACTCCGTGGTGGGTGGTGGAGCACAGAGCCAGTGAAAAATATATCACATCTATGGTGTCTTCAAATAAAAAAACTAAACAAAACCTGTTAGAATCAGACTTGGATAATGAGGCAGCAGACTTCCCCAGATTCATTGTTATTGAATCTTTGGAGGAGGTCTGCCTAGCCAAATTCTCTCATTTCCTTATAGAAAAAATTATTTCTACAAGGGCTACTACAAAAACTGTTAAAACCAGGAATGGAAATTGCTAGTCAAGGTGGACAGCTGGTGGCTGGCAGAAAACATTTAAAAATAAAAAACGTTTCATACAATAAAATGCAGAGTGTACCCGCATGATAAACTCAACACTTCCAAAAGAGTTATCTGGAGTAGGGAGTTGGCATTAAGATGGAAGAGGGAATAGCATCAGCCCTAGGAAAACAGGGAGTTACAAATATAAGAAGAATCTCCATTAGAAAAGGCGAAGAATGAATCCCGACCAACACTTTCATCCCGATATATATATATATATATATATATATATATATAAAGAACAAGATAATTAATAAGTATTTTCTGTTATAAATTCATTCATCTATTGAGAGAATCTTCTGATGGATTTGAACAGAAATTTATATATATATATATATATATACACAAACATGAAGGTCATTCAGTAAAATGTCTCAGAAAACATAGCAATACTTGGAACTATTTAACTTTGTTGATTTATGCTAAATTGAATTGTATGAAATAGAACAGTTTAATCCTTTAACTGTGTGTAATCAAATGATTGATGTTTAATTGAATTGTTAGTGATACATATATGATAGTGGTGTAATGGTTAAAGTGATGGACTGCGGAATCATAGTGAGTTCAAACTCAAGTCGCGCTATTACATTCACTTTCGGACAAATACCCTTGGGAAAGGTATGAACTTCCTTATCCTCCCAGCTATGGGTTAAATGATAACACTACTATTCTTTCAGGAGAATGGCTTTGGTATTAGATAACCTATAAAGAATGATATGCCATTAAAAACAAAGAAACCAAACCTTGGAACCATTTAACTTTTTGACTTATGCTAAATTGAATTGTTAGAAATAGAACTTTTTGATCCTTTAATTGTGTGTATCTAAAAATGTGTTTGCAAATCATATATTTAATATGTATGTCAAAATAGGATTTGGCATTAAATAACCAATAGTTGTTGATGTTGATATGCCATAAAACCAAACCAAACCGAACCAAAGTCATTCAATAAATAAGGCGAATTTTGTCTAAGTAGTTGGTAATAAAAATTGTAATATAATAGCCGAGGGATTTCGGTTCATGCCTTTGGGTTTAGTTAGGCTGAGAACCTTTCGGCTCAGCACACGGAGCGGACATGTCACTCAGAGATGTCACAATAGCCTGAGATGATGAAACGGGTGACGAAGTGCAGGTGACGTCATGCACCGTAATAAAAAATGGTTTCGAACCGGAACAAAGAAGTCGTTATGTGTTTTCGAATTTCGAGATTCTTATGTTCTCTATGTATGTTACCAACATTCGATGTCCATTTCGTACATGGCCGTATCTGGCTATGTAACATTTAGCACTATTTACAGTTGCATCTTTTTCTAGGAAATCAATTGTGATGGTTACTTTCATGTTCCTTTTGACTCTTGAGATGATCTCCTTTACTGAATGTTGCACCCAAAACTTTTACTTTATTGGAGAGTTTGTGTATTTTCTCTTCCTGATTTTTATTTTTCAACTCCGGCTTGTAGTGGCAAAGCAATGTTTTGTTCATTTGGAAACCTTTTTTTTTTCTTTTTTTTTTTTTACTAAAACAGGCTTGCTTCTTCATATACACGACACGTTCTTCTGTAAAATTCACATGGTTTACATTTCTCAGTCAGCAAATTTTGATGAAAGACCTCTGTTCAAGCCTAGAGTACTCTGGTTGATTCACCACAATTTTGAATAGAGCCTAAACAAATTTTTTTTTTGTTTTGTTTTTTGCGAGATTAAAATAATTTTTGCTAGAAGCAATTCCAAATTATGTAGAGTTTACATTTATCGAAAAAAAATTCTGTAAAAATATTCATTTTATTTTCATTTTTATAAAAAATATTTTCCTTATTTATATACATATCTCAGTCGAGTGCTCAGTCGGCTGGGGCTGTAGAATACACCAACTGCTTCTCTGCAGAGGGGTAATACCCACCCAATGAGTGTCCTGGTATGACACTAAACAATCTGATGGTGAGGTTCCAGTGATGCTGGGGCTTTGTGGAATGCGGAGCACCCCTTCATTGCCATTGCTCTCAGGTCAACTCTGGCTCCGGAGTGGTAGCACCTGATAGGGCCCTATCTATGGGTTAAATAGAACTAAACTGCATATCTATGCTCAACTGAATTGTTTGAATTAGAACTGTTTGACTAAATTGAAAAGCTTGAAATAGAGATGTTTTTGTCAATTAAACTGTGTAATTACATTTAAAATGCATACTTATACTACACTGAATCGTTTGAAATGGAACTGTTTTTGACATTGAAACTGTACTTATACTAAACTGAATTGTTTAATATAGAACTGTTTTGACATTTAACTGTGTGTAAACAAAACCAGTACTTATACTAAACTGAATTAGCTGAATTAGAACTGTTTGACTAAACTGAATAGCTTGAAATAGAAATGTTTTTGACAATTAAACTATGTACTCATGCTAAACTGAATTGTTTGAAATAGAACTGATTATTTGTATAAAAATGGATTTGGTGTTAAATTACCTACGAAGGTTGATGTGCCATGAATCCCAAACAACCAGCCAACCAACCATCTCCTCAGTCAAAAAACTCCTCTCATTTATTGAATGACCCTTTTATATAGAAATCAAAAGAAACACGAATAAAAACTTATGGAAGAGCATAAGTTATTTCCCTTTGTTTTTATTTCTAAAGGTTTACAACATCAATAGGAAAAGATAATTGATGGAGAATAGATAATGTGAAAAAATATATATATTTTATTCTGACCTTGTGGCAAACTACTGAGTAAAGGACTATTTCTTCAGCTCATTGGTTTCATTTCCAATTATAACCAGAATCAACCATAAAACTCTACAGCTCCAATGATTTTGCATTCTCTTGTGTATAACATTTGACAGTACTATTCTTCACTTATTTTAATCGTTCATAGGAAAGATCCAACAAGACATTTCAGTCTATGTTCACCCAATAAGAAAATTCTGGACAAATGGTCAACCATGTTATGGTAAATTATTCCCCATTTTTTGACCAATCAAATGCTGACATACCAGTACGAGACTTGTTGGTTTTAAGGCATGTCAATCCTTGCTGGGATATTTAATGTTGAAGTCAATCTTTTTTTCAAGCAATTATATGGTTTTAAATAACTATTTTTATTTAATAGTAACTATTATTTGTTTGCACACAGTTAAAATATTCTTTTCTAATTGATCCAGGGGAGTCTCCATTGTGTATGACTAAAGTGCTGGACTGTGGCTTCAAAGTAAGTGAGTTCAAATCCTAGTCACACTATTAGGTTAAATTTTGGACTAAAACTTTATGAGAGATATAAACCCCTTATCCCCCCACTATAGGTTAAATAGTATCATTTCTATTCTTCTGCTCGGATGGCTTTGGTATTAAATAACCCATGAAGGTTAATATGCCATTAAAACAAAGAAACCAAACCAAACCAAAACTAATTGGTCCAGAGATGAGACCATAAAAGATACTACCACTCTTAACTCTCTGCAGAGGATATAGTTGTTATATTCTTAGCCTTGCTAATAGGGTGGTTTGATTTGATGGCATATCAACCATTGTTGGTTATTTAATGCCAAATCCTGTTTTTAAATATTTATTAAATATATAATTTGTAAACACATTTTTTAGATACAAACAGTTAAATGATCAAACAATTTTATTTCTTACAATTCAATTTAGAATAAGGCAAAGTTAAATGGTTCCAAGTATTGCTATGTATCACCAACAGTTCAATTAAACATCAGTCATTTGTTTTCACACAGTTAAATGATCAAGCAGTTCAATTTAGCATGAGTCACTTGTTTGCACTCAGTTTAAATGTCAAACAGTTTTATTTGACTCATAGATAGGACCCTACCAGGTACTACCACTTTGGGCCAAAGTGAACTTGGGAGCAATGGCAATGAAGAGGTACTCCACATTCCTCACAGCTCCAGCATTATTGAAACCTCACCATCAGATTATTTAGTGTCATATCTTGGACACTCGATTTGGGAATCTTACCCCTCTGCAGACGGCCCTAGCCAACTGGTTCACTTACTGATAGTGTGGACATTTTTCTTTCTCATGGAAAAAAGATGGGCTTATCAAGAGAGGGGATGAGTGTAAACAATAATCAGCAGGAAGCCATGTTGCTCCAAGGTGTAACTAAGCACACAAATCTAAATTATCCAAACTTTAAAGAAAATTAAGAAATTACTTTTAGTAAATAATTATTCACATTTAATTATACATTGCTAATTAGATTTACATGTAATTCTTCAAACTCTAAAATTGTGTACAATAATTGTATAGCATTATTGCTTAATTAGGATTAACAAATCTTAACAAAAAACAAAAATGTTTAAATTGATAAATTTCTTATATATATCGCTTAAATTAAAAAATATGTTTTTGCAAAACTGTGAAATTTTTCACTTTATAATGTTAGCTTCATAAAAATATATAAAAACAGAGCTGATTAACTGTTTACATTGGGTAAGAAGTCTATGCTTTGCTCACAGTTATTTATAATGATAAAAAAAAACTATTCTTTAATATGGGTGGGATGACAGAGTCATAGGGTATTTTGGTTATCATTTTAGAAAATGGACTTAACAAGCCAAGTTAAATCCTGAATGAGGATCTTCGCATTTTATTTCATGCTAATGTCTTTCGGAAAGGTATGAATCTCATTTCTTCACACCTATGAGTAAACATTAGTAGGTCACTAGTATAGTAGTGGGACTATTCCTTATGACTACTGGTGAGGCCATAAGTATTGTGCCCTTGGTGTAAGGGTTATCGTTATAGGAAATAGACATGGTGACAAGAGTTCAAATCCTGGACGAGACTGATTGCATTTCACATAGCACTAATACCCTGGGGGGAAAGGTATGAATCCATTTATTCTCCCTCCAGCTATGGGTAAATAGTAGGGCAGACCGGGTTCTTTAGCCTTAGTGAGGCAACTAGTCTAGGAGAAGGAAAACTCTGAATTCAAACCTGTTAAATTCTGCTCAAAAAATTGACCTTGTGTCATATCCTGCCCGAGCAGAGGGGTTGGTAAATATGATAAGTATTGTTTCCTTCAAAGTGACACAAAACTACTGGTTATGTATAGTCCCAAAGTTTCGTGGAAGATCATTATATATAGACATTTTGATAACATCTTTAAACAACATTATTTTGATAATTTTTTTCCTACATCATTCAAGACCAAGATGCATTGTACTAGAGACGGTGAATTTTTTAGAATTTTTATTTCTATACTTATGACTTCTCACCTTGGATAGACAGGTACTACAGCGAGTACTACTTACAGTTTTTATCTTTTAACTGAATTCAAATGATTTCAACCAACTAATCTAATTTCTCTTCAGAGTTAATATTTGAATATTTAAACAGTGAAATAAATTTTATATTTCCAGCAAAAACCTTAGAACATTCTAAGTTAAGCTCAAAGTTTATTTGAATACTTTTATGATGTTTAAGTGCTAAATTTTTTTATACACTTAAACATGATTTTTGCAAATTTTTATTTAGTTCTTTTTGTATGTAATTATATGTACAAACTAGCTGAAGTACCCATCTACATTGGGTAAACAGTCAAGAATTGAATTACAGCTGATGATAATATTCCTTCGTATTGATGGGGGAGTGTTGTTTCTGTCAGAGTCAAGTTATACAAAACTGCTGAATGTATATATAGTCCTAAAAAGTAACAGAATTTTTTAGGGAGAAAATCATTGTTTGTAGATGCTCTTTTCATAATCAGACAGGAGATAGCAAAACTAACCAACAGGTGACTTGTTTGTAATACTAACTGAAGTACGTATCTCCGCTGGGTAAGAGGTCAAGATTTGGGTTGCAGCAGGTTATAATGGCAGTAAAACAGTTCCTTAATACTTATGGTTAAGTGATAAGTGTTATTTTTGTTAGAATTAAATTATACAAAACTGATGGATACACACACACATATATATATATATATATATATACACACCTGAAAAGTTATTGACTTTTTGTGAAGAATCATTGTTTAAAGACATCCATTAGATGTCTTCAAAGAAAGTATTTTAATAATATTTTCTATTTTATTGTCACTTTGTTGGTGGGGCTTAGAATATACTGACTGCGGGGATCTTTCCCCGACTCCCCAAAGAGTAAGACCCTGAGTATGACACTAAACTGTATCTGATAAAAAGGTTCCAGTTCTGAAGATCTGGAATACCCCTTCATTGTCATTACTCTCTAATCCACTCTGACCTGGAGTGGTAATACCTGTTAGGGTTCTGTCTATGCCTCAAATAGATCTGTTTAAATAATTCATATTCAATAAAACTGTGTGCAGACCCGTTTCCTCTTCAACAACTACATAAATGTAAATAGGAACATGATTCCCTAACCACTTGGCATAAAATAAACCTAGATGGGTGAACATACCATTAAAATCAATCATTTGATCAATCATTATGTAGGCAGTGCTTCAGGTTGTTTAAAGATAACTATACATACCTTCATTGCGTACATGTTTACAAA
The DNA here is from genome assembly GCA_963585895.1 of Sepioteuthis lessoniana. Taxonomy (NCBI): domain Eukaryota; kingdom Metazoa; phylum Mollusca; class Cephalopoda; order Myopsida; family Loliginidae; genus Sepioteuthis; species Sepioteuthis lessoniana. The sequence continues at coordinate 79,605,106 of OY757925.1, read as the reverse complement.
CACACAGCATCATCTAAATGTTACTATCATAGGAAATGGACAAGGCAACTCAAGTTCAAATCCTGGATGAGGCTGTTTGCATTTCTCTTTGCACTAATGCCCTTAGGAAAGGTATGAGTCTATTTCTCAACTTCTCAGCTATAAATAAACATTAGAACAGATTGGATGAGAAAAAGGAAAACTCCAAATTCAAATCAGCTGTATTCCCCTTAAAAATTGAACTTGTGTCATATTCTGCTTGTGATAAAGGGGCTGGGTAAATACACACAACTAATCAGTGTATTCAAAGATGGACTCCACAAAAAAAAACTTCCTTAGAAATGATATGAAGGCAAATTACTTGACCTGGCATCCTAACGACTTAGCTCCTCAGGCTTTGTAAAAATCTATAATGGCTACAATGATTGGTGTTACATTGTGCCAAGAGGTGGATAGTGCTACTTGATTTATTTAGATAAACTAAATCACCAGTAGGTAGGCCTACTCACACAGACAAAATAAATAGCAAATTCCAGGCTGAAAATTTAGTGAAAGTTTTTTTTTTCAAGTAGTAAAGGAGATACCTCTCATATGGCAGTTCAGAGAGGATTCGAGGTCAGTTAGTTATTTGACTGGCAGAGTGCGTGTTTGAACAAAAGAGTGTATTCAACCAGTAACTCCAAAAGTCAAGAAAGTTTTGATCACCCAAATTGAAGAGTCTAGTTTTTGGTATCAGAAGCGAGTCACAAGAAATGCCTCATTGTCAGCTTCTCCCTCTATCTCTCTTGCTTCAGAAATCAGTTGTATCTGGATTAATTATTGACTGACAAATAAAAGTAAAAATGAGATTCCTTGTGTTGGTATTCATAAGTTTTAACTTGACAAGAGAAATATTTTGGATCCAGAAAGAACCTGCTTGCTTCTCAGTAAACCAAATGACATCAAAAAATCAGTCACTCTCTGAAAGACCTTCACCCAACATTACAGTCTGAAGCAGCTATCACATACACCTCAAACCACAAGGCTCACAGTCATTTGTCCTCATGGCTACTGCAATACAGAAATAATACAGTATCTATGCAAAATTCATTCCTAGTGTGTTGAGTGTTTGCCAATGGCCCAGAAGACCAGGGTTCAATCCCAGGTCGAGTTATACCAAAGACTCACAAAATGGTATTTGATGCCATCTTGCTTAACATTCAGCATTATAAGGTACAGACCAAGGGTAAAGTGGAGTAATCCAGGGAAAGGAGAAGTGCCCCCTGGTACACCTTGGTACAGTAGCTAAGGAAAAGGGAGCCTTTGGGTTGCCCTTGACTATGGTTGCCAAGTTTACTTTTACTTATGTTATGCTGGTTTACTAAACTATGACATAGAAAACAATAAATCGGGTTTTGATGAATAAGTATAGAAATAAAGACAAAACATCATTGCCTCATGTGTCTCCCAACTTCCATTGTTTATCTGTAAAGTATTCAGGAAAAATTTCTTGTTGGGCTAAAAACTTAACCCAATAAAACATTTTATTTTAAAGAAAATATTTCTTATTCTGTCCTCTTTTGAACAATGTAACTTTTAAGAGGGAACTCATTCCTTTTTTATTTTTTATTTAATGAATTAAATATATATTAAATATATATTGACACAAGGTCAATTTTTAAGGACGGTTTAACAGGTTGGAATCCAGAGTTTTCCTTCTCCTGGGCTAGTTGCCTCACTAAGGCTGAAGAACCTAGTCATACAAAGGTTGGAAATACCCAGTTGGCTTTACTATTTACTCACAGATAGAGAAAAAATAGTTGGATTCATAACTTTCCCAAAGGGTATTAGTGCTATATGAAATGCAAACAGCCTTGTCAAGGATTTGAACTCCTATCACTGTGTCCATTTCGTATGATCCTATTTACCAAGTCCTCCACTCGGGCAGGATATGATACAAGGTCAATTTTTAAGCGGAGTTTAACAGGTTTGAATTCAGAGTTTTCCTTCTCCTAGACTAGTTGCCTCAACAAGGCTGAAGAACCCAGTCTGTTCTACTATTTACCCATAGCTGGTGGGAAAATAATTGGATTCATACCTTTCTCCCTAGTGCTATGTGAAATGCAATCATTCTTGTCCAGGATTTGAACTTGAGTCGCCGTGTCCATTTCCTACGACGATAACCATTACACCACGGACACATCCCATTTCTTATGATGATAACCATTACACCACTTATGCTTCGAACGGTTTTTATTTTTTTATTCATGAGACTATACTCTTTTTTTAATACCACAGCATAATTCATTTAGTTTAAAGATACTTTATTATGTAAGCATAATTGAAGTATACATATCATTGTTATGTACATACAAATATGCAAGTACCCATATTATTCATTAGAAGTGGATACAATTACAGTTTGTAATCATACAATGAGTTATTCAGGGTGACAAAAATACCTCTCACATTTTAAACTCTCACCAGTATAGTGCAAGTGAACTTTGGCAAGTGGTAATGGTAGTTCCATCTAACTAATATCTTACCATTTTTTTCAGATATGATCATTACCCAGTCAGCTGGGGCTGTAGAATACACTGACTGTACCTCTGCAGAGGGGTAACCCCCCCACTAACGAGTGTCCTGGATATGACACTAAACAATCTGATGGTGAGGTTCCAGCAGTGTTGGAGCTTTGGGGAATGCGGAATACCCCTTCATTGCCATCGCTCCCAGGTCCACTCTGGCCCAGAGTGGTAGCACCTGATAGGGCCCTATCTATGGGTTAAATTGAACTAACAGCATACTTATGCTAAAATGAATTGAGTAAACTGAATAGCCTGAAATAGAAACGTTTTTGACAATTAAACTGTACTTACACTTAAACTGCGTGCTTATGCTTAAATGAATTATTTCAAATAGAACTGTTTTTCGACATTAAAACTGTATTTACACTTAACTGAATTATTACATATAACTGCTTGAATAGTTTGAAATGGAAATGTTTTTGACAATTAAACTGTGTACTTATGCTAAACTGAACTGTTTTCAATAGAACAGATTATTTACATAAAAATGGATTTGGCGTTGAATAACCTGCAAGGGTTGATATGCCATAAAACCAAACAAACCAATCAAACAAACATCAGATATAATCAATCATGATCATGGTTTGGACCAGTGCACATCATGTATTTGCTATTGAAAGACTTGGGAATCTGTAATTGCTACCTATAGAGTCTTACATGCTCATTTCATGTTATGTCAGAATGATGATGTTCTGAATAGAAAATCAATACTTCTATAAAATATTCAATGAAATTGGATATTTGTTTGGCTGTGAATTTTACTGAATATGCCATCAACTTTGAACTTTCAAGTGTAGAATACAAGACAGTAGTCTGAGAGGTCTGAAGTTCTCTACCTGATATCAGGTAGGTATTACACACTGCTTTTTACATTATGATATCTCAGAAGAAAAACATTGATTAAAAAGTGGGTCAAGCATTTTCACTTACTGCATTCCATTTAATTCTCTATTGTGAACATTTAAAAGACCCAATACTGATATCTCTCTCTCTCTCTCTCTCTCTCTCTCTCTCTCTCTCTCTCTATATATATATATATATATATATATATATATATATATATATATAAGTAAGTAAAGTTAGCGACCATAGTCGAGGGTGACCCGAAGGCTCCCTTTTCGATAGCTACTACACCAAGGTGTAGGGGAGGGCGCTACTCCATTCCCAGGATTGCTCCACTTTACCCTTGAACCGTACCTTATAATGCTGAGTGTTAAGCAAGGTGGTATCAAGTACCATTTTTAAAGTCTTTGGTATGACTCGACCTGGGATTGAACCCAGGTCTCCCGGGCCATTGGCGAACACTCTAACCGCTGGGCCTATTTCATTGGATATTTCATAGTTAAAAACTTCAGAACCACTGGTTAGCTACCTGGAAGAATTAAAGGATGTTATTTGCCAAAAAGTAGCAGAAATACTGCTAGACGTGACTCGGTTTTTTGTTTACCTTTAAAAACATGGCTGTCCGAGCCACAATCATAACTAATCATATCTGAAGGAAAAATGCAAAGACATTTGCTAGATGGAGCTACCATTGCCCCTTGCTTAAGTTCACTTACACCACACAGGTGACAGTTTAAAGGTGTGTACAAGGTATTTATATCACACACCATACTTAAGGTTTGAATATTCTCACTGGAAATAAAAATATAAAACAGGTCTATAGTTATTTACATTCACAGATCTATAAAATAAATGTGTGGGTAATGAAATTCTCATGCACTTTTATATTTTTAAATCCTATAGCTTCCCACAGATTCAATCATACAACCTGATTTGAATAATTCATTTCTCATCAACCGCAAGCATTGTCAACATACAAGTAGGAAAGGCATGGACAGGTTATTGACCATACGGAACTCTGATCAAATAAAACTGGAATTCTTCCAGGTTGTAGCCATATCTGTATTATTATATGGTTTCACCACCTAGACTTTAACAAAGCAATTGGAGAAAAAGCTAGATGGAAATTACACAAGCATGCTACCTGCTGTTTTGAACAGATCCTGGAAGTAGCACTCCACAAAACAGTGGCTGTATGGCCTCTTACCTCCAATCTCACAAATTATCTAAGAGAGACAAGACATGCTAAGCACTACTGGGGCAGTAGAGATGAACTCATAAGTGACATTTGTCCTGTGGACTCCTACACATGGACAAACCAGTGTTAGCTAACCAGCAAAAACTTAGATTCATCAGCTCTGGATGGACACTGGATATAGTCTAGAGGATCTGCCAAGAACAATGGCTTATAAGGACAGATGGCGAGATAGAGTTAAGTTAGTTTATGTCATAAACATCACTTGGTGATGAAGATTTTATTTTATGATTTTGGAGAAGAAGCTAGACGGCAATTACACAAGAATGCTGCGAGCAATCTTGAACAAGTCCTGGCGGCAACACCCCACAAGAGACCAACTGTACGGCCACCTGCCTCCTATCACAAAAACTATTCAAGTTAGACGAACCAGACATGCAGGACACTGCTGGAGAAGCAGGGACGAACTCATAAGTGATGTACTCTTATGGACCCCCACATATGGCCGAGCAAAAGCAGGACGACCAGCACGAACATACATTCAGCAACTATGTGAGGATACGGGATGTAGTCCAGAAGACCTGCCAGAGGCGATGAACGATAGGGAAAAGTAGCGAGAGAGGGTCAGGGATATCCGTGCTACCAGCACGACATGACAATGATGATGATGATGTGAAAAAGCGTTTTATAAACTGCATCCACTGGTGAGGTTTGGTTTGGTTTGGTTGGATTTTATGGCATATCAACCATTGTAGGTTATTTAATGCCAAATCCTTTTTATACATATATGATAAATACATATGATTTGATTTGGTTTTATGACATATCAACCATTGTAAGTTATTTAATGCTAAATTCTTTTTACACACATATATTAAATATATACATGATTTGTAAACACATTTTGTTGATAACATTCTTAAACAAGCCTGAGCTCTTTACACACAAATTGTTTCAATTATTGTTTTATAACAGTTACTATTTAACATCAGTCATTTGTTTGTATGCAGTTTGTTCTATTTGACTCATAGATAGAACTCTATCAGGTGCTACCACACCAGGCCAGAGTGGACCTGGGAGCAATGGTAGTGAAGGGGTACTCCGCATTCCTCAGTGTTCTGGCATTACTGGAGCCTCAGCATCAGATGCAGTATAATGTCATATCCAGGACACTTGTTTGGGAGTCTTACCCCTCTGCAGAGATGCAGTTGGTGTATTCTACAATCTTAGCCACCTGGGCTTGGCGGTGAAGCTTCAGTTCTGGAGCATTGAAGAATGTAGAGTTATTCCTTCATTTCCATTGGAAAATTATTTGATACTATAACCTTTTCTGTTCCTCGATGCACATATTTAAATACAGTAATGCATATGCATATAGGTGCATACATGTCCTTATAAATACGCATATAAGTGTAGCATATATACATATATATGTATCTTCTTTAAGAAAAAAACCAAAGACCGGTTAATTCATGATTATAAATTTATTTCGATCCCGTATTTTCAGTTTCTGGTGTGAACCAAAAACATGAAGAAAAAAAATTGAAGAAAAAAAAAAATTAATACAGGACTTCTTCAGACCCAATGGATAATTAATTAAATTTAAATTTAAAATTGAATTTAAATTTAAAACCAGAATAAACACGTGGGGTGTAGGGGGTACGAGATTTAGGAGTTACCTCCTCGTTTTATTGAATTTCTGTTTTTATTTTAATTTTTCAAATTTCTTCGGTCAGTTATAATTACGGTAATTTAACTTTTTTATTTATTCATTAGTTTATTTTCTTTTCATGTTAAATTCGATGATTAACTTTTAAGAGAAATATTAATGCTTATATCAATTTTGATACCATTTAATTAGCTACCTATTTTTTATGTACATATGTTGGATACGTTTTTTTTCCTGGTTTCACTATTTATTTCTATGTTTTTAAATTTTTATAGTTTAAATTTAGTCTTATGTCTACATCTAGCTATCAATTCGCTTCTCTTATTTAATAACTTATCGGGGTACTTATATTTTAAAATATAAATTTTCTCTTCAAGGCATAGATATATATGTATGTATATGCATGTTGGGTTGTGAGTGTATCTTTACTGGTGTGTGTGTAGGTATAGGTAAAGTAAAGTTGGCGACTGTTGTCGAGGGCGACCCAAAGGCTCCCTTTTCTGTAGCTACTACACCGAGGTGTAAGGGAGGGTGCCACTCCTTTCCTTGGATTGCTCCACTTTATCCATGATACTTACCTTATAAAGCTGAGTGTTAAGCAAGGAGCTATCATATACCATTTTTAAGTCTTTGGTATGACTTGGCCTAGGACTGAAACCCAGTCTCCCGGGCCATTGGCGAACATTCTACCCACTAGGCAAATGAGCCAGTATACATACGTATACACTACCTTTACCAGGTATATAGGTAGTGTATACGTATGTATGACTTAAGTTTATTGTGAACATGAAAAACTAACCCATTTCCGCCCAGTCAGCTGGGGCTGTAAAATACACTGACTGCATCTCTGCAGAGGGGTAAAATCACCCCAACGCATGTCCTGGATATAACACAAAACAATCTGATGGTGAGGCTCTAGTAATGTTGGAAATTTGGGAAATGCGGAATACTTCTTCATTACCATTACTCCCAGGTTGATTCTGGCCCAGAGTGGTAGCATCTGATAGGGTTCTATCTATGGCCTAAAAAAAAAAACTGTCTGACATTTAAACTGTGTACAAACAAATGGCTTGTGTTAAATTGATTTGTTTGAAATAGAACTGTTTGATCATTCAATTGTGTGTTAACAAATGACTGATATTTAATTGAATTGTTAGTGATACATAATACTTGGAACTGTTTAACTTTGTTGACTTATGTTTACAAATCATATATATCTAAATTTAATGTATAAACCAGATTTGACATTAAATAACCTACAATGGTTGATATGTCATAAAACCAAGCCAAACCAACCCTTTAATTACCATTGAGAAATCCTTCTATTTTTATTTTATTGTCTATTAAAATCTGTTGATCTCTCTAACTTGTTTAGCTATCCTTTTGATACTGCTATATGCACATATCTATATACAAACACACATATACACTACCTATCTTCATGCTCATCCATACAGATATGCTCTCACTAACATGCATATACATATATGCTACACCTTTATGCATATAGGGAGAGGAGTCCCTGTGATGTAGTGGTTTATTTACTGGACTTTGACAATGTAGTAAGTAAATTTGAACTATAGTCATACTATTACTTTTCCTTTTAGACTATGTAGCATAAATTTCATGTACATACACAAAATTCGCACTCACATTTTTAAACCAATCAACAAACATTAGAACATTCTAGAAAAAAAGGATCCAAACCACATACACAAAATTCACGCCCATAGATTTTTTAAACCAATCAACAAACATTAGAACATTCTAGAAAAAAAAGATCCAATCCACATACACAAAATTCACGCCCATAGATTTTTTAAACCAATCAACAAACATTAGAACATTCTAGAAAAAAAAGATCCAAACCACATACACAAAATTCACGCCCATAGATTTTTAAAACCAATCAACAAACATTAGAACATTCTAGAAAAAAAAGATCCAAACCACATACACAAAATTCACGCCCATAGATTTTTTAAACCAATCAACAAACATTAGAACATTCTAGAAAAAAAAGATCCAAACCACATACACAAAATTCACGCCCATAGATTTTTAAACCAATCAACAAACATTAGAGCATTCTAGAAAAAAAGGATCCAAACCATATACACAAAATTCACGCCCAAAGATTTTTAAACCAATCAACAAACATTAGAACATTCTAGAAAAAAAAGATCCAAACCACATACACAAAATTTGCGCCCATAGATTTTTAAATCAATCAAGTACTTTCCCCCCCAAAAACATTCATACCCATTTTGATCCTCTTAGGAGTTATAAAAAGAAAGTGATGGACCAATTGACCAGTTCGCTGCTAACGACAATGAAACTACACTACTGGACTGTTCCCTAACTCCACCAAAATCTGAAAGGCACCACGCTATCTAGCAAAGACATTCCCATTTCTCCTTACACCAAAGGCGAAAACAACAACCACATTGGCAAAAACAACAATAACAACAACAACCACATTGGCGAAAACTACAACAACAACAACATTGTGAGTTCCTTGGCACAATATTCCAGCTAAATAATAAAACTTTATTTTAAAGTTATTCAGGTTTTGTTTTTGTTTTGTTAAGGAAATTATTTGCGAGGAACACGTACTGCCTCCAAACTTTATTTTATACTTTTGACACATCCCCGACAACTAATACCTTTAGGAAATGTATGAACTCCATTATTCTCCCAGCTATGGGTTAAATAGTATCACTACTGTCCTTCTAAAAGGTTGGCTTTGGCATTTGATAACATGTGAAGGTTGATATGCTATTAAACAAATCAAACCTATATGTATATAGACGTGCTCTCACCTGCACACATATGCATTATTGTGTCTAAATATGTGCTCCCATAGGCAGAAGAACTTATAGTGTTACATGATTATTTATCTTTTTATCTGCCTTTTTTCTTCTTTTATAATATCTGTCTTTTTTCTTCTTTTATGATATATCATTCATTAGAGATTAAGACAGAACCATAAATTACTTAATTATAAAAAATTCAAATGAAAATATAGATTATAAAGGGAGATGACTCAAATTAGGTAATATTAAGAACCACTGCTATCAACATCCAAAATGAAGAGCACTTTGATCTGTTCATCCATGCAAATCAGGCCAGTGAAAAATGTGCTTCACAAACAACATTTTTACATATAACAATACTATTGTCATTGCTGGTATGAAAAGGTTAGTTGCCTCTGCTGGTGTAGCTTTTTACAAGCTTTACGTAAAGGCTATTATTTATTGCATAGTTAGTGGTTTTGACTATAATAGAAAATAGTCTTTTTTAGCTGAAAATTTACTCTATCAAATATTATTATTGTGTTTCCTATATAAATGATAATAATGATAAATAAGATATATTACTTTTAGTGTAGAGAAAATAGAAGCTTAATTGTCTTTTGAGTAAAAAATAATAATAATTGGGTTAGTATATTGTCACAAATTTAGGAAATTAATTTACTTTTCTTGCTAATCTTAACAGACATGGGCCTACGGCCAGACAACAAGAGAAAATATTTCTCTTGTGAATTGAAAATGAATAGAGCCACCATAAAAAGACTGGACAGAAAAAGATAGATTGATATGAACAAACTTCAACAGATAGATACAAGCAGACTGTCATAGATAGATTAAAAGAACAATATTTTTGGGGATTGTAATTTTATTTGTTTATCTCATATTATAGTGAATCAAGTTCAAATTTTAGACAAATCTATCTGCATTTCATGTTTAGCTAATGGCCTTGGGAAATTTCATCTCTTCTCCCTCCTGGGGTAAATAATGAGGCAGACTGAGCTCTTTAGCCTTGGTAAGACAAATGGTCTATGGAAAGAAAAACAGTGAATTCAAACCTAGCTGCAACACGTTTAGCAGACAGACAGTGTTTGGGGGTTCTGTTGTGGTTGGTTGGACTGAGCTTCAGTTGACCAGAGTGACTAGTGAGAACTGGATTAGTCAAGAGTGGAAACACTACAGGTGAAAATGTCAGGTTTTTTCAAGAAAAAAAAGAAGAAAATGATTGATCATCAACTTTTTCTCCCTGTAACTTATCTTTCCTTTAAAATCGGGAGGACACTTTGCTTTCGCTTTCCGGCCACGATAACATCGATATTCGGCTATTTGTTCAATCATTCGTAATATACCCCGAAGCTCTGAACCTCGGGTCTCATGGCTGCATATTGTTTCTTCAGGGATCTGAGCTCCCCTCTGATCTTTTTGATCTTTTCTGCTCTCTGATTCATTTTATAAGGAACCTTTGGCTATCTTGGTTCTTTATACCCAAACCTCTCCGCTGCAAAATTAATGATTATCAATGTGAGTATATATATCCGAGCCTCTATGTTTCCTTTTAAAGATAGAACGTACGATTTCACAAACGTCATTATCAAAATTCTGTCCATCTCCTTCCCAGTATAAGTATTTAAAGAACAAAAAACAAATCAAGATTTATCCAAAGATTTGTATTCAATATTCAAATAATCAATTTTCTTTTATTCTGAAATAATTCCAGTTCGGTCTGGTATATATATATGTATATAAATAAGGGTCGTTAAAAAAGTTCTAAGCCTCACTCAGAGTTTACTTTTGTTGCACACCTCTCACCTTTGTATGGACTTCACCGGTACAGAAATTAAGACAGAAATCTGAATTAGTTTTTCTTGTTTCATAAAAAGTGATATTGTATTGCCACAACAAATATGTTCAGCTATGTCTCTTCATTCTTGATGAGGCTTAGAACTTTTTGAACGACCCTCATATATCACTATACTTGTAGAAATGGATCTAATTCAGGAGTTTCTCAAATTTTTAGACCATTGACCCTTTCATTGATCCTTTGTTGGCTTCCTTGGTATGTAGAATAGATAAATAATAGATAGATATACAGTTTTGATATTGATTAGTGAGGAAAACTGCACATTTGACTAGAAGTTGATTGGTTTCCTAGAAGTATTTTAATTGTGTTGCTCTTATAAAAAAATCTAGCTGTGAAGGGCTGTTTTTGCTGGGTTATGAGTACATACAAACAAAAAGAGAAGTTTAGTAATATATATATATATATATATATAAAAACAATCATTTAAAAAACATTGGATAAATCAAAAGTAATTATCTAGAAGTATTTTAATTGTGTTGCTCTTATAAAAAATCTAGCTGTGAAGGGCTGTTTTTGCTGGGTTATGGGTACATACAAACAAAAAGAGAAGTTTAGTAATATATATATATATATATATAAACAATCATTTAAAAACATTGGATAAATCAAAAGTGCTCAAATCTAACCAGCAGAGCACTATAAAAAGTTTTAAAAATTTGAATCTCAATTAAGGTTCATTCTATAAATAAGAGTTATTGTAGTACTGTCATATTTTTAGGCATCATGAAATATCTTGGAAAGTTTATTTCTTGCCTTGCATAAAAATGCCTGTTTACACCTTATCATAAAAGAACGTAGAAGTATCTGAACTGTAGTTACATGTCCCCCCTGACCTCCAAACCAACACTTTGATGAAGAAAGAAGGAAAAAACTGTTATTTATTGAGCAGATACCTATACTCAACCAACTGTGAACACCATGGCAACTAAGCACACAGCCGACTGCTACTGCCACTGTTGTTGATAGAGAAAGCGGGTCTCTCATTCAACTAACCAGTTCAATCAGATTGCATATGTAATTATAGAAAGAGGCTGGTAGAAGGATAGAATTAGGAGTCTTGGTGGATTTAGCCTCTGGCAAGAAAGAGCTGAACCATAAGACTATTGTAGACAAGAAGGAGAAAGACAGGTCAGCGGAAAGACAAGGTCGTATAAGACGTTTATCTGTTAAAAATGTAGGTTGGTCACCCAAGAGAGAAAAGACAGTATCATTTCAATCTTGTTAATGCTTGATATCTGGAAAGTGCCATTTTGAAAAAAAAATCTCTTGTGGTGTCTCTCTGTACGAATGATTGCATTGAACCAATAACACAACTTTTTATCTTTCTTTTCTGTTAATGTATTTGCTGTTTACTTAAATCTTTTTTAGAGCACTGACGCATAAATAAGTAAAAATAAAAGCAAGTAATACTACAAAATTTCTTCCTGTTTGAACAGAAATAAATTTTATTCTGAATAAGAGAAAAATGCTACTAATTCAATTTTAATTTGCATATTCTGACATTACGATCGAAAACCATATTAAACTAAATGATTTAATAAAATGTAATTAATCAGCTGATCTGGCTCATCTTGAATGGTATAATGGCTCACAAGCTCGTGTGTTTGTTGATTGATTGATTGATTGATTTTAATGGCACACCAATCTGTTATGGTTTTTTTTATTCCTAGAGGTTAGAGAATTGTATTCAATGTATATTTTTTTATTCTCAAGAGGTTTTTACATGTTGCATTGGCTTGGGTATAAGCTGTCCAGAGGATCATGGTTCCTATTTATGAACTTTCCCACCAGCAGCAGGCACTTTCGGTAAAAATTGGTCAATCACAGATAAGGACCAAAAACATTACCAACATTAGATTCTTTGAAAAAAGATCAAAATGGTGACAAGAATCTTAACATTATGATTGTGTTCCTATCGAATGCAAATATTTATTGAACAGATCTATTTAATTCATAGATGAGACCCTAACATGTACTACCGCTCTAGGTCAGAGTGGACCTGGGAGTAATAGCAATGAAGGTGTACTCCACACTCTCCAAATTTCCAGATGTAGTTTAGTTTGGTTTGATGGCATATCAATCATTATAGGTTATTTAATGCCAAATCCATTTTTATACATATAAACAGTTCTTTTTCAAACATTTTAGTTTAGGATTAGAACAGTTTTTTGTTTACACACAGTTAAATATAAAAACAGTTCTATCTCAAACAATTCAGTTTAACATAAGTACACTGTTAAATTGTCAAGAACAGTTCGATTTTAAACAATTTCATTTAGCATAAGTACAGTTTTTTGTTATTTACTATTAATCATTTGTTTGCACACAGTTTAGTGTTTTCAAGTATTGCTATGTATCACTAACAATTCAATTAAAGATCAGTCATTTGTTTACACACAGTTGAATGATAAAACAGTTCTATTTCAAGCAATTCAGTTTAACTTGTCAACAAAGTTAAATGGTTCCAAGTATTGCTTTGTATCACTAGCAATTCAATTAAACAGTCATTTGTTTACACAGTTAAATATAAAAACAGTTCTATTAAAAAAAAATCAGTTTAGCATAAGTAGTAAGTAAGTTAAAAGTTAGCGACCATAGTCGAGGGTGACCCGAAGACTCCCTTTTCGATAGCTACTACACCAAGGTGTAGGGGAGGGCGCTACTCCATTCCCAGGATTGCTCCACTTTACCCTTGAACCGTACCTTATAATGCTGAGTGTTAAGCAAGGTGGTATCAAGTACCATTTTTAAAGTCTTTGGTATGACTCGACCTGGGATTGAACCCAGGTCTCCCGAGCCATTGGCGAACACTCTAACCGCTGGGCCAATAGCATAAGTACACAGTTTAAATGTCAAACAATTCTATTTGACCTATAGATAGGACCCTTCCAGGTGCTACCACTTCGGGCCAGTGTGGACCTGGGAACGATGGCAATGAAGGCATATTCCACATTCCCCATAGCTCCAGCATTACTGGAGCCTTACCATCAGATTATCTAGTGTCATATCCAGGAAACTTGGGGGAGTCTTACTCCTCTGCAGTGATACAGTTGGTATATTCTACAGCCCCAGCCGAGTGGGCCATGCAGTTTAGTATCATACCCAGGACACCCCTATTTTTTTGGTGGGTGAAGGTCTTATTCTTCTGAAAATGATACAATCAGCATATTGCTGACAGGGTATGGTGAGTTTGTTGAGGAATATTGGAGAAATGTTATAACGGTATATTATGGTGTAGTTTCACACCATATCAAAAAGTGAGTTTCAGAAGTGCTCTGACCAATAGAAAACTCACTGGAATAAATGTATTAAATGCTAAGAGGATTATTTTAAAGTAAATTAATGTTTCATTCAGTGTTCATTTTTTTCTAGGTAAAAAACAGCTTATGTTCTGATGCTTTTTAATATAGCCCACATAATTCTATCTCTGTCTTATAATATTGGTTGATTTGGTTGGGTTTTATGGCATATCAACCTTTGTGTGTTATTCAATGCCAAATGCTGTTTATTTATATATATATATATATATATATATATATATATAATAGTTTGTAAGTAACATTATTTTTAAATGAGTCAGAGTTCATTTGTTTGCACACAGTTATATGGTTTCAAGTATTGTTATCCAACACTCATAATTCCATTTAATATCAATCATTTGTTTGCATGCCAATGGTTTCAAGTCTTGCTATCTTATGCAAATAATTCTATTTAGCATTAATCATTTGTTTGCACACAGTTAAATGGTTTCATTATTGCAATCTTAGTGCAATTGACCCTCAGAATCCACCTCAAGCACCTTTAAGATAAAATAGGTACTTGTTTGTCAGAAGAGTAAATTGAAGAATATGGTCAAGTCCATTATATAGGTGCTTGGACTTGACGTGACCAGTTGAATAATCAAACTGGGCCTCTCTGACTGCCCATCCAACCCAGTAAGGGTAAAAGTGGAGTGTTACAGGTTATGTGACCATTTTGGTTGCCAGGTCAGAAACTGATCAACTATCAGGGTCCTTTTCTCAAGCATTTCAAGTCACCATGCTTGGGGGAGGGTGTTATGCTTCTACAGAGGTGCAGTTGGCATATTCGACAGCCTCAGTTGGCTGGGCAGGTTCCATAATAGATAACACTTGTGTTAGAAAAATATATATAGAAATGTACCAATTATTATGGGACAAAAATAGTTTCATTCATTGTTCATTTTTGTCTTGGTAAATGCAACTTCAATCTTAATTCTTTTTAACACAGCTTGCATAATACTACCTCTGTCCCATAATGGATATGATATTTAGTACAAGAAATCTATATAGAAATGTACCAACTATTATAGTATCAAAATAGTTTCATTAATTTTCAATTTCTATCTGGATGAATGCAGCTTCATACTTTTTGCATCTTGATACTTTTTGAACAAACTTTACATATGGTACTAAAGTGTTTGTGACTTAGATTTTATAATAATAACAAGAAGCTTTCTTGATTCTTATGCAGCCCTACTAACCCCCTTTTTTTGTCACTCCCCCTCACTCTTAATTCTTTCACTTTCACTAGAGGGTGCTAGTGTTCATTTTGAGAAAGACTGATTTAAAAATAAGCTGTGACTAGAAAAGGCTGTGATAATTTCCCATACCAGAAGAATAGGAGGTAAAAAATTTAATCTGAACATGTGAAAATAAGAATTGATTAATTCTTTGTGAAAGGAGGATAGAATCATAGAAGCAGATACCATGAATAACAGTCTTGCTTGCATAGAAAATAATTCTCTTTCATGAAAATCATAGTTGCTGAAAAACAGATTTTCCTTTTTAAACTGCTCTGCTCAAACAAGAAAAAAAATCTATAAAATGGACCTCGAGTTTATGTCCAGACTATAAACCAACTTCAAACAAATAATGCTGTTCTGGGAAATTCTAGAAACAGAGGATTCAGTTTAATGGTTGTCAAGGGCATCAAACAGATTTTAATCTATCTTACTAATAAAGATAGATTGGCTTGCTGATTGGCCACAAGTTTCCATGATTACTAGCATTTGTGGAAAGAGGAATTTAATGACAGCATCTTATTTTTATTCTTGCTCACTTTTCTAATAAAAGAGAAAAAAAAAAAAATTGTCATAGACGCCTTTTTGCAAATGGCTTTTTATTGGTTTGTAAACTCATGAAAAGCTGAGTGGTTGGTTGATTTCATGGCATGTCAATCCTTGTTGGGTTATTTAATACCTAAGTTTTTTTTGTTGCAAGTAATTGTTTCTAGTAACTAATGATAACACTATGTAACAATATTTTTTATTTTTTCTTCTTCCTGAACTGAAAGTCTTATTTCCTGATCACTTATGTCTAAAGTAAATAAAAAAGACCAATTTTTAACTACGAGGTGCATACAATAAGTTTCCAGACTTTTTTGGTATGGACATTTAAAATTGTTGTAGACTCTTGAAAATTCAGTATGTTATTGCTATACATCTTATGAGATGACTGACCAATTTTTAGGATTTCAGGTTCAAATGAACAGCTACAGCAGCAATTGGAATACACCCTACTAAAGCTTGATTGTCACAGCTGGTGAATTTCAAAAATGCAATCTGGACGTGAGGAAGAACGATATGCAATAAAATTGTGTTTTAAACTTGGAAAAAATGCCACAGAAACGTATGGAATGCTTCAGACTGCTATAGGAGCATCTCGTATGACTTGAGCATCAGTTCTTGAGTGGCATAAGAGATTCAAGGAAGGCAGGGAGTCTGTGAGGGATGATGAGAGGTGTGGGAAGTGTAAGGAAGTCAATACACCAGAGTTGATTGGCCAAAGGGTTAGGGTTACTATGTTGCAGTTTTAAGGGAGTTCAGAAAGAGATTCCATTGGAAGAGGCCAGCACTCTTCAAATCGGGTCAGTGGCATTTCCACCAGGACAATACACCAGTCCACAACTCCATCCTTGTCACAGACTATTTGACCAGGATGAGTATCAAGACAGTTCCTCAGCCTACCTATAGTCCAGACCTTGCTCCCTGTGACTTTTGGTTATTCCCTAAGCTCAGAGGCTGTCGTTATGAGACAATTGAGGAGATGAAAGAGGCTGTGATGAAGGAATGGTACAACAAGTGCATTGCAGCCGGAGGAGATTACTTCGAAGGGAACTAGAGTTTCATGTGTGTACTATCAATAAAAGTGCCCATATGAAAAAAGTCTGGAAACTTATTGTATGCACCTCGTACCAACTTTGTTTTTGTGACCTGAGTAATTTT
Organism: Sepioteuthis lessoniana; assembly: GCA_963585895.1. NCBI lineage: Eukaryota > Metazoa > Mollusca > Cephalopoda > Myopsida > Loliginidae > Sepioteuthis > Sepioteuthis lessoniana. The sequence goes on along the minus strand of OY757925.1, from coordinate 79,587,938 downwards.
ATTTTATACTAAATTCTGATCTCTCATTTGCAAAAGACGGAAGTAGAGGCTATTTAAGGATGAAAGAATCCACATATCACTAAAGTTTCTTATTATATATATTTCAAAATGAATAGATCCACTAAAAGATTTATATCTTTTTCAAGAAGTATTTTGCTCTTATATACATATATGTTTCCAGCTTGTTTCTTTCATCAGAGAATATTTATTGATTTACTAGGTTTTCTGCTTAGATGTAGCACAAGGCCATATGAATGGGGCACTTAATGAGACTTGAACTCACTTGTGTAGGTTTGCTAGTTGAATCCTACATGAGTGAGTTTGAGTCTCATTGGATGCCCCATTCATATGGCTTTGAGCCACATCTATGCAGAAAGCCTTGTAAATTACAAAATTTTCTTTGATGAAAGCAACAAGCTAGAAACATACATGTATGTAAGAACAAAATAAATAATTCTTCAAAAGATATAAACCTCTTAGTGGACCTAACCATTTTGAAGTATTTATTTTCTTTGGACCAACAAAAAAGAAAAAAAATTATATATATATATATATATAAACTGGTTCTTCCACCAGGCTTGACTGGTGAGGAGGGGAGCTAGTTACCCAACAAGCCAAAACAAGACATATTTGAGAGTGGATGAACCCTCTGTTGGAGTCAACAGCTATCTACTATATGTTTCTTGTTAAAGCTCAACAACAACTTGTAGATTACAAAATCCCATGGCAAAGAAGAGATGGTGACAAAGGCAAGTGGAGGATACCACCGGGAACCTTCTGTTTCAAACATGGATAATGAGAGATGGATGACTGTTGACAGAACGATTGCGAGTAATATTGTTTTTGTATCCTTATTTCACAACAAAGCAGCCCTTTCTTGGGGTGGCACTGTTTTCCTGACATAGGGAGGGGATCCAGAAAAGGTGAACTCAAAAAAGTTTACTTGTATATGTCCCCATAATTAGGGTTGAAGGGTTAAGCATCCAATCCCCAGTAAAATAGTTAAGTAGATTAGGCTCTCTCACTTTGGTAAGGTAACTGATCTAGGAGAAGAAAAAACTCTGTATTCAAAACCTGAGAAGTGAGGTTAAGGAGAATCTGTGACACATTGGTTTACCATTCTTCTGTTATCTGCTTATTCAAAAATTATGGCTTGGTCTATACAAACTATCACCACTATAAACAAATTCACTGCAGAGTCCATCATATATATATATATATATATATATATGTATTGTAGAAGTTGCCACTCTAATGTGTAGAATAACAACAATAATAATAACACTTACCAGCCCAGGGATTCCAACTAGCGTCTAGTTGGCAGACAAAAATAAAACAGGCTATAACTCAATACAGAGGCCACACTACTACTAAACAAGCCGGTATATATAAATTGATATGTTGACTCCTTGGCCAATGACCAATTATCATCCACAGGATGCCCACATGCACACAATGGAATGCTCCTTGTTTTGTAAGTAAGTAAAATTGGCGACCTTAGTCGAGGGTGACCTGAAGGCTCCATTTTCAGTAGCAGGGAGGGTGCTACTCCTTCCCTGGATTGCTCCACTTTGTCCTTGATGCTTGCCTTATAATGCTGAGTGTTAAGCAAGGCGGCATCAAGTACCATTTTTTGAGTCTTTGATATGACTCAACCTGGGATTGAACTCAGGTCTCCCGGACTCATTAGGCTAATGGCCCAGTTTACTTATGGAATGCTCCAATATGCCATAAATAACTCTCATTCTTCTGAGTTCTGGCAGATCACTTTCAGATCTAATTCAGCTTGTTACATGACCAAATGCTGACTTTGATAATCTACCAAACTCAACTATTCAATATATATATATGTAAATGGCCACCTCACATGGTGGAATACTTAGCAAGCTTGATTAGCAGACAATTGTTTGTGAGTTCGATTCTCATTAGGTCCAGCTTTTTGCCACAAATTATGCTGAGCTTAGTAAATAACTATATGTATGTATATATAATCTTGCAAAATTGACATGTCATAGGAAGATTTTTATTTGAACAATACTTAAAATGTACTCAGAGAATGAATATTTGTAACTCGAACCCAGCAAAAATGGCACATCATAGTGAGATTTTTGTTAGAGCAATACATTTAAACTGCTCTAACTCATAGACTAGATCAATTTCTTATCTCATTTGCATCTGAATGATAATTTTGTAAGGTCTGCATTCTTGGTGACTCAGATTCTCAGTATAAGGGAGATAACTATTAAATGATAATTAGAATCCTTCACTCTTTCCTAAATAGAAGTATCAATATCATTATGGACTGCTGTTAACAATGGAATGCTAATAAAGAATCATTCTCTCCTTCCTAAATAGAAGCATTAATCTAATCATGGATTCATTGTTAGTCTAGTAATTAATATAAATGAAAATGGATGAAAATTATTTGAAGTTATCAGATTGTCTTTATCTCTAATTCCTTTTGGGGGTGTCCTCATGGTGTAATGGTTAAAGCGATGGACTGTAGTAAGCGAGTTTGTACTCCAGTCACGCTATTACATTCACTTTACAGGCAAATACCCTTGGGAAAGGTATGAACCCCCTTATCATCCCAGCTATGGGTTAAATAGTACCACTACTGTTCTTCTAGGAGGATAGCATTGGCATTAAATAGCCTACAAAGGTTGATATGCCATTAAACAAAGAAACCAAACCAAACTAATTCCTTTTAAAATGAAGGTAAGGAGGTTAATTCTTGTAAAAACCTTCTTATCAAAATCTGATCACTTGGATTCTTTTGGTGGAATTATCAGAAATGTGTGAACCCTGGAATTAAATTTGATTGTATTTTGTGCTCATTTTTAAAAATATCTCGTTCTCAAGAATGAAGTATGTATTTACCCAACCCCTCCACTACAAAGTAGATTTTTTTAAGCAAAGTAAAGCTGATTTAACTTCAGAATTTTCCTTTCTATGTTGCTATGATTAGTAGAGTGAATGAAAATATTTGCATATTTGTTTAATAAATGCTAATAGGGATGTTCAGTGTTACATAATTATACATGCATGCACACACCTTCACTCACATGTACACACACACATTTATTCACACATAAATGCACACACACACACACACACACACACACACACACACACACATATATATATGTAATTTTTTTTTGCTTTTGTTGGTTCATAGAGAGAAAAAAGTAGATATATTAAAGTGAATAAGTCCACAAAGAGATTTATATTCTTTTAAAAATTATTTATTTATTTTTGAAATTCTTGAAATGGATAATTTTAAAATTAATATAGATCTCTTTGTGGACTTATTCGTTTTAAAGTACATACATGTATATATATATATATATATATATATATATATATATATATATATATATATATATATATAGGGTATTTATAGTCCTGCAGCAGTTTTAAAATTTATGTATTTACTCCCCCCACCGATCCCTGTCGCAAGCAGGATGTGACACAAGGTCAATTTTTAAGCAGAATACTGCTGGGTTGAATTTATGATTTTCCTTCTCCTAGACTGGTTGCCTAATCAAAGCTAAATAATCCAGTCTGTGCTAGTCTTTACGCATAGCTGGAGGAAATAAAAAGCAAGGGTATCAACACAAAGTGAAACACAAGCAATCTCATCCAGGATTTGAAGGAGCAGTTCCATTTTTTAATATGATAACCATAATACTAAGTAGATCTTCAAAACCTCAGGTATAGGGTATCTGATGTTTAAAAAGCTGTAATATGATTGAAGGTGATAATTAATAATATTAGTTAATTATTTTATTTGTAGTGATGAATTGTCAATTTGCTAAAAACTTTGAATGGAAGTGTAAGTCGTGAAGATCATACTTGTGCACGCACCGCGCAGGGTATCAAGTTGATAGGTTGGAGCTTTGGGGAATGCAGGGTACCCCTTTATTGCCATTGCTTCCTGGTCCACTCTGGCCCGGAGTGATAGCACCTGATAAGGGTCCTATCTAAGGGTTAGATAGAACTAAACCATGCTTTCTTGACTTTACTGTTTTTTGCATTTAAACAGATTATTTATGCTAAACTGAATCATCTAAAATAGAACGGTTTTGACATTTAAACCGCGTACTTATGCTAAAATGAATTGCTCAAAATAGAACTGTTTTGACATCTAAACGGTGTACTTATGCTAAACTGAATTATCTGAAATAAACATTACATAGACATTAACTCTGCGTATTACCCAGTCGGCTGGGGCTGTAGAATACACCAACTGTACCTCAGCAGAGGGGTTAGACCAAATTGAAATGTTTTTCACAATTAAACTGTACTTACTTTTAAACTGCATACTTATGCTAAGCTGAATTGTTTGAAATAGAACTATTTTCAGAAAAATGGATTTGGTGTTAAATAACCTACAAAGGTTGATATGCCATAAAATCCAACCAACCAACCAACTAAAAGACTGATCTGTTAACTGGAGCCTTATCACCAGAGGTACTTTAATGTCATACTATGGACACTGCACTATCTAGTGCTAAACCATCTTAAACTGTTACTGCCAAAGAAGAAGCTTTTTTAAAAAATTACCCAGATAGCTTGAAAAGCTGAGAAACCAGTGTCCAGGATATGATACTAAACCACATCTGGTGATAAGGCTCCAGTTCTGGAGCTCTGGGGAGTGTTGTTGAGTACTGTTTTGTTGCCATTATTCCCAGGTCCACTCTGGTAGAACCTGTTATGGTCACATTCATGGATCAACTTGATCTGTTTTAAAAATTATTTGTATTCAATAGGACCATGTGCAAAAAAGTTTCTTAAGAAACAGCTACACAAAAAAAAAAAAACATGCACAATGAATGCACTTCTTTAACCTCTTACATAAAATCACTCTTTTTTTAGAAATTATTAGAATACATTCATAAACCCTTACAAGGTCTTCCTCTCTGCTTGTGTTTGTGTTGGACTTCTATGACAATATAGACAGTTTGAATAAAAACTTTTTTGCATCTGAATAACAGAGTCACCTGTTATTTTTTAATTCTAATATTTGACATGATCCATCGTATTACACAACTGGATGCCAACAAATTATCATCATTGACAAAAAAAAATGCCACTTTGAAAAATTATTGAAATGGAACATTAAATATATAGTTAAGATTTTGTTCAAATGAGTGAAATTTTGGCATTAAATAACCCATAAGAGCTTGATATGCTATTAAATAAACCAGATCAAATTTCTACCCCGTTAGTTGGGCTTAGAATACACTGACTTTATCCACTGCAGATGGGTAAGACTCCTACTAAAATAGGGGTCTCTTGGGTATGAATCTAAACTGCCTCTGATGGTGAGGCTCCAGTTCTGGAGCTCTGGGGAATGTAAATTACTCTTTCATTGTTATTACTCTCAGGTCCATTCTGAACTTGTTAGGGTACCAAATAGATCTGTTTAAAAATTATTTGTATTTGATAGGACTGTATACAATAAAAAAAAAACTCTTAAGAAACAACTATACAAAAATAATGTTAATATGAATGTACAATGAATGCAGTTTCCCAACCTCTAGACATAAAATAACCCTAACTCCATCCGCATTATTGCTTAAAGATGACTAACAATTAATTGATATATTGATAATTTTCTTGATTTGCCTATTTTCATAGAACAGTATTAATACTAATTATGTAATTGCTTTTTTAACATACCTGACGGTTACTATCTGATTTTGAAGATACATTTTTGTACTATATTTAAAATAAGACTATAACTGTTTGACTTCAGCATGAAAAGATTAATATACCATAAAACCAACCAACCAACCATCCAACTAATCTGAATTATGGTTAGATTTTTATTTCAGTCGACAAGAGAAACAGAAATCAATCAAGTGTACATAGATAGTAAAATCTTCTAATGTATTTTCCCCTTTTTCTTGATAAAAAGTAAAGTCAATAAAGAATAAGTTTCTATAAATGATGTCCATATTTCAAAATGTTGGATAGGCATGAAAGTAATTCATATTGATAATTGGGAAGGATTTGTTTGTCTCTTTTCTATAGGCAGTGCACCTCGGATAGTGTAATGGTTAGCAAACTATACTAGCAAACCCTTACAAATGAGTTTAAGTCTTACTGGGTGTCCCATTCATACAGCCTTGTGCCACATCTAAGCAAAAAGCTTTGTAAATTACTCTTTTCTATAGACAGTGCACCTTGGATTGTGTAATGGTTAGCAAACTAGACTAGCAAACCCTTACAAATGAGTTTAAGTCTCACTGGGTGTCCCATTCATACAGCCTTGTGCCACATCTAAGCAAAAAGCTTTGTAAATTACTCTTTTCTATAGACAGTGCACCTTGGATTGTGTAATGGTTAGCAAACTATTCTAGCAAACCCTTACAAATGATTTTAAGTCTTACTGGGTGTCCCATTCATACAGCCTTGTGGCACATCTAAGCAAAAAGCTTTGAAAATTACTCTTTTCTATGGACAGTGCACCTTGGATTGTGTAATGGTTAGCAATCTATACTAGCAATCCCTTACAAATGAGTTTAAGTCTCACTGGGTGTCCCATTCATACAGCCTTGTGCCACATCTAAGCAAAAAGCTTTGTAAATTACTCTTTTCTATAGACAGTGCACCTTGGATTGTGTAATGGTTAGCAAACTAGACTAGCAAACCCTTACAAATGATTTTAAGTCTTACTGGGTGTCCCATTCATACAGCCTTGTGCCACATCTAAGCAAAAAGCTTTGTAAATTACTCTTTTCTATAGACAGTGCACCTTGGATTGTGTAACGGTTAGCAAACTAGACTAGCAAACCCTTACAAATGATTTTAAGTCTTACTGGGTGTCCCATTCATACAGCCTTGTGCCACATCTAAGCAAAAAGCTTTGTAAATTACTCTTTTCTATAGACAGTGCACCTTGGATTGTGTAATGGTTAGCAAACTATACTAGCAAACCCTTACAAATGATTTTAAGTCTTACTGGGTGTCCCATTCATACAGCCTTGTGCCACATCTAAGCAAAAAGCTTTGTAAATTACTCTTTTCTATAGACAGTGCACCTTGGATTGTGTAATGGTTAGCAAACTAGACTAGCAAACCCTTACAAATGATTTTAAGTCTTACTGGGTGTCCCATTCATACAGCCTTGTGCCACATCTAAGCAAAAAGCTTTGTAAATTACTCTTTTCTATAGACAGTGTACTTTGGATTGTGTAATGGTTAGCAAACTAGACTAGCAAACCCTTACAAATGATTTTAAGTCTTACTGGGTGTCCCATTCATACAGCCTTGTGCCACATCTAAGCAAAAAGCTTTGTAAATTACTCTTTTCTATAGACAGTGCACCTTGGATTGTGTAATGGTTAGCAAACTAGACTAGCAAACCCTTACAAATGATTTTAAGTATTACTGGGTGTCCCATTCATACAGCCTTGTGCCACATCTAAGCAAAAAGCTTTGTAAATTACTCTTTTCTATAGACAGTGCACCTTGGATTGTGTAATGGTTAGCAAACTAGACTAGCAAACCCTTACAAATGAGTTTAAGTCTTACTGGGTGTCCCATTCATACAGCCTTGTGCCACATCTAAGCAAAAAGCTTTGTAAATTACTCTTTTCTATAGACAGTGCACCTTGGATTGTGTAATGGTTAGCAAACTAGACTAGCAATCCCTTACAAATGATTTTAAGTCTTACTGGGTGTCCCATTCATACAGCCTTGTGCCACATCTAAGCAAAAAGCTTTGTAAATTACTCTTTTCTATAGACAGTGCACCTTGGATTGTGTAATGGTTAGCAAACTAGACTAGCAATCCCTTACAAATGAGTTTAAATCTTACTGGGTGTCCCATTCATACAGCCTTGTGCTACATCTAAGCAAAAAGCTTTGTAAATTACTCTTTTCTATAGACAGTGCACCTTGGATTGTGTAATAGTTAGCAAACTAGACTATTAAACCCTTACAAATGATTTTAAGTCTTACTGGGTGTCCCATTCATACAGCCTTGTGCCACATCTAAGCAAAAAGCTTTGTAAATTACTCTTTTCTATAGACAGTGCACTTTGGATTGTGTAATGGTTAGCAAACTAGACTAGCAATCCCTTACAAATGAGTTTAAGTCTTACTGGGTGTCCCATTCATACAGCCTTGTGCCACATCTAAGCAAAAAGCTTTGTAAATTACTCTTTTCTATAGACAGTGCACCTTGGATTGTGTAATGGTTAGCAAACTAGACTAGCAAACCCTTACAAATGATTTTAAGTCTTACTGGGTGTCCCATTCATACAGCCTTGTGCCACATCTAAGCAAAAAGCTTTGTAAATTACTCTTTTCTATAGACAGTGCACCTTGGATTGTGTAATGGTTAGCAAACTAGACTAGCAAACCCTTACAAATGATTTTAAGTCTTACTGGGTGTCCCATTCATACAGCCTTGTGCCACATCTAAGCAAAAAGCTTTGTAAATTACTCTTTTCTATAGACAGTGCACCTTGGATTGTGTAATGGTTAGCAAACTAGACTAGCAAACCCTTACAAATGATTTTAAGTCTTACTGGGTGTCCCATTCATACAGCCTTGTGCCACATCTAAGCAAAAAGCTTTGTAAATTACTCTTTTCTATAGACAGTGCACCTTGGATTGTGTAATGGTTAGCAAACTAGACTAGCGATCCCTTACAAATGATTTTAAGTCTTACTGGGTGTCCCATTCATACAGCCTTGTGCCACATCTAAGCAAAAAGCTTTGTAAATTACTCTTTTCTATAGACAGTGCACCTTGGATTGTGTAATGGTTAGCAAACTAGACTAGCAAACCCTTACAAATGATTTTAAGTATTACTGGGTGTCCCATTTATACAGCCTTGTGCCACATCTAAGCAAAAAGCTTTGTAAATTACTCTTTTCTATAGACAGTGCACCTTGGATTGTGTAATGGTTAGCAAACTAGACTAGCAAACCCTTACAAATGAGTTTAAGTCTTACTGGGTGTCCCATTCATACAGCCTTGTGCCACATCTAAGCAAAAAGCTTTGTAAATTACTCTTTTCTATAGACAGTGCACCTTGGATTGTGTAATGGTTAGCAAACTAGACTAGCAATCCCTTACAAATGATTTTAAGTCTTACTGGGTGTCCCATTCATACAGCCTTGTGGCACATCTAAGCAAAAAGCTTTGTAAATTATTCTTTTCTATAGACAGTGCACCTTGGATTGTGTAATGGTTAGCAAACTATACTAGCAAACCCTTACAAATGAGTTTAAGTCTCACTGGGTGTCCCATTCATACAGCCTTGTGCCACATCTAAGCAAAAAGCTTTGTAAATTACTCTTTTCTATAGACAGTGCACCTTGGATTGTGTAATGGTTAGCAAACTAGACTAGCAATCCCTTACAAATGAGTTTAAGTCTCACTGGGTGTCCCATTCATACAGCCTTGTGCCACATCTAAGCAAAAAGCTTAGTAAATTACTCTTTTCTATAGATAGTCAAACTGTTCAAAGTAGAGCTACCAAATTCGCTAAACATACTTATTACACCCTGATGAAGGTTTTGATATTAAAAAAAAATATTGGTCTTCAAAGAAAAAAGAGGGGAATGTTCTGATTGAGTGTGGGGTGACTCTCTGACAATGAACAATAATCAGCTGGATATCAAGTCATCACAAGATATAGCTAATTGTACAGAATTTAACCCTTTGTGCTTGTTACATTGTTATACTGGTGCTATTTATATTTCCCCACACACTAGTACTGGTTTACTGGTGCAGAGATCATGTTAAAACGGTTGAGAGGAAATTTTGACTCAGGAACTCAGGACTTAAAGAGTTAAACTTGCAAAACTTTAAAGGAAAAAATTATCAAATTATTTGTCTTGCTAAAATAATTATTGACCTCAAACATTACTTATTACGTTTAATAGGTAACTCATCAAGTTTTTTTATAATAGATTATGAGACATCTTTTAGAAAAGAAAAGAAAATTATTGCTTTATTAATTGATTTTAATGGCATCTCAACTTGTCTAGGGTTATTTTATGCCTAGGGCTTTAATAGGTAACATTCTAGCTGGAGATGAAAATTTTTTTATAGTTTTATCGCTGAGGCATGATTGATTGATTTTAATTGCATGTCAACCTGTTTAGGGTTATTTTATGCCCAGAGGTTTACATTTTTGTGTAGGTTGATTGGTTGTATTTTACAGCATATCAATCCTTGTAGGTTATTTAATGCCAAATCCTGTTCCTATGTATATATTGAAAAATATATGATTTTAAATGAATAGCTTGTCAGTAAAAGTTTTTAAATGGGCTTGAATTCATTTGTTTGCTTAGTTAAATGTTTTCAAGTATTGCTATCTAACACTAATAATTTTATTTGCACACAGTTAAATGGTCTCAAGTATTGCTGTTTAACACTAGTAATTCTTCTTAACATTATTTGTTTGTTTGCTCACTGGTGAATGGTTTCAAGAATAGTAGATGATTAAATATTTCTATTTGACCCTTAGGTGGGACTATATCAGGTACTATCACTCTGAGTCAGAGTGGGCCTGGGAGTAATGGTAATGAAAAGATACAGTTGATATATTATACAGTCTCAGCCAATGGAGCTGATTTCTTGTATAGTTGTTACTTAAGATGCTTTTTTTTTTTTTGCACATGGTCCAATCAAAAATGAATAATTTTTCAAACAGTTCAATTTGACCCATAGATATGACCCTAACAGGTACTACCACTTCAGGTCAGAGTTGACATGGGAGCAATGGCAATGAAGGAATACTCCATACCTGGATTTCCAGCACTGGAGCCTCAACATCAGATGCAATTTAGTGTCATACCCAAGACTCCCTTTTTTGGTGGGTGGGGGTCTATTCTCCCCTCTCCCCCACCAGGAATACAGCCAGCATATTCTAAGTCCTGCTGACAAGTTTATGCTAAAATCTAGAACATAAAAAAACAAAAACCCCAAAACAAATAAATCTCAAAATGTCACTTGCTTAAATTTAAAAAAAAAGAATTCTTTATAAAACTCCCTGAATTTCTTTCATAGAATAATATTAATTTCTTGAAATAATACAAAAAAATTATGAATCTTAAAAATCTTTTGTATTATACTGATTTATTTTTTCTAGCAAGTGGTTTATATGGACCCCTGGGAGTGAATAAAATTTTGGCTAGGGGAATAAAAGCATAGGGATCTACTAGGAGTGAATTTATAAGGTTGCATTTATAGATCCCTTCATAACAGGAGAACAAAAATTGGTGGATAGACTAGTTTCCAGATATCGTACATCTTGCGGAAAGACTGTTTGGGTGTGATGGTCATGAGTGATGCGTTATTCACATACAACTCATGCAAAAATACATTGGTCATTTAAATGAACAAATGATATGGCTCTGACTGAAAAGACCCAAATCATTTCAGTGTCATTAATGAGACACATAAACATATTTTTCATGAAAGAAAACATTAAAAAATAATTATATTTTAAACAAATTATTTTATAAAAATACTGAATTCTAAAATATCTTTTACGAAAGAACAGATTATGAGACATCTTTTAGGAAAGAATAGAAGATTATTTGATAATAAAAAATATACTTTTAAAAAAGAAAGGTTACTAACAATGACAAAAGACATCTGAAGACGTCCAAAGAGTAGAGGTGGACTCTTCTGTGACATGATGGTTAAAGTGCTGAATTGTGGCCTTGAAGTAAGTAGGTGTGTACTTCTTTTGTGCTATTACGTTCACTTTTGGGCTAATACCCTTAGGGAAAGGTAAGTAAGTAAGTAAAGTTGGCAACTGTAGTCGAGGATGAGTGGCCAGAAGGCTCCCTTTTCAATAGCTACCACACTGAGATACAGGGGAGGGCGCTACTTCTTTCCCTAGATTTCTCCACTTTACCCTTGATACATACCTTATATTGCTGAGTGTTAAGCAAGGAGGTATCAAGTACCATTTTTAAAGTCTTTGGTATGATGCGATCTGCGATTGAACCCAGGTCTCCTGTGTAGAAATTTTGGTAAGGAACTGGTGATCCTGTTTCACCGAACAGCAGCAGCCCCTTGGTGTCACGTGGCGTCCATCATAAAAAAGAGCTCCACGGGAGACTCCGTCTCTTTTGGTTCCACTACCAACATTGTTAGCACAGGTCCTTTTCGTAGTAGCCTCTTGATGGCATACTTATTTGGTACCTTCCACCACCCAGGACCCAAGAGCGACGAACGCACGTGCTGAGTTTAAAGGAACAGGACACACACACACAGTTAAGTTCCAGGAGGCATTTTATCAGCAAACCCACTTTACCTTCACAAACCTTATCAAACCCTACTTTACCTTCAACCTTACACCAAACCTACCAAACCTTTACAAAACCTTACAGGTCTTAGAACCTCAACAAACCTAACCATACTTTATCTTACACCTTGTGAACTCTTTTTTGAACTGTTACTTACACATTCGTTGTTTATTCCATTTGGTGTAAAACCCCTGTTTATTGTTGTTGTTGTTGTATATAAATTTTGTTGCATGTATAAGTCGTTCGTCTTCCTTTCTTCAAAGGTGTTCACCATCTCTCTACTGCTGTTTGAAGTACAATTTATTCTTTTACAAAACGTAGGATTAAACTGGGCCTTTCAGGGCTATAAAAGTCCCCATACCCGGATCATTGGCGAACACTCTACCCATTAGGCCAATGAAAGGTAATAACCCTCTTATCCTCCCAATTATGGGTTTAATAGTATCACTGCTGTTCTTCTGCATTAAATAATCCAAGAAGGTTGATATGCCATTAAACAAAGAAACCAAAGAGAAAAGTAGAGCAACTGCAACATTGGGAGTCTTACAACGAAAATGAGAACAATAGTGTGAATCGTGTAAATGAATAAATTTAAATCTCTGAAATAAGGATATAACACAACATCATTAACATTTTCAGAAATAACTACTTTCTTCCTTCACCGATGTTTCGAACCAGTGAGATGACTAAAAAGGAACATCTTGAAAGAAAGCTAATTGGAATCCCATCCACAAGGAAGTGAAGAAAGAAGTCTGGGTTTGTGTGTACTTGATTTTTATGATGAATTTGCATTTATAAGTATTGCATATAATTTATAGATAATTAATGTGTGTTCCCTCCCTTACATTTAAGGATTGATCCTAAGGGTATATGAGAAGGGCTTTCAATTGTGATATTTATCTAGGACCCAGAGAGCCTAAGAGAAGCCTGTGAATTTCTTAGTCTAAAACAAAAAAACTCTTTTCATTAATTGGTTGGGATTTGTAAAAAGTATATTGTTACATGGTCATTCTGATGAACAAGAAAAGTTTACCTGTGTTCAGATTCAAATTAGCTATCATAATTCATAACTATACACCTAAAAGCTGTTTACTTTGTTCATTTTTTAAACATATTTTTAAACATATTTTACAAAGTAGGAAAAAACTACAACTTTAACATAATACCATTTTCTTTATAAAAAAAAGGACTTAATTGAAGATCCATTTGGGCTGTAAATCCTTATTTTTTTGCAACACTTTCTTTTAAGAATCTGAAAATTATGCTTTTATAATTATACATGTAAAAGCTGTCAACTTTGTTCACATTTTATCATAAACATATTTTTTTCAAAGTAGGAAAACGCAACAACTTTTAAATTTAATATTATATCATAATCTTTATTTTTTAAATAAAGATAATGATATAATATTAAATCCATTTGAAGTATAATCCTCAATTTTTATGTGACACCTTATCTTGGAAGACTAAAAATTTTCTTGTACTGCTTTGCAAAATTTGCTAGTCTCTTTATTTATCTTTCATTAGAAATTGGCCTTGCCCCAGTTAAAATGAATAAACACACAAATTAAAGCACTGTGCTGGAATAAAGCTTATAAAACCTCAGCTCTGTTTTTTTTTTTTTCTTAATGTTGGGCTATAACAATAAAGTAAGTAAAGTTGGCGACCGTAGTTGAGGGTGACCAGAAGGCTCCCTTTTCAATAGCTACTACACCGATGTGTAAAGGAGGGCGCTACTCCTTTCCCTGGATTGCTCCACTTTACCCTTGATATGTACCTTATATTGCTGAGTGTTAAGCAAGGAGGTATCAAGTACCATTTTTCAAGTCTTTGGTATGACGCAACCTGGGATTGAACCCAGGTCTCCCGGCGTGGTAGCACTTGATAGGGCCCTATCTATAGGTTAAATAGAACTAACAACATACTTATGTTAAACTGAATTGTTTGATAGCTTGAAATAGAAATGTTTTTAACAATTAAACCGTACTTATATTTAAACTGTGTGCTTATGCTAAACTGAATTATTTGAAATAGAACTATTTTTTGACATTGAAACTGTATTTACACTAAACTGAATTGTTTAATGTAGAACTGTTTTGACATTTAACTGTGTGTAAACAAAACCTGTATTTATACTAAACTGAATTAGCTGAATAAGAACTGCTTGACTAAACTAAATAGCTTGAAATAGAAATGTTTTTCACAATTAAACTGTACATACATTTAAACTGCATGCCTATGCTAAACTGAATTGTTGGACATTGAAACTGTACTTAAACCAAACTGAATTGTTATATATAACTGTTTGAATTAACTGAATAGTTTGAAATAGAAATGTTTTTGACAGTTAAACTGTGTACTTATGCTAAACTGAATTGTTTTAAATAGAACTGATTATTTACATAAAAATGGATTTGGCATTAAATAACCTACAAAAGTTGATGTGCCATAAAACCCAACCAACCAAGTAACCAGACCATTAGCGAATACTTAAGCATCCATTTTTGTTGGATTAAGGAGTTGTTTTTCTATCATCCTCATCATTAAGGTATACTGATGACATGTATTCCTTTGATGCTTTATTGCCATCTGTCCCTATTGGTCATCATTCTTGGTAAGTTTTTTTTTAGAAAGCATTTATTGTTTGCAAGGTGCTGATGAATGTGAGATTTTGCTGGTTGACCAACACTTGAGTCCATAGGAGGACGTCACTTATGAGTTCATCCTTACTTCTCCAGCATGTCTTGCTCATCTTACTTGAATGGTTTGTGTGATGGGAAGTAAGTGGGCATAGAGCTGTTATTCTGTAGGGTGCTGCTTCCAGGATATATTCAGAACAGTATGCAACATCCTTGTATAGGTGGCATTTAGGTTTTTCTTTTGGCATTTTGTTTAAGTCCAAGTGATGCAACCTTATAGTAGTATTAACAGGGCTACAGCTTGGAAATCAAATCTTAATCTCTTATTCAGTGTAGATGAGTACTTCATCTAATACTGAGATGTATCAAATATACAGTCTTTGCTAGTATAGTAATCCCATTGTACTTTCTGAATGGCTATAATTTGAAATATCAACTCCATAATCAGTGGATTGTGTCACTTGACAAAACTTAAAGAACACAATTTGTCAATTAATACATTAGTCCTTTGACCCTTGTAGCCCCTTATATAAAAGTAATTGTAGCCCTTTATATAAAACACAGTAACTGCTTTTACTGTGAGGATATTTGAGGTGTTTTTTCTGTAGCCAAAATAATGACTTGAGGAGCATCATGTTGGTTGGATGTCAATAAATGCCTGCTAGATAATAAAATAAAAAGATTAGCTGTTCCTATTTTGCCTTGAAGAATAACTGGCTTCAGATTTTGTATGCCTTGCTCTTTATTGAGAGAGAGAGAGAGAGAGAGAGAGAGAGAGAGAGAGAGAGAGAGATTTAGCAGAAAAGAAAAAGATTAATTTTCTTCAAGTAAATTTGAACTATTTTATATTCATAAATATTACAGAAACTTTCATAGGAATTTATCTTTTGATGGAAAAATGTCCACTTCATCTATAGAGTAATTAAGTTTGCTGTAAATAATATTGAAAGGAAAGCAACATAAATTTTTTTACCTACAAGATTAATGCATCCAATATTTTCATATGACATAAATCATTTTGGACAATATATACATAATAGAGAAAGCTATGCATATATACATATATATGTGTGTGTGTGTGTGTGAATAAAGAATACGAAAAAACAAAATATTCCGGGTATGTATTTTTTTATATGAGATTTGGTAATTTTTCAGTATTTTTTTTCAACCATCTTCAGGGCAATGTAATTGACGTTGAATGTTTCATTTAAAAAATAGTCTTCAAATTATTTTTCAGATGAAATACTGAATATCAAAAGAAATACATCCTCTGAATATTTTGTTTTTCATATGTTATATTTATATACCTTTTGATTTATTTGCTTTTTTCTCTAATATATATATATATAGAGAGAGAGAGAGAGAGCGACAGAGAGAGAGAGAGAGGAATAAAAAAGTAAAAAGACAAATAGTGATATTTCTTTGTAATTATCTATTTTTTAAAAATTGTTCACAATTAGTTCTGATCATAGGTCATCATCAGGGAAAACCTTTTTGTGAAGAAAAGGTTTTTAAAAAGTTTTAAAATAATCTAAAAAAAAAGAGTTGATATGCTATAATAACAAATGAAAATGAACTGGTTATATAACATATCAATTTGTTGAATGAAATATATATAGAAAGAGAAAGAGAGAGAGAATATATATATATATATATATATATATATATAAATATGAAGGTAGCAGAAAAAACATAATCCAAATAGGTGAATATACTATGATGTAAAGTCGACATTAACATTTTTGTTTCAGTAACCATCATCAGGACTTGGATATTAAAATAGTTCACATAACGATGGATGCTTACTGAGATGACAGGAGCAAATGATAAATTTACAACGAAAAGATACACAAACATACACATAGCATTCATAATTCAAAAGTCAAAAGAATGTGTCTGGCACATGGAAACATATTTGAAAATGTTGGATTTCCCAATGAATGAGACAAAACCTCCTGTTTATTGAGAAATACGCAACGACAAGTAAGTTTTTCAAATATATATATATATATATATATATATATAGTATTACTCATAAATAAGTACACCCATAGCAATTTTCTTCTTCACCAAATATACCAGGATTTCGTTATTTCTAGTACAACATTATATAATCAAAATGGATATTATTAGGTATTATTTATTACTAAACTCACAAACCAAAAATAAAATTGAATAAGTATAAACAAGGAGTGTACTTGATCATATTTTTTGTCATAGAGTTTCAATTCTGTTAAGTTATGTAATAAATAATACTTAATTATAATATTATCAATTTTGACCTGTATTTCATTTTAATTTTCTAGTTGTTTTTTCAGTAAAAACTACACCGAGAAATGAATATATAAGAAAATCTAGTCAAAATTACTGGTTGATTATATTATATTACTACATTATAATGAGAATAACTGAAAATGTTGATGCTTAATAGTTAATTTTTTTATATTAACATAAGGAAGAAAATAAAAGATTGGGAACATATATGAATAAACAATTAATTTGTGTTTCCTGGGTATGAAACTAAGCTGCATCCAGTGGTGAGGAGACAGTTCTAGAGCACTTGGAGAGTGGATACACATTTTTATTACCACTACTGTAAGGTCCACTCTGACCTGGAGTGGTAATACCTGTCTTGCAGAAGCAGAAGACACCTTTAAAAATTGTGTTCTGGGTGTGACATGAAGCTGCATCCAGTGGTGAGGATACAGTTCTGGAGTGCTTGGAGAGTGGATACACATTTTTATTACCACTACTGTAAGGTTTGCTCTGACCTGGAGTGGTAATACCTGTCTTGCAGAAGCAGAAGACTCCCTTAAAAAGTGTGTTCTGGGTGTGACATGAAGCTGCATCCAGTGGTGAGGATACAGTTCTGGAGTGCTTGGAGAGTGGATACACATTTTTATTACCACTACTGTAAGGTCCGCTCTGACCTGGAGTGGTAATACCAGTCTTGCAGAAGCAGAAGACTCCCTTAAAAAGTGTGTTCTGGGTGTGACATGAAGCTGCATCTAGTGGTGAAGCTCCAGTTTTGGAGCTCTGGGGAGTGTGGAGTATTCCTTCATTGACATTATACTCATGTCTACTTTGATTAGAAGTGGTAGTACCTGTTCGGATCTCATCTATAGATTCAATAAATCTGTTTGCAAATTATTTGTATTAGATAGAAATACTTGATATCATATAACTCTATGCAACTCTTAATATATACACAATTTTGTAACCTCTAGTCATAGAATAACCCCAGACGGCTTGATATGCCATTACAATCAATCAATCTTTAAAACCAAAACCTTTCATTGTTCCAGTGAATCGTAGAATAGAATTAAAAATAAAAAGCAGAAAAAATATCTAGACACTAAGAAAAGTGAAATGTTTATAGAATAGTGTCAATTGTACATATCATTGTTAGGGCACTCGGAATGACCCCTCCAAAAAGTTTGACGAACTGAAAATCCAAAGAAGAATGGAGACAGAGTTACATAAAACAGCTAGAATATCAAAGAGAGTGTTGGTGTATGGAGGAGATTTGCTGTCACTTGATCTCCAGTGAAATCCACCAATCACTATTGATGTGACAACTCAATGAATGTATATGATATAATAATATTTTTTACTAACCTGTTCGTCATACCAGTGATGAGTCCCCTGTGTAGGGAATTGATGCTGAGGGAACAGCCTTAAAAAAACTGATTGTGCTGTTATACAAACTACAATTTTTTGTGTTCACTTACTATCAAGTCACATTCAATGTATCAGTTCTTATCAGATTACCAAAGTTAAGTGGTAGCCATTTCATAACAGGATGTACTGGGTGACCATTTCATAACTGGATGTACTATAAGCAACTCAAGGCCTGTGTGCCAGACCAAGAAAACACTTAGTAAATAATGACTACAACTTTTATGTTAGGCCTTTAAAGAAATAAATATAAAAAACATTGACCTTTCTTCTGACGAAAGACATCTTTTGTATATATATATATATATATATATATATGAATAAAGGGATCAGATGAACAGAGACTGCCTTTACTTGATGTGATAAAAAATTTTCCATGGAAAATTTTGTTAGCTAAATTGTTTTATTGTTATGGTCACCTCTCTTAAAAGTGTCAGTATAAAATAACTACACCATATTATTATTATTATTATTATTATTATTATTATTATTATCATCATCATCATTATTATTGTTAAAATAATAAGAATAATGATGATAAGAAGAAAAAATCTGTGTCATTTCAAAATATTAATTTCCAGTTTTCTTCAAAAGAGAATATTTACTCATTAAATTAAGGTGTCTAAACAATAGAAAGATAATCTTATGGAATTTATAAGGTTTGAACAAAAAGCAGACAATAATATCTTAATAGTTTATTTTTGTGATAACAACCGTGCAATAAGAAAATTATATCCACTTTCTTCTTTTTTTTTCAATTAAATCCAATATCAGTCAAAATTATCTGAGAGAATTTAAAAAACTTTTCTCCAGGTTATTTTTTTCTTAATTATCAATTTCTTTATCTTCCCCCCACCAAAAAAATAGAATTACTTAAGGAAATAATGCTTAATAAATTAATGAGTAACATAGATTTTTAAAAACAAATATACACAAATTTAGAGGTGTTTATGGGAAAGGTAAGTATCTAACTATTCTTCCCTGAGCGATGGGTAAATGGTAGGGCAAACTGGAATCTTTAACCTTGGCATGACAACTATTCAAGGAGAAGGAAAACTCTGAATTAAAATGTTACACACTTCACTTTGAAAAATGACCTTGTGTCACATCCTGTTTATAGAGGAAGGGTTGGGTATCTACATACACATTGTAAGATTGGTATGACTATTTGTTATTAATAAAAAGTTTTATTTGTCTAAATTTTTCAGATGAAGTTTGATAATTTTTATTACTTAGAATATTTGGACTATTGATCTCATCTTTATTAAGATGAGGTCAAGTAATAAAAAGTTTTATTGCTTTTATAGGACACTGATTGAATCTAAAATATAAAAATAACAATTATCAAAAAATTCTATGAATGGGATAATTTTATTATCAACCTGTTTGAGTTTCATTCTTTTGGTTTTGTGTTAAACTTAAGGTAAGTTTAGAAAATGACAACCTTATTTTTATTTGACTGGGTACATTTAAAGGTTTGAATAATAATCATATTTTATACAAAATTTTTAAATATACTTGGTGAGCATCTTATTTTTATGATTATTGTAAAAATATCAATTTAGCAATTCGAAATGACTTTATTCTGTAATATATTAAAAGCAAATTAAAATTTTGAGACGTTTGTTTTGCTTTGGTTTTATGGCATATCAACCATTGTAGGTTATTCAATGACAAATCCCTTTTATACATATATATTAAATATATGATTTCTAAACACATTTTGTTGATAACATTTTTAAATGAGCCTTAGCTCATTTTCTTCACTCAGTTAAATGGTTTTACACACAGTCAAATGGTTAAACAGTTCTATTTCAAACAATTCAGTTTAGCATAAGTATACAGTTTAATTGTCTTTAATTGGAATCATTTTGAGATGAAGCTTCTTAATCTGAGAATTAATTTTTATTTATTGCGGACTTTTTGTCCTCATTTTGGTAGTTTTTTGTGTTGTTTCTTCTTTCACTACGTTTCGGCCAAATTTCACCTCTGGCCTTCTTCAGGTGATTTTACCGTAACCTCGGATAGGAATGCTGAGTCTTGTAACCGTATCCCCAGTATACAGTTTATATACAGTCTAAATGTCAAACAGCTCTATTTGACCCATGGATAGGACCCTATCAGGTACTATCACACTGGGCCAGAGTGGACCTGGGAGCAATGGCAATAAAGGAGTACTCCACATTCCCCAGAGGACCTATATTACTGAAACCTCACCATCAGATTGCTTAGTGTTATATCCAGGACACTCATTGGAGGGAAGGGGTTTTACCCCTCTGCAGAGAAGCAGTTGGTGTATTCTGCTGGCCCAGGTGACTTGGCCAAAATTTTGAGAGGAATGAAATAACTATCAACAAATACTAGTAAGTAGTTTTTTTTCTCTCCTGATAATGACCTAAAGTCAAAACTTGTTTAGAACAATCAGAAAATAACATAAAAGAAATATATATATATATATATATATAATGATTTTTATAACTGTACTATAATTCTGATGGTATGAAAAAACCCAGATGATACAATTTGCAAATAGAAATATTGCACAAATTGACATCCAGGAAAAAAATTCCATATCAAAAGAAAAGGCTAAAAACATACGTACTACTTGAAAATAATCAACCAATGATACATGCGTTGTCAAAAGAAAAAAAACATTGACAGAATTCCATAAGTTAAATGTAAGAGTGTTCAATACACGAAGTAGAACAAAATATGAATGCCTTTTTTTCTGACTCTGCAGGCATTCATATGAATATATATATATATATATATATATATATACATGTACACAAACATACATACATATACACACAAACATATATATATAATCAACCAATAATGAAATGCCACGTCAAAAGAAAAACACTAATAGAATTTCATAAGCTAAAACATATGAGTGCACAATACACTAAGTAGAGGAAAATGTGAATACTTACAGAGTCAGAAGAAATCTTTCTGATGATCCAGTTAGGTGAAACCTTGGTAGATTTCTTCTGATTCTGTAGGTATTGATACACACACACACACACACACAAAGGTGTTTAAAAAATTTCTAGACCTCATCCAGAAGAAGAGCCATAGGTGAACATTTTTGTTGTGGCAACATACAACCAATTCTTATAAAACTAGAAAAACTAATTCAGATTCTTGTCTTAATTTATGTGCTGGTAAAGCTCAAATAAAGATAAGCTGTATGCAACAAATCTAAAAATGGACAAAACAGAAACCTGAGCAGTCATAAAGTATCTGTAAAAAAAATCCATTACAGTGGTTATTTAGGATTCCCCTTCCTATGGAACTGTGATGAAGTGGGCTGTAGTTTTCAAGCAGGGCAGAGACAGTACAAATGATCATTTTTGGTCAAATCATTGAAAAACCTCAACCATTAATGAACAAGTTGATACTATTTACTATGTTTTGGGATGACAGACGTCTAACTGTCCAACCAATAGCTAAGTCCATAGGCATTAGTTCTGTTTAGCCCACACTTTTAACTGAGACCATGGGGATGAGTAAGCTGTTTGCAAGATGTGTCCCAAGAATGCTAAAGCCAGAAAACAAATTAAAAAGATTAACACTTCCAAGACAATTTTGTCTCATTTCTTGGATAATCCTAGGAATTTCCACTGTAGATTTGTAACTCAAGATGAAACCTGGGTTCATGACTTTGAACCTGAAACAAAGATTCAAAGCAAACAATGGAAATACTCCAGTTCTCCATCACCTGAAGAAATTCAAGCTGGCAGCATCTGTTGGCAAGGTGATGGCTTCTGTTTTTTGAGGATTCTGAAGACATAATGATGATAAACTACTGGGAAAAGGGGGGCATTAATGGACAGTAATGTGTATCAGAATTAAAGCAACTAAAGGAAGCATTCAGATTGAAATGAAAAGGGAAGCTGAGAATAGGTGTACTCTTGCTCCAGGATAATGAGCCCATTCACACTGCTCAGGCTGCAATAGCTGAAGCAGCAAACTGTGACTTTGAATTGCTATGCTATCCCTCTTACTTATCATACTTAGCTTTACCTAACTTCTTCCTGTGTGGCTCCCTTTTTAGAAACAATGATAAGGTCATATGTACTGTGGGGAAGCTTTTGAAGGACCAGGATATCATCTTCTGTGATGGGATTGCAGTACTTGAGTATCATTGGACCAAGTGCATTCATGTCAAGGGGGAGAATAGAAAAAAGTGAAAAACTGTCTGGTTTCTCCAACTCCTTCTATGTAAGGCTTAGAACAGTTTGAACAGCTCATATATATATATATATATATATATATATATATATATATGTGTGTGTGTGTGTGTGTGTGTGTGTGTGTGTGTGTGTGTGTGTGTGTTGTTAGGTAGCAATCTTTCATTTAAGCATGTTTAATTAAATGATAAAGACACATTTTGTCTATATAATTTAATTAAGATCCTTTCAAGTTTCCTGATAAGTGTCTTGGTTTCAGGTTGGAATTGGATGAATTTACCAAAATTATCCCAAGCACTTTCAAACCTTTTATAGGCCATCATCAGGAGTTGCTTGTGTGTGTAAAGAGTGTTTTTAGAGTTTGAAAGTCTTTTGTTTTGTGTAGTTTTGTTATGTTATAAGAATATATATGTATGTGTGTGTATGTGTGTGTGTGTGTGATTACGCTCTAATATAAATGTCAAGGCACGTAAAGATGGATAGCTATTTATGTATCATTATCTATCCATCTGTTTACATTGATATCTAAATTAATATCTGTCTCAATATATCTCAGTATTTATTTATTGATCTGTCTGTCTGTCTCAATATTTTTCTATCTAAATTATTATCTATCTATCCATCTCTCTATAGAAATCAATCTCAATATCTATCTGAGGTTAGATCAGTGAATTCATATCTTGACATAGTTATTAATTAAATTTTGAGCTGAAATTTTCAATATCTATCTGTATATCTATCAATGGTTTTGCCAGGAAGCCTGGAATTTTGTGCTGAAATTTTTACTAAAATAATCCATTGAATTAGGTGTATTAACCAGAAAGAAGACTGTTTATTTTTTTACATTTTATACTTAATTAAATGAAAGAAATTAAACTCATTTTGTGATAGTATTTTCTCAATTTGAACTTTATTGAAATTGGAACAGATACTGCAATCCTAAACAAATAGAAATAAACTAATATAAATTTGGGTATTTGTGCATTTTTATTTAATATGAATACACGTGACAATTGTTATTTTACTATGCATTGCTTGGTATGGTACACAGGCACTTTCCTGCCACCTACAAAAAAACTAAATATAGTTGAGTTTTGGCTACAAGTTACAAGTCTGGAGCACCTTGTGAGGATCAAACTCACTATTTTGTTGTAATTCTATAAAAGATGCCATAAAAAGGAATTGTTCAGTATGGTGACCTAAAGACATGAAAGAACTTTAGCATAACTGAGCAATAAAATTAAAAATTTTTTTTATTTTAAAATTAGAAATATCTATAGTACAAATATATGGTGACTATAAAAAAAATAATCAGAAACTTTTTCAAAATTTCCAAGAGTACAACTGGTAACTTTGTATTCTAAGTCATCAAATATCTAGAAAAAAAAATTAGTTTTCATATTGTATAAATACTTACTGCCACTACCATATATAAAGTTGGTAGTCTGTCTATGTGCACATATATTATTTAAGATTATATTGTAAAATGTGACATGTCCATGAATTGTAATTTTGACCTTGCTTCTCTTCATGTTTCTTATATCTTAGCCAAATTGGTGGTTCTTGTTGAATGGAGATAAATAATTTATATATTTAGATTTAAAAATTAAATTTTTATGAATAACTGTGCCGCATTATCTATTTCTAATCAAGTCTTTATAAATAAGCAATGGTTTTGTTGATAACTTTTAGATTTAAGCTAATTAGTTATTCGAAGAAAGCCATTGTCTTCCCTGAACCTGGGAACAACTTTGACCTTTCTTAATTTCTAATCTTGAGTCAAATTTGCAGTCTGAAAATTTTTGTCTGCTATAAATTTTAAAATAGAATTGAATGATTTCAGAAATAATAGTAAGAAAAAGAATTTAAGAGGGCATTTTTAGAAACTATCAGATTAATTACTAAATAGAAGTTGATCTGTATATAGATTGCCCAATTGGTTGGAGCTGTAGAATACACCGACTACTTTTCTGCAGAGAAGTAAGACCCCCCCCCAATGAGTGTCCTGGATATGACACTAAACAATCTGATGGTGAGGTTCCAACAATGCTGGAACTTTGGAGAATGTGGAGTATCCCTTCATTGCCATCGCTCTGAGGTCAACTCTGGCCCAGCGTGGTAGCACCTGATAAGGGTCCTATCTATGGGTTAAATAGAACTAAACAGTGGTTGGCGTTTACTGTTTTTATACGTTTAAACTGAATGCTGAACTGAATAGTTTAAAATAGAACTGTTTTGACATTAAAATTGCATACTAATGCTAAACTGAATTGCTCGAAATAGAACAGTTTTGACATCTAAACTGTGTACTTATGCTAAACTGAATTATCTGAAATAAAACTGTTTTGTGCTTGAATAGTTTGAAATAGAAATGTTTTTGACAATTAAACTGTGTACTTATGCTAAACTGAATTTTTTGAAATTGAACTGATTATTTACATAAAAATGGATTTGGCATTAAATAACCTACAAGGGTTGATATGCCATAAAACCCAACAAACCAAACCTGTATATAGATATTGTATTATTAGTGTATATGTGCTGTGCAAAGATTCTTTCTTGTTTTTATGGTTGATATGAGAAGATAGTAAAAAGGAGAAATATCAAAGGAAGCATAGCAAACAAACAATAATTATCTACTGTTCTCATCAAAACAAAACAATTTAGAGAACTTATTTTTATTTGTTTGAAAAAAATTGCACAAACTATCACAATTTTCACTCAGACCTGATATACATGTACCTATGGGTAAAAATCAACATATCTAATCATTGTGCATTTTAGACAATACCAGAGACTTTAATTTCAAGTATTTTGTAAAAAGTAGATACTGTTGTTTTTTTTCTTAAAAAGAAAGTAAAAGTATCAATGTCTTGTTTAAATTTTAGTGAAACCATCCAATTAAAGAAATAATTATTTCATTGGATACAAAACAACTTGTTTACAAGAAAAGTTTTGAAATATTTTGGTATATGCTAGTTTGTGGTGAGACTGAAGCAGTTTAAGACATGAAAGGTACCCATTGTGGTTGATAGTATTATGCTATTTGGTTTGCTGACATGTTGTGCATTGCTTTACTCTGTGTGTAATTTAAAAGTCATAAAGATAAACATGCAATATAGTCTAATTCAGGAACTTATGCTTATTAGTTTGAACTGGGCCCTAATGACATAGAAACAACCAAAAACATTTGTTGTGTAAAAGGTAAAGGCACAGTTGATCACAGTACAGTAACCTACTGATTTATGAAATTTTACTTGGGTTACAAGTACCTTGATGATCAGACAAAGTCAGATTAGCTGAAAATCATGGGTTCTGCGGCTGTGCTCCAAACTGTTGAGGCAAATCTGGTGTGTGTGGTTTGTCACCTTCAAGACATAATCAAAAGGATCTGAAGCTGCCAAACTGCACTTCAGATTACTGTTATATAGTCACATATGCAGATTCACATCTACATACATGCACATATATATGTAGAATAATTCACAACGACACAATGATAACGACGCAAGAAGGACAAAGATGCACGAAAACTTCTTTAACAATATTTTACCTCTCACTTTATTGCAAGGGTTCGAAAGGGTTGTTCAAGGGTTGCATGTGAGAGGGAGCTGGAGACCGAACATAAACTGTAATTTCTTGACCCCACTGTTATGACCATCATGTTGTGTCTTTCTTGTTCTCCTGATGCTGGGGTCCACTCCATCGGGGTTTCTGAGGGCCCCCTCGGTCGGGTGTGGCCTTCCCTACCACATCTGGTCTTTAACTGTCTGGAATTCTACTAGCAACTGCTTTTGGACTCGAACTCAACTGAGTTAAATAATATTTCAACGCCCACACGATCGCCCACTGGATCTTTGAAATCGAATGTTTAATCGTCATCAAGCGGAAATAACTGTCATGCAGTTCAGAGGTCACTCTCTTCCGGTGCATCAGTCTGTTTGGTACAGTGGGACCTTCACCTTGTCCCATATTATAAGCCTTAATCCGCCCATGCAATCTCTTTTGATTACTGGCCATTGGAATGTGTCACTTCCTTCCGGTGCATCACCTTGGAATAGCATTTCTTTGGGCCGGGTCGAAGGTCAAAACATAACAATTACCAAAATATTACAAAACTATTGATTCACCAAATAAATGAGCCAATGGATGATTACCAAACTGAATTTACAGGTAATAAACAATTAAAACTGAACTGATAATTAAATTTTTAATCAAGAAAATGTGAAAACAATTATCATTATTTTTTGAGAACATAGATGGTTACAATATATATATATATATATATATATATATAAGTATTATTTGGTCCTGTTAAACCGGAGTTGGGAGTAATTACATCAGGACAAGAAAAATATTCAAGAGTGAACTTTTAAATTTTTCTGGTAAAGAGCTCACTGTAACAGACATTATAGAGCAATAATTTCATTAAGAAAAAACAAACAAACCGGTCACGTTAGGATTATAAATTTATTTCCATCCTGTTATGCGTTTTTGAAAAATCCAAAAACACGAAAAAAAAAAAAAATTAACAGGACTTCTTCAGATCTTATGGATAAAATAAATCAGAATAGACACAGGACAGAAGGTGGGAGAGGATTGAAGAGGGGTAAAGAGTTATCACCTCATTTAGCCTACTTCCATTTTTTTTTTTTTTTTTTTAAAATAACATCCTCTCCTACACTTCAATGTAATAGCTAATATATATATATATATATATAAAGTAAAAAGTAAAGCTGGTGACTGTAGTCGAGGGTGATCTGAAGGCTCCCTTTTCATTACCTATTATACTGAAGTGTAGGGGAGGGTGTTATTTCTTTCTCTGGACTGCTCCACTTTACTCTTGATCCATACCTTATAATGCTGAGTGTTAAGCAAGGCAGCATCAAGTACCATTTTTTGAGTCTTTGGCATAACTCGATATGGGATCGAACCCCGATCTCTCAGGCCATTGGTGAACACTCTACCCACTAAGCCAATGAGCTGGTGTGTGTATATATTATAACAGTGTTGGTTGTCACTATCTCACCTCATAGGTTTGTGGCAGACAAAATGCAATATAATTTGGAGAGTGCTCAATATCTGTGATAGAGCTATTATAATATAATAATTAAATATATATTAGTTTTTAAATATATTTAATAGCATGGAAGCTTGTCTGCGACCTCAGGTTTGATAGGGGTGTCCTTGTAGTGTAATGGTTAAAGTGATGGACTGCAGAATCGTAGTAAGTGAGTGACTCCAGTCGCGGTATTACATTCACTTTCGGGCAAATACCCTTGGAAAAGGTACGAACCCCCTTATCCTCACAGCTATGGGTTAAATAGTACCACTACTGTTCTTCTAGGAGAATAGCTTTGGCATTAAATAACCTATCAAGGTTGATATGCCATTAAACAAAGAAACCAAACTAAACCAATCAGGTTTCATGATGTTTTATAAATGACAATCATAAGACAGAGAATGAAAGATATTGAAGAAAATTGAAATATATATATATATTTCATGGTTGAGTTAAATTTAAAAAGTGGGTGTCCTTGTAGTGTAATGGTTAAAGGGCTGGACAGCAGAATTGTATTGAGAGAGTTTGAACTCCAGTCACGTTATTACATTCCCTTTCAGACAAATGGGAAAGGTATGAACCCTCTTATCCTCCCAGCTATTGGTTAAATAGTACCACTACTGTTCTTTTAGAAGTGTGGCTTTGGCATTAAATATCTTATGAAAGTTGATATGCCATTAAACAGAAGAAACCAACCAACTAAATTTAAAAAGTGAACTGACATAAGAGAAAAAATATTAAGAGAAATTTTTGTAAAGAATGAAAGATAGTTGGGGCACTGATATTTTCGAGTCTAGGAACACAGTAAAGATAGTAAACTTTGGAGATATATACAGGAAACACTCTGAGAGGTAGTATCTGTTAGGGTCCCATCTATTGCTCAAATAGATCTGTTTAAAAATTAGTGGTATGCATTTACCAACCCCTTTGCCACAAATAGGATTTGACACAAGTTTAAATCCAAACCTTATATGATTGAATTAATGCTTCATTGCTGGGCTCATGTACAAGATATTTTTAAAAAAATGAAAGGTTGCAAATATTTGCACTCATACAAACACACTCTCAAATAGACACACACACATCTCTTTTGTATGTGCAGGATGGAACAAAAGGTCAATTTTTAAGCAGAGCTTAACAAGTTTCAATTCAGAGATTTCCTTCTCCTAGACTAGTTGCCATACCAAGTTTAAAAACCCAATTCTTCCCTACCATTTACCCAGGGCTGGAGAGATTCATTACTTTCCCAAGAGTATCAGTGTTATATGAAATACAAGCAGTCTTATCAAGGATTTGAATAGGTATATATAGATATATTGTTGAAATACGAAACACACTTGTAGTCAGTAGCTAGGCTAAGAGCAGCGTCTTTAGTCCTCAATGAAAGAGCTATTTATGGCACATTGGGAGATTCCAATGTGCATACATTGGCCGGTCCATTCCTTGGATTGTGATTGGCTAGAACATCTCATTGGATAAGTTTGTTCATAAATACCAACCCTGTCCAGTAAGCATTAGTATTGATTATGCCGGACCTCAGGTAAGTGTTGCTGTTATTATTGTCACTATTATTGCTGTTGTATATTGTTGCGTTCTACATCTCCCCCCCCCCACGGGTGGGCCGGGTTGCTTGGGAGGTGTGTCTCTCTTTTATGCCTGGTTTGTTATGTGGTAGTAACCTAGAGAGAGCTCGGGGAATCCTTGATGATCGAAGTCGTGGGGATATATGTGTGGTTTGTTGTTGGGGTCTGGTTGCTGTGCATGTGCTATCACAGGGAGACAATGGGGGATGTGTGACTGTAGCATCAGTTGACGGGATTGTTGGTCCTAGTGTCGCACTTGGTATCGGGGTTGGTGTAGGCTTGAGCTCGCACTTTTTGAGGAAGCGACGGTTCCTAAGTGTAATTCTTCCGGAGCCATCAACCCTGATTTTGTATTGACGCTCAGGTAGAGCGGAGATTATCTTTCCTGTGGTGTTCCACCGACGATTAAGTGGGTTTTGAATGGTCACTGTGTCACCGGCTTGTAATGGGCATAGGTTGTGAGTATGTCTGTTGTATCTTTCTATCAACTTTCTATCAACTAAATCAGTCCTCAATGAAAGAGCTATTTATGGCACATTGGGAGATTCCAATGTGCATACATTGGCCGGTCCATTCCTTGGATTGTGATTGGCTAGAACATCTCATTGGATAAGTTTGTTCATAAATACCAACCCTGTCCAGTAAGCATTAGTATTGATTATGCCGGACCTCAGGTAAGTGTTGCTGTTATTATTGTCACTATTATTGCTGTTGTATATTGTTGCGTTCTACATATATATATATAAGTAAAATTGGTGACTGCAGTCGAGGGTGACCAGAAGGCTCCCTTTTCAATAGCTACTACACTGAGGTGTAGGGGAGGGCACTACTCCTTTCCCTGGTTGCTCCACTTTACCCAAGCAAGGAAGTATCAAGTACCATTTTTAAAGTCTTTAGTATGACACAACCAATGAATAAAAGAATAGATACATATGATTATTAGAAACATTATTTTATATAAATTTGTTTATGGTGACTGGTTTTTGCACTTGGTCATCATCTTTGGGAAAAGTATGGATCCATCTTTTTTTTCTACCCCATCTATAAGTAAATAATAAGGTAGATTGGGCTCCCTAGCATTGTTAAGGAGAACTGGTCTAAGAGAAAGAAAATTTATCCTCCTTTTGGGCAGCATTACTGTCATGAACCGAGGAAACCTGTTGTAAGGGCGGCTGCCAGTAATTTATACTATCTTGCCTATTCCGGTTCAAATCCATAGTCTTGCTCGACTGTTGGAAGGCAGCAAACATACACGTATATATTATATAGTGATAGGTTTGGTTTGGTTGCACTTTATGGTATGTCAACCCTTGTGGGTTATTTAATGCCAAATTCTGTTTATATACATATCTATCTATATAGATATTATATGATTTGTAAACAAATAGTTTGTAGGTAACATTATTTTCAAACAAGTCAGAGCTCATTTGTTTGCACATAGTTAAATGGCTTCAAGTATTGTTATCCAACACTGATAACTCTATCTGATATTAATCATTTGTTTGCATACATTTAAATAGTTTCAAGTATTTCTATCTAACAATAATAATATAATATAAATCATTTGTTTACACACTGTTAAAAGGTTAAGTATTGCTCACACTAATAATTATAAATACTTTCAAGAATTACTATTTAGCACTAATAGTTCTATTAGCATACTGTTAAATGGTTTCATTTATTGCTATACTACACTAATAACTCTATTTGATATTAATAATAATCCCTTATGAAAGATTATAGTGGTGGGATAATCAGAGAAAGTAAATGATGATAAATAATGTTAGACAACTAATTTTGGAGAAGGAAAACTCTGAATTTAAACCAGCTTTAGTCCACTTAAAAATTGACCTTGTGTCACATCCTGCTAATGATAGAGGGTTAGGGTTAAGGTAAATACATTGCAATAATTTTCAAACAGATCAATTTGACCCATAGATTGGATCCTAACAGGTACTATCACTCTGAGTCAGAGTGGACCTGGGAGTAATGGTAATAAAGGAGTAACTTCACTCTTCCCAGAGCTCCAGAACTAGAGCCTCATTACCCAATGCAGTTTAGTGTCACGCTAAGAATTTTGGTAAAATTGAGATCCGGACATTGGCATGATGGTTAGAGTGTTTGCCAATGGCCTGGGAGACCGGGGTTCAATCTCAGGTTGAGTAATACCAAAGACTCAAAACATGGTACTTGATGTTGCTTTGCTTAAGACTCAGCATTATAAAGTATGGATCAAGGGTAAAGTGGAGCAATCCAGAGGTCATCAGCAAAGAATGTTTATTTCATAATGGTTTACATTTCAAGACTGAAGATGTATGACCACCATGGTATTGGCTTCACATCTGAATGAAACTTAAACTTAAAAACTTAATGATTTAAACATTTAACTTTGTTTATAATTAGTTTTCAATGTTTTTTTTCTTGAAAATGTTATTAAGCAGGAACTTTAGTCTAAAAACTGATCAATTTTTAATTTCAATCCCAGGTCGAGTCATACCAAAGACTCAAAAAATAGTACTTGATGCTTCCTTGCTTAACACTCAGCATTATAAGGTAGGGATCAAGGGTAAAGGGGAATTTCTAGAAAATACTGAGCCACAAACTTTACAAGAATATGGTTTCTCACCAGTGTGGGTTTGTATGTGGTATTTTAAATATGACCCATCTGAAAATCTTGATCCACAAACTTCACAAGAAAATGGTTTCTCTCCAGTGTGTGTTCGCATGTGTCGTTTCAAATGGGAATTCCCGGAAATTCAGGGAAAGGAGTAGCACCCTCCTCTACACTTTGGTGTAGTAGCTATCAAAAAAGGAACTTTCAGGTCGCCCTTGACTAAAGTCGCCAACTTTACTTTATATCAAGAGATGATATTATCATTGATAAAATACAAAAAGCTACTGCTTTTGATTAAAAATCAAAAACTCATGAAAATTTATTATTTTGATTTAATAACTAGGAAATTGTTATTTGTTTTCTAAATCTGAATAAAATACTATTATTATGTAAAGTAAGAAAAGTTGGCGGCCATAGTCGAGGGTGACCTGAAGGCTCCCCTTTTGATAGCTACTACACCAAGGTGTAGGGGAGGGCGCTACTCCTTTCCCTGGATTGCTCCACTTTACCCTTGATCTGTACCTTGTAATGCTGAGTGTTAAGCAAGGAGGCATCAAGTACCATTTTTTTAAGTCTTTGGTATAACTCGACCTGGGATTGAACCCAGGTCTCCCGGGCCATGGGCGAACTGCATTGAATATTTTTTATTTTTTCTTCAATATCCCTTGTGAGTAATGATAACATAAAATATTTATATTTTTGAAGATTTTAGGTACATCTTCCTGCTGAGAGAGTGAATATTGATGTTATATCTACTTCACCACTTCTTCCTGAAAATTTTTGCCCCTTTGTCTGCAACCCCACAAAAAAAAACGTGAAAATTTATTGTTTTTATTTAATAATAAAGAAATAGCTATTCATTGTCGAAATATAAATAAAATACTATGATAAGTTTTTGGTTTGGTATATCAACCACCATGGGTTATTTAAACCTATCCTTTTAGAAGAACAGTAATGGTTCTACCACTCCATAGCTGGGGGAATACGGGGGTTCATACCTTTCCTAAGGGTATTAGTCTGAAAGTGAACATAATCACATGACTAGAGTTTGAATTCACTACAATGTCATAGTCCACCATGTTAGCCACGACGCCATAGGAATTCTCCCATTAGTCTTTGGTATTAAAAATATAATAGAGTGTAAATCTTAGAGTCTATTTTAGATTGATTAAAGGGATTCAGTTTCAGGAATTTATCACAGCAAACAAGATTCTTTTGTTTGGTAATATGAGCTACCAGTTTAAGAAAGTAGTTGTTTCAACATGAACCATGTAGAATGTTGTCTTTACTTTCCAGCTGAACACCGTAGTCATGTTCATGTGCTGTGTCTTGATGCTATCACCTTGTCAATCAATTAGAATCTTACATCGTTGAATCAATTCTTCATTGCTGGGTTCATGTGCTGTATACTCATATGTAGATTCATGCAGAACACAATGACATAATGATAATGACGAGACAGTCTTTTAGAAAAATATACCTCTCACTTTATTTGAAAGGGTTCGAAAAGGGTTACTCAAAGTTTTACTGTGAGAGGGAGTTGGAGACCGAACAGAACTGCAACATATTGGCCCCCACTCTTATGGCAATCGGCGTTGTGTCTTTCTCGTTCTCTAGGCCTGCTCAACCGGAGGCCTGTGGGCCCACTCTGCTGAGTGCTGGCTTCTTCTTCCACATCTTGTCACCAATGGGTCTGGTCTCCAAACTAGTCTCCAAACTAACTGTCTTCACCGAGTTATATAACAGTTCAATCACCCACTCAATATCTCCCCATAACTGGCCATCGGGGATGTGTCACTTCCGCTGTCCTTGGAATGGCATGTTTGATTGTCATTGAGTGGAAATAACTGTCATGCAGTTCACAGGTCACTCTCTTCCAGTGCATCAGATTGACTGTACCGTGGGATTTTACCTTGTCCCATATTGTCAGCCAAGCCTGCCTACGCCAATGGAATATGCAACTTCCGCGCCTTTGGAATGGCATGTTTGGCCGGGTCGAAGGTCAATATACAACATGTGTACATTAACTGGAAAGCAGTAAATAAAACAAAGCTAGATTTTAATCTGCCATTCCTTCAATGTGAGAAAAAATCAAAGTATATTGGTATTAGAAGATTCTCTGGGGGCACCTTAGTATTAATGCTTTGACCCCTAAACTCTGTCTAGTCTAAGAATTATCATCTAATGAATGGTTGATTGGTTGTGTTTTATGGCATATCAATCATTGTCGGTTATCTAATGCTAGATCCTGTTTATATAATTTTTAGGTGAATGGTTTTTAGATAACATTTTTTAAACAAACTAGAGCTCATTTGTTTGCACACAGTTAAATGGTTTCAAGTATTGCAATCTAACACTAATAGTTCTATTTGCACACAGATAAATGATTTCAAGTATTGCTGCTATTAAACATGAATAGATCTATTTGTACACAGTTAAATGGTTTCAAGAAAGCATTGTTATCTAATTCTAATAATTCAATTTAATATTAATCCTTTGTTTAGACACAGTTAAATGGTTTCAAGTATAGTCAATGATTAAACATTTTTATCTAACCCACAGATGGAACCACTCTAAGTCAGGGTGGACCTGGGAGTAATGACAATGAAGGGGTACTTTACATTCCACAAAGCTCCAGGACTGAAGCCTCACTATCAGATTTAGTGTCATATCAGTGGGAGAAGAATTACCCATCTGCAGAGATACTGTCAGTGTATTCTACAGTCTCTCCAGCCAACTGGGGTCTCATCTAATAGAGTCATTGTTGGCAGCACAATTATAATTTAGAAAAAAATTATCCAGCATGTGTTGATAACAGTGTAAATCTCAGAGAGTGAGATTGTTAGATGTTAGAAGTCAGGAGTTCCCCATAGTACACAGATTACCATTGGTTGTTGGTACGGGTTACCAATTTTAAAAAATTAGTCATTTCAACATCTATGTTGTTATATGTATCCATTTCTATTAAAAACTGAGATGCTACATCTTTTGGATTACAAATCAGACAGAAATAAGCACATATCAACAACTCAGTTTGGACTTGCTTCTTCTTGGGGACAACACACCAGTTTCATTTTTGCTTTTATTGCTGAAGAGAAAAGGTTTCCTTGAAATATTGCAAAACCATTTATTTTTGGATGCTTCAAGTCCAACCTCCTTAGATGTAAAGACTGTTTTTGTTCAACATTTTCTTTGAGTTATTAATGTTATTTCCTTATATAAGCTATGTCATTTTTGACAAATTTATATAAGAAGCATATGTAGAGCGCTTATGGCAAATGCACATGCCCGAGCCAAAACCCTGCTACATAGTCTGGAATGAGCAGCTACAGACATCGGCCTCCGTGTCAATGCACACGAGACAATATATGTGCTTTAATCAAAGAGGCAACATCTCCACACTAAATGGTAACTCTCTGAAACTAGTAGACATGTTCACCTACCTACGAAGAAGTGTCTCATCACCCAAGACAGACATCAACATGCGACTAGCAAAGGCATGGACAGCTATCGATAGGCTATAAGTCATATGGAAGTCAGACCTGACCAATAAGATGAAACGCACTTTTTTCCAAGCTGCAGTCATATCCCTACTGCTGTATGGATGCACTACATAGACACTAACTAAACGTATGGAGAAAAAGCTTCATGGCAGCTAAACAAGAATGCTGCGAGCAATATTGAACAAGTCCTGGAGGCAGCACTCCACAAAGCAGCAGCTGTACGGCCACTTACCGCCCATCACGAAAACTATCCAAGTTAGGTGAACCAGACATGTGGGACACTGCTGCAGAAGTAGGGACGAACTCATAAGTGATGTACTCCTGTGGACCCCTTCACATGGATGAGCAAAGGTAGGATGACCAGCTCGAACCTATATACAACAGCTCTGTGTCAATACAGGATGTAGCCCTGAAGACCTGCCCGAAGCAATGGAAGATAGAGAAGGGTGGTAAGAAAGGGTCAGGGATATCCATGCTGATGGCACGACATGATGATGATGATGATATGTGGAACCCACACTTCCCCAAAAAAAGTATGTGTGTGCATATATATATATATAAAATTAACTTGATTTAATAATTGAATAGGCAAGAAACTGACAGTCATGAAGCATCGTTTAAGTCCATGTCTATGCTATCATAAATTAAACATGTATGCGCTATCATTTATATTCACTCTTGATAAATATAGCAAACTACATTATATATATATATATATATATAGAGAGAGAGAGAGAGAGAGAGAAAATTGTTGAAAATGGACTTGGAGAGGCAAGTACAATTTCTCGATGAGGCTGTTTGCATTTCCTTTCAAGTTAATGTCCTTAAGAAAAACATGGATTTATCTCCTCTCTTCAGCTATGGTTAAATGGTATGGCAAACTTGGCTCTCTAGTCTTAGTAGGCAACTAGCCTAGTTGAAGGAAAAACCCTGAATACAAACTCTCCTCCCAACATTCCAAGTGGAGACATATGGCATAATGGCTCTCATCTTAGGAAACAGACGTGGTAACCTGAGTTCAACTTCTTGTTGAAGTTGTTTGCTTTTTACTTCTCAGTAATGCCCTAGGGAAAGATATGAATCCATCTCTTCTTCCCTCCAGTTATGGGTAAATAGACTGGGCGCATTAGCTTTGGAAGGGCAGCCAGTCTAGGAGAAGAAAAATTCTGAATTCAAAATCTGCTGAAACAGGTTTGGTAGGTTGCCAGTGGATAGCAACTACACAAGAATGTAGCTATGGAGAGAATGTTAAGTTTACAGAGGGAATAATACTATGCCAGTATTTAGTATCTAAAATCAACTATATTTCTTGATACAAAGCTCTTAAAACTTTGTCTGAAATCAGAAATCTTGAAGAGCTGTTAGAAAATTAGAAAATGCAATTAGAAAAGTGTCTAATGTCAAAGAAAACATTGTTACCAGGTCATAAATTAGTGTTCAGCAAAAAGAGAGAAAGAACAA
Source organism: Sepioteuthis lessoniana (assembly GCA_963585895.1). Lineage (NCBI taxonomy): Eukaryota > Metazoa > Mollusca > Cephalopoda > Myopsida > Loliginidae > Sepioteuthis > Sepioteuthis lessoniana. The sequence continues at coordinate 79,550,915 of OY757925.1, read as the reverse complement.
ACACAAAAAAAAATGAAAACTTAAAAAACATTAGGTATTTTGTTGCATGTCCACTTGTCGAGTGAGAAGTACCAAGCCACTCTGCAAATAATGTGCGTAACCAAACCAATGACTGAGTGTGCATTTATTAGGTTGTTGAACAAAACAATAAGCTTGTTTAAGAAAGCTGTCAGCAATTGAATGCTTGTGATTTGCAGTTGATAACATTACAGTTTAGCATTGGTTAATAATAAATTAGAATTCCTGCTAAAGTGAGTTATTTGCCACAAATGTTAGAAAGAAAAATCAAATAAACAAATGAGACTTTAGCTGAGTTGAACATTCTCTCTTCAAACTCATAAGTATAGCTTAATGATTAGAACATTGAACTGGTAGTAAAAGAGGATTAGAAGCAATTTCTCCCTGATAGGATGAACACTTGTTCATGAAAGAAATATGAAATTTGGTGGCAGTGATATCCTCAGTGCTACTTAGATATATCATCATTTGTAATAACTTATTGATTTTAATGACATGTCAACCCCTCTTTCATGCATAGAGGTTAGGGAATCATGTTCATTTTACATTCATATTTACATTTTTTTGTGTAGTTTCTTAAGAGTTTTTTTTTATATGATTCTATCAAATATGAATAATTTTTTTAAACAGGTCAATTTGTCTCATGCATAGGACTCTAATATGTACTACAGCTGTTGTATAGCAGATAAAAACAACAATGCTGATGTATAAAAATATGATCTGCTTCTTTTCTTTTCCTTTTATAACCTAAAATGTATAGATGAGAGAGTAATTAATTTCCTCTTCTTTCTTGTCAGGTTGAAATGTTCCTGGTTATATTATATACCAGATGCCCACACAAATTCTCGTGGTCACTTCTTCAGTCTGCCGCTAACACAACACATATAATCACACTTCCTTCTAGCATGCCACCCGTACAATTTCTGCTGGGAACCCTTGCATCTTCATTACTTTAGATACTAGGTGCATTTCCTGTTATTTTCATTCGCAGAGTGTAACTTCTTTCTTGCATATAACCCATGCAATTTTTGTGGTCTTTTCATCGGGAACACATGCATCTTGTTCACCTTAGGTACCAGGTGCATTTCCTGTTATGTTTGTTCCTAGTATTTGATGTCCACAGCAGCATCAACATGTCAAAAGGGTTTTTAAGTCAATATCCAACACATCCCAGGGTCAGAGTGGACCTGGGAGTAATAGCATTGTGAAGGTGTACTCCACTTTCCCCAGATCTCCTGAGCTGGAGCCTCACTGCCAAATGCAGTTTAGCATCATACCTAGGATACTCTTTTTTTATGTATGGAGGTCTTATCGGGGATACAGCCAGCATGTTCTAAGTCCTACCAATAGGGCGATATGAGTTCAAGTCTTTCTTGATCTAAATTTCTTAGGGGATGACTTTCATTGTGCATCTGTCATATCTTACCAGCAAACTCCACTATCCCATCTCTCCATCTGACAATAGATATTTTCCTATTATGCTTATTATTTCTTGGGCACCATTCTACCAATATTTTGCATCATCTGTTATGAAGAAAAGAATAGATACATATCAAACAGATTCAAATATATATAATGAGTAGAGTGTTCGCCAATGGTCCTGGAGACTGGGGTTCAATCTCAGGTTGAGTAATACTCAAAACATGGTACTTGATGTTGCTTTGCTTAAGACTCAGCATTATAAAGTATGGATCAAGGGTAAAGTGGAGCAATCCAGAGGTCATCAGCAAAGAATGTTTATTTCATGATGGTTTACATTTCAAGACTGAAGATGTATGACCATGAAACTTAAACTTTAAAACTTAATGATTTAAACATTTAACTTTGTTTATAATTAGTTTTCAATGTTTTTTTCTTGAATATGTTATTAAGCAATTTATAATTGTTTTTAGCATTTTGAGAAGTATTTCAAGGTTAGAATGTAATATTTTTGTCCAGTTGAGATTGCTGTTGAGTACATCTAAGATAAGGGTTTCAAAGCATATATATGTATATACTATTATATTTTAAATTTACTCCTAAAGCTGTTTTAAATTAGTAAAATACAGTGTTCTGTTCAGAAAAATGCCAAGCTATATCCCAATATTTTCTGCTATAAAATGAAATAAAACTGGTTTTCTGCTATAAAACTGGTTTTCTGCTATAAAATGAAATAAAACTGGTTTCTTAGCACTAGCTGTGGTAATATTTTGACATGAGGGGCTGAATGAGAACTATCAACTCCCATTAATTAAATTAGGCTTTATTTCTTGGTTTCTGGAAGGTTTACTGACTACAATGGTTTGCCCCACTCCCAAGAAAACTGGAGAGTCCAACAGCTGAAACATTGTGACTATGTTAACAATGAGGATATTTGTACAACTATATCAGTTAAAGAAAACAAAAACAACCATGCATGCATCTTTAAATAAGTCACCAAAGCCATTTAAGTAAGGAGTTGTGAATATCATTTCAAGGACAGAAGAATGTTCTCATTACAAAGTTCATGGAAGGTGTGAGCTATCATTACTTTGCCAAAAAGGTTATGATAAGAGATATTTGTTAGATATTACAGTTTCACAGAAAAATCAGATCTTGTTCTGTGGTAACGAGAAATGTAGAACCATGGACGGCAGAATACTACTGTAACTACCTACTTACCTATCTTCATCCTTTGGAAGTGACATACATCATGCTAAGTGGTGGGGATAGAAAGAATAACTTACAATACAATTCTCTCATGTGGCATCAATAATATTCAAGTCTAGAATAGTTATGATGAATTTTAAAATCAAGTTGGTATGTTTAACACACACACACACACACATATATATATATGAACCATTCCATAGTGTCGAGCAATCAAAGTCCACTGTCTGCCATTGCTTGTCACTTATTGGACAATCTGGCTTTTGCAGCCACTTATAACCTAGCCAAATTTTATATCCTTGAGTCTTCCAGCAATGAACTCCATTTATCAATCCTGGAGGCCTTTTTGATGACCAAATTTCAGCTAGAACTCTCTATACAGAAGCAATTCTATACATTTCTTTTCAGCAATCCTTTTTTTGATGGTCATTACCGAAAATTTGAATTCCTCAGATATTAACTCAAGTATTATGGAGAAAGTTCTCTGAAAAGACGTGATTGAAATAAAGGTTCCCTTTTGAAGGCTTTTAAGATATTTTATTAATTTTAAACATGCGTATGCTATTAAAAGTATTATATATATATATATATATATGTATATATATATATATATATATATATATATATATATATATATATATATATATAAGGTGCATACAATAAGTTTCCAGACTGTTTTGTATGAACATTTAAAATTGTTGTAGACTCTTGAAAATTCAGTATGTTATTGCTACACATCTTATGAGATGACTGACCAATTTTTATGATTTCCGGTTCAAATGAACAGCTACAGCAGGAATTGGAATACATCCTACTAAAGCCTGATTGTCACTGCTGGTGAATTTCAAAAATGCAATCTGGACATGAGGAAGAATGATATGCAATAAAATTGTGTTTTAAACTTGGAAAAAATGCCACAGAAACCTATGGAATGCTTCAGAATGCTTTTGGGTCATCTTGCATGAATCGAGCATCAGTTTTTGAGTGGCATAAGAGATTCAAGGAAGACAGAGAGTCTGTGAGGGATGATGAGAGATGTGGGAAGAGTAAGGAAGTCAATAGACCAGAGTTGATTGGCCAAAGTGTTAGGGTTAGGGTTACTATGTTGAGGTTTTAAGGGAGTCCAGGAAGGGATTCCTTCGGAAGAGGCTAGCACTCTTCAAATCGGGTCAATGGCATTTCCACCAGGACAATGTACCAGTCCACAACTCTATCCTTGTCACAGACTATTTGAGGAAGATAGGCATCAAGACAGTTCCTCAGCCTCCCTATAGGGACGTTGGTCCCTGTGACTTTTGGTTATTCCCTAAGCTCAGTGGCTGTCGTTATAAGACAATTGAGGAGATGAAATAGGCTGTGATGAAGGTCATTGACACGCTCACACAAGAGGACTTCCATGGGGCCTTCCAGAAGTTGTTGGAATGGTACAATAAGTGCATTGCAGCCGGAGGAGATTACTTTGAAGGGGATTAGAGTTTCATGTGTGTACTATTAATAAAAGTGCCCATATGAAAAAAGTCTGGAAACTTATCGTATGCACTTTGTATATATATATATATATATATATATAATGTACACAGAATGTCCCTTACAATGTATACATACTTTGATTTATCATAAATGTAGTTTTTATTAAGATATATTTAAGTTTTATAACCTGAGGTGAAGAAGCCCAACATTGAATATTATGGCATATTGCTCTGGAGAGGAAACTAGATGGAAATTACACAAGAATGTTGAGAGCAGTATTGAACAAGTCCTGGCGACAACACCCCATGAGACACCAACTATACGGACACTTGCCCCCTATCATGAAAACTATACAAGTTAGACGAACCAGACACGCGGGACACTGCTGGAGAAGCAAGGACGAGCTCATAAGCGATGTACTCCTGTGGACCCCCACATATGGATGTGCAAAAGCAGGACGACCAGCACGAACTTACATACAGCAACTATGTGAGGACACAGGATGTAACCCTGAAGACCTGCCGAAGGCGATGAATGATAGGGAGAAGTGGCGAGAGAGGGTCAGGGATATCCGTGCTGGCGGCGCGACATGATGATGATGATGCTGGTGTTCAAGCTGATGATCATTTTGGTCCAGGTACTGCTGATAACATGAATGGAGAGAATTGTAAACATCACTAAGTTATTGCAGTTGTTCAAACTGATGACCATTCTGTTTAAGGCACAGCTGATAAGGCAAATAGTTGGAATTGCAAACTTTACAACTCTTTTCAATTGGTATTTGGGTTTATTCTACTTCAATTGCTGCTCTAAACTTATTGATTTTTTCTGGTTTTGTGCTATAAAGTTAAATAGATCTATTAAATTCCACAAATTCAAGTCCTGGACACCTTAGAACCTGCATATTAAGGTTGAATACTACATAGATTTACCTGTGGTGACAGCTATCAGTGTCGAGTGTAATTGGGTGTTTTTTTTTTTTTTAAAACTGCCACTTGTCATAGTGTGTGTATATTTTTGTGGGGAATAAAGAAATAAAATTTTCAGCCCAATCAACAAATACATTTTTAATATCTGCATTCGCATTGAATATCAGCTTTTAATCATTCATATTCTTGATATAATGGGGATAACTTTGAAATGCTAATTAGAATCTTTCACTTCTTTCTAAATAGAAGCATCAATATCATCATGGATCATTGTTAACTCTGATATACTAATTAGAGTCCTTCACTCCTTTCTAAATAGAAGCATCAATATCATCAGGGATGCCGCTACAATTGGTTCCTGGAACATCTCGTATTACTTAAAAACTGTGAAACTTCTTAAGTAGTAAAATGATAATAGTGAAAACGGTTCATCTCAAAAGCTACAATGATTTAACCTCGGTCGTAATAGTATTAATCATCATCATCCTCATCATCATCATTCATTCATTTTTCTTTATTTGTTCTCCTTATTTATTTTGATTTTGATTTGTACAAGATTAATTTTTCATCTCTGAAAACCTCTTTTATCTTCATTAGCAAAAAATCTAGAGTTTATTTATTTATTCTTTTTTTTTTTAGCGGGGGAATATTAATTCTAAGTTACAGAGTTTCTGCTTGTCTTTATTTTATTTTTTGTTGCTAAAGAAAATTTCAGCTAACAATGTTGTCTTCAATTCTAATTTTGGCAATGTTTGCCAAACTCATATAGATAAGGCTATAAACAACATCCAAATATTTTTCCATTGAAACAATTGTCTTTCTTTAACCTTAAAATGTCCTCCCTTTATCTTAAAGAATATAAAAGGTAAAAATTTGATTCCATGTATTGAGTTGTTGAACAAAAGGTGTTTTCACTGATAGCATAAAACCATATGACCAATTATACAAACTGATTTAATTTCTCAAATCTGATAAGATAGATTGTAATTTTTTTGTATGTAATCTGAGAGGTACTTTTAAAATCTCGCCCTAATAACAGATATTTTACAGAATAATAAAAAATGTGTGCATTTTATTTTTTATTTGTTAAGAATAGTTGATCGTTGTTCATTTGTTTTATTTATTATTAATTGAAGATTGTCAATCATTATTTTGTCCTGTTGGTGGGACTTATAATATGCTGACTGTATCCCTGGCAGAGGGGTAAGACCCCCACCCCTCATAATAAAGTGGTGTCCAGGTTATGATACTTAACTTCATCTGATAGTGAGGTTCCAGTTCTGATTAGTGGGGAGTATCCCTTCATTGCCATTACTACCAGGTCCACTCTTATCTGAAGTGGTAGTATCTGTTAAGGCCTCATCCATGAGTCAAATAGTAAGTAAGTTGGCCGACTGCAGTTGAGGGCTACCCAAAAGCTCCCTTTTCAACAGCTACTACACGAAGGTGTAGGGAAGGGCATAACTCCTTTTCCTGGATTGCTCCATTTACCCTTGATCTATACCTTATAATACTGAGTGTCTTGAAATCATATAACTGTGTGCAAAAAATGCATGATACCATACAACTGCATGTAAATTGTTTATATTAAGAATTGTTGCTTGAAGTTATAATCATTTATAAAGGGTTATCATTATTAGTTAAATTGTTTGGTTTGGTTTCTTTGTTTAATGGCATATCAACCTTTATAGGTTATTCAATGCCAAAGCTATTCTCCTAGAAGAACAGTAGTGATACTATTTAACCCATAGCTGGGAGGATAAGGGGGTTCATACCTTCCCAAGGGTATTAATTTGGTTTGATTTGGATTGGTTTCTTTGTTTAATGGCATATCAACCTTTATAGGTTATTCAATGCCAAAGCCATTCTCCTAGAAGAACAGTAGTGGCACTATTTAACCCATAGCTGGGAGGATAAGGGGGTTCGTACCTTTCCCAAGGGTATTTGCCCGAAAGTGAACGTAATAGCACGACTGGAGAATGAACTCACGTACTACGATTCCGCAGTCCATCGCTTTTACCATCACACCATGAGAACACCTCCTCATTAAATTGTTTGAAATACTTTAAACCATATAGTTGTGTATAAATTATCAGTATTAGATAGGAATACTTGAAACTATTCAGCTGTATGTGAAGAGATGATTATAATTATTAAACAGGAAAATGTGCTTGAAACCATTTAATTGTTTGAAAAAGATAAATCTTTATCATTAAATAACTCATCAAGGATGGATATGCTGTAAAACCAATCCCAGCTAATCAACCAACTTGTCAACCAACCAACCAGCCAATTAACAGCTGACCAACCAATCAACCAGCCAGCCAACCAACCAATTAACCAACCAACCAACCAATCTACCAACCAGCATCATAAATTAAATGAAGAAAACTACAAGTTGAAATTAATAATCATTTCTTTGTTGCTGTTGATCCCACTGAGATAATAACAATTGTGTTGCTGTGGACAATCATCAGTGAGGTGCCCGTGGTGTAGTCGTTATCGTCGTAGGAAATGGACACGGCGACATGAGTTCAAATCCTGGACGAGACTGATTGCATTTCACATAGCACTAATACCCTTGGGAAAGGTATGAATCCAATCATTCTCCTGCCAGCTATGGGTAAATAGTAGGACAGACTAGGTTCTTCAGCCTTGGTGAGGCAACTAGTCTAGGAGAAGGAAAACTCTGAATTCAAACCTGTTAATCTCCGCTTAAAAATTTACCTTGTGTCATATCCTGCCCGAGCGGAGAGGTTGGTAAATAGTATCATCAGTGAGGTGAATCAGCTTTTCTGCAAATGTTTTGAAATAGAATAGAAATGTGTAGGCTAATAATGTTTGAAGTTTCAATAGTAACCAATGCCATGACAGACCTGTTTATCAGAGATCCATATTTAGTCAGTTTCTGATCATTTGTATCCAGTTTCTCAAAATACAAATATTGTGAGATTTTTTTTAATGATAAATGCTCAGTGGACCAAAGAACATAATAAATTTTATGTGAAGTCAATGAAGGCCCTATTATTCATACAATACAATTTTAAGGCGATGAACAGCATGGCTTTTTATGATTATCACTTAAGAAATAAAGCAGATTGGTTGGCTGGTTTTGCAGCATGTCAACTCTTGTTGATTGATTGATTTGCAGAAAAATTGATTTTAACAGAATGTCCACACATCTTGGATTATTTTTTTGCTAATAGTTTAGGTAGCTCAGTTGGTTGAGGCTGTAGAATACACCAACTGCATCTCTACGGGAGGAGGGGGTAAGACTACCCCACCAATGGGGTAGTCTTAGATATAACACTAAACTATCTGAATGAGGCTGTTTGCATTTTATATAGTGCTAATACCCTTGGCAAAAGTATGACTCCAACTGGGCTCTTTAACCTTGATATGGCAACTCATCTAGGAAAAGGAAAACTCTGAATTCAAACCTGTTAAACTCTGCCTAAAAATTGACCTTGCATCACATCCTTCTCGTGTGGAGGGGTTGGGTAAATATATACATTTAATAAGAAATTGAAATCTTGCTTCAAAATAAATCCCTCTGATGCCTATTAACAAAAATAGAGGTGCCCATGGTGTAATGGTTATCGTCGTAGAAAATGGACACGGCAACACGAGTTCAAATCCTGGACGAGATTGATTGCATTTCACATAGCACTAATACCCTTGGGAAAGGTATGAATCCAATTATTCTCCCTCCAGCTATGGGTAAATAGTAGGGCAGACTAGGTTCTTCAGCCTTGGTGAGGCAACTAGTCTAGGAGAAGGAAAACTCTGAATTCAAACCTGTTAAACTTTGCTTAAAAATTGACCTTGTGTCATATCCTGCCCGAGCGGAGGGGTTGGGTAAATAGGATAAGATTAACAAAAATAGAGATAGAATAGCTACAAATAAAGCAAAGAATATTCATCATTCTGATATTGATCTGGTAACAAACTTATTAAATGAAGGGTATATATTTTTATCACACATCTAACTATTGATTTTCTCTAAACAGAGTAGGTATCATTTTATTAGTAAAATAATTAAATCAAGTAGATAGATATATCAATAATTCATACTAATTTAAAAACATATTTAGGAACAATTTCTTTATAAATATCATTTTGGAATTCTTTTCTTGCAAATTCCCAGAAAGAGAGCCAAATGGCTGTTACAATGACATAGATGAGTGCACTCCTTGAACGTGAAACTCTAAATCTTAACCTTTTCCAGATTAAATCTATTATAATAACTTACCAGTTTTAGTCATGTGTATAAGTTATATCCACTTACATCATCTATTCATCTATACAAGAGTTGCATTGCCCTTGACTACGGTTGGCCAATTAACTATATATATATATATATATATATATATATATGTACACATACTTGTGTATGTCTATAATTATGAGTAAGATTTAGCACTAAAAGTATTTTTAATCAGTAAAATGCAGCACTCTAAAAAATGTAATTGAATACAGATATTTATTAAGTCTAATTCAACAGACTTCAGATGTCTTGATACTGGCTCACAAGAGGATTGGCTATGTGAAACTCAGTGTCATGAGTTTTTATTCTGTTCTATTCTATTTTAGAATTGATATATATATATATACACACACACACACACACACACACACACACACACACACACACACACACACACAAGTATTGTTCAGAAAGTTCTAAGCCTCATCCATTTCTTATAAAACTAGAAAAACTAATTCAAATTTTTCTAGTTTTATAAGAAGTGGTCGTGTGTTGCACCAACAAAAATGTTAAGCTATACTCTTCTTTCTGGTTGAGGCTTAGAGCTTTTTGAACAACATGTGTGTGTGTGTATGTGTGTGTGTGTGTATATATATATCCAGAGAGAGCCTTTGGGTTGACCTCGACTATGGTTGACAACTTTACTTATATATATTACATAGTGGTGTCGGTAACCCTGGGTTTCATGCTTTATGCATTCATTGAATGCATAAAGCATGAAACCCAGGGTCACAGACACAACCATATATATATATATATATATATATATACTAATATTGTATATTTAGGCAGTAAATTGTTATCAAGAAAAGTTCTGTTAAATACCACAGACTGCCTCTTTTTTATGATCTTCAAGTAAAGACTTATCCCGAAGACCATCCAAATTATGCAAACAAGACATGGGGGACACTGCTGGAGGAATAAGGATGAACTCAAAAGTGACATTCTCCTATGGACCCCTCCACATGGACGCACAAGTGTAGGATGACCAGCTAGAACTTATCTACATCAACTCTGTACTAAACAAAGGATGTAGCCTGGAAGATCTGCCGGAAGCAATGGGCGATAGAGATAAATGGCAAGAGAGAGTTAAGGAAATCCATGTGAGCAGCGTGACATCATGATATATTGTTGTGTTCTGGTTAGTGAACATAAGTAGTAGTAATAATAAGACAAACCACGATATGTGAGGAAATAGCTATATTTACAAGAAAGAGTATTTACAAGAGAGAGACTGTTAGTAATAAGAACATAGGATTAGTGATAGAGTAAGGATATACTTTAACAATAGGAACGGCTCTTCTGGTCCGACTTGTAGACTGATTCTGGTTGTCTGGTCTCTGCTACTGCCATATATGGCAGATGGAACAGCTCATTATGCTGAAAAGGTAGGTGATACCCAACATATATATATATATATATATATATATATATATATATACTCACAAAGTTTTCTTCCTGTTCAAGTTTCATGAATATCAATCCTCAAGTAAAGAGCAAACTGGAATAAATAAGGAAGGAATTATTTTCCCATTTAGATATTTTTCTTTTCACTATTAGAGACAGACAATTTTGGAAGTGTGTTTGTGGTGGGGAGGGCAATGACATTCAGACATATAGTGAAAAGTGTGTAAGAGATAAAAAAGTTGAGAACAACTGGTATAATGGTAGACAATTTTTAATGAATTTTATTGACCCTGGATCCCTTATAAATTTATTCTTGTGTAAATGTCGATGGTACTCACTTGATTTACTTTTTCATTTTCTATTTTCTTAATGAGATCTTTAAATTCTTCAGCGGTCAAATTTTTAACCCTAAGTTAAAGGAATTCTCAACAAGAATGTTGAGTAATGTCCACACAGCAGTTACTCTGGAGAGATCAGTAATTTTCAAGTCAACCTTACCAGAAAAACAATCATCTTCTTGAATTTTTATTAGTAATGGTGATTCATGAAGGGAGGACTGCTTGCTAAGCAATACTTTTCTCTGGCAACATACATGCTCCTATTAACTGCATAATGAATGTAACATTTGTTGGTTGATCGGCATGTCAACTTCCGTTGGGTTATTTAAGGCTAAAGTTCTTTTTGTAAGCAATTATATGGTTTCAAGTAACTTTTACTCAAGAGAGGACATAAACAGACTTCATGTGTCAAGCAAAAAAATGGTGGAATAGGACTAGTCAGTATTAAGGATTGTGTAGATGCAACAATTCAAAAACTCTTGGAATGCATAAAAAAGAGCAAAGAAAGACTAATTTCTGCAGCCAGTAATGGCAATGTTAATATAAGGACAAATAATAAACCAACAAAATCTAAAAAAACAAAAATGGTAAGAAAAAAGAAAAAAAATTATGGATAATTCAAGCTTCATCTTAGGGAGATAGCACATGAAATGACCTGGACATGGCTAAGAAGAGGTAATCTCAAGAGAGGAACTGAATCTCTTTTCAGTACAAAATAATCCTTTTATAACTAAGTGAAAATTGATTATATGCAAGAGAACAGAAAGTTAGGCTCTGAGGTAACAAGTTACTCACATAATAAATGAATGCAGCAAACTGATGCAAAAAGAAAAAAAATCTGTGTGGGAAAGGTGATCTATTGAGAACTGTGCAAGAGATTAAGTCTTGACCATGTTGACTAATTGTATATGTACAAACCAGAATCTGTCCTAGAAAATGAGATGCATAAAATTATTTGGGAGTTTGTGATCGGAACAGATCACTCAAAACTTAAAATCTGGGTAGAAAAGGTGATCCATTGGGAACTGTGCAAGAGATTAAGACTTGACCATGTTGACAAATGGTATATGTACAAGCCAGAATCTATCCTAGAAAATGAGATGGATAAAATTCTTTGTGAGTTTGTAGTTTGGTTTCTTTTGTTTAATGGCATAGTAAACTTTGTGGGTTATTTAATGCCAAAGCCACCATTCAAGAAGAACAGCAGTGATGCTATTTAACCCATAGCTGGGAGGGAGTTTGTGATCCAAACAGATCACCCAATCCTACTATTAACTAGAAGAAAAGAACTTGTCAACTGGTGGATTTTGCTATTCCAGTTGACCGTACAGTGAAAATAAAAGAAAGACAAATCTGTGGATTTCATCAGAAATGAAAAAGCTATAGAACATGAGGTTGACAATGATACCAATTGTAGTTGGTGCACTTGGAACAGTCCCTAATGACCTGGAAAAGAGATTGGGAGAATTAGATATCAAAGGAAGAACCAGTACGATTCTGACTACAATGCTGTTAAAATCAGCTAGAATACTTAGGAGAGTTTGGGAGACATGAGGAGACTTGCTGTCACTTGCCATGAAAAACTATCAGTTAAAACTTCACTCCTTTCCAAAAGGTATTTACACAAAAGTCACAAGTAGCAAAATTCAAAGTTTAAAATGGGATTTCAAAAGTAAAATATTTACCCAACCCCTCTGTCACAGGCAGGACATGACACAAAGTCACTTTTTAAGCAAAGCTTGTTTGAATTCAGAGTTTCCCTTCTAGACTAGTTGCCTAACAAAGTCTAAAGAACCCAGTCTGCACAACTATTTTACCCGTTGCTGGGGGAAAAGAGATGAAATAATATCGTTCTAAAATGTATCAGTGTGAAGAGAAACGCAGACAGCCTGTTAAAAAATTTGAACTTAGGTCACTTACTTCATTCCCTATGATAATAAATGGTACACTAAGTGTATCTCTCAAAAGAAACCCAGTTTAGTGGCCCTAAAAGTAGTCTAACTCGCCACTTGGTTGCTCAATCTGGCAATATGGCCACCTACCTTTGCTAAAACCATCCAAATAAGATAGACAAGACATTTAACACACTGCTGGAGAAGCAAGGACAACCTCATAAGCAACATTATCCTATGGACCCCTTCACATGGATGTGCAAGTGTTGGATGATCAACAAGAACTTATCTCCTCCAACAGCTCTGTACAGACACAGGATTTAGTCTTGAAGACCTGCTGGAAGTGATGGATGATGAAGACGAATAGAGATAGACAGTCAGGGAAATCCATGCTAGCAGCACAACATCATGATGATGATGATGATATTAGTTGTTTTTTTTTTCCTCAAAAAAGCCTAATATATCAGCTAACAGACATTATTGAATTGTTTGTCAGTTTAGCAAATAAAAGACGTTATAATGATGAACAATGTTTGTAAAAATATTTGGTAAAAGGTAATTTTGACTTGTTTCTTTTCCACTTATAAAGCATTAAAAAGATTATGTCACTCCATATCTACGAAACACCATCAAGAAGAACCTGGTAATCTGGACAAAGATTTCAAAGTATGAAGTTGTCAAGAGTAATAGATTGTATTTGATGCAGGATGTGTACATACAAGTCAATAGAGAGTGGCACTATTGATTATTTAACTCTAAGAAGCAGTAAAAAAAAAAAGAAAGAAAAGCAAGCAGAATTTGGGAAGCAAATATTTTTCTGGGTGGGGGCTGAGAGATGAAAGGGTTTTCTTGGGCGTTTGACAAGTGAGGAGAACATAAAACATTTCCAGATAAATTGAATTTTCCTATTTTCACATCCGGATCAGTCGATTGCCTTCTAAGAATTATTCAAGAATTTTCAGAATTGTTCAAGAATTTTAGAATGGCATTTACAAGTAAAATGCTTTTTCTTTCGCTTTTCTCTGTCGCTTTCTCATTTTTGTACTCTTTTTTTCTTTCCCTCCTTTTTCTTTTTATTCTCTTCATTGCTCTTATACTCTCTCCATTTTTCTCATTCTTACTCTCTTTATTTCTCACTCCTTCTTTAGTTCACCCTCTCTCTTGCTCTCTTCTGTTTATCACTTGCTCCCTTTCTCTATCTTTGCTCTCCACTTTCTTTTTGCTCTTTTACTCTTTTTCTTTCTCTTTCTCCTTCCCTCTTTCTTTATCTTGTTCTCTTCATTAATCTTATTATCTCCCTCTTTCTCTTTTCCATACTCTATTTCTCATTCTTTCTTTAGCTCTCCCTTTCTATCTCTCTCTATCCTAATATCTTCTGTGTATCACTTGCTCCCTTTCACTATCTTTCTTTCTCTCTCTCTCTTTCTTTTTCCCTCTTTCTCTATTCTTATCACCATTTTCTATCTTTTCCTTTCTATTTCAATCTTTCTTCTTCTTCTTCTTCTTCTTCTTCTTCTTCTTCTTCTTCTTCTTCTTCTTCCTCTCTCTCTCTCTCTCTCTCTCTCTATATATATATATATATATATGTTGTTTCTCTTCCTCACTCTCACACTCTTTTCTCTATTATTTTCTCTCCTTTTCTCTTTCTTTTTGCTCTTTCACTCTTTTTATCACTATTTTCTATCTTTTCCTTTCTATTTCAATCTTTCTTCTTCTTCTTCTTCTTCTTCTTCTCTCTCTCTCTCTCTCTCTATATATATATATATATGTTGTTTCTCTTCCTCACTCTCACACTCTTTTCTCTATTATTTTCTCTCCTTTTCTCTTTCTTTTTGCTCTTTCACTCTTTTTATCACTATTTTCTATCTTTTCCTTTCTATTTCAATCTTTCTTCTTCTTCTTCTTCTTCTTCTTCTTCTTCTTCTTCTTCTTCTTCTTCTTCTCTCTCTCTATATATATGTTGTTTCTCTTCCTCACTCTCACACTCTTTTCTCTATTATTTTCTCTCTTCTTTTCTCTCCTTTTCTCTTTCTTTTTGCTCTTTCACTCTTTTTATCACTATTTTCTATCTTTTCCTTTCCATTTTAATCTCACTCTCCATTTATCCTTCTCCTTCTCTACCTACACTTCATTTCACATTTTCTCTTTCTCAATCTTATTCCCCCCCCCTCTCTCTCTCTCTCTCTCACATTATTTTGAATTCTTTTTCTATCATTCTCTCTCTTCTTTTCTTACTATTCCATCTCTCTTCTCAAGCCTCCAACTCACTTTCTCTTTCACTCTCTTTTTTTTGTACTGTTACTTTTTGTTTTCCCAATTTTTCTCCCTTTGAAAATTCAATGCGTTTTTACTTTATTTGTTTCAAAACACACTCAACACAATGATACACTAGTTGAAGTACTTGTCTATGCGGGAAAAGAGATTAAAACTTGAATCACAGCTGGTTATTTCAGTTTTTGTTATCCATTTAAGATTCATACTAAGTAGTTACAAATAATTGGTTTGTTTTGGTTGTATTTTATGACATATCAATCCTAGTAGGTTATTTAATACCAAATCCTTTTTATATATACATACATATATATGTATGTGTATGTGTGATTTCTTTGGTTGGGTTTTATGGCATATCAATCTTTGAAGGTTATTTAGTGCCAAATCCTGTTTACACACACACACACACACACACACACACACACACATACATACATATATATATATATATATATATATATATATATATATATATATATCTAAAAAAGATTTTTTTTTTCATCATACAACATGTGAAAGCACATGCGATACCCTAGCCTCATCAGCCACCAACCAGGATGATAACACAGTTTCGGTAGCTCAAGGCTACCGAAATACACATTATATATATATATATATATATATATATATATATATATAATGTGTAAATGAATAGTTTGTGGATGACATTATTTTTAAACAAGCCAGATCTTGTCTGTTTGCACTCAGTTAAATGGTTTCAAGTATTGTTATCTAGCACTAATAATTTTATTTGGAGACAGTTAAATGGCTTCAAGACTTGCTATATAATACTAATAATTCAATTTAACATCAGTAATTTGTTTGCACATAGTTAAATGGTTTCAGGTTTAGAAAATGATTATATATTTCTGTTTGAACCATTGATGGGACCCTAACAGGTACTACCACTCTGGGTCAGAGTGAACCTGGGAGTAATGGCAATAAAATGATAGTCCACATTCACCAAAGCTCCAGATAGTTTAGTGTCATATCAGGACACTCATTGGGGGTGGGCTATTATCCTTCTTCAAAGATACAGCCAGCATATTTTACCGCCCCAGATGACTGGGATGTTTCAAATGATAAGTGTCACTATAGAATATAAATTCACATAACAGAAAAGAGATTTATTGTTCTGTAAAAAATTACATAGAGTATTTTGAATAAGTAAATGATTCTTAAGAGATTTATTTATTTAATCATTTTTGTTTTTTATCCAGATTGTTAGTCCTCATTTTTTACATTGTCATCGCCTGAAGTTACTTTCCTTTTGCTACCACAAGTTACTTCTAAACCCAGGCAGACAGTAATACTGCCTGCAGCATAAATTCTACCCTAAAATTTACACATCAATTATGGCTGCGTTGCTTAGAAAAAGAGAGTCAAAATGTAGTATCTACTCCAGTAACTCTGGCCTCAATCCAGCTTTCTTGCTTCCTTCAAAATCCTGCTACTTCAATTGTCCTTTTCAGGACACTTTTCCTCAACTATCACAACTGTCCTTTTTAGGACAACTAACTTCATTGGTGTTATTCTAGAGCAGACTCCCCACAGGACAAGATATCGCCTAGAGTAGCAGCCGAACAACTGATGACACAAGTGACAATCAGTAGCACAGCTAGCCTAATGGCCTAGAGCAGTGATGAGCAGTTGCAATCCAAGCAAATGACATGGAACCTCACGACTGCAATTCAGCTGCTTTGCAGCCACTATTTCACTTCATAACCAACAACCTCTCCTAACAACCTTGGCAGAGTCCAGTAACCATCAACCAGTCAACAATTGATGTAACCTGACAAAATGTTTCTTATCTTTTTCAAACATTTTTTTGTTATTTTTTCCAAATAAAAATTGGCTTCTTTTAACATAACCACCCTACCTTTTTTTTCCTTACCTTAGCTGTTGTCACTCTATTTTCAAACATTTGTTGTCTTGGCATCAACACTGACTCAGCAACAACATCTCCAATTTGAAGAATTTGTTAGAAACCTATTCAGTAAGGTTCGATTAAATATAAACAATTTTTTTAGTACAATAATTTTTTTTCTGATTGGAAATTTAAAATCTGTATGATTAGTTATGTCTTATGGCAACATGGCTTCCTTCTGATTTTTATCTATATTTAGAAAACCCTGATAATTGAGTCATTTTTTACCATGAAAAACAGAACAAAAATTAATACTAAAACTTTCCCTTGAGACCAGTAAAAATGCACACCAAAATTGGTTGTTCTACATCAAACTGTTTAGTTATTTATAGAGGACAGACTAACAGACTTTTCCCAATTATTGATATAGATAATACACTTGCATAATACTTCGCAAAAGATGTTACAATATGGAAATAATCTTTATGATAAAGTTATTAATGAATGAAATATTTTATTGGTGTGCTTGGTAGTAAGGAAGATATTTAGTTGAGTCCCCAGTCACTAAGGACCAGAGTTGAGTGTTCGCCAATAGTTCGAGAGACCAAGGTTCAATCCCAGGTCGAGTCATACCAAAGACTAAAAAAATGGTACTTGATGCCGACTTGCTTAACACTCAGCATTATAAGGTAAGTATCAAGGGTAAAATGGAGCAATCCAGGGAATAGAGTATTACTCTCCCCTACACCTTGGTGTAGAAGCTATTGAAAAGGGAGCCTTTGAGTTAACCTCGACTAAGGTCGTCAACTTTACTTTATATCTATGATATAATACATCACTCAATAAGTCCTGAGCCTAACTAATAAAACAACAACTTTTAGGTAAAATTTGACTTTATTCATCAACATAGTCTCCTTCTAGGGTGATACACTGATTCCAATGTTTCTCTAACAATTCGATGCCTTTTTGTAGAACGATTTGGCTTTGGCCTCAAAATACCCCTCAGTTTCCAATATCACTTCTTCATTGGAGCCAAATCTCTTTTCCTGAAGCATTATTTTTTGAGTTTTGCAAACAGCCAGTAGTCGCTGGGGACCAGATCTGGAGAATAGGGTCAGTGTGGAAGCAATTCAAAGTGCAATTCATATAGTTTTGCCATTGTTGCGATTGACTTGTGACATGGTACATTGTCTTGGTAAAAGAGCACTTTTTTTTCTTCACAAGGTATTCGATGAACGAAATACCTTGCGCATCCCAAAATACAGAGACCAAAACCTTGCCTAGTGATGTTTGTATCTTTGGTCGATTTGGATAGCTTTCACCTGCTGCTGTCCACTCAGCTGACCGCCAATTTGACTCTGAAGTGAAGTGGTGGATCCATGTTTCATCCATTGTTACATATTTACGTAAAAATTTCTTTTTGTTGCATTGAAACAGTTGCAAACAACAGTTTGAATCGTTAATGTGTTGTTTTTGATCAACTGTGAGCAATCAAAGCATCCACTTTAAACACAGCTTTCTCATTGATAAATGTTCATACAAAATGGCGAATACACTGCCTTCTGATATCTTCAACTCCTCTGCTATCTCACACAACTTCAATTTATGATCAGCCAAAATAAGTTTGAGGAGTTTTTTGGTATTTTCCAGGACAACTGCCGAATTTGGGTTATCTGAGCATTCAGCATCATTTGTGTCTGTACAACAATGTTTAAAGTCAACATACCACCTTTTAACTATTGTTTCTGATGGAGCAGAATCTTATCAAGCCATTGCTTTACTTGAACAGTATTTTTTCCCATCAGAAAGTAAAGCTTTATCAATACACAAAATTCAGCTTTTACCATTGTTTTAAAAATTTGCAACAGCAGCTTCACTTAAATAACTAATTTGTAAACTAAAAATCTGATTGGACTCAACTTTTGACACATGCTATTTGAAGGTTAGTACTTTACAAAAATTCCCATATAGATTTTTTATTAGTGGCACCATCTATAGAAATTTACAAAGCTCTTTGCTTCGATGTGGCACAAGGCCAAATGAATGGGGCGCCCAATGAGACTCGAACTCACTCGTGTAGGTTTGCTAGTTTAGCTTGCTAACCGTTACACCACCAGAGGTGCCCAGCACCATCTATATGTCATGCCCAGGACTTATTGAGTGATTTTATTAACACTGAACACAAAGAAAAATTAAGATAAGCTCATTTACATATCCAGGAATATTTAATATTTTATTTATACAATATACATTTCAGTTAAAACTTTGCACATATTGTTCCATAAAGAAGTGATATGTTGAAGAGGTGCAGAATGGAAAAAAGTTTTTTGATGTCTAGATGATATAGCCATTTGGCTTTACTGTTCACTGGCAGATTAGGGATAACCTCACTACTGATCAAAAACACCCTATTAGGTCCTCTAACAGGTATGTAAGTTATCTAAGAGAGATAATCATTTATTGTATCCCTACAAATTTTTTTTTCAGTAATTTCCTTATTTGTGTAATCTTTTTCATTTATTTTATGTTATATATGAAGGTAAATATTATATATTGGATATATATGCATCTTATAAATCAAGGATAATGGATATCAAGTTGATTTTTAATCATTAGTCATAGGTTATAATTAAACTGAGGAATTTCCATCGGTTCAGCTAGTATTGATGTATGAGAAGGTATTGTAATTATTTGTGTATAAAATGCACTATTTTACCAGATTATTCAGCTCCAAAGTTAGGAATATGTATTATACGCAAGAACTATAAAAATGACTTTTTTTTTTCGAGTCACATGCCTTACCATATTCAGGATGGGATGACTGAAAGTAAATTATATCAATAGTTCAAACAAATGTGTTTTGGCCATTACAAAGAAATATCCACTGAAATGTATGTTTGTTTATTTCTTCTTAAGTGAGCTTATTTTCACCACATGCTTGTTGTATTTTTGTGTGAATATGTTTGCTTTAAATATTGTGTAACTTTTGAGCTTTAAGACATAATCTAAACGATATAAATTCTTATTTTTAGTCAGTACAAACCTATGAAAATTTTGGTCAAATTTAGTTGCTAAAAATCTTTACAAGTCAGTGCAAGTTGAAACATGTTACATGAGAATTTTTTTCCCAAAATTTCTGAATCCAAAGTTTAAGGTGTGTGTTATGCACAAATAATTACAGTAATGACTTTTACTTTGATAAGAATCAATGGACTCCTGGGTTTTGAATTTCATAATCAAAAGTGAAAAGTATCCTGATTGGACAGAAATTTAAAATGAGTTTAATCCAATTGAATATGAATTAATTAACACTGAATTTGATACCAATAAGAATAAGTAAATATTAAATAAAATGTGCATCCAAGAACATAATACTGATTCGCATTAAAATAAGGTTGTTGTCTAGTAAGCTGTGGCTGTAGAATACACCAACTGCTTCTATGCAGAGGGGTATGACCCCCCCCCACTTCCAACAAGTGCCCTGGATATGACCCTAAACAATCTGATGGTGAGGTTCCAGTAATGCCGGAGCTTTGGGTAATGGGAAGTGCCCCTTCATTGTCATTGCTCCCAGTTCCACTCTGACCCGGAGTGGTAGCACCTGATACGGTTCTATCTATAGGTCAAATAGAACTAAATTGTGTACTTATGCTAAACGGGATTGCTTGAAATAGAATCATTCTGACATTTAAACTGCGTACTTATGCTAAACTAAATTGCTTGAACTAGAACTGTTTTGACATTTAACTGTGTGTAAATAAAAACTATACTTATGCTAAACTGAGTTGTTTTAATTAGAACTGTTTGACTAACCTGAATAGCTTGAAGTAGAAATGTTTTTGTCAATTAAACTGTGTACTTATGCTAAACTGAATTGTTTGAAATAGAAGAGTTTATTTGTATAAAAATGGATTTGGCATTAAATAACCAGCAAAGGTTGATATGCCATAAACCCAAACAAACAAACAAACCAAAATAAGGTTGGCAGCATCACTTTTTAAGAAATTAACTGACACACAAACTGGGAAAGTCAAGATGGTCAAAGTCAAAATAAGTTAAGAGCATGTTAATACAAGAATATTTTTTGCATTTTAATTTATTGTGTAACATGTTTCAACTTGCATGTATTTACTTAACTTTTTTGCCACAAAGTCATTTTTTAATTAATTTATTGACAGTATCCAAAAATATCATTAAAACTTTTATAGCTTTCACTAATGACATTCTTAAAATGCTCAAAATTTAAACATTACAAAAATGTTTTAAATTTGCACAAATGAGTGATAATTGATAATATGCTAAAATATTTTTTGTAACAAGAATAACTTTATAGAATAAAAAAGAAACAAGAAATTGGTGAAACATTTGAGCATGTTACGTTTTAAATATGAAGGTTATTTTATGAATAAGGTGAAATTTTTTGAAAAAGTAAATTAATTTTTTTTTCATAAATGTAAATTCTGCATTGTTTGGAATTGGTTTATAACAAAAATTATTTCAATCTTAGAAAAATATTTGTTTTGAGGCTATTTAAAATGGCAAAAAATCAAACAGGTCTTTTATAAAATTTTTGCTGCCTGAGAACCACATAAAATTTGCAGAAGAATTTGTTTAGTTTAGTTTGGTTTGGTTTTATGGCATATCAACCATTGTAAGCTATTTAATGCCAAATCCTTTATATATATATATATATATATATATATATATATATACACTAAATATATATGATTTGTTAACAGATTTTGTAGATAACATTTTTAAATGAGCCTGAGTTCTTTTTTGCTCACAGTTAAATGGTTTCAAGTATTGCTATATAACAGCCACAATTTAACGTCAGTAGAGATGCAGTTGTTGTATTCTACTGCCCCAACCGACTGGGCTAGAAGAATTTGTGGTGTGTACAGAGAATTATATTTTAATTAAAAAGATGTTTACAAATGGGCTAAACCTAAGTGTGTCACAATGAGCCTGAGTTGAAAAGACAATCTATGAAGTGGAAAAACACTGGCTCTTCAGTTAAGAAAATATTCTGGATGCAGAGGAGGTAGGTAAAGAAAGTCAAGCTAACAGTCTTCTGTTACATGAAAGGACCCATCACTTTTGATTTGCTTGAAACAGTACTTCTTATCATCAACTTTTTAGGCAAAATTCAGCTTATTTATTGAATGACCCTATTTTTATTGATATTAAATAAAAAGTTTACTAATTTACATTCAATTAGATTAATCTTGTTTTAAATTTCTGTTCAATCAGAATACTTCCTATTTGCCACTGCCTCCCACCAGACAGGGCTTGACACAAGGTCAATGACCTGAAGGTCGATTAAAGTCAGGATTCGGAGAGGGGGGGGGTCGGGCACGAGCCAAGGCTCAAGCCCTGCTGGTCTTTGTAGCTCATCGACCCACATAGTACAATGTGGGCCTGATGAGCCAAGCTGTTCTTGGACCCAAATCTGGGTCCAGACATGTATGCCTGGTTATAGCTTAAACTGGACAGTAAGGTCCAGTACTATACAAAGGACCAAAGGTGTCAAATTCCAATCAGAATACTTGCCATTTTTCTTTATGATAGTCTAACCAAGTCAACATAATGTTGATTGAAGTACAAATATTTTTAATTCAGAGCTTATCTTCTCTAAGCCTTGTTCTACTATTATTTTCTTATACACAGAGAGGAGAAAGAAGACATGGATTCAAGATGATTTAATATATGGGAAATTCTTTGGACAACTGAACTTCTTAGTCTTCATAACAATATTTTGCCTGACCCATTCTTTTGGGAGTGTCTCCAGAGTATTGTGGCTAAGGTGCTGGACTAGAAGATCATAGTAAGCAAGTTTGAACTCCAGTTGCACTCTTATGTTCACTTTTGAACTTGTTACCATAGTTGTAGTACCTGTTAGGGTCCTATCTATGGATCAAATAGATTCATTTAAAAATGATTTCTAACTGATAAAAAGAAAGAAAAAAACCCAGAAGCAACAACACAGAAAATGTAAATATGAATGTAAAATGGAAATGCTTCCCTCACCAATTAGTAAAAAATAGCACTAGACTAGTAACCTTACTAATTCTGTTCTTCTACAAGGATAGTTTTGGCATTAAATAAACCATGAAAGTTAATATGCCATTAAATAAAGAAACCAAACCTGACCCAATCTTTAGCTCTTCTCTGTTTTTTTCCTTTTGTTTTTGCTTTTTCTCTCTTGAAATTTTTTTTATATCTGGTGAGAGTTAAAGCATTGGATAGTCAAAATGCTGTGTTAATAACTTCAAGAAAGGTTCAGTTGACCAAAGAATTTCTAGTGTGTACAATATTCTTGGGGCTATTTGGATCATTGATA
The DNA here is from genome assembly GCA_963585895.1 of Sepioteuthis lessoniana. NCBI lineage: Eukaryota > Metazoa > Mollusca > Cephalopoda > Myopsida > Loliginidae > Sepioteuthis > Sepioteuthis lessoniana. The sequence continues at coordinate 79,527,485 of OY757925.1, read as the reverse complement.
AAAAATTTCTAGTGTGTACAATATTCTTGGGGCTGTTTGGATCATTGATAAAAAAATTTCTAGTGTGTACAATATTCTTGGGGCTGTTTGGATCATTGATAAAAAAAATTATTTTCATTAATGAGATGCATGTAGTTTTAATTTCTGCATTGAATCCTCTGTTGATTCTGTTTCAAGTTTAGTTTCATTGTTTTTTACCAGTAACAATTTTTCCAGTTTCTGGATTATCAATTAAAAAAATCATTTGTAGTAACAATCAAGGAGCTATAAATGTTAACTTCTCAATGATATTTATTAACTCATACATCGTCACAAACACATACTTTTGATGTTATGGCTGTGTTTGTGCAATAGAAATTGACACGGTTAAGTTTATGGACCGAGTGGATAGAGAGTTTGCCAATGGACCAGGAGACCTATGTTCAATCCCAGGTTGTGTCATACCAAAGACTTTAAAAATGGTACTTGATACTTCCTTGCTTAACACTCAGCAATACAAGGTATGTATCAAGAGTAAAGTGGAGCAATCCAGGGAAAGGAGTAGCGGCCTCCCCTACACCTCGGTGTAGTAGTTATCGAAAAGGGAGCCTTTTGGTTGCTCTCAACTACGGTCACCAACTTTACTTACCTGATTTAAAAATCACGTCTTGGATATGACACTAAACTGCATCTGATGGTGAGGCTCCAGTTCTGGAGATGTAGGGAGTGCAAAGTATCTTTTCATGGCCATTACTCCCAGATCCACTCTGACTCAGACTGGTAGTACCTCTTAGGATCCTATCTATGGATCAAATAGATCTGTTTAAATTTTAAAAATTATTTGTAATTGTGTGCAAAAAGATTGTGTGCAAAAAGAAAAAAAACCTAAGAAGTAACAACACAAAAATGTAAATATGAATGTACAATGAACACACTTCCCTAACCAATCAGAAAGAAACAACCTTAGAAAGGTTGATATACTGTTAGAATAATAGATCAATCAACTTAAAATCCTGGCTATAGGGCAAATTTTCTGATAGTTATCTTTAATAACTAATTTGATTTTCTTCATCAAATTAATTAGGTCTTTTTAAAATTTTAAATTTTGATTAAATTCAGGTTGTTTTTTAATCTTCTTACAATTTAATCTTTGGACGCCTCCTGTGGTGCACTAGCTGTGCTATCGGACTATTTTTGTTGAGTTTGGTTTTTATTGAGTGCTTCATACTTCTGGCCTTGTGCCAAACTAAGCTAGACTTATGATAACTTAAAATTTAACCTTGAATAATATCATCCACTCAAATAATTTATTAATTATTATTTCACTCTTTACAGATTTTTCACATCCGCTATTGCTGGTGGTCTTTCACTGGAGACTGAGTGACAGCAAGTCTCTTCAGGTCTCAAGGATTCTTCTCAGTATTCTAGCCAATCTCAGTCTGGTTGATTTCAGTTCTCCCTCTGATTTCCAATTTCTCTAGTCCCTTCTCCAAGCCCTTGGGGACCATTCCAGTTGCACCAATTACAACTGGTATTAACTTGACCCTCATATTATTATTATCAATAAAAGTTGCTTCTTAGTCTTTACAAGATAATCAAGAAAACAGACTAGTTCAACATAAAAAGAAGGAGGAATTTAGTTTATTCAAAGAAATAGCTGACAGAAATAATTCAATATCATAATAAAAAAAAATATTTAAACTGAAAATATTGCTGATTGAAAATTGAAAAAAAGATGTAATAACCTTCATTTGTTGGAAAAATAGTTTGATTAAAATCTGATGCCTGATAAAGCAGATTATTTTTCTTTCTTATGCTGAGATTTCAATTTAAATATTGTTAGATATCTAAGAAGTAATTTCATTTTCTGTTTTTGGATGTTTTAGATTTAGTGTTATGATATTCTAATATGTTGATATTGATATTTCTGATATTCTGAATCCAATATTCGGATACTTTTTATGGACATAAATTATCATATTTACTAGAATCTTAAGTAAAGTTCTAATAAAACCCCAAACAAAATGGCTACCTTTGCACATTGGTCTACAAGGAGAAAAATGGAAAGGAGAACACTAAAGATAACAGCTATATTGCCATTATCCATATTCCTTACAAGAAATTTGCCCAGTCGGCTAGGGCTGTAGAATACACTGACTGCAACTCTGCAGAGGAGTAAGACCCCCCCCCAATGAGTGTCCTGGATATGACACTAAACAATCTGATGGTGAGGTTTCAGTGATCCTGGGGCTTTGGGGAATGCGGAGCACCCCTTCATTGCCATTGCTCCCAGGTCTACTCTGGCCCGGTTTGGTAGCACTTGATAGGGCCCGATCTATAGGTTCGATAGAACTAACGGCATACTTATGCTAAACTGAATTGTTTGACTAAACTGAATAGCTTGAATTAGAACTTTTTTTCACAATTAAATCGTACTTACATTCAAACTGCGTGCTTTTGCTAAACTGAATTATTTGAAATGGAACTGTTTTTTGACATTGAAACTGTACTAAACTCAATTGTTTAATATAGAACTGTTTTGACATTCAACTGTGTGTAAACAAAATCTGTACTTATACTAAACTGAATTAGCTGAATAAGAACTGCTTGACTAAACTGAATAGCTTGAAATAGAAATGTTTTTCACAATTAAACTGTACTTACATTTAAACTGGGCCATTGGCTTAATAAGTAGTGTGTTCGCCAATGGTCTAGGAGACCAGGGTTCAATCCCAGGTCAAGTCATACCAAAGACTCAAAAAATGGTACTTGATGCTGCCTTGCTTAACACTCAGCATTATAAGGTATGGATCAAGAGTAAAGTGGAGCAACCCAGGGAATGGAGTAGCGCCCTCCCCTACACCTCAGTGTTGTAGCTATTGAAAAGGGAACCTTTGGATCACCCTCGACTAAGGGGACATTTAAACTGTGTACTTATGCTAAACTGAGTTGTTTGAAATAGAACTATTTTCATAAAATTGGATTTGATGTTAAATAACTTACAAAGGTTGATATACCATAAAACCCAAACAAACAAACAAACAATTGCAAGAAATGAAAATCAAAGAGATTCTAACCAATTAAAAATCCAAGTCAAGACTAAAGGGAGTTTAACAAGCTTGAATTCAGAATTTTTCTTTTACTGGACCGGTTTCCTACTGCATCTCTTCAGAAGGATAAGACCATTCCCAACGAGTGGCCTGGATATGAAACTAAACCATTTGAAGCTGAGGTTCCAGCCCTGGAACTTTGGGAAATATGGAGTACCTTTTCATTGCCATCACTCCCTGGTCTACTCTGACCCGGATTGATAGTTCCTGTTAGTAAGAGTCAAATAGAAATATCTAATCATGTCCATACTTGAAATCATTTAGCTGTGTGTAAACAAATGACTGTTAAATTGAATTATTAATATTACATAACAATACCTGAAATCATTTAGCTGTGTGTAAACAAATGACTGTTAAATTGAATTATTAATATTACATAACAATACCTGAAATCATTTAGCTGTGTGTAAACAAATGACTGTTAAATTGAATTATTAATATTACATAACAATACTTGAAATCATTTAGCTGTGTGTAAATAAATGACTGTTAAATTGAATTATCAATATTATATAACAATACTTGAAACCATTTAACTATGTGGGAATAAAACTATTAGTGTTAGATGACAATACCTGAAACCATTTAAATTTGTATACATGTATGTTTTTAAAATTGTTACCTAAAACCATTCTTATACAAATCATATATATGTGGAAGTGCATAGCCTAATGGTCATCATCATAGAAAATGGACATGTTGACTCAAGTTCAAAATCTGATCAAAGCTGTTTGTGTTTCAGTTTAACGCCAATGTCCCTGTAAAAGACATCCATATGATCTTCCTTAACCTATGGGTAAATAGTAGGGAAGACTAACTCTTTAGCCATGGTGTGGCAACCAGTCTCGGAGAAGGAAAACACTGAATTCAAACCAGCTGTACTCCACATATGTACTCATATTTTGCAGTTTATATATTTGATACTCTTGTGGTATAACAGTTATCATTGTAGGAATGGACTTGATGAACTGAGTTCAAATCTTGGATGGGGCTGTTTGTGTTTCACTCGAAGCAAATGCCCCTAGGAAAGGCATGAATTCATCTTTTCTCTCTCTAACTTTAGGTAAATAATATGGCAGACCGAGCTCTATAGTGTTATTAAGGCAACTGGTTTTGGAGAAAGAAAACTTTGAATTTAAACTAAGGGTAACTTGTTTTAAAATTCAACTTGTTTGGTTTGGTTCTTTGTTTGATGGCATATTAACCCTTGTAGGTTATTTATTGCCAAAGCCATTCTCCTAGAAGAACAGCTGGGAGGATAAGGGTGTTCATACCTTTCCCAAGGGTATTTGCCCGAAAGTGAACAAGATAGTGCGACTAGAGTACAAACTCGCTTACTATGATTCTGCAGTCCAGCGCTTTAACCATTACCCCACGAGGACACCCCCAATTCAACTTGTGTGGTATTGTACTCATCTTTTAAAATTGTACTCTGTTTTAAAATTCAACTTGTGTGGTTCTGTACTCATGGCTGAGGGGTTTGGTAAATACAGACATTTTATGCTATAAATTATACATATATATGTGTGTGTGTGTGTGTGTGTGTGTGCATGTGTGTACCTGTACGTCTATACTTAGATATATACTCTAATATATGAGAATGTAAATCTATAAAGACAATCATTCTTTTTATGCACAGAAAAGGAAAATTCAATCCATTATATTTATGATTAAAATCTGATTTCCCCTATGAGAAATTTTAAACACAGAATTCAGAGATTCAATGTTTCCAGAAAATTTTATTCGGTTGAATAAACTTTTTATTCTTTCATCTGGAAAAGAAAAAAGTTCATTAATCCAATTCTTGAAGACATTAAATTGCCGGGTACTTTTGCACTAAGATGTTCTTGCTTAAAGGTTCAATAAATTTTATTCAATAAAGTTCCAAGGTCCTAAACACCAGAAATATTGTAATAAAGACTACTTAATATAAGAAAGATTGTAGAAAAGACTATTGCATATAACCTTCACATAGTATAATGGTTAATGAGCTAGGCTAGCAGAACATTGTTCCTGAGTGTGATTCACACTAGGTGCTCCGTAATTCTGGCCTTGTGCCAAAAGGTTATTGAATGATGAATAACCAAAATGGAGGTTGAACATGAAATGGAAATCTTTATAATATCAACAAAATATAATTGTCGCTTGCAGCATGAAGAAGGTACCCACTGCAAGTGGTGACTACTTAGTCAGCAAAATTACCCCCTCACAAATATGAGGAATGGGACATACCCATTAATGTTCACAAGTAGGGTATATAATAGTTTGGTTTTATGGCATATCAACCATTGTAGGTTATTTAATGCTAAAAACCTCTATACATACATATTAAATATATATAATTTGGTTTGGTTTGGTTTTATGGCATATCAACCATTGTAGGTTATTTTATACCAAATCCTTCTTTATATATATGTATATTAAATATGATTTATAAACATTTTGTTGATAACAATTTTGAACAAGCCTGAGCTCATTTTTTTTGCAAACAATAAAATGGTTTCAAGTATTGCTATGTAACAGTAACAATTTAACATCAGTCATTTGTTTATATGCAGTTAAATTATCAAATAGTTCTATTTCAAACAATTCAGTTTAGCATAAGTCATTTGTTTGCAAACAGCTTGAATGTCAAACAGTTCTATTTGACCCATAGATAGGACTCTATCAGGTGCTACCACTCCGAGCCAGAGTGGACCTGGGTGCAATGGCAATGAAGGAGTATTCTGCATTCCCGGAGGCTCACCATCAGATTATTTAGTGTCATATCCAGGAAACTTGTTGGTGAGGGGTATCTTTCTCCTCTGCAGAGATGCAGTCTTTGTATTCTCCAGTCCCAGTCAACTGAGCTTGAAGTTTTTGTGGATAAATAGTTTGTTATCATATTCATTGATAAATACTAGCGGTAAAAAGGAATGATTTTACAACTGGTTTTACATCTGATCCAAAGTATGTATCTAGCTAACCCCTCCACCATGAATAGAATGTGACCCAAGGTCACTTTTTAAGTGAGTTTAAATTTGGTGTTTCCCTTCTAGTTTGTTCTACTATTTAGTCATAGCTCAAGGAAAAGGATGGATATGAAGGTCATAGGCTCAAAAGGAAATGCAAGTAGCCTTGTCCAAGATTTGAACTCAGCTCACCAATTCCATTTCCAATAATAAAAAAACAGTATACTAAATCCATCTTATTCTCCAAAGGTGACTAAATAAGCTGAGTAGAACATGCCCAGATATGAGAACAATATTACATCTAGGGAGAAATCTGGATTTTGTATTGGCACAAATAGTATTGCAAGTTATATACTTTTTTAGGTAACAGAATTGTCTTACTATTTTTGCTGGCCCTTTGCAATTGATAAAATATAGGTGTTCCATTTTAAATCATAAGTAAATTTAAAACATAAGAGTTTGTCATTACTAGCTTAGTTTACCACATAGCCAGAAGTATAAGGCACCCAGTAAGAATCAAACTCACTACTCAGTAGTAATTGATCTGTGAAATAAGCTCGCTAAACATTGCATCATTCCAAGATACTTGTATAGACTTTAGAGTTTTGTTGAAAATAATACCTTGGCCATCATTGGTAAATGTGAATTAAATAAATACTTGTGTTTAAAAAGGAATAATCATCTTTATATTAGAAACAAATTTGATCCATCATGGCTGTGCTTGGATTTCTTATATTAAGTTCTCTGCAAAATAAGAGAAAAATATTAAGAATAGAAAACTAAGGCTTGAAATTACTTTGTATGCATAAAACCTATTTACTGTTTTATAACAACTAATGCAGATATTTCATTAGTGGATTGTTTCTTTGTTTGGGTTTTATGGCACATCAACCTTTGCTGGTTATTTAATGCCAAATCCATTTTTATACAAATAAACATTTCTATTTAAAACAATTCAGTTTAGCATAATTACACAGTTTAATTGTCAAAAACATTTTTATTTCAAGCTATTCAGTTTAGTCAAACAGTTCTAATTCAAACAACTCAGTTTAGCATACAAAAACAGTTCCATTTCAAACAATTCAGTTTAGCATAAGTACACAGTTTAAATGTTAAAACCGTTCAATGTCAAACAATTTATTTTAGCATAAGTACACAGTTTAGTTCTATTTGACCTATTGATAGGACCCTATCAGGTGCTATCACTCCGGGCCAAAGTAGACCTGGGAGTGATGTCAATGGAGGGATACTCCGCATTCCCGGAACCTCACTATTAGATTGTTTAGTATCATATCCAAGACACCTGTTGGTGGGAGGTGTCTTACCCCTCTGCAGAGATGCAGTCAGTGTATTCTACAGCCCCAGCCAACTGGGCAATCCTAAGTAGATAGATATAGAGAAAGTTTACTTACTATTATCAATTTAACAGATCAACTAGAACACTCTATACAGAGACTTGTTGTTAGACAAAAATAGGTGTGCTTAGTATAACTAAAACAGGATTTGTTTCAAGCTGTAGCTGTATCCATACTACTATATGGATGCACCACATGGAGGCTAACAAAAGGTATAGAGATAAAGCATAATGGGAACTGCACAAGAATGCTGCATGCTGTCATGAACAAATCCTGGAAGCAATACCCCATCAAACTACAGCTGTACGATCACTTACCTCTCATTGCACAAACCATTCAAGTTATATGAACAAGACATGTGGGGCATTACTGAAGAAGAAAGGACTAACTCATAAGCAATGTTCTCTTATGGACTCATGCCTGTAGATGGGCCAGTGTCAGCCAACCAGCAAAGACTTACATCAGCTCAGCGTGGACACAATGAATAATACAGATGAATGGCAAAAGAGAGTTGGGGAACTCCATGCTGCCAGTGTGACTTGATGAAGATGTCATCATTGTAGAAAAAGGAATTGGCAACTCAAGCTAAAATCCTGGATGAGGCTGTTTTGAAGCAAGAAAAATGAATTTGATTGTTATAAAAAAAGAAAATTGAGCAAAGATTTGAATACAAGGATTTTGCTCAAGAACTGAGAAAGTTGTTTAATGTGAAGTTTACTGTCCTGACTGACTAAATGAGCATAAAACCTGTTCCTTTGAGGAATGGTTCCAAGTACACAAGAACCAATAGTTGGTTGGTTGATTTATTTGTTTAATGGCATATCAACCTTTGCAGGTTATTTAATGCCAAAGACATCTTGTAGAAGAACAATAGTGGTACTATTTGACCTATAGCTGGGGTGAGGGGATAAGGGGTTCATACCTTTCCCCAGGGTATTAGTTTGAAAATAAATGCAATTGTGTGACTGGAGTTTCAACTTGCTTATTATGGTGACTCAGTATAGCCCATTACCCACTCTGCCACAGGGACACTTCTCTCTAAAATCAAGCTTAGATGAATTGAAACTGTCTATGCATGGATTGGTGATAATACTGAGTAAAGTTCTGAAGATTTGAGGAGATTAACTATCACTTAGTAACCAATGACAAACACAAGAAATTACATTGAAGTGTGTAGCATAATGATTATATCTTAGGAAATGTGTATATATATATAATAATGATAAATAAATATATATTAGATATAGATATTTAATTAATGGAATTTAGACTGCAACCCCTGGGTTTCGTAGAGTTTTTTTGCAAAACAACAATCATCAGGCAGTTAAGAAAATGAAATGAATTGAAAATCGAAAAAATACCATCAAAAAACCGTTGGGATTTTGTTTGATTCTTTATGTGTGGTTGTAAGTGTGTGAGTGTGTGTGGGGTTGGTGTGTGTGTGTGTGCGTGCTTATGTTGGTTATAATTGCGTATTAATGTGTATATGTATGGGTTGAAGTGAAGTTACAAACAAATATATATATATATACATATATATATATGTTTGATTAAATAATAAAAGCACTTTTTGTCTATATTATTTTATTAAGATCCTTTTAAGTTTCCTAACAAGTGTTTTGGTTTTAGGTTGGAATTGGTGGATGAATTTACCAAAATTGTCCCAAGTGCTTTCAAACCTTTTTTTTTTAATACTCTATCATTCTTGATAATATTCTATTTCCATTGATAGCATTCTGTTTTAAGTTCATTTGATGTCATCAGTGTCTCAGTTTTATTCAACTTTGCATTTATGTAATTTTGTAATGTCATAAAAAAACCTAAAAACTATTAAAAAAACACTCTTTATATATGCAAACAACCCCCTGATGATGGATTATGAATGGTCTAAAAGCACTTGAGACAATCTTAGTAAATTCATCTACCAATTCCAACCTAAAGCCGAGACACTTGTCAGGAAACTTGAAAAGATCTTAATAAAATTATATAGACAAAATGTACTTTTATTATGTAATCAAATAAGCTTAAATGAAAGACTGCAGCCCAACTACATATATATATATATAGATATAAGTATTATTTGGTCCAGTTAAACCGGAGTTGGGAGTAATTCCATTAGGACAAGGAAACTATTCAAGAGTGTTTATTCTGATTTATTTTATCCATAAGATCTGAAGAAGTTCAGTTAATTTTTTTTTGTGTTTTTTGATTTTTCAAAAACACATAACAGGATGGAAATAAATTTATAATCCTAATGTGACCGGTTTGTTGTTTTTTGCTTAATGAAACATATATCTATCTATCTATCTATCTATCTATCTATCTATCTATCTATATATAAATATATATATGCAAATCATATTTATTTAAGTTGGTAAATATGATAGCCATTAATACAAATAATTATTTGTACATTGATGCTATTTAAAAAAGATGTTTGAATGGGATTTTGAGGGAGTCCCTGTGCACATAGTGGCTAATGTGTTGGACTTCAACATTATGATGAGCAAGTTCAAACTCCAGTTGTGCTATTATATTTTCTGTTGGACGAATACTTTTCAGAGGGGTATGAACACACTTATCCCCATCAGCTATGTATTAAATAGTACTACTCCTGTTCTCTATAAGCATGGCTTTGACATCAAATAACCCATGAAGGTTGACATGCCATTAAAACAAAGAAACCAAACCGAAAAGTGATCTTACACTGTACATGGTTCATTCAAAAAGTATTTTTACTGAAATTATATTTAAAGAACAATGAATGAAATGTTTATTTTCTTCAAAATACGAGATGTGTTCAAAAAGTATAGAGACTGTTGCTATATTTACCAAGAAAGAATGGAACAGTGGATGAAATGTTTATTTTCTTCAAAATTGTCTCTTAGCACTTAGCATACTTATTCCAGCAAGTTTTCCATTGGTAGAAACATTTGAAACTCCACTTATTTTTTATCCTGTGAAGCTATGCCATTATACTTTAAAAAAAAATGTTCACCATGTCCTCAAATCTTACTCTTGAGATGAATTTTCATTTTAGGAAGCACAAAAAATTTGCACAGATCTCAGTCTGGTGAGTATAGAGGGTCATCCATTTACACAATCCTGTGTTATGTCAAAAAAGGCAATTCAAAAAGTCCCCTTGAAATTAATTTTCAGTTTATCACCTTTCAAACTTGGCTCTATTCAACTTTTTCTTGTTTCTAGAATTAAAAAAATTATATCAAGGGTAAGATTTGAGCACATGGAGGACATTAAAAGCAATATGATGGTGCAGCTCTATGTTATATCAAAACAGGAGTTTAAAATGTGCTTTGACCAATGAAAAACTCACTGGAATAAGAATGTTGAATGCTAATGTGGGTAGTTTGGAGAAAATTAATGTTTTATTCATTATTCATTTTTGTCTTGGTAAATACAGTGTTGATACTGTTTCAACACATATATAAAAATAAACCAGCCAATGCACTTTTAGATGATAATGTGAGATTAGAATCAATAAGACTATTTTGATTATTGAATGAACATAAAAAGGCTGTTAGTAAGGGATAATTATTGATGGCAGAAAATTAGTGAATCATGTAAATAAAAAGACATCCATAATTAGTGATGGAGAAATGAATTGATAATAGCTAAAATACCTGCATATGTTGAGTAAGAGGTTAAGACTTGGATTACAGTTTGATTTAAACTTATCTCATTTGATATGTATACTTATCGGACCCAGAGGAAGATTTCTACTTAAAAATAAAAATCTTCCTAATGATAAAAAATGGGCTTTCTTCAAGAGGGAATCTCTGACAGTTGGTAGAAAGCCATGTTTCTGCAAGATATAACTTATATTAGATTTAAATTTCTGCATTCCAAAAGAGAATATTAATGAATTATTTGTCCTACAAAAATATTTAATCAAACATTACTAATCTAGTCCATAAGTAACTCTTCAAGCTAGAGACATAAATCTGGACAAAAAAAATTTGAATTGATAAATCTCTTAAGTGTTACTTACTTAAAATATTTTTCTGAAAGGGTCTATGATTTTTCATAGAGCAATATTGATTTCATAAGATAATATACAAAATGCAATTGGTAAATCTCTTTTCTATCTTGTGGGTTTATATTTTCATTTCTTTGTTTAATGGCATATCAAACTTTGTGAGTTATTTAATAGCAAATCCAGACTTGTAGAGAACAGTAGAGGTACATATTTTTCTTTTTTAAGTAGAGGAATTAATACTGTGAATTGAATTACCACGACCAGAAAATCTAGTGAACACCTACGCACGACATACAGGAATACTGGACACTGTAATCTGTGGTCGCTGGTTCAATCTCCAGTGGTGGAGATTACAGTATACACTGCTGATGAGACCTAATAAGGTCGAAACAGCTGTCCAGTGTTCCCGTATATCGTGCGGAGGTGTTTGCCGGATTTTCTGGTCGTGGTAATTCAATTCACAGGAGAGGTCATCATCATCATGTCATGCCGCTAGCACGGATATCCTTGACCCTCTCTCGCCACTTCTCCCTATTATTCATTGCCTCTGGCAGGTCTTCAGGGCTACCTCCCGTATCCTCACATAGCTGCTGTATGTATGTTCGAACTGGTCATCCTGCTTTTGCTCGGCCATATGCGGAGGTCCATAGCAAATAGCTGGGAGGATAAAAGGGGTCATACATTTCCCATTTGTATTAGTCTAGAAGTGAATGTAATAGCATGACTGGAGTTTGAACTAGCTTACTATCATGTTACAGTCAATCATGTTAACCACCGTGCCAAAAGAACTTTCACCCATGTTAACATCCTATCTTGGCTTATGGGACGAGCAATTATCTCCCCCTGGAGGAGGAGGGAGCTGCGAGGAGACAAAGGAGGAAAAAGAGGGTTGAGCACTTTATGGGGGTATCTCTTTGAGACGAGTCGCATGTGTTAACTCTAGAATAAAATATTCTTGCCTGGACTTTATTTATTTTAATTAACAATCCAGTTCTATATTTTCATGTCAGAAGTACCATTTGTAACAATTTTGGTTAAATTTTTAATTGACCATAAAAATTGCAAAATAGACATTGTTAAGTAAAAGGAAATAAGTCAAGATTTTTTTTTATATCTGTCTGTAAATCATCCTGTCTCTGTTTAATTACAAACATATATATATGTTGTGCTGTTCACAAAATTCTAACACTCCATAAAGTTATAAATCCAACTATTCTCTCTCCAGCTATGTGTAAATAACTAAGTAAAGTTGGTGACATTAGTTGAGGGTGACCAAAAGGCTCTCTTTACAATAGCTACTACACCGAGGTGTAGGGGAGTTCGCTACTCCTTTCCCTGAATTGCTTCACTTTACCCTTGATAGGTACCTTATATTGCTGAGTGTTAAGCAAGGAGGTATCAAGTACCATTTTTTTAAGTCTTTGGTAAGACACGACCTGGGATTGAACCCAGGTCTCCCGAACCATTGGCGAAATTGGCCTTAAAAATTGCAGAATAGACATTGTTTAGTAAAATGAAATAAGTTGAGATTTTTTGACATCTGTCTGTAAATCATCCTTTCTCTGTTTAATTACAAACATACATATATGTTGTGCTGTTCACAAAATTCTAACACTCTGTAAAGTTATAAATCCAACTATTCTCTCTCCAGCTATGTGTACTTCATAAAAAATATTGGATATCATTACAAAACTGCTTTACAAGTGATTTTCAAATCTAAAATTTAAAAGCTCCCAAGCAGCCAATACTCAGCATCTGTCGATTTCCTTAATGATTCAACAAATTCTGTTATCATTTTAAAAACAATTTTCTAGTATCTCTTCATACCATTCAAGAAAAATAGATCTGTATGAATAAATTGTTGATTTCAATGACTTAATTTTTATTCTTCAGTAAAAGTTCTTAAGCATGTATTTCAGGATTATATATATACATATGTATATATATATATGTATTTCAGGATATATATATATATATATATATATATATATATATATATATATATATATACAATTATGATTAAGATTTAATGCAAAGAATATTTTTAATTTGTAAAATCTTTACAGTGTTCAGTACACAAAAATGCAATATATTTCAACTTAAAAAAAAAGACATAAAACACAATAAAAACTGATGACTTACAGTTTCATGCTTTAGATCTTCAGGTGAGCTAGTATTCAACATATCTGAATTTTCAACAGTGCATTTTTTATCCTCTTTGTGAGTCATGTGTTTATTACGCAGGTGACGTATTAAGTTATGTGATTTAATCCAATGCCAAATTGCTAAAAAATATTTACTTTTATGGCAACATTTCATTACTAACTCCAATCTTTTTTTTTAGCAAATTATTCAAATTTGGAGAATTCATTATGTGGTATTTTTCTTAGCATAATTTCCAATTTTTCAAACCCTTATTACAAGCATACAATCTATTCTAGAATGAACCTTGTAACCTCTCGTTTCTGACCATGTTTTTCTTTATAATCCCAGATGTATTCAAATAGTCTTCTGCTATTTGCATCATTCTTTCCTAAAAGAAACTTCAGGATTATTGTATTCTTTTTTCCATGGTGGTTATATATTTAGTTGCCTGTGGTGTTATGGTTATCATTATTGGAAATGGACACAGCAACCTGAGTTCAAATCCTGGTAAGTCTGTTTGCATTTCACAAAGCACTAATATCTTTGGGAAAGGTATGCATCCAACTATTCTCACTCCACCTATGGGCAAATAGTTGGGTAGATTGGGCTCTTTAGCCTTGTTATAGTAACTGGTCTAGAAGAAGGAAAACTCTAAATTTAAACCTATTAAACTCAGCTGAAAAACTGACCTTTTCACATTCAGCTCATGCAGAGGAATTGGTATATATATATATATATATATATATATAATCATTCCTTCTATGGGGGTTATATATATATATATATATATATATATATACTCTCTTTAAGAAAAAAAAAATATATATCCAGCAGTTTTGCATGACTTGAATGCCTCATGAAAACAACACAAATCATTTTACCATCAGTACAAAGGAAGCATTTTCCTCTCCTTATAACCAGTGGTTATCCAATTCATGACCTCTAATCTGATACAGATGGGTACTTCAGCTAGTATAGACTATTAAGATTCAACAAATTAGTTTTTTCATGTTTTGTTGCTTCTATTTTTTATCATAACAATCAGGGCATTACTGGAAATTCAGTATGTTTAAATCTAGGAGGAGACTTAAATGTTATCTTTTGTCAGAGATATCAATTAAATTAAATAAGTAACTTGATAAGTGTATCTGCCTCACCTCACCTTTAAAAAATTCAGTATAAAAGAGTGAGTTTAAATTTTGATGATAGCTGTTAATAACACTTTCTACAAAAACTCTTGGAAAAGGCATAAAACTAACCCTTTCCTAACTTTGCCCTACTATTTTGACAATTGTCTTTACAATTATACACTAAAGAAATTCATAAGGCCAAAACAGTGATGGTGATCTTCAGTAAATCTTTTTTCTTCTAATCTCACCCTGTTAGTGAGGCTTTGAATATGACAACTGCATTTTCTGTAAAGGAGTTAGACCTCCACCATGATATTAAACTAGTGTGAGACACCAGTTCTGAAGTTCTGGGGAATGTGAAGTACCACTTCATTGCCATTACTGCCAAGTCCACTCTTAACTGGAGATGAATAAAAAAAAAATGTGCACACAAATCAGATGTATTTATATGTCCCAGTGAAGAGAAAAAAACATGAAAAGATGAAGATAGAACAACAAGGAAAATGGATTCATTAGAAGAATTAAACACCCATATAAAGAAGGGACTATCCAACCAAAAAAAGGATAAAATTCTGATAAATTTTCATCTATATACTTAAATTACATGGGGTAGACTGTTCTAATTCTGTTTAATATATGAGGGTCATTAAATAAATTTCCAGACTTTTTTTGTATGGCACTTTTATTGATAGTACACATATGAAACTCTAGTCCCCTTCGAAGTAATCTTCTCCGCCTGCAATGCACTTGTTGTACCGTTCCAACAACTTCTCGAAGGCCCCATCAAAGTCCTCTTCTGTGAGCATGTCAATGACCTTCATCACAGCCTCTTTCATTTCCTCAATTATCTTATAACAACAGCCTCTGAGCTTAGGGAATAAGCAAAAGTCACAGGGAGCAAGATCTGGACTATAGGGAGAGTGAGGAACTGTCTTGATGCCCATCTTGCTCAAATAGTCTGTGAAAAGGATGGAGTTGTGGACTGGTACATTGTCCTGGTGGAAATGCCACTGACCCAATTTGAAAAGTGTTGACCTCTTCTGACGGAATCTCTTGCTGAACTCCCTTAAAACCTCAACATAGTACTCCTAACCCTAACCCTTTGGCCAATCAACTCTGGTCTATTAGCTTCCTTACTCCTCCCATACCTCTCATTATCCCTCACAGACTCCCTGCCTTCCTTATTTCTCTTATGCCACTCAAAAACTGATGCTCGATTCATGCAAGATGATCCAAAAGCAGTCTGAAACATTCCATACGTTTCTGTGGCATTTTTTCCAAGTTTAAAACAGAATTTTATTGCATATCATTCTTCTAAAGTGTCAGATTGCATTTTTGAAATTCCCTAGCTGTGACAATCAGGCTTTAGTAGGGTGTATTCCAATTGCTGCTGTAGCTGTTCATGTGAAGCTGAAATCATCAAAATTGGTCAGTCATCTCATAAAATGTATAGCAATAACATACTGAACTTTCAAGAGTCTACGATAATTTTAAATGCCTGTACAAAAATGTCTGGAAACTTATTGAAGGCACTACGTAAATACTGATTATCAAATCACCTTGTTCTCATATGATATTGTATTAATTTGAACAGCTTATATATTGAATTCATAATTTGATTTGCATAGAAGTGATTATTTTCTCCAGCTTCTACAAAATACTTTCATTTTTAATACAACAGTTGCAATTCATGTAATTATCCCTAAATTCACTGAAGGTTTAGAAGTCAAATAACATTTCTGTTTGATGATTATTTTAAATTATTTTTTATATTAAAAAAAAAATTGCAAAAATGTAAATTGACTTGATTTAATTATGAAAAAATCTGCTGTTCAGATGTTCTCCATATTTGATTTTATGAAAATTTGATTTTGAAATTCCTCAGTGATGTTTGGGACATAGTATATATATATATATATATGATTTTTTTACAGTCTTCAAACAGTTTCTATCATCAAAAAATCCTTGAGGTTAAGATTAACACATCACTCATTAAGTCCCAGGCCTGATATATAGATGGCGCCACTAATAAAAGATCCATATGATCTTTATAAAGTACTAACCTTCAAATAACATGTGTCAAAAGTTGAGCCCAACTGAATTTTTAGTTTACAAATTACAGTTATTTAAGTGAAGCTACTATTTAAAATTTTCAAAACATGGAAAAATCTAAATTTCATGTGTTGATAAAGCATTGCTTTCTGATGGGGAAAAATAATGTTCAAGCAAAGTATTGGCTTGATAAGTGTTATTCAAACTCTGCTCTGTGGGAAACAACAGTTAAGAGGTGGTATGCTGATTTTAAATGCGGTTGTACAGACACAAATGATGCTGATCGCTTAGGTCGCCCAAATTCGGCAGTTGTCCCAGAAAACACCAAAAAACTCCACAAAATTGTTTTAGCCAATCATAAATTGAAGTTGTGTGAGATAGCAGAGGATTTGAAGATATCAGAAGGCAGTGTATTCACCATTTTGCATGATCATTTGTCAATGAGAAAACTTTATTTAAAGTAGATGCCGTGTTTGTTCACAGTCGATGAAAAACAACATGTCAACAATTCAGAATGTTGTTTGTAACTGTTTCAACACAACAAAAAGGAGATTTTGCATAAATATTTGATAATGAAATGAATGAAACATAAATCCACCATTTCACTCCAGAGTCAAATCGGCAGTCAGCTGAGTGGACAGCAGCAGGTGAAAGCTGTCCAAAGCAACCAAAGACACAAACATCTGCAGGCAAGGTTTTGACCTCCGTATTTTGGAATGTGCAAGGTATTTCGTTCATTGGTTACCCTGAGAAAAGATGAACCATCAATAGTAAATATTTTATAGCATCATGTTTTTTTATACTAAAATGAAAATTTTTAAAATGGAAATCAACTTGCTTTATGAAAAATGTGAGTTTAGATGTTCTCCATTTTTTGCTCAATAGAGATTTAATTTCTAAAATATATATGTATACTTGTATATTTGTGTGTACATTTCTGTGTATATAAGTTTGAACATATCAGCTCAACATAAATATGACTGTACACATAGGTGTGCATTGAATAAATATTATTGTGTCTATATATATATATATATATACCGGCTCATGGGCCTTGTGGGTAGAGTGTTTGCCAATGATCCGGGAGACCTGGGTTCAATCCCAGGTCGTGTCATACCAAAGACTTTAAAAATGGTACTTGATACCTCCTAGCTTAACACTCAGCAATATAAGGTACGTATTGAGGGTAAAGTGGAGCAATCCAGGGAAAGGAGTTGTGACCTCCCCTACACCTCAGTGTAGTAGCTATTGAAAAGGGAGCCTTCTGGTTGCCCTCGACTACTATCACCAACTTTACTTATATATATGTGTGTGTGTGTGTGTGTATTTCTGTGTAGATAAGTATAAACATATCAGCTCAACATAAACATGACTGTATATATAGATGTGCATTGAATAAATATTGTGTCTATATATATATATATATATATATATATATGTTTGTGTGTGTGCGTGTGTGAGTGTAAGTTTCTGTTTGCATAAAAATGGAAATATTATGAGCTCATCATAAACATAACTGTATACACCATAAAATGTGGTGTATAAATTGACTTTTAAGCATGGAAAAATCTTTATGTAAATCCCCACCCATTGAAGAAATATGACATGATCCCTAGGGAAGAATATGTCCACTAGATGAAAAACAATGCTTTAAACCAGTGGTTTGCAACCTTTTTTTTTCAACTTGTGACCTACTTTAGAATCTAATTCTTTTGTGGAAAAAAGAGTACTTATTCTGTAATCTGTGTGGCAGGGCTAAAATTGAATTTTTTACCACAGGGTGGTCAATCATTGGTCAATCATTTGGATTTTAGATTTGTCATATAAGTCAAACCCTTGTTTTGTAAAGATTTTTTCAGGCTTAATTATAAGTTCATATACTGCAATTTACGGTTGGTGTACTTCCAATGAATATTATTGTGTCTATATATATATATATATGTGTGTGTGTGTGTGTGTGTGCATATATATTGATTTTTATGTGTATAAGAATGAAAATATAATTATCTCATCTGTATATAACAATATTAATAAGCATATGCCTTTTGGAGAAGAGGAATCATTACCATATTTCTTGTGGCATTCACAGAGAATACTGCTGAATTTATTGAAAGGTTTTTATCTGTTTTCAAAACTAGTTGCCAAGAACTTAACATGCAACATGGTAAATAGTGAAATGCTCAGTTAAATTCTATGTTTAAATTAGGAATGCTGCCAATATTTGTTAGTTTGACAAGAATGCTACTTCAATGTTTGATGCAATGAACACCACTACTTAAAATGTTAATAAATATATATTTTTGTAGTGTATATAATTGGAAACCAGAATTATTAAACTGACTTTAGGATAAAATAACCCTACAAAGGTTGACATGCTGTAGAACCAACCAACCAACCATTGTGCAATGCTGAGCATGTAGGTGAGGCCAAGTGAGTTCCCCTTAATTCTGAAAAATTAAGAATAATCTTTATAAACAAAAATGATTACTTATATATCATCATCAACATGATTGAATGAAAGATGATTACTAATAAATTATCAATATCAACATCATGGTTGGATGTAAAATGATGTTAATAAGATTCAGTATTTAGGAATTTATTTTCATAATGAATTTTAAAAGTCCTCATTTCATTACTAAAATTCAGTTTATAACTTCATATCAAGATATATACTTTTTGATTAACCCTTATATATATATATATAAGGATTGATCAATAAGTATATATATATATATATATATATCTCATCATCATCATTTCACACCATCAGCACGGATATCCCTGATCCTCTCTCGCCACCCCTCCCTATCACCCATCACTTCCGGCAGGTCCTCTGGGCTACATCCCGTATCTACACAGAGTTGCTGTATGTAGGTTCGAGCTGGTCACCCTGCCTTTGCTTGCCCATGTGAAGGTGTCCACAAGAGTACAACATATGCACTTTGAAATAATCAAAATAGAACTAAAAAAAAAGTGCTCAAAACTTTATTGGTAGAGCAATGTACAATAAACATCAAACATAAAAATTCACTTTTTCCTGCACCTCAAGTTTCATGAATGTTAATTATCAGGTAGGCAGCAAAATGGACTACAAGAAATCATTAGAGATGTTCTTCTATGGACTACAACACATGGACTCACCAGTGTTGGCCAAACAATAAAAACTCACATTCATCATATTGTGAAGACACTGAATGCCGTCTAGAGGACCTAATAAGTGCAATGGCTGCTGTGGAGAAATGGTGAGAGAGAGTGTCAAAGGAATCTGTACTATAGGCATATGATAATGATGATGATTATATATATATAATGAGAGTGTGCTGAAAAGTTCTTGGCCTAACTGAGAAAGGAATGGCCATATATGCTATTCCATTAATTCAACACTCTTGGTGCATTTCTTTAACTTTTCTAAAAGAAAAATCTATAGAAATTTTTATAGAAATTCACTCCAGAGAAACTTTTTTGATATCCACTTGTATGCACTTGCTGCTTCAGTGTTTGATGCAATAAATACTATTGTTATATTGATGATAGTGTCTGACTGCAAAATCATTTGGCGATATGAATTCTGAAGTTCTATTGAGAATATGTCAGACAATATTTTCCTACCAAAATTATTCACTCATGAGAATACATGACAAACACTCATGATAACATGTTCAGGCAAATCCCTGGAAGGTAAGTTTAATATAACTAGACTGGAGAACTGCCAGCTGTGGAGATGATTTTATGGCCAATGCTTACTGAGATTTATATGCTGGAAGATTTGTGGATCTTATAACCACTAGACTGACCATTATAAAGAAAGGGCAGTAGTGTAGTTAGGAGAAGCAAGTGAGCAGTCATTCCACTTGAGCACATTCTTCAAGAATGGGACCTTTTCAATATTTAAAAAAAATTCCTTCATCCTCTTGTGCAATAAATGTTGAGTCTCATTATTTTTATTGGTATTTTTATTTACTTTATAAATAAAATGTGACTCACGCTTAATAGCTATGGTTAGCTCATTAGGGGATCAAGTCATAAATTTTGGTACTCAGCAATTACTGAACTCACTACAATAGTAGATTTAAATGATAGAGTGGCAGAATCTATTATTTGGTAGGTAGTGTAGAATAGTTTAAAACATTCACAAGAGAAACTACAGGATCATCTTGTTTGATGTACGGTTACTCTGAGGCCACATGGCTTTCATTAGACTTATAGGTCACATGATTGGATGACACTAAGAAGTTAGAAGTTGAGAAATAAAATAACTTTTGTCAGACATCGCCAATGCAATTGATCGAGAATTCCATTGCTACTCTACTGTTTAGATGGACAGGTGATGTCAAATAGAAGTCGCCAAGAAATAAATAAATTATGTGCACATAAAAATGTATATGAGTTGTTCTTCATCTCAAACAAAAGAACTTAGAACAGTTGGGGTTGCAGGAAGCAATGAATAAGAAGAAACACAAGATGGCAACAAAAAACAACATGACAACGAGAATTTCTGATTTAATATAAATCATTTGTTTGCAGACAGTTAAATAGTTCTAAGTATTATTACTTAACACAAATAATTCTATTTAATAGTGATTATTTGTTTGCACACTGTTTAGATGGTTTTGAGTATTGCTATCTCAGAACAATTGTCCCTCAGTCATTGCCTTCTAGTACCTTAAAGATAAAATAGGGTTGAGTAATTTTTTGCCACAAGAGCAATTTAATGAGTATAGTCAGGACAATCATACAGATACTAGAGCTTGACATGACCAGCCAGTTGATTGGATTGGGCTTCTCTGATCGCTCTTCTAGCCCAGTAATGGCTAAATTGAAGTGTTGCAGGTCATGTTACCATGTTGTTTGCCGGGTCATGAACTGCTCAGCCACCTAGATCATATCCTCAATCATTATTTATCACCACTCATGACCAACCGGTTTCCTGGTTTGGTGAGGATCTTATCTTTCTGCCGTGGTGCAGGGCAGCTGTGTTTTTGTTCGGAATATTGTTTTGTGTATTTTGTAATGGATATTATTAAATATCATTTTTGTTAGGTATATTATTAAGTATCATTATGTATTAAAATTGTAGATTTAATATTAATCTGACCTGTAGTGGTAGTACCTGTTACGATCCCATTTATGAGTCAAATGGAACTTGTTTAAAATTATTAGTATTAGATGAAAATATGTGTATAACAAGAGGGCAGATGATATTACCATATTTGGCATAAATGGTAATTGACGTAGTATTGTTCTGTTGCCTCTTGTTATCTTTATAGAAAGGAAACAGATATTGAATGTGTAGATACTGATGGCTTTCAATCTAGTTGTTAAATGACTGCTTGAGAGGAAGTTTTCCTTATGCTGTGAGTTGAATAGAATGGGCAATCATTTGTAAATGGCTATGCGGGAGTTTAGTGCTTAGCCAGAGGCATCGGGTCCATTTGGTTTAGGAGGGAGAAATACTTGACCAGGAAATGGTCTCCTAAGGTATGCAGAGGAACAAATGTTGAAGTGTGCTCTCTCAAGATGGATAGTCCCTGTCTGCTGTTGGAGTCATCCTGAGTTAGAAAGAGAAATGTTATCTCTCATGTCGGCTGGTCTTACCTAGCTGCCAGCCATGAGGAATGAGAAAAGAAAAGAAAAGAGAGGTCGCATGTGTTTAGCACTGCCTTTTATGATACCCGGTGAGGTGTGCCCTGGCAGAATGGCATGGGTCGATCTAATTGGATGAAATGTATGATTTCAAAATTCCAATGGCAAAACAATTCCCGCACTAAATAATGGTTTGAAATTCTTTCTGCTACATGTGAAATCATATAACTGTCTGCAAACAAATGATTATTATTAAATAGAATTATCAATGTTTGGAAGACTTGATTGCTCGGCACTATTATTAGTTCCTTGAAACTATATAATTGCTTGCAAATTATAAGTGTTTGATAAGAATACTTGAAACCATATAACTGTGTGCAAAAAAATAATCATTAAATAAAAATAGTTTCTTGAAACCATATAATTATGGTTAAATTATCTGCATTAGATGGAAATACTTGAAAACATATAATTGTCTGCTAATTATCTTTATTAGATAGAAATAAAAGTAAAGCTGGTGACTGTAGTTGAGGGTGACCTGAAGGCTCCCTTTTTAATCGCTACTTCACCAAGGTGTAGGGTAGGGTGCTACTCCTTTCTCTGGATTGCTCCACTTTACCCTTGATCTCTACCTTATTAAACAAGGAGGCATCAAGTACCATTTTTTGAGTCTTTGGTATGACTTGGCCTGGGATTGAATCCCAGTTGTCCGGGCCATTGGTGAACACTCTCCCCAGTAGATTATGTTCATTGAAACTATATAATTGCTTTCCAATGTAAATTCATATGTTCTTGATGACAGAAGGTGGGGAAACATTTTATCATAGATGACCAACATTAATTTGTGCTTAAAGCCTGTTTTACTGTCTAGATTTACAACTCTTTCTGATGATATAAATATGAATATCTTTTTCCTTTTTCGCCATAATACTGACCTTACATTCAAATGTAAATAGGTATATATTACTGTATTAAAATGTAGATGTTCCCAAAAAGTTACATCTGTAGGGTGTTAAGCAGCATACTACTGTTGAAATAAGTTGAATTAAGTCTAGGATTTGCTTTAATCATGGAATCATATTACAGTCACTAAACAAAAAAATAGAAGAGCAAAAACAGTACATAATTTGAGGAAATATCTTGATTCAAAAAAATAAGTCTAAAAACTATTTTTTGTCTTGACTAAATTGTTTTCCTGTCTAGAATTAATTTAGAAATCTAAATGTGGATATTGATTTTGGTAAGTAAAAATATTTTTTCTAATAAGTACACTGCAATAATAAGGAATATGTTATTCTTCTAGGAACACAATATCTGACTTAACCAAATCATTTCCACAGATAATGCATGATCTTTGAATACATCTATGCTAGTCCACTGGTTAAGAAATTTTCTTTTTGAATAAATTAATATATTAACCAAATATATTTTCTATTTTTGCCTAAATGCTCAGTAAATAGTAAACTGCAGTTTGCAATTTAATCAAATTATTCATATTATTAATGTGGATATTATTTTACCAACCCCTGGACACTGAAATGAAAAGCTGTTCTTAGCTTTAAAATGGTCTTCTGATAAATAGGAGCAGATTATGTTACATTTTATTAATTCCATTTTTGTTTCCTTTAAATTCAACTGCCCTGTAGGTGAGGCTAAAAATATGCTGACTGTATCCCCTGCAGAGGGATAAGACACCTTCCAAAATTGGGTGTTCTCAGTTTGGCACTAAACTGTATCTGATGATGAGGCTCCAGTTCAGGAAATCTAGGGACTGTGGAGCACCCCTTCATTGCCATTACTCCCAGGTTCACTCTGATCCAGAATGGTAGTACCTGTTAGGGTCCCATCTATGGATCGAATAGATCTGGTTGAAAATTTTTTGTTTTGAATGAGAATATGAGAAATCATATAACTGTGTGTAAACAAATGATTATTATTAAACAAAATTATTAATGTTTGGAAGACTTGCATTCTAAGAATTATTATTAGTTCCTTGAAACAATATAATTGCTTACAAATTACCAGTGTGTGATAAGAATACTTGAAACCATATAACTGTGTGCAAATAAATAATTATTAAATAAAAATAGTTTCTTGAAACTATATATATATTGTGTATAAATTATTTGTATTAGATAAAAATACTTTAAAACATAATTGTCTGCAAATTATTTATATTAGATAGAAATACTTGATATGATATAATTGTTTGCAAAAAAGCTCTTAAGAAAAAACTTGAAAAAATGTAAATTTATATGTACAATGAATGAAATTTCTTAACCTCTAGGGATAAAATAACCCTCAAGAGTTTGACATGCCATTAAAATTAATCAATCAGTCAAATTCAAGTGAGTCACACACCATACAGTCATAGATAGATGAGTAGATTCAATAGTATTAAGATATAGATGTTCTTGAAAAGTTATATCAGTTGAGTGTTAAGCAGTATACCGCAGTTGGAATAAGTTGAATTAAGTCTGAGATTTACTTGTGTCATGGAATCATATTACGGTCACTAAGCAAAAAATAAAATAGTAAAAATAAAATAAATCATTTGAGGAAATATTTTGACTCAAAAAGTAAGACTAAAACATTTTTTGTCTTGATGAAATTGTTTTTCTGTCTAGGATTTATTTAGAAATCTAAATGTGGGCATTGATTTTGGTAAGTAAAATGCTTCTTTCTTTTTTTTTCTAAATAAATAGACTGGAATGATAGAAACATCTTATCTCCTATTCTTCAAAGAACACAATATCTGACTTAACCAAATCATTTCCACAGCAACAAGATAATGTATCTTTACTGAATATACCTATGTTAGTCCAGTGGTGAAGAAATATATATATATATATATATATATATATATATATATATATATATTCTATTTTTGCTTGAATGCTTAGAAAATAGTAAACCTGCAGATAGAAATTTAATCAAACTCTACATGCAATTAATTTGGCTATTGTTTTATCCCCCACCATACACAGAAATGAAAAGTTCTTATCAGTTTAAAAAAGTCTACTCACAAATAAGAGCAGATTTTATTAGATTTCATTAATTCTTATTTTTGTTCTCTTTAGATTCTTGTGAGTCATGATTACTGTCCAGATCTTGGAGAGAGAATCATCACTGGGAAAATATAAAATATTTTTATTGACTTCCATTCAATCTTGGCCAATTCATGAATCTGTTCATGAAGGACAATCTATCTGATCAAACAAATCCAAAATAAAATAATTAAGCATCCATACAAGGTAGAAATAAATAAGGCAGACGCTTGTGATATGATGGAAAGCATGCAGATCTTACATTGACAATAGAACTGATCCTTACCAGAGATCAATTGAATAGACAATGATAATGTCTTTTATATAAAATTATGAAAAAGCAAATGAAATTCATGGGGGAAAACAAAGAGAAGACTATCCCATATTTCAGTTGGTATCCCAGTCGCATAATGGTTAGAGTGTTTGCCAATAGTCTGGGAGACTGGGGTTCAATCTCAGGTTGGGTCATACCAAAAACTCAAAAAATGTTACTTGATGCCGCCTTACTTAAAATTCAGTTTCATAAGGTATGGATCAAGAGTAATGGGAGCAATCCAGGGAAAGGAGTAGCACCCTCCCCTACACTTGGTGTTGCAGCTATTGAGATTTCACTCTGCCTTAACAATGGTCGGTCAACTTACTATATCTACCCAAAACTGTAAGAATGATAGTAACTTTTTGTCAAGATACTCATGCAGAGTAAAAAAATGGACATGGTGAATCAAGTTCAAATCCTGGATAAGGCAGTTTGAATTTCACTTCATGGTAATGCCCTTGCAAAAAGTATCAAACCATCTGTCCTACAGATAAATAGCAGAGCAGATTGGGTTCTTTAGCTTTAGTTGGGCAAACAGTCTAAGAAAAGAAAAATTCTGAATTCAAACTAGTTGTACTCTGCCTAAAAATTGACCTTGTGTCACATCCTAGCCATGATGGGCAGGTACATACCATTTAAAATATTGCCCAGTCGGCTGGGGCTGTAGAATACACCGACTGCATCTCTGCAGAGAGGTAAGACCCTCGCCCTCAACGAGTGTCCTAGATATAACACGAAACAATCTGATGGTGAGGTTCCAGTAATGCTGGAGCTTTAGGGAATGCGGAATACCCCTTCATTGCTATCACTCCCATGTCCACTCTGGCCCAGTGTGGTAGCACCTGATAAGAGTCTTATCTATGGGTCAAATAGAACTAAACCATGGTTTCAAGAGTTTGCTGATTTTGCATTTAAATTGCATATTTATGCTAAATGGAATTGTTTAAAATAGAACTGTTTTGACATCTAAACTACATACTTATGCTAAACTGAATTATCTGAGATAAAACTGTTTTTACATTTAACACTGTGTATTGCCCATTCAGCTGAGGCTGTAGAATACACCGACTGCATCGCTGCTGAAGGGTAAGACCCCCCCACAAGTGTACTGGATATGACACGAATGTAGAACACCCCTTCAGTACCATTGCTCCCAGATCCACTCTGGCCTGGAGTGGTAGCACCTATTAGGGCCCTATCTATGGGTTAAATAGAACTAATCAGCATACTTATGCTAAACTAAATTACTTGAAATAGAACTGTTTTGATATTTAAACTCTTTACTTTTGCTAAACTGAATTGTTTGAAGTAGAACTGTTTTTGACATTGAAACTATTCTTACGAGAAACTGTACTTATGCTAAACTAAATTGTTTGAATTAAAACTGTTTGACTAAACTGAATAGCTTGAAATAGAAATGTTTTTGACAATTAAACTGTGTACTTATGCTAAACTGAATTGTTTGAAATGAAACTGTTTTTGATATTGAAACTGTACTTAAACAAAATTTTTTGAAATAGAACTGTTTTGATATTGAACTGTGTGTAAACAAAATCTATAAGATCTCTCTTGTGGAGTTATACTGATCACTCAGCAAAATTTTATTGATCACCTAACAATAAACAATCTACCTGTGAACCAATAAAATTTTAACCAGCCCAATCCAGGCATTGAAACCTCAACACCTGTGAGTGAATTGACAGCCAAAATCATTGTCTCTTTTTTTTTATAGGATAATAATGAGAATGAGGAGGATGTTAGTTCAAAATTGAATAATGACATCTCTTCTCATGATTTGAAACAAAACTTTAAAAAAATTTTTTGTCTACATTAGTCTGGTATTCATCAAAATCCATTACCTTAATTGACAGTGCTCGTAAAAGCTTTGATTGGGAGATAGACATAACATGAAATGTTATCATTGTTTACACATATCATAAATCATAAATTACATATATATATTAAAATAGGAAGGTCCACAAAAAAAGTAAAAAAATAACAAAATAAAAAAATTTAAGAAAAATAAAATTTAAAAAAATTTTAAAAATTAAAAATTAAAAAAAATAAAAAGAATAAAAAATAAATAAATTAAAAAATACAAATCTCTTCATGGACATTCCTAATTTTAAAATATATCCTTATTCTTTCTTTGGACCTACAACAACCGTCTTTAAATATATATATATATATATATATATATATATATATATATATATAAATAAGGAAACACTAATGATGTAATGGTTATTTTCATAGAAATGAACTAAGTTTAAGTTTCCCTTTATGCTAATTCCCTTGGGAAAAAACTCTTTTCTTAAATTCTTTTCTTCTCCCTCACCAACTTATGGGTAAATTGTAGGACAGGCTGGGCTTTTTAGCTTTGGTAAGATAACTAATCTAGTTGAAGGAAAAGGTCTGAATTCAAAGCCTGAAGAGTATTTTAGGAAGAATCTGAGACACTGATGTACCTTTCTTCTGTTATCAACCCATCCAAAAAGAGTAGCTGATACTACACAAACCTTTGCCGCTGTAAATGAATCACCTTTAACTGAACTGCTACACACTCAAACATGAACTTCTTCCATGAAGCAGGGCCTTTATATGATATGTGTGTGTGTATCTATATATATAAGCAAGTTAGCCGACTGTAGTTGAGGGCAACCTGAAGGCTCCCTTTTTAATAGCTACAACACTGAGCTGTAGAGGAGGGGGCCATTTTTTAAAATTTGTTTATTGCTTATTTAACTCTGATTGCCTAAGTGACTTTTAGCTCCCAGAAAATCTAAACAAATCTTTTTTTTTTAATGAAAATTTAAAAGAAAGCATCTCTTTTTGGTCACAATCATTGCCTTGACGATTTTCATTTCAATCCATGGATAATTTTTTCAAATGTAAAAGAAGTCTCTTTTTTTTTCTCTCTCTATCGCTCTGGTTGTATAAGTGTGTTTTCAGTCCATCAAAAATCTTTTCAAACATCATCTTTACTTGTTGAGCCTACTATCATATACAAGGTTGATCTAGAATCTAATAAAAACATTTTTTCAGGTTAGCAAATATGATTAAAAATCCTGCTGATTAATGTTAATATCAAACACATTTAATTCTTGTTTGCCTTTCAGAATTCATGTTCTACTGAATAATCCTGGATCATAACAAGTGGGTTCTGCTAAGTGTTTCAAAAATGGAATACAAGATCCAATTCTATATCAAACTTCTGGATAAATGTGATAGAAACATTTAACAAGTTAACACAAGCTTCTGGAGTCCAAGTTCTATCCTGGGCACAGGTTTTAGGTGATAGGAGACATTTTAGGATGGCTGAATGACTGTAGAAGATGGACTAATTTTATGAACAGAGGAAAAATATGATAAAAGTAAAAACCCTCATAAGCTTGACATTTGACAAATGATTGGTGATAAATCAACATTGATCAGTTGATTTTTAATGTGTTTGTTGTTGGCAATAACGTGTAGATTCTAATGGTTATTATTTTGATTTGAATTTTTTCTAATTTTAAGCTGAGCTATACTGCTTTAACATTGATGACTAAAGACTGCAATTATTTTTGCACCTTCCAAATATCTTAACTATGATCCAAGTTAAATCCTTGTATCGGTTGTTTATCAAAGTTGATCCATACAAACTAAATATATTTGTTCACATCCTTATTATTAGCTTCAATATAAATGAATAAGAGGAAGAGTCCAAATTCAAACAGAGGAAGAGTCCAAATTCTTTTCTAAGAGTTCAAGTTGTCATGAAATAATTATATTTCAATGAACCCAAGCTTTTAAATGATAATTAGATTATTTCTGCAATTGTAAGAACTGACAATAATTGCTTTTTCTCTTTTTCATAATTAAAGATAATTGTTCTGCCTATTGGTTTTGTTGGTCTCTCTTAAAAAGAAACACTCTGCAAGGGAGAACACTTCACTTGACTATGAACTTGTGAGATTCACCCTAGAGATACTCGTCTAGTTTGTGTTTGATGGTTTTGCTCAAATGGAAGAAAAGAGAACAGGAAGTAAAAAGAGCCAATAGAAAGTCTGATGTTTAACTCTTGTAAAATCTCTTGGCTGTCTCATTAGTTTAATTGTAGTAGATTTTATTAAACTAACAGAGGTAATCAGCAATACTCGGGTGGTTAAAGATGAGAGATACAATATCTTGATGAAATAATTCTTGTGTATATTTTGGCAAGATTTGATGGGTACAGAAATATATATATATATACATATAAAAGTAAAGTTTGTGACCATAGTCGAGGACAACCCGAAAACTCCCTTTTCATTAGCTACTACACCAAGGTGTAGGGGAGGGCACTACTTCTTTTCCTGGATTGTTCCACTTTACCCTTTTTCTATACCTTATAATGCTGAGGGTTATGCAAAGCAGCATCAAGTACCATTTTTTGAGTCTCTGTTATGACTCGAACTGGGATTGAACCCTAGTCTCCCAGGCCATTGACAAACACTCTAACCACTAGGCTAATAGGCTGGTAAAAATGGTTTTAAGCATAGAGAAACATTCTGATTAGTTTTTGAAAGTGTCAGCACAATATTTCATATGAGTATACATTTACCCAACTACTTTGTCATGGGCAGGATGTTGTGGGGCTTAGAAAAGAAAAAAGAAAAGAAATTAATAAAATAAAAAATGTAGCAATTCTCAGAAGCCCCTGACAGGAAACAAGAACAACACATGCCTTAAAAAAGGGTCTTCTGGGTGCTGAAGAGAAATTCTACCTGACACTGGATGGACTTGCTGGTCTCAGACTTGTTGGATAGTCGCATCTCCAGTTTGCAGCGGCCTCTGTTAAAGACATCTACTGCATATACCAAAAACATCAACTTCATAAACCCACTGAAAATGACTCTTATTATATTTTAACACCTTGTCTGGGCAACATGACAACTTCTATTGGTTCAGGAGAAATTTCCGCAACCACAGAATTGTTGTTAAACCCAAAAATAAAGTTTGAGTTGAAAGGTATCTTTATCTCTTTCCTTCCTTCCTTAAATTCCCTTGCAGCCTTCCACAAAGGGACAATTAAATAGGGGAATAAGAAGAAGAAGAAGAAGAAGTCAGATACTTAAACATCAATAATGACAACAACAATAACCCATGAACCATCTACAAAAAGAAAAAATGATAACCAAACCAAACTTTTCCTATATCCCATAATGTCACACTAGGTCAAACTTTCAAAGTTTTCTTTGTCCGAGACTGGTTTCCTAACCAAGACTAAATAACCCTAGTCTGACCTACAATCTAGCCATAGCTAGGAGGAAAAACAGATGGATTCATGCCATATTCATGTATTAAGGAAATAGTCATATAGTTTGCTATATTTATAAATAAAGAATGCTCAATGTCAGTGATAGAGAAACATATAGATCTATGTCTGAATAGCATAGACTGTGCTTGTTGACTGAAGGTTTTCACACTTCTTAGTCTGTTGTTTACATAGATAAGAAACTGGGCTTCACCATGAATCACTGACTCTGTGACTATGTTATTCAAACTTATATATATATATATATATATATATATATATATATATATATATATAATTAGAAAAATCTCCATTACTAAACATCTATGTAATCTTTAATTAGTTAGTTCCTTCACTAGAATAATAAAGTTTAATATCGATCAATCATTTTTTGTAATAATTTGTTTCCTTCTCTTTTAGTTTTGTTTCTTTTTTGTTTTGTTTTGTTTTTAATCTTGAAATTAAAATTTAAACAATGCTTTTGTTATTGCATCAAGAATTCCTCACTCAAATGTAGTTCTTGAGCAAATCAAAATGTTCGGATATTTGGGAAAGGATGTTTGTGGAAAGTTGACTTGAAATATTATCAGATAATAATGAAGACAACACTATTATCACGGGATTAGAATTTGGTAAGGAATTCTACTGATTTTCATGACTTAGTAGACGTTATTTATTGAATGAGTGAGTTTTTTGTTGGTTCAATTTCAAGTTTCACATTTTCAAATCATATAAAATGAATTGTGCAGAAATGTGTGTTGATATTCTTTTATTCTCTATTGATCTGAGGAAATACTAACCCTGAGGGAGCATACGTAACTAGAAGACAAAAACTTTGGATATGGAGGAATCTTCTAAATAAGATAAAAGCCTGTATTCTGTAATGCTATCTAAAGTAAAAAAAATGACTAAGATCTATGGCAAGTTCTTTGAAATGGAAAAATATATGTGCCAATTAAGTTACACCACAGGAGACATTATATAAAAATGGTATCAATGTATCTATTTTCACAACCTCTCTACCTGGCAGGATATGATATATGGTCAATTTGTTAAGCAGAGTTGAGCTGGTTTGAATTCAGGGTTTTTCTTCTCTTAGATTGGTTGCCAAACTAAGGCTAAAAAACTTAGTCTGCTCTACTATTTATTCATTATTTATGAGAGAAACACATGAATACATGTACCATAGCCATGATATGGCTATGTGTGAAACGTACATTGAATGTCCATGAAGATAGAACATAGGAATCTCGAAATTTGAAAAACACTTACGACTTCTTAGTTCAGGCATGAAATTTTTTATTACCTTTGAGTTTAAAGGTTCTTCGACATGAGGAGAGAGATACACATTCTTTCTATTCTGGCTTTTTCATCTGCCCCCCCCATATCGTGCAATAACTGCCCAAGGCCTCTGCGAGCAAGCGAAAGTCAACCCTTCTCGTTCGGTGTCCAGTTCTCAACTCTACTAACTTTCTTCAAAATTCCCAAAATCCTCTGCGCGCTTCCGGTGCGTGACGTCATTCGCACTTGCTAGCCCCATTTCCCATCTGGCCTATTGTGACATCTCTGAGTGACATGTCCACTCTGCGCGCGTGAACACCTATGTTAATGTTGCACCTAAGTAACCCATTCACTGAGCCAAAAGGTTCTCAGCCTAACTAAACCCAAAGGCATAAAACAAAATCCCTCAGCCATTATACAGGCCTTTTCCAATGATATTGAAATGAAAGGCAAAAAAGTGCCTTGTCCAAGATTTGAACTCAGATTGCCAATTCCATTTCCTACAATGATAATCATTATGATACAAGTGTACAGTTATTTGCATTTGCTTTCTGTCAAATTACTTCCCCTTGTTTATTGCATTCTCGACTGTTGGATAATATGCTTTAACTTGAAACACTCTTCAAATGAGAGGTAGAAAATTAGACCTTTTGTTACCATAGTAACCTATCCAATGAAAGAAAAAGGATGAACACAAATATCACTTTTCTCCAGAATGCAGGAGCAGCAAAGATAGTTCTGTTTGGATAGGAATACTTGAAACTATATAAATGTAAGCAAACAAATGATTATTATTTGATAGGAATAGTTACTTGTAACCATCTAA
Organism: Sepioteuthis lessoniana; assembly: GCA_963585895.1. Classification (NCBI taxonomy): domain Eukaryota; kingdom Metazoa; phylum Mollusca; class Cephalopoda; order Myopsida; family Loliginidae; genus Sepioteuthis; species Sepioteuthis lessoniana. Next base: position 79,494,432 of record OY757925.1, on the reverse strand, counting down.
TTATATATAAATTATTTGTGTCCAGGAGACCTCAGTGTAGTAGCTATTGAAAAGAGAGCCTTCTGGTCGCCCTCGACTACGGTCGCCAACAACTATTCGTATCATTTAGGAACATCTGATGCTATAAATCTGTACAAACAAATGGTTATTATAAACAAATAAAACAATTCAATTTTAAAAATTCATTACAGTAGAACATAGGAAATATTAATAGTTGTAGTTATAATCCAATATTCACAAATGAATCAAATTTCAGCATTAAATAATCCATAAGGGGTTGATATGCTGTTAAATAAAATCCAAAAGAATCTTCTTTGTTTAGTTTATGTGTTGATACAATTTTGTTGAGTTACAAATCCAGCATGTCTAAATTCACTCCCATAAAGAAACTAGCATTTTTCATTCATTCATTTTTCCAATATTTCCTTGATAAAATTGATAATTTCAATGTTCCTCAGTTGTATGAAAGAAATACTTAAATAGAAATTATCATTACCATTAAAAATAAATAAAACCCTAATAAGACCTCCTATTGAATATTGTACTCAGGCCAAGGCTTCATTGTCTTGAAATGTAAATTAGAGTATAATATTGAGATTGAAGGTCATACAAAGAAGAGTGACAAAACAAATTAAAAGATTAATAGATTATAGAGATTGAAGAAACTACTTTACCAGAAAGAAGAATAAGATATGATCTAATTGAAACTTTCAAAATAATGGAATTTCTAATCATAGTAGACATTCTTTTGATATTTCTCCTTGAACTGAAAATTTACAATCAAGGCAATTTTCAAAAACTAAGTTTAATAACCATTTCATTTGGATCTTTTTGCTAATAAATTAATATAACTTAGGAGCAAACTGCCAAATCAGATAAAAAAAAATCTGTTCTCTTTAATAAAAATAAAACAGGAATTCTTCCAAGTTGTAATTGTGTCAGTACTACTGTATGGCTGCACCACTTTACTAACAAAATACCAAGAGAAAAAAATTGATGCAAACTACACTAGGATGCTGCATGTTGTTTTGAAAAAATCCTGAAAGCAGCACCCTACAAAACAGCAGTTATATGGCCACTTACTTCCCATCTCACAAACCATCCTAGTAAGATAAAGGTTGAACTCATAAGTGAAATTCTTTTATGTACTCCTACTCATGGACATAGTAGAGTAAGTTGAGTAGTAAAAATTTACATTCATCAGCTCTTTGTTGACACTTGATGCCATCTAGAGGATTTAGCAAGAGCAATGAGTAATAGGAATGGATTGTGAGAGAGAGTCAAAGAAATCCATGCTGTCAGCATGCCCTGTTGATGATGACAAGTCCCGACAAAATGGGTAACATTAAACTATACAAAATACTCTTACACCAATTTATCAAACAGACGCTTATATGTGATGAATAATAAAAGCAAAAATAAAAATCTTCCTTGGTGCAAACCATTTTTCAAAAGCCTCTTCACCTCTGTTTAAATGAGGGAAGGAAAAAAGAAAAAAGAGAGAAGATGAAAAGGAAAGAGAAAAAAGATTTTTGGAACAACCATTTTAAAACTGTTTTGTTTACTTGATGTGCCAAACCCAGTTGGCAGCAAGTGAACTGGGGTTGGCAGAATTTCAAAGACTTGCTCTGACATAGCATAAATATGGATGCATGTATTTTGATGGGTGGATTTATATATGCTGTCCAAAAATCTGGCAATCAATCTTGTTAGTCAGTTAATAGAGGGACAAAGAGACTGGAATGGTCAATGAAGGAGGCATTTAGCCATGAAGTTATTGATCAATTGCTTGGCTTACTTTAGTTTATTTAACAGCATATCAACTCTTAATGGATTATTTAATGCTGAAATCAATACATATAACAGTTATATGGTTTCAAGTATTCCCATCTAATATGAATAATTTTCAATTATTCCTATCTAATACTTATATAAGAGTCCCAATAATATGGTTTTCATTAGTCTGGTTTTGTTTTATATATATATATATATATATATATATATATATGAAGAAAATAGAAAGTATTCCAAATGTAATGAATTTATTTATAATGGTAAAGCCAACGTTAAAATGTTTCGGTTTTATTAAACCTTCATCAGGACTTTATGATAGAAAAAAAAAATTGTTGCTTGAACATATAGACAATGCTTTTATCATCTTTTAATCTTTCAATCCGATTTATCTCAAAGAAATTCAACCCATTTTAAACATCATTACCTGTGCCATTTGAAACAAATCCTGAAAGAAGCACCCTGTGGCCATTTACCCCTAATTTGGTATAAGATAGCCTAATAGGGATTGATATGCCATAAAAAACCGACCAACCAACAAAATAAATATTTGTTGCCATAATGCAGCAAGAATGTTCCCATTTTTTTACACTTGAGTATAATGCTACTCTCATTATTGACCCTGATTCTTTCATATAAAATTCTTCAAATCATATGTAATTAAATATGGTAAATATTTTGACACATTTTCTAAAAAGCATTGATAATAAAAAAAAAAGCAAGAGTAACTTGAATGGATACCTGAATATTCATGCTTAAGCATCTTTCAGTTTTCCGGAAGCAGGGATTGATTTTTAGCAACATCCATTTACAGAAATCCAAGACATGACTTGCTCTGTAATTTTTAGTGAAAGCAATTCATTAATTGATTTACTATTTGATAATGGCTCCAATTTTGGCACAAGGAAGTCATCTTGTTAAATAATTAAGGAATAATTTTTTATTTTAATCATTTTTCATTAATTATATTTTATCATTCAGTTTGGTTGGGCTTTGAACTATTCGGGTTAAGAGTCCAGGTGTGTAGTCAATTGGTGCTCGCGCGCAAAGGATATGAAAATCACCATTGTCATAATAAACCCCAGACAGGAAATGGGGCTGGAGTGTGGATGACGTCATGCCCAGAAGAGATGGGCTGAGAATTTGGAAGATTTTAAAAAAAGATTCAGTTGAGGTCTGACCATGGTGTTGAGAAGTTGAAGTACGACCAGTTGAGGATTTGAGATTGGACCATGCAGGCAGACAATTGAGTTTCTGCCATTGAAGTTGAGTTTTCTACCGTTGTGTTGGTGGTTAAGTTTTTTGGGTCCTGACTAGCGAAGATGAATTGAGATCTAAAACACCATGAGATGTGCCGAACGTTGGGGGTGTTGTTAGCATAGTAAGAATTGTGTCTCCTTGTGTGGAAGAACCAAACTCAGAAGTTAATAATAAACTGTTCGTACCTGAACAACATAGTCCGCTTGTATTTGTATTTTAGCTATATAACAATCTGAGAAGAAATTATTATGATGTAGTTCACAAAAACTGATAACTTAGAATTTTAAAAAAATGAATTAAAAAATAGTTTTGAAAAATATGGAGAATTTACAGTAAAAAAAGACTTTAATTTCAGACTCCCTGAGAAGTTTTAATTTGTAATTGTTGGTTTGTCAATCAGTACATAAAGAAAAAGAACAAGTATTATACAGAACAAATATATATAAAACACTACATTATCAACAATTCAAGTGACCAAGTGCCTTCCCATCAATCACATAAATCAGATATTATACAGTGAAAATTTCAGAATGAATCAAAATTCTATTAATAACTGTCAAGCTTATTGATGCATTCTCTCTCCCTCTCTCTCTCTCTCTCTCTCTCACACACACACACACACATATATGTATATATCGATAGATATTTGTGCATGTGTGTTTGTATATTTACCCAATCCCTCTGACATTGGCAGGATTCAACACAAAATGTTTTTAAGCAGAAGAGTAAAGCGGGTTTGAATTCATAATTTTCTTTCTCCTCGACTGATTGCTTCACCAAGGCTAAAGAATCCAGTCTGCCCAACTATTCATCTATAGCTGAGAGCAAGACAGATGGATTCATACCTTTTTCAAGGGCATTTGTGCAAAGTAAAACACAAACAGCCTCATCTGGGATTTGAACTTGGTCTGCCACTTTCATTTCCTATGATGATAACTGTTATATATATATATATATTTTTTTCTTTTCTGTGTATGGGGGAGGATTATATATGAGTGATTTGACCGCAAAAAATAAATTGGTTAAAACTGAGTTTCTACCTCTGAAACAGTCCTTTGTCTATAGTTTGTATATTGGTTCCCGAATGATGTTGCTCTCAAAGGGTAATGACCATACTCTGCACTCGATTCAGATCAAATTGCCTAAACTTTATATAAATATATATATTAAATTATCTGAGAACCCATCAGGTCCTTGATGATATTGATGCTTCTTTTTTGAAATAACTGAAGGATTCTAATCAAACTTCCTTGTTATATTGAAAATTTTTTAAACATTACTTTTTAAACCTTTTTATTCTCTACAGCAATAAGCGCCAATATAAAAACAAATTTTTTAAACATTACTTTTTAAACCTTTTTATTCTCTACAGCAATAAGCGCCAATATAAAAACGAATTTTTTAAACATTACTTTTTAAACTTTTTTATTCTCTACAGCAATAACTGCCAATATAAAAACGACTTGAATCTTAATCTTATTTAAATTTCAACTTGTTGCAGATGACACACATGCTATCAAAACCACATTTAAAGATTTCTCAATTGATGGAAAATATAAACCTGTTAATAGAATATAGAATAAAATTTGATTATTGTGAATTGAATTACCATGACCATGATCACTGGTTTGATCTCCAGTGGTGGAGATCATGGTATATACTGCTGATGAGACCTAGTGGGGTCAAAAAAGCTATCCAGTGTTTCCATATGTCGTGCGTAAGTATATCTATATTCTTGCCCTTAGGGTCATAATAATTACATGGATGTGTATTTCTAATCCTTTTGGGAAGACATAGCCCTGGAGGTGACCATGTCCTCTTTAAAGAGTACGGATGTAACTTGCAAGGCACATTTAGGTTTTGGCCGTGCAATTACCATGACTAGTTAATTTGGTATCACTTGTGTGCAATATGGACTGATGGCTCAGTTGTAGAGTTTTGGCACTGCAATCTGTGGTTGCTGGTTCGATCTCCAGTAGTGGAGATCACAGTATGCACTGCTGATGAGACCTGATAAGGTCGAAACAGCTATCCAGTGTTTCCGTATGTCATGCGTAAGTGTTCGTCGGATTTTCTGGTTATGGTAATTCAATTCGCAATATAATTCCTCTACTTAAAAAGGAAAATGTAGAAATTTGATTATATTTGCATATGTATTTACTTAACCACTTCACCATGAGTAAGATGCAACACAAAATTAATTTTTAAGTGGATTACAGCTAAGAATTAATTTTTATTTATTGCGTACTTTTTGTCCTCATCTTGGTAGTTTTTTTGTGTTGTTTCTTCTTTCACTACGTTTCGGCCAAATTTCACCTCAGGCCTTCTTCAGGTGATTTTACCACGACCTTGGATAGGAATGATGAGTCTTGAAACCGTATTCCCAGTAATTACTGCCTTCCATAGTTGTTGTCTATCGCACCACGTTTTTGACCAAGTAAACCTCTGGCCGGCTTGGGTAGGATTTTGGGGCCCATGGCGCAACGGATAGAGGCGTTGAGTCTCTACGGTTCCAGGTGAACATTGTCAGAAGATAGCGGTTTCAAGGAGTGATGACAATGAAGGGGTACTCCACAAAGCTTCAGAACTGGAGCCTCTCCATCAGATTGTTCTGTGTCATATACAGGACACTTGGAGTGGGGTGAGTTTCTTACTCCTCTGGAGAGTTGCATTTTGTGTATTCTACTGGCCCCAGCTGACCAGGCTGACCAGCGATGTTAAGTGATTACATAAGGAATTTAAATGTTAGAATGTTAGTCTGAATATGACAATAAATTGTCTTTATTCATTGCTGTAATATTTGTATGTAAACTTATCTTCAGTACCACTTCCTGTATTCTATCATTAGGTTGTATCATGACTCAGTGGCAGCAAATAAAGTTGTATAAATCATAGAATTATTAATATTGGTTATCATATTCCAGAACAAGAAGTTGAAATAATTTACTCTGGAACTGATTTCTGATAAGATCTGAAACTGATCTTCTAATCTATTCTCAGAGTATCTCTTATCTAATATCAGTTTATCTAATCTGATTTAATCTTAGATGATCTAATCTCTCTTAGCTGTCTATCAACCTGTACATATTCATGCTAGTCCATTCCATTTACAATAAGGAAATGGTGTTTTAGCTATTTCCTTGCAAAATGTTGGTTGGTTGGTTGGTTGGTTGTGTTAAGACATATCAACCCTTGTAGATTATTTAATGCCAAATCCTGTTTATATATTAAATATATATGATTTGTAAATGAATACTTTGTAGGTAACAATTTTTACACAAGCCAGAGCTCATTTGTTTGCACACAGTTAAATGGTTTCAAGTATAGTAAATAATTAAACAGTTCTATTTGACTCATAGACATAACTCTAGCAAGTACTACCACTCTAGGTCAGAGTGGACCTGGGAGTGATGGTAATGAATGAGTACTCCATATTTCCCAAAACTTCAGGACTGGAACCTCACCATCAGATGCCCTTTAGTGACTTATCCAGGACACTTGTTAGAGGGGTCTTACTCCTCTACAGTGATGGAGTCTGTATATTCTACAACCTCAGCCAAATGGCTATGTTTGGTATTTGCTAAATACAAAATTTATGATCCTTATTTAAAGCCATTCTAGATCATATCAGCATTTCTGTTTTAACAAAAAGAAAATATATAAATATTAATTTATAAAATATTAAAGAGATTGAAAATATTTAAAATGCAAGCAAAATGAACATATTTCATATTTTAGACTAAAAATTCAAAGTGAAAACAAATTTTTGCCAAAAAATATTCAAGTTCTTATTTGATCTAATTAAGACTTTATACCAGGGATCCTCAAGGCCCATCTGTATGGCCCTTGAGGCCCTTCACCCAACTTTAAAAATTTTCTCTTTGCCTTTTGATATTGACAGTTAAGAAATTTCATGCATACTACATCTTCAGTTTTTATAAGAATCGTGTTTCCATCTGGACATTTTTCCAACCTTATCACCAACAACAAGCAAGTAGTGAATTTTGTATATCAGAGGTACAGGTTTTCAAAAGTAAATGTCAGCTTACAAGTTTTAAATATTAATTACTGAGTTCCCTTAAAGTTCTTTATGATAAACTTAATAAATAAAGATGTTTTTAATTTTGAGTAAGCAATGTATAATTTGCTTCTTAAGAATATGTCACCACTTTCATGATGTCCAAAATTGTATAATCCTTCAGAATTTAAAGAAAAAGCCCCCAAAAAACAGTGAATGCATTAGCTGATGTTAATAAGATATTTTGATATTATTGTCTTTGATACTTGTTAAAATTATAAATGAAATCATTATAATGAAACTTTTATCATTGATACTACTGTAGGGAGATAATTAATAATTGTCTCCTTTGGATTGGAGGCATGTCTTTGCACAGTTAAGATGTGCATTTTTATCTCTTCTTTGAACAGTTAAGATATGCCTTTTTTACCTCTGTTCTTTTTACCCAGTTGGCTGAGGCTGTAGAATACACTGACTGCATCTCTGCAAAGGGGTAAGACCCCACCCCCGCCAAACAAGTGTCCTGTTATATGACCCTAAACAATCTGATGGTGAGGTTCCAGTGATGCTGGAGCTTTGTGGAATGTGGAGAATCACTTCATTGCCATCGCTCCCAGGTCCACTCTGGCCCAGAGTGGTAGCACTGGATAGGGTCCTATCTATGAGTCAAATAGAGATAAACTGTGTACTTATGCTAAACTGAACTGCTTGAAATAGAACTGTTTTGACATCTAAACTACATACTTATGCTAAACTAAATTGCTTGAAATGAAACTGTTTTTGTATGCTAAACTGAACTGTTTGAAATAGAACTGTTTTTGACATTTAACTGTGTGTAAATAAAAACTATACTTATACTAGATTGAGTTGTTTGAATTAGAACTGTTTGTCTAAACTTGTAAGTAAGTAAAGTAAAGTTGGTGACCATAGTCAAGAGTGACCAGAAGGCTCCATTTTCAATAACTACTACACCACAGTGTAGGGGACGGTGCTACTCCTTTCCGTGGATTGCTTCACTTTACCCTTAATACATACCTTATATTACTGAGTGCTAAGAAAGGAGGTATCAAGTACTATTTTTAAAGTCTTTGGTATGACGCGACCTAGGATTGAACCCAGGTCTCCTGGACCATTGGTGAACACTCAACCTACTAGGCCAATGAGCTGCTGACTAAATTTAATAGCTTGAAATAGAAATGTTATTGACAATTAAACTGTGTACTTATGCTAAACTGAATTGTTTGAAATAGAACTGTTTATATATGCAAAAATGGATTTGGCATTAAATAACCCACAAGTGTTGATATGCCATAAAACCCAAACAAACAAACAAACCTCTGTTCTTTGAACAGTTAAGATGTGCCTTTTTTACCTCAATTCTTTGAACAGTTAAGATGTGCCTTTTTTACCTCAATTCTTTGAACAGTTAAGATGTGCCTTTTTTACCTCAATTCTTTGAACAGTTAAGATGTGCCTTTTTTACCTCAATTCTTTGAATAGTTAAGATGTGCCTTTTTTACCTCAATTCTTTGAATAGTTAAGATATGTCTTTTATCTCCAAAGCCAATATAGCTTTACTCAATCTCATTAAGTAAGACGTTTTACAATTTTTAATCTCAGTTTGTTCATAGAACAATATCTGCACATTTCTCAGTTGGGATACATTTTTGTATTCTTTTTAATACTTTTTGTAAGTATTTTATGTATGTATTAAATGTTCCGATCTGTGTAAATAAGCTTATCTTGTCTTTCCTTTCAACTATTCAGTATTAGTGTATCATGGGATATACTAATGATAATAGGGGGTGTCTTCGTAGTGTAATGGTTAAAGCGATGGACTGTGGAATCGTAGTACACGAGTTCGTTCTCCAGTCGTACTATTATGTTCACTTTCGGGCAAATACCCTTGGGAAGGTATGAACTCCCTTATACTCCCAGCTATGGGTTAAATAGTACCACTACTGTTCTTCTAGGAGAATGGCTTTGGCATTAAATAACCTAAAAAGAGTTGATATGCCATTAAACAAAGAAACCAAACCAAAGCTAATGATAATATTGGACTTTGGTGGCTAAATATCCTCCCTAATGCTAACTAACCCATTACTACTTTTTGTTTGAAGATAGCAGAAAATAATTTGTTTTGAGATTATAAAAAAAGAAAATTTTTTAAGTGAATCAGTTAAAGATCTTAAGAAGCAAGTCCAAACCAACATAGAAGAATGAAGAAGACAGTATGGAAAATCCGACCGACATGTTTTGTAAATGAGCTAGTTTATCTAAATTCTTTTTTTTTTTTATTAAGTAAAGGAATTATACTGTGAATTGAATTACCATGACCCGAAAATCCAGCGAACACTTACGCACAACATGCGGAAAGATAGGACAGCTTTTTCAACCCCACTAGATCTCATCAGCAGTGTATACCGTGATCTCCACTACTGGAGATCGAACCAGCGACCATAGATTGCAGGGCCGAAATTCTACAATTGAGCCATCAGTCCATATTACACACAAGTGATACCAAATCAACCAGTCATGGTAATTGTGCAGCCAATTAACCTGAATGTGTCTTGCAAGTTACATCCATACTCTTTACAGAGGACACGGTCACCTTCAGGGCCACATCTTCCCAAGAGGATTAGAAATCCAGTGGTGGAGATCACTGTATACACTGCTGATGAGACCTAATAAGGGCAAAACAGCTGTCCAGTGTTTCCGTATGTCGTGTGTAAGTGTTCACCAGATTTTCTGGTCATAGTAATTCAATTCACAATATAATTCCTCTGCTTAATAAAAAAAGAAAATGTAGATCTATATCCTTGTCCTTGAGGTCATAATAATTAAGCAGATGTGAATTTCTAATCCTCTTGGGAAGACGTGGCCCTGGAGGTGACCGTGTCCTCTGTTAAAAGTATGGATGTAGCTTGCAAGACACATTCTGGTTAATTGGCTGCACAATTACCATGACTAGTTAATTTGGCATCACTTGTGTGCAATATAGACTGATGGCTCAGTTGTAGAGTTTTGGCTCTGCAATGTATGGTCACTGGTTTGATCTCCAGTGGTGGAGATCGCTGTATACACTGCTGATGAGACCTAGTAGGGTCAAAATAGCTTTCCAGTATTTCTGTATGTTGTGTGTAAGTGTTCACCAGATTTTCTGGTCATGGTAATTCAATTCACAATATAATTCCTCTAATTAATAAAAAAAGAAAATGTAGATCTATATCCTTGTCTTATAAGTCATAATAATTACACAGATGCGTATTTCTAATCTGGTCATGGTAATTCAATTCACATGAGCTAGTATCTTTAGAATTATTGTTAATTATTATGTACAAGCCTAAAAAAAAGTCTCTACAAAACTAGAGGTAAAATTATACAGCAGGGTTAAAATCCCAACATTTACCACAGCGTAGCCAACCAGAACAGTACTCCTAACAATTGATATACACCACTTACCATAGGCGCCTCTGGTGGTGTAATGGTTAGCAAGCTCGACTAGCAAACCTACACGAGTGAGTTCGAGTCTCATTGGGTGTCCCTTTCATATGGCCTTGTGCCACATCTAAGCAAAAAGCTTAGTAAATTTCCATATACACCACTTACCATAACTACAACAGACTGCTTCAAAAATTTCCAACTTAACTCATATTTGCTGAACATATTTAACAAATTAACACAGAGATTAATAAAGTAAAAAAAATAAAGTAAAGTTGTCTCCCTTAGTCGAGGGTGATCAGAAGGCTCCCTTTTCAATAGCTACCACACCGAGGTGTAGGAGAGGGCACTACTCCATTCCCTGGTAGAGATTAATATAAAGCAATAAAACACTTTAAGTATAGTCATCATCATCATTATTATGTTGTGTTGTGAGCACAGATTTCCTTGACTCTTTCTTGTCATTCATCTCTATCATCCATCACTTCTGGCAGGTCTTCTAGACTACATCCTGTTTCTGGACAGAGCTGTTGTTGATGAGTTCTAGTTGGTCAGTCAACACTTGTAGTCCATGTGAAGGGGGTCCATTGGAAAAAGTTGCTTATGAGTTCATCTCCAGCAGTGTCCTACATGTCTTGTTTGTCTTATTTGGATGGTTTTAGAGATGGGAGGTAGGTGGCCATACATCAGCTGTTTTGTGGGATATTGCTTCCAGGACTTGTTCAATATAGCTCATAGTAATTTTTTGCAGTTCCCATTTAGCTTTTTCTCTATATGCTTAGTCAGAGTTCATGTAGTGCATCCTTATTGTCGAATTGAGGAGGTGCCTGTGGTGTAATGGTTATCGTTGTAGGAAATGGACACGGTGACACGAGTTCAAATCCTGGACAAAGCTGATTGCATTTCACATAGCACTAATACCCTTGAGAAAGGTATGAATCCAATTATTCTTCCTCCAGCTATGGGTAAATAGTAGGGCAGATTAGGTTCTTCAGTCTTGGTGAGGCAACTAGCCCAGGAGAAGGAAAACTCTGAATTCAAACCTGTTAAACTCTGCTTAAAAATTGACCTTGTGTCATATCCTGCCCGAGTGGAGGGGCTAGTAAATATGATATTGTAGAACTGACATGACTGCTGCTTGAAAAAAAATTGTGTTTTATTTCATCAGATAAATTTGACTTCCATATGATTGATAACATATTGATAGCAATCCATGCCTTCACTAGTTGCATATTGATGTCATTTACAGTAGAGGAGACACTACTTCCAAGGTACGTTAACTTGTCCACTAGTTTCAGAGAGCTACCATTTAGTGTGGAGATGTATCCTTTTTGATTAAAACATGTACTCTGTTTTGTTTGCTTTCACATGGAGGCCAGTGCCACCTGCTGCCTGCTCCAGACTATGCACCAGGAATGTTATAGTACATGCTATTTCCGACTGCTAATGCATTGACTGTAAACACTAACTGGAATGTTACACTAGCTGACTGTATGTTTATGGGTCTATTTATACAGCATGTATAGGTCTAACACAGAATTTTGAACTAGATATCTTGAAATCAACTTATATGCCATAATTTAGAGTATGGTCTTTTTTATTCTAATGATGTCAGTTTAATTTTCCAAAAGTCCTTTTCTTTCTCATAAAATTGGGTTTCATTCCAAGCCTTATATCATCATCATCATGTCATGCCATCAGCACGGATATCCCTGACCCTCTCCCACCACCCTACCCTATCTTCCATCGCTTCCGGTAGATCTTCAAGGCTACATCTAGTATCGGCACAGAGCTGTTTTATGTAGGTTCTAGCTGATGTTGTATAGTGGCTCATACCATGTGACTTCCAGTATTGCGGAAGTATAAAAGACGCCATGTCTCTCAAGCATTGAAAAGCAGAATCAGAAAGAGAAGCAGAGAGACAGCTCTGAAAGGAAGTTGGTCAGTAGTAAAACCAACTTCGGACGTAACACCAACAGTGCGAGACTTATAATACTAGTCAGTCTGTACCACTTGAGTTAATAAATAATTAACTCTATTTCACTGTCCTTTCCTTACCATGATAAAACAATATATATATATATATATATATATAGTACAATTAAATGGAGACTCTTGAGTCTCCATTTAATTGTACTCTATATGCTCTGAATGTGAATTTTGTTATACCCTAGAGAATAAATAGGGAACTAACAATAGCCATACATTGAGCACTCTCATAGATTTATATGATTACCCTCATATATTCTATGTAAAGAATAATCCACACCTACTGTCCTTGGACACTGACTGGATAATTTATATATATATATATATATATATATATATTGTGTACTTAGGCAGCAAATCGTTATTTAAGCATGTTCTGTTGAAGACCATAGAATATTTTCATTTTAAGATCTTTAAGTGAAGATGTTTAAGTCTTATTATTATTTTCCTTATATCTGGGTTAAGGTGGTGAAATATAAATAAAATGCATAAATAAAATAGCATTCAACACAGTTATTAACATATTGAATATATTCAATAACTAACCCTACCCACTTCCTAACAGAATGAACAAATTATATACTTAAAAAAAAAATACTCCAAATAAGTATAAAAACGAACTGCCACTCACAGCAACAAACAATCAAACACAACCCCTGAGAACAATCAGTGAAATATTCAAAAGCGCTTGGATTAGGATGGAACACTTTCTTCACCTCCTTGACCCAGACATTAGGAAAATAATAAGAAGACTTGAACATCTTCACTTAAAGAACCTGAAAAGAAAATACTCTGCGGTCCTCAACAGAACATGATTAAACATATATATATATATATATATACAACCACACACACACACACACATACATATATATGTAAAGTAAGAGAGAGAGAGAGAGAGAGAGAGAGAGAAAGAGGAATAGACAGAGTAAAAAAAGTAATATATGTATATCAGTTCAAATAACTCTATGTATATAAAGATAATGTACATCTATCTAATTATCTATATATATATTGATTATCCTACACTCATGCAAACACACTTATGGAAGGGAGTCTCCATGGAGTAATGGTCAATGTGCTGGACGATGGCCTTGAAGTAAGCAATTTTGAATTCCAGTCACTCTATTATGTTCACTTTTGGACTAATACTCTTGGGAAATCTATGAACCCTTTATCCTCCAGCCATAGGTGAAATAGTGCCACTGCTGTTCTTCTACAATGATGGCTTTGGCATTAAATAACCCACAAAGTTTGATATGCCATTAAAACAAAGAAACCAAACCACACACACACACACACACACACACATTCGTATATAGATATAAGATCTATAAGATTTAACGAGGTGTTAATTTGTAGATAACACCCTATTTCTTATGACGTATTAGGTTATCCCAAAGAGAATAACCTAACGCAGAATATTTAGCAGGAATAAGAACAAGTCAATTAATATAATAAGACATTTGATTGTACATAATATGTGTAGGGGACTCAGTTCCCTCCCTCGTTTATACAAGCATCACAAGCAACAAATAGAAAAGTCGATACAGCAAAAAGGTAGAAACCACTTATTGTTATCAAATCTGGAATATAAAGAAGGGAGGCCTCTATGTGCTTGCTGGGAAGAGTGAACTACCACTTCTACTCTTCTCAAGACCTGTTTGTGAAAGAAACGGATTCCCTAGTTCACATTGTCACATGACCAAAAAGGGCTTGTGACATGGGAGAGTAGCTCAAACACCAAGACAAAGGAGACCACACTGTTTAGTCTCCCAACACAACTATTAAACACAATAACAATAAAAACAGGATCAAAACTCACCAGCATGAGTTTCACATTGCCAATCCTTACATGAACTAGTATTCAACACATCTATGAGCTAGGAGATCCTTTAGTGAGATAGTATTGATGTCAAATTGAGGATTGGGTAGTGAGCTTTTATCTTGTTTTTATTGTTATTGTGTTTCATACTTGAAATATTGTAATATTGCTCTACTTTGTGATACTTAGAGCAATCTTAAATTTTACAGTTTAAAAACACTTTTAGTATTAAATTCTTATCAATTATATATATATATATATATATATATATATATATATATATATATATATATATATAGGGAGGTTAATAACATTTCTAATGCTTCATTTATTTCTTTGTAATGGATTATAGCAATAATGAAGCAGGAACATAAGTTTATGTTATATAGGACTCAATAAAACTACATAATTATTCAATGATGAACTTAAATCTTTCTGAGGTGTACTAGAAACAGAATTCTTTTTTTTATTTGGTAGATAGCTATGAAGATTAGATTAAAATTTGAATGCAAACACATTGCCCATTTGTAAAGTGAGTTAGCTAAAGAAAGATTCAGTGTATAAGTGACTGAAAAAAAAAGAATTATTGTATAAGTAAATCAATTAAAGAGTGAGTGAATCAGTTAAAGAAATAGTGACTAGGTGACTGACTGATTTAAAGTTATATGAGGCAAAATAAGTAGAAACATTAGAAAGATACAGTAAAGTTACCTTTGGATGAGGATTTGAAAAGAAATCCTTGGAGTTTTTATTCAAAATTACCTGAGAGAGAGAGAGGTAGGGAGATGGGAGAAAAGGAAAGAAATAGAATAAAGAAGAAAAATAAGTATATTTTTTTCTATATAGGAAAGACTTGAAAATGTTGGGATTATAATTTAAGAATTGAAAAAATCTATATCATGTTTTTTGTTTTTTTAAAGTTTGTTTTCAAAAAGAATCCGATGTTAGAAATTCAAATATATCAGCGATTTGTTTTCACAAATGATATCTAACATTAAATATATATCAATTTTTTGAAAAAGATGTTTTAGTTTAATCATCTTGAAAATAAATTTGGAATTGAACAATTCAAATGTTAAAACTTTTTAACAGATTGACTTGTCATCAAAGAACATTTTGTCTAATTTAACATCTGGTTACAAAACGATAAAAAAAAATCTCCTTAGAGATAGTGATTTAAATTTGAGTGAGTAAAAAGTATTACCTTTAGGTGAAGTTTTGATATAATTCAGTTGCTGGAACCAGAAGCCATATTGTAATACTTATCCACGTTTATCTTGCTGCTTTCACTTTGGGTTAAAAAAAAAGGCAAAAGTCCCTGAAAAATAGAATAAATTTGTTTTTAAAATTGTAGAATAAAGTTATTTCAAAAGAGGATATTTAATATTATATAGTAGTATTTATAAGTAAATTCATCACTTCCATTTTTTTTATAAAATGTTAATTCTTTTCTAAACTAAAAGTACTTAGATTTTATTACTTCTTGTGGATCATCATACAATCAAAACATGTTATTTAGTATTAGAGTGTCTGCCAATGGTCCAGGAGACCTGGGTTCAATCCCAGGTCACATCATACCAAAGACTTAAAAAATGGCGCTTGATACCTCCTTGCTTAACACTCAGCAATATAAGGTACATATCAAGGGTAAAGTGGAGCAATCCAGGGAAAGGAGTAGCACCCACCCCTACACCTCATTGTAGTAGCTACAGAAAATGGAGCTAACTTATTACCAAACTTTACAGCATTAAAACACTGCAACTAAAAATAAAACTAAATATATATGTATATAAGAAGTATTTTTTTTTTTGACTGCTACATATCAAATGAGAATTCACAAAATTATTATTCAGTTGTAGATTAAACCGAAAATTTCTTTATTATTTTACTCCTTTGTTTGCTGGTGGTTTTTCACTGGAGCTTGAATGACAGCAAGTCTTCTCAAGTCTTCAGGACACTTCTCAGTATTCTGAGCCATCTTAATAATGTCGCATATTGGTCTTTGAACAACTGTCAGTTAGGGATTTCTAAAAAGGACATTCCAGCTGTGTAAACAATAGAACAGCAGAAGTAGATCACATGGGCTGAGGGCCAAAAGGAGAACTAGAAGGAACGCATAGGTATTTTGAAATTATACATTTAAATATACCCACAGATAAAACAGTCAGACTGATTTGGAAGACAGCAAGTGGTCAGAGGTGGAGGACTAGGCAGTTCTTGGTGGCCTCCAGCTGCAGACCTTCCGTCAAAGAAGCAAAGACTTAAGGCCCTGTATATAGACTCACAACATGATTAAGAAAAGTGTTAATATAGCAGTTCTGCATAAACATGAGTCCAAATTCTGTGTCCAAATCCTTCTTCTCTCTCTCTCTCTCTCTCTCTCTCTCTCATGCTTACAGCCAATTTCGGACCTTTCGGGTAATAAAAAAGAGAGAGTTATATATTCATAAACATAAAGTGAGTTCTTACTTCAGTCACACTATTATGTTCACTTTCAGGCAAATACTCTTGGGAAAGGTATGAACCCCCTTATCCTCCCAGATATGGGTTAAATAGTACCAGCACTGTTCTTTTGGAAGGATGGGTTTGGCATTAAATAACCTAAGAAGGTTGATGTGCCATTAAAACAAAGAAACCAAACTAAACTGTTAATACTCTATGATGCCTGTTTTTGTATAATCTCTTCAATCCAACCTGCTAATATGTTGTAATTTAGATTTGGTTTGTTTGGTTTTATGGCATATCAACCTTTGTAGGTTATTTAATGCCAAATCCATTTTTATGTAAATATTCTGTTCTATTGAAAACAGTTCAGTTTAGCATAAGTACACAGTTTAATTGTCAAAAACATTTCCATTTCAAATTATTCAAGCAGTTATATGTAATAATTCAGTTAAGTGTAAATACAGTTTTAATGTCGAAAAACAGTTCTATTTGAAATAATTCAGTTAAGCATAAGCACACAGTTTAAGTGTAAGTACGGTTTAATTGTCAAAAACGTTTCTATTTCAAGCTATTCAGTTTACTCAATTCATTTTAGCGTTAGTATGCTGTTAGTTCTATTTAACCCATAGATAGGGCCCTATTAGGTGCTACCACTCCGGGCCAGAGTAGACCTGGGAGCGATGGCAATGAAGGGTACTCCACATTCCACAAAGCTCCAGCACTGCTAGAACCTCACCATCAGATTGTTTAGTGTCATATCCAGGACACTCGTTAGGGGGGGGTCATACCCCTCTGCAGAGGTGCAGTCAGTGTATTCTACAGCCCCAGCTGACTGGGCAAGTTGTAATTTAGTTTCTTCTTTATCCAATAGGCATTTAAATCATTATGACTAGGTGAAAACTGACCTTTTTTTAAGCTAATAGCATTGAAATGTTTTTATGAGGACTTCTAAGTTAATTAATTGAGAAGTTGATATTTATGCCCCCTTATTGACCACTTTTCAAACTGAAAATGTAAATAGAATTTGAAGTTTTGTTTTTTTTTACTGACTAAAACAACACCAATAACAATGATAATAGTGAAAAGAAAGATAAATATCTAGACTTTGCTGGTGCAAAAGTTTTTTTTTTTGTTTTTTATTTTATTTTTTGTGAAAAACAAATTTTTAAAAAATCTATTCTTGTTTGATCTGAAGAAGTCCTGTTAATTTTTTATAGCATTGATTTATATCAATGCTTTTAAGAAGATAGAAATAAATTTATTATTTAATGTGACCAATTGTTGGTTTTTTTTGAAGAGAAAAAAAAGATATATATATATATATATATATATATATATATATATATATATATATGTATGTATATATACATATATATATAAATATATATACATATATATGTATGTATATATATATATATATATATATATATATATATATATATATATATATATATATATATAAAACAAGCAGATGAGAACTGAACTGATTTACACACAGACATTTATGTGTAAGCATACGTGTGTTAAATTTTGGTCCTCATTTATTTATTCATATTACTTTGGTTAATTTTTTTGCTTAAAATTCAGAAATTTAATGAATACACTATATATATATATATATATATATATATATATATATATATATATATATATATAAATTTTTTTTTTTTTCAACATACAACATCTGAAAGCACGTGTGATACTCTGCCCTCATCAGGCGCCAACCAGGGGGGATAACACAGTTTCAGTAGCTCAAGGTGGTACTGCCTCTCCTGGTGCTACCAAGTAGCTTTTGCCACCGGACAGGGTATTAAAAGAATTATAAATATATATATATATATCGTTCATATATATATATATTCATATATATATATATCGTTCATATATATATATATACGTTCATCTTCATTTTTAGTGTTCAGTTTGTGATTTATAAAAACGCGTTTACTTTCGGCCATTGATATCATTACACGTTTACAGTAACCGTTTCCTGATGTTATATATATATATATATATATATAACAAGCAGAAGAGATTTACACACACACATATACTGTATGTATATATGTTAAATTTTGGTCCTCATTTATTCATTCACATTACTTTGGTTAATTTTTTTTTGCTAAAAATTCAGAAATTTGATGAATACACTAGGTTAATTATATATATATAATTAACCTTGTATCACATCCTGTCTGTGGTTAAGAGGTTGGGTAAATATACACATATATATTTAAAAGCCAATATAAGCAAGCATTTCCTTTGAGAAAATATAACTATTTCAACAGAAATAAGGAATAAATCAAAATGAATAAAATGTTACAGGAATGCAAGAATAAATAAATAAATAAAATATTACTTTTTTAGCAGTAAAAAAGTATAGTTGGCGATCATAGTCGAGGGCGACGCAAAGGCTCCTTTTTCAATAGCTACCACACCGAGGTGTAGGTGAGGGCACTACTCCTTCCCCCTGGATTGCTCCACTACCCTTGATACGTACCTTATAATGCTAAGTGTTAAGCAAGGAGGTATCAAGTACCATTTTTTAAGTCTTTGGTATGACGCGACCTGTGACTGAACACTGGTCTCCCAGGCCATTGGTGAACACTCTACCCACTAGAGAAAATGAATTTATAAATCAATAAAAAAAAGAAAGATTTCAAAAATCCCCCAAAACGAAGGAAGGTTATTTTTTGTCTCAAACAATTATTTTAATCACTGTAGCAAAAACCAGAAAGCTAAAACAAAACAAAACAAAAAAAATATCTAATCAATGATTTATTCTGAGGTGAGACAATCAATTCCACAATTTAACAATACAAGTCTTGATACATTTAATACTGCAATGTCCTGAATGCAATTATTGATGGATAATCAAGCATGTCCTATGAAAGCAATCATAGTCACCCGCCTACAAAGTCCCAATCATCTGCTTGATCAACAAACCATTTTGTTGCTATGATCCTGAAAAAGTTCGATCAATAAGACCAATATTTTGTGTCTGGTCTGATTGTCCATTTGTAATTTTTAAAAGCGGCTTTAAAAAAAAGACCTAAAAGTTACATTTGGTTTTACATGTAAATTTACAAATTCCTTGGATGAAACATTATAAATCCTTATAAATTATTCAATTAGTATTTTTCTCATCTTATTTTTTGGTTTATTTATACACATTAGTAGCAAGAATTGTATTTCTTTTCCTTTTGCTTTTCATAAAAAATCTGCGATGGTTATTTTAACTGTAAAATCTATAAAAAGAAAATCAGTGATAGCTTAGCTGTATGCATCAAATGGTTGGATCTGGGAAGTTGAAAATGAGTTTATAAGTGTAATGTGATATTGCTAGCTGTAGCAAGAGGTTGTCACTTGATCCCAGGTGACACACTGATGTATTTTAAACACCCACTTTTATTTAAATGCTTCCTTTTTAAAGCCAGCACTGAAATTTGGACTTATTCTATACTGTCATATCAAGGAAGAAAAGAATATAAATATAATAAAGAATATATGTAGCTTATGTTAATGATGCCTGCTAATAAAAGCACTGTCATGGAAAAACAGACTTCCAAAAATAAAGGATGTGAGTTCAAATCACATCAAAGTCTTATTTTTTATTTATATATATTTGTTTTTTTATCTATAATTTTATTTTTTATTCGTATTTTAAAAGAATTTCCAATCCAGACATCTTATTTAAGTGGCAAATTAACTGAGAGTTGCAATAAAAACAACAAAATGCGAATAAAATACTTGTCAGAAATTAATAATGAATAATAAAGAAAGAGATTAAAAATGTAATATTTATTCTTTCTTTAATATTAAAAGAAGCTTGTTATTATGAAAAAGATTAGATTTTTAAAATGGTTCATTACTTTTTAAAGTCCAAGAAAAAATTTTTAATTTCAAGCTAGCTTTGACATTGAAAAAAGTCTTTTGAAGAAATTATTTGGAATAAAAAGAGTTAATAGATAAATCACTGAGATATTATTAAATGGCCACCATTTATTTAACCAAATCATATATAGATATTTGAAAATCAGAACTGACCAATAAAATGAAACGCAGTTTCTTCCAGGCAGCGGTCGTGTTGATACTACTGTATGGATGCACTACTTGGATGCTAACAAAATGGCTGGAAAAGAAGCTAGACGGCAATTACACAAGAATGTTGCAAGCAATATTGAACAAGTCCTGGAGGCAACACCCCACAAAGCACCAACTATACGGCCACCTGCCTCCCATCATGAAAACTATCCAAGTTAGATGAACCAGACATGCAGGACACTGCTGGAGAAGCAAGGACAAGCTCATAAGTGATGTACTCCTATGGACCCCCACATATGGCCGAGCAAAAGCAAGATAACCAGCTTGAACATATATCCAGCAGCTATGTGAGGATATGGGATGTAGCCCTGAAGACCTGCCAGAGGCGATGAACGACAGGGAGAAGTGGCGAGAAAGGGTCAGGGATATCCGTGCTAGTGGCACGACATGATGATGATGATGATGATATAGATATTAGAATGAATATAGAAATAGTTCAGACGTAGGTTACTTGTGACAAGAATTTAAGATATAATTATCAACATAATAATGATAATTGATAATATATATATATATATATATATATATATATGGGGGATTACACATGTGTTTATATATACAGTCCCACTCATAGTTGTATCAGCCAAGTTGGCTGGGGCTGTAGAATACACCAAATGCATGTCTGCAGAAGGGTAAGACACCCCCAATGAGTGTCCTGGATGTGACATTAAACAATCTGATGGGGAGGCTGTAGTGATGCTGGAGCTTTGGGGAATGTGGAGTATCCCCTCATTGCCATCATTCCGATGTCCACTCTGGGACGGAGTCATAGCACCTGATAGAACTATTTGACATTTAAACTGAATGCAAATGAATGACTTATGCTAAATTGAATTGTTTGAAATAGAACTCTTTCTTAACTGTGTGTATCAACAAAATGTGTTTACAAATCATATATATATATCTATATATATATATATATAGGATTTGGTATTAAATAACCAACAATGGTTGATATGGCATAAAACCAAACCAAACCCAATCATATATATCAAATATATATGTAAAAAACAGAATTTGGCATTAAATAACTAACAATGGTTGATATGCCGTAAAACCAAACTATAAATATATTCATTGTAAAAAATTTTATTAAAAGATAATTTTCTTCTTAATCAAACATACCAAGTTTTGTCTATTTTTATTGGTAATATTAACAAACGCTACTATACTAAAACTCTTTAATCAAAAATAAAAACATCTAACAGTCTAAAAAGAAGTACACCCCTTATATTCATGCAACATTATTTTTGCTTATAAACTTTCAATTCTGTAGAATTGAGTAATAAATAACATGTAATAATATCCATTTTGATTGTATAATGTTCTGCAATAAATAATAGAATTCTAGTAAATTTATTTTTGAAGAAAATTAACTTTAAAAAATTATTATCTGTATATAAGATGCACTATTTTCTCCAAATTTTTCAGGCCCAAATGTGAGGAGTTTGTATTATACACAAGAACTATCAATGAACTTTTTCTCTGACCACATGCCTCACAATATTTGGGATGAGTTGATCAAAAGTAAGTTATATTTATAGTCTAAACTAATGTGTTTAATGCCGTTACAGAGAAATATCCCCTAGAATGTGTTTATTTGTGATTTTGTTTCTCCTAATCTGAGTTTATTTTCACAGCAAGATTGTTGCATTTTTGTGTGAACAAGCCCATATGTTTTCTCTAAATATTGTGTAAAGTTTGTGTCTTAAATTATAAAGATTCTTATTTTTAATCAGTACAAACTAATAAAAAGTTGAACCTAATGTAACAAATTCTAAAAATTCTATACACAAAAATTTTTTTTCCAGAATTTTATGGCGCAAAGTTTGGAGTGTGTATTATACACAAATAATTGAAGCAAGAAATATATTTTGTACTTAAATTTAATTAAATCTAACCTAACCACTACAAATTCTAAAAAATCAGACTGTATTATACATGAAAAAGACTTTTTCTCGAATTTCATAGCCCAAAGTTAGAAGTACGTTATAAGCAAATAATTATGGTAATATATATATTTTGCACTCTATGTCATTAATGGAATCCAAGATATTTGCATTTAGAATGTGTTTCATGGTTATGGGACATCCTGTATGTGTTATATATTGACCTCCAACCCAGCCAAGCTGTCAAAATAAGAAATGCACCTGTGTAAATAACAGGTACATCCACTTGAGGATATCAGGGGATAACCTTGACTGTCAACGGGTTGAACTGAGTATGCGTAAAACAATAATATAACTCGGTGCACAGGAAGTTGAGTTAGTTGGAGATGCTGTAAAGAGAACCAGCACCCAGCAGAGGGGGCCCTCAGGAACCCCGATTGAGCAGTTGGAGTTCAGATCAGTTGGAGAGAAGATGCTGGAATGAAAACCATGTCCTAGCAGAGGCTAGGCCCCCAGGCCCCCGGTTGAGCAGCCCAGGAGAACGGGAAAGAAACGCTGTTATGACCATTGTTGAATATGTTTCTGCATGCATATGTGTATGTATAGTTGTTCATGACTATACAACATATGTATACTAGGGTGAGTCAAAAGTTTTGCAATATTTCTGTACATGCTAGTTTGTGTTTCCTACATCACATACCAAAGCAATTCAAGCTGTGATCGGGTATCTACCACAGCTTGAACTGTTGTGGCTGGTAGTATCAAGGTAGTTGGTGCATTTCTTCTCTCTATTTGTGATTTGAAAGCCACACAGATGAACGTGCAACATAGTCTAATTTGGGAAATTATGCTTAATGAGGTTGAGGCCGGATCATTACACCATGGAAGCGACCTAAAACATTTATTGTGTAAAAGGTGAAGTTACAGGTGATCACATTACAGTAACTAGATGGTTAAAGAAATTTTGCTCAGGTTGCAGGAACCTTGACAATCAGGCAAGACCAGGTGGTCCTAAAACCATGGATTCTGAGTATTAGGCAAATTCGGCATCTGACAGTCAAGTGTAGTTTGTCATCTTCATGACCTTGGCAAAAAATATTCAGAGCTGTCAAATTGTGCCTTACATAATGAAAATATTGTAAAAATTTTGATTCCCTCAAATATAATGAACTGTTGTTGTTTGGTTATAAAATGAATATATTTTTTATACAATGTCATCAAAAGAATCCAAGATATTTGCATTTTAAATGTATCTTATGATTATAGGACACCCTATGAGTATATATATATATATATATATATATATATATATTTACCAACCCCTCTGCTCGGATAGGATATGACACAAGGTCAATTTTTAAGCAGAGTTTAAGAGGTTTGAATTCAGAGTTTTCCTTCTCAACGACTAGTTGCCTCGAAAAAGCTGAAAAACTTAGTCTGCCATACTATTAACCCATAGCTTGAGGGTGAATAATTGGATTCATACCTTTCCCAAGGGTATTAATGCTATGTGAAATGCAATCAGTCTTGTCCAGGATTTGAACTTGTGTTGCCATGTTCATTTCCTACGATGATAACCATTACACCACAGGCACCTCCTCAAATATATATATGTGTGTGTATCAATGTGTCTTATGATTACAGGAGTCCTTATGTATATATATATGTGTTTGTGTGTCTGTGTATCTATGTATCTTATGATTATAGGATACCCCATTTATATATATATATATATATATGTGTGTGTGTGTGCATCTATGTGTCTTATGATTATATGACTCCTTATGTGTGTGTGTGTGTGTGTGTATATGTGTGTGTGTATGTGTGTGTGTATGTGTGTGTGTGTGTGTGCATCTATGTGTCTTATGATTATAGGAATCCTCATGTGTGTATATATATATATATATATATATATATATATATATGTAAGTGTGTGTGTATCTATCTGTCTTTTGATTATAGGACCCCTTCACCCATATATATGTATATGTGTGTGTGTATCTGTGTATATGTGATGTAATAAATTTATACAGAAATAATCAGTATGATAAATAGAATGAGCCATTGAGTAAAGAAAATAGATGCAAATTTGAGATAAAGAATGAAATGTTCTTAAGGAATCAAGACAATTTCTATATTTTTATTTGTTTTTCTATCTTCTTTATCATCTGTTGACTAGATTCTTGTTGGAATTTAATTTTTCCATTTCAATTTTATCTAATGTTTTTTTGCCCACAGCAAATCAATTGCTGTTGCCATTTATATATCATGCATTCAAAAAATTGTTTTTCATTTTTACTATTTATTAAAAGAAGAAGAAAAAAAATCAGTGAAATTTTCTCTTTGAAAATCTATTTATATTGTCTTTTTGTTTTGCCTTTGTTTTCTTTTGTTAATTTTTTTTTTACGTTTTATTAATTCCTGACTCATTCTTTAAGATTCCATTTAAAAAGAAAAAAGAAATCAAATAATTTTCTATTATGTTTCTATCTCTATCGTCACAATCCCTCCCACACGGAAATCTTCTTAGTGGCTTTTGTTTATTTCTCTGATCATAAAAAGAATATTATTAATTTCTTCCATTTATATACTACTTCCTTTTTCAAAAAGCTTCTTATTCTTGGATAGCTATAAGATATTATATTATGATGGTAATTAAAAATTTGTGTTAGACTTGTTTTATTTTTTTAACCCTACCTTGTTTTTTTAGAAATACCTTTGGGTATGGTTATTTAGTTGATACTAGTGTAACTATGCTATAAAAATAACTACAATTTGAATAATTTTGCAACTGTATTTTATTTATAACAAATTAAGAAATATGAGGTTGCTCTGCATTTTCTAGTTTACATTCAATATTTTCTGAATATGAATATGATGTTTCATTTTTCAGATTTAAAATAAGAGAAAAACGCAATTCTAATATCAGCCCAGTCGGCTAGGGCTGTAGAATACACTGACTACATCTCTAAAGAGGGGTAAGACTCCTCATCAATGAGTGTCCTGGATATGACACTAAACCATCTGATGATGAGGCTTTAGTAGTGTTGGAGCTTTGGGGAATGCAGAGTTCTGCTTCATTACCATCACTCCCTGGTCCACTTTGGCTGGAAGTGGTAGCACCTGATAGGGTCCTATTTATGGGTTAAATAAAACTGTTCGATATTTAAACTGAGAACAAACAAATGACTTATGCTAAATTAAATTGTTTAATCATTTAACTGTGTGTAAACAAATGACTGATATATAATTGGATTGTTAATGATTCATAGCAAAATTTGGAACATTTAACTTTGTTGACTTATGCTTACAAATCATATATATCTAATATATATGTATAAAGAGGATATAGCATTAAATAATCTACAATGGTTAATATGCTATAAAACCTAACCAAACCAAATCAGATATATTTAATATACATATATATATATACATTAAAGATTTGGCCTTAAATAATCTACAATGGTTAATATGCTATAAAACCAAACCAAACCAAAACAAAGGATATATATCTGATATATATGTATAAAGAGGATTTGGTATTAAATAACCTACAATGGTTAACATGCCATAAAACCCAACCAAACCAAATCATATATATTTAATATATATATATATATATATATATATATATATATAAGATTTGCCCTTAAATAATCTACAATGGTTAATATGCTATAAAACCAAACCAAACCAAACCAATTCTAATATGCCATCAGAACATTCCGCATTTACTGCAGAATAATTATGGAGTTTTATTTATCAAGTTTAACATAATAGATTTCTGGTTTGGTTACATCATCAGAAGAGTACAACAACACAAGGATAACCAATTTGGAGGAAATGACATTGAAAGTATGACACACATTATATACATTATTTCTCATAAGTATATTAAAACAAAAGGGAATCTTTATAAAGGCTATAGAAAGTATTGGTCTTAAGTATCTGAAGATGAACAAAATTTATTTTTCATTTCTCAAGATTGTTGGGTCCATTTAGAATTTTTAGTAGAGGTAATCCAAATTAACTAGCTAGTTTAAGAATTCTTTCAATGTGATTTTAATGTCCTGAAGACTTCCTTTTTCTTCTTTTTTTAATTGTTAGTTCTAACTTGATATTAAGAAATTAAAAATTGTCCTTTTTTTTTAAATAATTTTTTAAGATGACTCTTTGCTATCATTTAGCAATTTTTTTTTGGATCCAGATTTTTTAAGCATTTTGATTGGTCAGTTTTCCAGCCATTTTTATGTCTATCTGATATCCTGAGATATATTAGTTCAAAGATAAGAATAAAGACTGAAAACATTTTTATTGAAGGATTGTATTTTCTATTTCTTCAGAGAAAAAGGAATGGCCATTATCTTTATTAGATATGTGTGAATCTTCCAGCATTAAATATGATTTATTCATATCCTTTGTTCCAGAGAGTACTACTCCTAAAGGCTTTAGTAGGTACTAGTCTTAAGTATTTGAACATGAAGAACTTTTAGTCAATGTTTCCCAAGATTACTGGGTCCATTAAAAACAGGAACATTACACAAGAAGACGCAATTTTATTGCAATCAATAGAATAAGGGGAATGTTTATAAAGACTATAGAAAATATTGGTCTTAAATATTTGAAGATGAACAAAATTTATTTTTTGTTTCTCAAGATTGCTGGGTCCATTAAGGATTTTTGGTTGATGAAATCCAGATTAGCTTACTAGTTTAACAATTCTCCTAAACAGCAATGAAGTCTGCCTAATTGATTCTGAACTTGATTTTAGAAGCATAAAAACAAAGCTTGCTCTTCTTTTAACAATTTCATTCTATTAAATAAAAAATAACATTTTCAACAGATTTAACATTTGGAGTCACAAAATATGACTAATTGTCATGTTATCTTGAAAGCAATTGAATTTGGTTCTTTTTGCATAATGTTCCTCTAAAAGTCAAGTAATTAGGAATAAATTGTCTATTTGTTCAAATACTTATAAGCAGTACCACATATACAGTATTGCTCATAAATAAGTACACCCTTATCAATTATTTTATAAAAAGTTAATTCTCTTTTAAACCAAAGATGCCAAATTTTTTTATGTCTATTGAAACATTATTCCATGAAAAGGGATATTATTAGGTATTATCTATGGCCAAACTCTACAACATTGAAATTTGGTAAAAAAATAGTAATAAGTAGCAATCCAGAAATAAGTATACACCTTTTATATATTCATGCAATTTTATTTTTAGTTATGCAGTTTCAATACTGTTGAATTTGTTAATAGATAATACCCCAAAATATCCATTTTGATTGAGCTCTTCTTGTAGCTTTTGTTTTGAAGAAAGTTAACTCCTTATAAAAAGTTATTAATCGTGTATTTATTAACCAATTATAACCCAATGTCCGCATTTGAGGACAATTAAAATATGAAAATCTCTATAAATACTTACATTTTGGTTAATATCATATAAAAGTAAAGTAAAGTTGGCAAACGTAGTTGAGGGTGATCTGAAGGCTCCCTATTAGATAGCTACTACACCAAAATGTAGGGGAGGGTACAACTCTTTTCCTTGGATTGCTTCACTTTACCCTTGATCCATACCTTATATTTACGTGTGTTAAGCAAGGTGGCATCAAGTACCATTTTTTGAGTGTTTAGTATGACTTGACCTGGGATTGAACCCAGGTCTCCCAGGCCATTGGCAAACACTCTAACCATCGTGCCAATGTCTGGTAATATTATGTATACATTGCATTAATAAAATCTATATTTATAGCAATAAAGGTTAAAATGGATGTTTCAGTGAGTTTATTATCCAGTTTTATGTGTTTCCTTAAAATAATTTGTTTATGGATCATAAAATAAAAAAATTTAGGATAGAATAAGTTAAGTGATACTCTGTGTGTGTGTATATATATATATATATATGTATATATACACACATAGCCTCACCACTTTATAAGTACAACCCAAATAATCTTTTTGAGACAAAATATCCACTTGATTAAATATATAAATTCATATATCATACCAGCCCATTGGCCTAATGGGTAGAGTGTTTGCCAATGGTCCAGGAGACTGGGGTTCATTCCCAGGTCGAATCATATCAAAGATTAAAAAAATGGCACTTGATGCTGCCTTGCTTAACAGTCAGCATTGTAAGTCATGGATCAAGGGTAAATTAGAGCAATCCAGGCAAAGGAGTAGCATCCTCCCCAACACTTCAGTGTAGTAGCTAATGGGAAGAGAGCTTTCGGGTCAATTATAGTCGCCAACTTTACTTTTATATATATATATATATATATATATGGGTATAGGAGAGATAATATCCACATAATCAAATGCAATATGTATATATATCATTTTGATTATGTGGATATTTTCTCCCATAGGAAACAAGTAAAATATATATTTTTTGCCTCACACCACTAGTTCTCTGGACTAATATCATTATCCTTGTTGTATTTATCATGTTTCCTGTTATTCATTCTTGTCTTTTCCTCTAGTGTACAACTAAGCCTGTAATCTTTTGAACTTTTTTCTCATTTTTTTGTTGTTTCAGCTGTCAATGAAAAAATTCATATTGACAAAAGTAAATCAGTTTGAAAAAGAATTAGACTGTACTTACTGAATTGAACATACATGAAAATTCTCTTAGCACTCATATAAAATGCCAATAACTAT
Organism: Sepioteuthis lessoniana; assembly: GCA_963585895.1. NCBI lineage: Eukaryota > Metazoa > Mollusca > Cephalopoda > Myopsida > Loliginidae > Sepioteuthis > Sepioteuthis lessoniana. The sequence goes on along the minus strand of OY757925.1, from coordinate 79,464,994 downwards.
TTTTAGCTTTGCAAGATTCTAAAAGCCATTTTTTTAAGCATTCTACTGAGCACATACTCTATCATCATGTGGAATTATATAATGGCTCGTATGTTGTTTTTTTTGTCAAGGTCATATACACAAGGAAGTATGCCAAGGTCGTCTATTGATAGTGGACACTAAGTAAGTAAAGTTGGCAACCTTAGTTGAGGGTGACCCGAAGGCTCCTTTTTCAACAGCTACCACACCAAGGTGTAGGGGAGGGCACTACTCCTTTCCCTGGATTTATCCACTTTACCCTTGATCCGTACCTTATATTGCTGAGTGCTAATCAAGGAGGCATCAAGTACCATTTTTTGAATCTTTGGTATGTGGTATGACTTGACCAGGTCTCCCAGGCCATTGGTGAACACTCTAACCATCATGCCAATGTCTGGATACCAATAATAATTTGTCCTGAAATTTCTAAACCCAAAATTGGAAAATCTCAACATTTTATGTTTTGTGGCATATCAACCCTTGTGAGTTATTGCTGTGGTGTTTAGGGGTCAAAATGAAGACACGTAGACAAGAGAAGTAGGTTAAAACAAATATATTTCAATAACAGAACAAATATACAGAATACAGGTGTTATACAACAGTTAGGAATGTCCTTCCAGTACTGTCAGGTAGCTTGGAGGTTATCTCTCCGAGTGTCAAGTAGAGTCAGTATATATTGAGGAGGGATAGTCCATTACCATGTACGTAGGTGCCATAGTGGTTATTCATTGCCAGATCCTGTTAATACATATATATGTATTATATGATTTGTATGCAAATAGTTTGTAGGTAACTTTTTTTTTTAAATGAACCAGAAATCATTAATTCGTACACACTTAAATCAATTCAAATATGGCTATCTAACACTAATAGATTTATTTGCACAAAGTTAAATGGTTTTAAGAATTGCCTATTTAACACTAATAATTCTATTCAATTATACTCATTCATTGGCACACAGTTAAATAGTTTCAAGTATTGCTATGTATCACTAATAATTCAATTTAGCATCAGTAATTTGTTTGTGTACAGTTAAAATGGTTAGAAAGTTCTATTTGACCCAAAGATGAGACTCTAACAGGTACTACCACTCTAGGTCAGAGTGGACCTAGAAGTAATAGCAGTGAAGAAGTACTCCATATTCCCCCAGAGCTCCAGGACTGGAGCCTCACTGTCAGATGTTTTAGTGTCACATCAGGAAATTCATTGGTGGTGGTAAGGGGTCTTACCTCTCTGCAGAGATGCAGTCAGTATATTTTACAGCCTGAACCAACTGGTTTGTTTGTTTGTTATTTAATGGCATATCTACCTTCTTGGTTATCTAATGCCAAATCCATCCTTATTTTAAGTACAACAGTGGTACTATTTAACGCATAGATAGGAGGATAAGGGGGTTCATACCTTTCCCAAGGGTATTTGTCAGAAAGTGAATGTAATAGTGTGACTGGAGTTTGAACTCACTTACTACGATCCCGCAGTCCAGCACTTTAACCATTACACCATGAGGACATAATTTTTGGTTTAAAAGAAATATATATAAGATGAGTAAAAGTGGTAAAATCGGAATATTTTTTTGTAGTAACTTATTTTTTAATTCTTAATTTTTTGTAACTAATAGGTCATTCTTAGGAGAAAAGATTTTCTATAGAAAAGTGTTTTCTAAAGTCTTTTTAAAATCAGTGATATGCCACAAAAGAAGAAACAGAAAAAGAACCAGTGACATAGCATATCTATTCATTAAACGAGAAGTATATATATGTGTGTGTGTGTGTGTGTATTTTTATTTTTATACTGAGTCTATAATTCTGACAGTGTGAAAAAAACCCAGATGATACAATTTGTAAATAAAAAAATATTACACAAATTGATATCTGGGAAAAAAATTCCATAAATAAAAGAAACGACTGAAAATATTCATCTTGCTTGAGGATATTCATCTATCTATCTGAAATAAGACATTTTTAATCAGCAGAATCTTAACAGTGCTCCAGAAATGACTAACTAAAAGTTTGCATTGATTTATACCATGTCACCCAAACCCAAAATATTATAATTTCACATTCTCTCTCTCTCAAACCTGCATTAGTAGCAGAAATGATATGGATGGTTACTTGTATTAAATTTGGGCTTGGAGAACATGCACTCAAGACTGATAAAATCAACTCAGACTATAGTTGGAAATTGAATTAATTACGCATACACTGCAATTAATTAAGTGAAACTCAATTGCTTAAAATTGATTAAAAAGAAAGATTTCATGCACTTAACCCTTTACCTACTAAGTCATAGTTATCAGATGCATCTCTATAACTAGGTAAGCAGGCTAAATATCATATTCTGCATCCTTTGTATAAAAAATCATAAGGGTTAGAAAAGTGTTGATATAGAAGCTCTATTTACCAAGACTGAAATGAACAATGAATGGAGCAATAATTTTCTTCCAAATAGTCTTTTTAGCATTCAGTATAGCAAGTTTTCGATAGTTTGTAGAACCTCTGAATCTTCCCTTGTGATATCATGTGGAGCTGTTCTGTCATATTTCTTTGAATATTCTCCATGTAACTTTCAAATAAATTTTTATTTCCGGATACATGAAAAAACCATATTGAACAAGTTCTGGTGAATATGGAGAGTTTTGTATTTGCACAATTCCGTATTTTGCCAAAAACATTTTCATCAAAAAGCATTGAAACTGACTCTATAATTTTCTTTAAAATTTGTACTGGCTTGTCTAGATAAGTCTAGGCATCTAGACATTATCACTAAAGATAAGTAGAGCAGGCCTCTTTGTCACAGATCTTTTTACTCATTTGTGAAAGTGAGTATACTCTGGACCGAAAAGTAAGACGTTAAATGATATCAAACATTTATTAAAGGTTAATGTTATCTTAAAACTCCTTTTTACTTCAGTGAATCTTCTAATCTTACAGACGTCATGATGATAATCTAGGCATAGCTGAGAGGGATCACTGTGAGCAAAAGGTGGAATGGAAAGTCACATGTTCTTTCAGAAATTGGGAAATCATGGCTCTTCACAGCTTCAAGTAGAAAAGACAGTGAAATTGTTTGCAAATGACATCTGAAAAAGTCTGAATTCAGTCATCCTTCATCTCGTTGCCTAACACTATTACAATAGAATCGAATCATCACTGCTATTTTTTTCTGTGGTACAGAGGAGGGATTGATTCATGCCTTTCTCAAGGGCATTCATGCAAAGTGATACAAATGGAACTAACTGAAACTTGAACTTAGTTTACCAATTCTATTTTCCTTGGCAGTACAACTCTCCCCCACCCCCATCTCAAAGCCAAAGATAACTTGAACAAATTGATCTTTGATTTGTCATTCCAGCAAATATTGGCCGCAGACAGACAAGAATAAAAGCAAATTCTGAAGAAATCAAAGATTTTGTTACAGTCAAAATCGATCAACTACAACTCATATTAACAGAGTTATCATGAAATAAACCAATATATAGAGGTGAACTCTAAGATGGAAAAATCAGACATTTTATTAACATCTTATATAAAGGCTTATTAGGATAGAAATGTTAATAATCTAATCATGGAAGTTCTATGTATATATTTACCCAACCCCACCACCACAGATAGGATGTGACACAGGGTCAGTTTTAAGGGAATAAAGCTGGTTTAAATGCAGTTTTCCTTCTCCTAGACTGGTTATCTAAGGCTAAAGAACCCCATCTTCCCTACTATTTACCCATGGAAGTTCTATATTGTGTGAGGATTATAAATTAAGATTCTTTAGATTTGATTTGACAATTGGCAGTAAAGTCTTTTAGATTTAGTATTAGGTTTTAATTGATTTTAATGGCATGTCAACTTGCCTTGAATTATGTCTAGAAGAAGTTAGGGAATCACATTCATTGTGTTGGGATTCATTCGTAATGCTCATTAGCAGTGAGTAAATACTCATTTGCATAAAAGAGCAATGCTACAACTTGAGGTGAGATTACATGGACATAAGGGCATTCCATTGCTCTCAAGTGGCAAAGTCCATTCTCTGGACGGTGATTGGTTGCTGGCCCAGTGAATGGGTATATTAGTGTGTGTATACACTAGCTTTCTTAATATGTTACAGGTTTGGTATTGGGTTACTGCTCATTTTACTTTTTGTCTGCCAGCTTGGGCGGTTGAACCGGTCAGTGTTGTTCTTGTTTATTCTGCACGTTAGATTAGTGACTTCTACACATTGTATGTTCATATTTACACTTTTGTGTTGTTGTTTTTTTAAAGATTATTTTTGCACATGGTCCTATCAGATACAAATAATTTTTAAACAGGTTTATCTGACCTATAGATGAGACCCTAACAGGTTCTGCTACTCAAGGTCAGAGTGAACTTTTGAATAATATCAATGAAGAGGTATTCCACACTCCCCAGATCTCCAGAATTAGAGCCTCACCATCAGATGCAATATAGTGTCATACCCAGGACACACCTTTTTTTTGGGGGTGGTCTTACTCCTCTACAGATAATACTGTCAGCATATTTGAAAATTCACTTTCAAGACTCAGGTCTTTGCATTTGATTGTTGATATCAATAAGAATGTATTTACCCTGCTCCTTTGCCACTGGCAGGATGTGACACAAGGTCAATTTTAAGCTAAGTAAAGCTGGTTTGAATTCAGTGTTTTACTTCTTGACTGGTTGCCTAACCAAGGCTAAAGAACCCATTCTAATCTACTATTTATCCATTGCTGGAGGGAGAATAGATGGATTCATTCATGCCTTTCCAAAAGGCACCAGTGCAAAGTGAAACACAACAGACTTGAATAGGTTATGTACTCAGGTTGACATAGTTTCTCTGATGAAAAGGAATATGTTAAGTACACCTATGTTAAATAAAAGAAATTTGATATAAAGGAAAAAAAAAATAGTCGGACATTTTTGAGATATTTGATGAAAGACTAGTCATAGGAAAGGCTAACAGAATAGAGGAATGATAATTGATATAAAGGAATAGAGTATAAGAATGATAGTTGGTATAAAATAATAACAGAATAGAGGAACAATAGTTGATATAAATGAATAATAGAGTAAAGGAATAACAGAATAGAGGAATAGTTGATATAAATGAATAGCAGATTAGAGGAATGATAGTTGATATAAAGGAATAGCAGATTAAAGGAATGATAGTTGATATAAAGGAATAACAGATTAGAGGAATGATAGTTTATATAAAATAACAGATTAGAGGTATGATAGTTGGTATTAAGGAATAACAGAACAAGGGAAGGATGATTGAAAGGTTTAATAAAGAATTGTTCACAGGATTAATCAATTGATTCATTGGTTGATTTTAACTGCATATCAACCTGTTTAGAGTTATTTTATGCCTAGAGGTTAGGGAATTGTGTTCATTGTACATTTATATTTACATTTTTTCTCTGAATATTTTTTTGCTCACAGTTATATTATATGAAGTATTCCTGTCTAATGCAAATAATCTGTACAGTTATATAGTTTCAAGTATTCCTATCTAATACTAATAATTGTATGGTTTCAAGTAATTATTTCTATTTAATGATAGACATTTGTTTGCATACAGCTATATGGTCTCAACATTTGGTTTCTTTCTTTAATAGCATATCAGTCTTTGAGAATTACTTTATGCCAAAGCCATCCTTTTAGAATAATAGTAATGGTACTATTTAACCCTTAGCTAAAGGGATAAGGAGGTTTGTACCTTTTGCAAAAGTGTTAATCCAAAGTGAAAGTGAAACTAAAAGTAAAACTAGAGTTTGAACTCACTTATTACAATGATGTTGTCCAACGTAATAACTACAATACTCCTGGTACTTCTCCTATATAGTTTCAAGTAACTAATAATAATCCTTAGTAATCAATTATAACTTTTCTTAATACAAGCAATTTACACTTATATTGTTTCAAGTAACTAATAATAATAATCCTTACCCAGTCAGCTGGGGCTGTAGAATACACCGACTGCATCTCTGCAGAGGGGTAATACCCACCACCAACGAGTGTCCTGGATATGACATTAAACAATCTGATGGTGAGGCTTCAGTAATGCTGGAGCTTTGGGGAATGCGGAATACACTTTCATTGCTATCTCTCCTAGGTCCACTCTGGCCCGGAGTGGTAGCACCTGATAGAGCTCTTTTTATGGGTTAAATAGAACTAAACTGTGTACTTATGCTAAAATGAATTGTGTGAAATAGAACTGTTTTGACATTTAACTCTGTGTTAACAGTTTAGTATAAGTATAGTTTTTGTTAACACACAGTTAAATGTCAAAACAGTTCTATTTCACACAAATCAGTTTAGCATAAGTATACAGGTGCTACCACAGAACTTTGGAAGTTATTAGCATCATCCAAAGTACAATTTCCCAGTCAGCTTGGCAGGGAGGCTGTAGAATACATCGACTGCACCTCTGTAGAGGGGTAAGACCCCTCCCCAACAAGTTTCCTGTGGCCCAGTCAGCTGGAGTAGTAGAATACACTGACTGCATCTCTGCAGAGGGGTAAGATCCCCCTAACGAGTGTCGTGGATATGATACTAAACAATCTGATGGTGAGGTTCCAGTGATGCTGGGGCTTTGGGGAATGCGGGGCACCCCTTCATTGCCATTGCTCCCAGGTCCACTCTGGCCTGGAATAGTAGCACCTAATTGGGCCCTGTCTAAGGGTTAAATAGAACTAAACTGCATACTTATACTAAACTGAATTGTTTGAATTAGAACTGTTTGACTCAACTGAATGCTTGAAATAGAAATGTTTTTTACAAACTATGTACTCATGCTAAACTGAATTGTTTGAAATAGAACTGAATATTTGCATAAAAATGGATTTGGCGTTAAATAACCTACAAAGGTTGATATGCCATAAAACCTAACCAACCAACCAACCCATGTGTAAGACAAGTCAAAATTAATTCCATAATGTAAATTTATTTCTAGTAAGACTTTCCTGCTTTCTTAAATAACCTAACCAGAAATAATCTGAGAATATTCTAGCCTCAGAATAGTGTAACAGTAAAGGTTTTACAATTGGTTCTTTTCGGCAAAATGGCTGATGATAATAAAAATGATATGAATTTAGGACAATGTTATTTTGAAATCTTCAGTTTGTGTCCGACGTCTGCTAGTGAATTACAAACTATCACTAATGGATATTGAAAAGAAATTTTTAAATCTGACAAATATAGGATTAAAGACAATTTGAATATACTAGCTGAAATTGGTTTTGCTTACATTTATATTATTTGAGGGTCAGTATGTCATAGAACATTTTTCTAGTCAGTACCAAAACTCTGTCCATTTTTATCTGTAGATATCTGTCTAGTTATCTATCTCAGTCAATTCATATCTATCTATCTATCTATCTATCTATCTATAAAAGGTTCTGATAATCTACGTAAAACAATTTGATTTTTCATTATATTGAACTTGTAATCTATGTACTAATGAGATATAAAACTGCATTCATAATCCAAGATGTATTATTAGGGTGTTTGTATTTATTCCTCCCTGTGATGGGCAGAGTGTCTTACAAGGTCAATTTTAAAGTGGGGTACAGCTGGTTTGAATTCAGACTTTTGCATCTTGTAGGCTGGTTGCCTAACCAAGACTAAAGAACACTTAGTCTGCTCTATTATTTATGTATTGCTGGATGAGAGAGAACATGGATTCATGCCTTTTCCAATGCCATTAGCATAAAGTATTTTTTGAATATAACGTTGTTTTTACAGACCTTGGCCCAGTGGTTAGAGTGTTCGCCAATGGCCCGGGAGACCTGGGTTCAATCCCAGGTCGAGTCATACCAAAGACTTTAAAAATGGAACTTGATACCACCTTGCTTAACACTCAGCATTATAAGGTACGGTTCAAGGGTAAAGTGGAGCAATCCAGGGAATGGAGTAGCGCCCTCCCCTACACCTTGGTGTAGTAGCTATCGAAAAGGGAGCCTTCGGGTCACCCTCGACTATGGTCGACTAACTCCAAAGTTTGCTTTTTGAATACCTCTAAAGACTATGACTCAACTATCCAATTAATATATATATATATATATAGATATAGATATATATATATATATAAGGCAATATCAAAAGTATTTTTGCTTTTTACAGCTCTTCACTCTAAACTTTATTTCATGTACACATGGAGGAATTGTCTAGGACTTCACTATATTATTGATATAGAAATATTAATATCCATTCTTGTCATTTCAGATCATATAAGGGTTAATATGAGGGATTTTGGAGCATTATTTTAAAATTAGCCTTTAAAGCCTCTGAAGCTGCTACCAGAATTCAGAAAGTAAAGGAACTAAAACAATATGTGACTGTTTCACTTGACCCAATGATAGGACCCGATCAGGTGATACCACTTCAGACCAGTGTGGTCATGGGATTGATTGCAATGAGGAGGTACTCGACATTATCCAAAGTTTCAGCATTACTAAAGTCTCATCATCAGAGGGAGTGTCCTCGTGGTGTAATTGTTAAAGTGATGGACTGCGGAATCGTAGTATGCGAGTTCGTACTCCAGTCGCACTATTACATTCACTTTCAGGCAAATACCCGTGGGAAAGGTATGAACCCCCTTATCCTCCCAGCTATGGGTTAAATAGTACCACTAATGTTATTCTAGGAGAATGGCTTTGGCATTAAATAACCTGAAAAGGTTGATATGTCATTAAACAAAGAAACCAAACCATCACCATCAGATTGTTTAATGTTATATCCAGGAAACTCGTTGGTGGAGGGGTATTATCTCTCTGGAGCGATGCAGTTGGTATATTCTACAACCCCAGGTAACTGGGTTAAATTTATTTGAAGAAAAAAATTAAAATTTTTCTTTAATAATTGGAATGGGTGACCTTCCAAAAATAATATACTAACAAATTAAGATTTGTACAAATATTCATTATATATAAAGTGTTCCTCTCATTAATTGGACTTTTGTCGTATCTAAAATATGAATATAACAATTTTTGTAAACATCAGAGTTCCATACTACATTTCGAGTGATAAGTACACAGCTAAAAATTTTTTAAAGAAAGTTAATTCTGAATCAGAATTTTTTTACTTTTAGTGGAAGATTATTCAATGAAAATAGATATGATTAAGTGTTATTTATTATCCAAATCTATAGAATTGAAAAAAAAAAATCAAGTGGTTTGAAAATATATTTAATATATAGATTTTTGCTAAAGATTGTTATCATCATCATTGTTGTGTCATTAGCATAGATTTCCCTGATTCTCTCTCTCCATTCATCTTTATCATCCATCACTTCTGACAGGTCTTCTAGACTACATCCTGTGTCTGTACAGAGCTGTTGTAGATAAGTTCTAGCTGGTCGTCCAACACTTGCTCATCCATGTAAAGGGGTCCATAGGAGAACATCTCATGAGTTCGTCTTTACTTCTCCAGCAGTGTCTTGCATATCATGTTCATCTAATTTGGATAGTTTTAGAGATGGGAGGTAGGTGGCTGTACAGCTGCTGTTTTATGAGATGTTGCTTCCTGGATTTGTTCAATGTTGCTCATAGTATTCTTGTGCAATTTCTGTCAAGCTTTTTTCTATATACTTAGTGTCCATGTGGTGAATTCATATAGTAGTATGGACATGACCGCTGCTGGGAAAAAATTTACGACCAATAACCTATCGATAGCTGTCTATGCCTTTGCTAGTTGCTTATTGATGACATTTTCCATAGATGAGGCGCGGCTTCTGAGGTTGGTGAACTTGTCCACAAGTTTCAGAGAACTGAAAGATCATTATGACTCTTACTCAAGATTGTACTTATTTTTAATTGCTATGTATTTATATTTTTCGTTACAGAGTTTCAATTCTATAGAATTTTTGTAATAAATGATATTCCACAAGAAATGATAAAATCATGGTCTCTTTGTTTTAAAAAAAACAAACTTTTTTATGAAAAATTGGCAATTGTGTACTAATTTATAGGTGATATTGTAATATTTGATAATATTCATTTTGATTATATAATGTTTCCCTAGAAATAATAAAATTCTTTAAACAATATATATATATATATATATATATATATATATATGTATCTTTGTCTTAGAAAAAAACTAACTTTTCATTAATGATTGGAAGGTGTGTATTTATTTATAGGTGATACTGTAATATTTAATGATAATAATCTTGATTAAATAATGTTTCTCTAGAAATGATAAAATCATGGTATCTTTGTTTTAGAAAAAAATTAACTTTTTTATGAAAAATTAATTTAATGTACTAATTTATAGGTGTTATTGTAATATTTGATAATATTCATTTTGATAATATAATGTTTCCCTAGAAATAATAAAATCCTTGTATCTTTGTCTTAGAAAAACATTAACTTTTTATTAAAAATTGGTCGGAATAAACTTATTTGTGAGTGAGTTATTTGTTAAGTTATCTATGCAAAATGATCTTTTTAATTTTTAAGAAAATAATAAATTGATAATTTTTACTTTTTTAAAATGGAGAATATTTTAAAAAATGTTTTCATTAGTAATTTTTTTTCTTCATGTTTTAACCTTTAGCCAAGAAGTAACTAAAATGTTAATTTATGATGACTCTAAAAGATTACTGATTAGTTACCTAAATCCAACAAGAAAGGTGTCAAATGTAATGCTCTGAGAGATTTCAATGATAAACCTTATTATTATTCCAGTTCTTGTCATCTTAGCTTCTCTTTCCATCCCCTGTACTTTATCGATACATCTCAAATGTTCTGCTCTTAATTGGAAAAAACAATGCATTTTGCTTCTTTTCAAACTGCGCAGATTTCAGTATGTTATGTTTGTTCAGTGCCACCTTTTCCGCCTGTTTCTTCAATACGGCAATCGATACCGAGTCTCCTCAGCAGGAAGAGAGGAAGGGCTGCCTGTAGTTTATTGTTGTAGTCAAAGGAAATGTAACTCTAAAAAAGGAAGGAAGAAGAAAAACTTTGTTCCGGAATATGCAAAGCAGTTACAATGAATTGCAACACGAGCAGCGGTAGTAAGAGTAGTAACAGATATGGCAGTTCATTCATTCACTTGCACCAGTCACACTTTGCTTTAAACAATTTCTTCTTTTCTTTTTTGGCTGTTATTCTAAAAAAATCTATTTGGAGTTTTACAGAACAAGAAGAAGAAGAAGAAGAAGAAGAAGAAGAAATAATAATAATGATAATAATAATACAATTGTAATTGGTGTGTTTGGAACAGTAACAAAAGGATTATTAAAGGGGCTGGAGGACTTGGAAGTTGGCAGACGAGTGGAGACCATCCAAACTACTACATTATTGAAAACAGCCAGAATACTGAGAAGAGTCCTGGAGACTTGAGACTTGCTGTCACTCAAACTCCAGTGAAAGACCATCAGCGTTGACTGATGTGAAAAATTCTAATGAATGAAAAAAAAAAATTCTTCTTCTTCTTCTTCTTCTTCTTCTTCTTCTTCTTCTTCTTCTTCCATCAATTTTTGTTTTAATCTAACATTAACCCCCCACTTTTTATAACCTTAACAACCAAAACTTTTTATGAACAGTCCCTGTAGCATTGTGGCTTTCATGCTGAACTACTACAGTTTAGTGAGATCAAACTCCAGTTGCGCTATTACATTCACTTTTGGGCTAATGCCCCTTGGGAAAGTTATGAACCCTCTAATCCCCTCACTGTTGTTCTTCTCCAAGAATGCTTTGGCATTAGATAACTCATGAAGGTTAATGTGCCATTAAAACAAAGAAACCAGAAACCAACCTTTTAATAAACATTCTTACATAAAGAAAATTCTTTAAACAATATATATATATATAAATATATATAATAAGTGTGTTTATGTGTATGCTTGTATATGTATTTATGTAAATATATAAATAAATGAGTAAATATGGGTACAAATAGATATTAATTTGTGACCTATGTGACCTACAACAACCTATATTTATGATTGGAATTAAAAGGTAGGACTTAAAAACAAAACTTTAAAAAATGAAAAGAAATTTTTTGTAACTGTTAGAATTTATATAAAAGAATTACAATAAAAAATCATAATGTAAGCTTACTAAGTGATATGAAAGATTCTACTATACAACAAAAAGTAAAGAGATTATAGAACAGACTATATATTTGCAGTATTCTAACAATATAAAGATTATATAAAATGATTGCAGATAATTTACAAGTAGTTCTATTTGACCCCTTGATGGAACCCTAACTGTGGTTGTACCCACACAGGGTCAGAGTAGACCTGAGAATAAAGGCAATGAAGGGTTACTCTACACTCTCCAAAGCTCCAGAACAGGAGCCTCACCACCAGTTGCAATTTAGTGCAATACTTAGGACACCCTTTTTTAGGGAGGTGGGTCTTACCCCTCTGCAGGAGATACAGTCAGCATATCCAAAGCCCTTTGACAGGATGATACTATAGAAGGGGGTAAATTAAATGACAAAAACATGCTAAACTTTTAGTATGCATGCAGGGACTTTATATATATATATATATATATATAAGCACACCCACATATATATGTATTTGCCAACCACTTTGTGACCAGGATGTGACACAAGGTCTATTTTTAAGTGGAGTTTAACAGGCTTGAATTCAGAATTTTCCTTCTCCTAGACCAGTTGCCATTGCCAGTTTAAAGAGCTCAGTTTACTTTAATACTCATAATGTGAAATGCAAACAGCCTCATTTAGTGTTTGAACTCGGGTTACCATGTCCATTTACTACAACCATAACTGTTACACCATACACACACACACACATATATATATATATACTGAGAGAGAGAGAGAGAGAGAGAGAGAGAGAGAGAGAGAGAGATAAATGTGTGTGAGTGTGTGTAAGACATGATGTGAAATACAAACAACCTCATTCAGTGTTTGGACTTGGGTTACCATGTCCATTTCCTACAACAAAAAACATTAAACCATATATATATATGTATATATATATATATTGAGAGAGAGAGAGAGAGAGAGAGAGAGAGAGAGAGAGAGATAAATGTGCGTGAATGTGTGTGAGACATGATGTATATATGATAAATCGCAATGATATATATATATATATATATATATATATATATATATATGCCATATAATGTATATATATATACTGAGAGAGAGAGAGAGAGAGAGATAAATGTGTGTGAGTGTGTGTGAGACATGATGTGAAATACAAACAACCTCATTCAGTGTTTGGACTTGGGTTGGCATGTCCATTTACTACAACAAAAATCATTAAACCATATATATATATATATATATATATATATAAAGATAGATAAATACATGTGTGTGTGTGTGCGTAAGAGAGATATGATGTATACATAATAGCAATGATATACATGGTATATATGATATATATATATATGACATTCATATAATGTATATATATGACTGATATATATATATATATATAGAGAGAGAGAGAGAGAAAGAAATGGTAGATTTAGTAAATGTGACAAGATGAGAAAAATAAGTGGAAAAGTGAATAAATGAAACATTGATTAAAGAATGACGACTGAAATACCCTTTCCTCCTACACATTAGATCTCAAGCACACTTTCAATTTTTTGTAGGCTACTTTAATTAAACCCATACATTGTAAAATCGCTCATTGACTGTTAGAATCTGCAGTCTTCCCTTAAGCTAAACACACTAAACAATGACCTGGCTTCTACCAGATTTCACCCTACCTGGCAGACATTATTTTATGTGAGAAAATATTGAAATAGGAAACGGATAAAAAAAATTTATAACAAAAACTAAGACATTAATTTCCCGCCACACTTCCATACTTCTGGAAGATTTTTCGTTTTTTCATTTAGATATTCTATTTCTGTTGGTCAAGTCTTTGATGAAATTTGATACACTTGACAGTGATAGTAGCCTCCCCTCTGTCTACTTAGCCATAGCTCAGATGTTCTAAAAAGGAATCACAGTCACAACCAATAACCCCTCCCACCACCACTTTGATATATATCTCTATCTCTCCTTTTCTTTCTTTTCTGTCTTGCCTTCTAATGACCCTCTCTCTCTCTTTTTATTTTTAATTATCTATCTCCTCCGATGCAGAACTTTAGAAAAACTTGTCATTCTGATGAAGTCCTTTTGAAATAAAGATGAAATATCATTTTTCAATTCGTTGTTAGTGTTTTGGTTTATCCACTTTTCCACATATATATGTTGAATTGAGTGAGTCAGTGTACTGTTGTGTTGAGCAGCCACAATGACAGACAAGCTAATTACATCGGCATTGTGCATGGAGCACTTGACATTTATGGTACTCCAGAATGTTCCAATCTTGAGCCCTGATTGGCTGCTGGTTTCATTGTGGATATGGTGCTAGATAAATATCCACCATTCTGCATTATACACCCAGCTTGTTTCCTTATCAAGCTTGATTAACTACTGCTTTGTGCAGAGACTTTTCAGCAGACTGTCTGGCATTCGTGCTGGATGGTTAATTTCCTCGAGTCTCAGGGGGCCGTCCCCCAAGGTTTTAACCCTCCTTGGAGGGGTTAGGTTTATTGCCTGGCACCTGAGACTCCCCTCTTTAGAGGAATGCTGACGGAGTCCGAGGCATTTTTGGAGCAGCCGGACACATGTGGACTTCAGTCCTGTGCCTGGACCCACCTAAAAAAGGCCTTGTGCCACACTTGTACGCTTGGTGGGGCGTATAACAAATACCATCTTGTTTCCTTGTCTGCCAACTGGATATTCACAGACTCCCACTGCAACAGGGAGTACCTTACTGCTTTTACTATATCGGGGGGGGGGTAACTTTTACAATATATAGCAGTTTGACTTATAACTAAATCTAACATGGTTGTAAGTCAATGTCTACCTGTATTTCCTTTTCTGTATATTTGGAATAGAAGTTTGATTAACACTTGATACTTTTTATTTTCCTTTTATTTATCTATTCATTTTTGTAAATATTTTCCTCTTGTTATTTTTTAAATTTGAAAATTATTTGGATGCAATGTATTTAATTCCTGTCATGGTTGGGCCAACAGCTTCAGTATCCCTTCATAATTAAACCATGTAACTTTCATGGGCTAGTTTTTATAAAAAAAAGTAACTGCTCATCATGTCGGTGAATCAGACCCAGGATTTGGCTATCCACAGTTGACGTTCCTACTGCTAGTTGACAGCAGTCAGTTGAAATGGGGGATGCCAGACTGACTTAAATTGGGATCAGCATCAGCAAAATCTATTTACCCAACCCCTTCACCACAGGTAGGATGTGACACAAGGTCAATTTTTAGTGGAGTACAGCTGGTTGGAATTCAGCTTTTTCCCTTTTCTAAACTAATTGACAAACCAAGGTGAAAGAATGTAGCCTGCTCTACTATTTACCCATAGCTGGAGAGAGAACTGATGGATTTTTGCCTTTTCCAAGAGAGTTAGCATAAAGTGAAATGCAAACAGCCTTGTCTACGATTTGAACTCAGATCACTGTTTCTAATGTGGTGATAACTGTTATGATAAGAGTAAAAAAAATTAAGCATCAGTTTCATTTGTACCATACCCATGATATGGATATGTGAAACATACATAGAATGTTCATAACATATATACATAGAATATAGGAATACCGAAACACGAAAAACGCTTACGACTTCTTCGTTCAGATACGAAACTTTTTATTACCTTTGAGTTAAAAGGTTTTTTGACATAAGGAGAGAGGCACAATCTTTCTATGCTGACTTTTCCATCTGCCCCCCCCCCCATCACTTGCGCACCCGCCACAAGGCCTCGATGAGCCAGCGAAAGTCAACCGTCTTCTTCTGAGCCAGGAACTCAACTCAACTGACTTTTTCAAAATCCCCAAAATCCTCCGCACACGCTTCCGGTGCATGACGTCATTCACAGCCACTGGTCAACCTTTCTATCTGGGATTTTTATTTTGACATCTGTGAACGACACATCCTCCCCGCGCATGCATCAACACCTGTGCTCAAGTTTGTACCTAACTAACCTATGCACTGAGCCAAAAGGCAAGATATATAAAACGAAATCCCTTGGCCATTATATTACACATTTGGGTTCTGCTGTTTGTTAGACAAGATAATTTAACTGAAGAAGTTTTTGAAACATCAACACTTAAAACATTTAAATAAACTGCTATATCTCTCAAATGCAAAAAAGCAATATTAAACTTTCAGGGGCATTTTATATGCTAGATAAAATTTGGTTTGGTTTGGTTTTATGGCATATTAACCATTGTAGGTTATTTAATGCCAAATCCAGATTATTCATATTTATTATATGATTTGTATATGATTTATTCGTATTTATTATATGATTTATTCATATTTATTATATGATTTATATATGATTTGTAAACATAAGTCAGCAAAGTTAAATAGTTCTAAATATTGCTGTGTATCACCAACAATTCTATAAGACATCAGTCATTTATTTAAACACAGTTAAATGATCAGTCTATTTCAAACAAATCCAGATCTGTCTGCCTGGCTCCAGGTGGCTGTGACTTCTGCATCTGTGGATATCCTATGACAAACCACTCACTTGTTACTGGTATGCCTGCCTGAAGGCTATCTAAATGTTTCTCTGGAGAAGGAAAGCAGTTCCAACAAATAAGGTGGGCTACAGAAAAATCCTTGTCTATGGGATTGATAAATAGTCATTGACAATGAGGATCATGAATGTGGCTAGGAACATCCTTTGGACTCCAATCCCTGGGAAACTTCACACATGAACACAATTCAATGTGTGGAATTGGCTTTACCTACGTCTGATGAATGCCGTTACTTGGCTTATAAAACTAGGAAAAGTATTTTTGCAACACATTACTTATGTTGCAAAAAATTTGAAATGTTTCAGATTGTCTTACCATCTACCTGTAAAAAATCTGTGAATAAGGAAAAAGTAATGTTTCCTTGCCTTCTGCTTGTTTTTTGACTGATTGATTGATTGATTTATTTTAACTGCATACCATCCCATCCAGGGTTATTTCATGGCTAGAGGTTAGAGAATTGCATTCATTGTACATTCATATTTATATTTTTGTGTAATTGTTTCTTAAGATTTTTTTAACTCAGATTTATCAACTACAAATAATTAACATTTTTATTTGACCATTAGATCAGACCCTAACAGGTACTAACATTCTGGATAATTCCCCTAGTGTGATGGTAAATGTGCTGGACTGTGGCAGCAAATAAGTGAGTTCAAACTCTAATCATGCTGTTATTTTCACTTTTGAACTAATGCCCCTTGGGGAAGGTATGAACCCCCTTATCCCCGCCCCAGCTATGAGCTAAATAAAGTGAGTAAAGTAAAGTTGGTGACTGTAGTTGAGGGTGACCCGAAGGCTCCCTTTTCGATAGCTACTACACTAAGGTGTAGAGGAGGGCACTATTCCTTTTCCTGGATTGCTCCACTTTACCCTTTATCCATACCTTATAATACTAAGTGTTAAGCTAGGAGGCATCAAGTACCTTTTTTGAGTCTTTGGTATGACTCAACCTAGGATTGAACCCAGGTCTCCAGGACCATTGGCAAACACTCTAACCATCATGCCAATGTCCTATTTAAGGAACTAAATAGTATCACTGTAGCACTACAAAGATGGCTTTGGTATTAAATAACCTATCAAGGTTGATATGTCATTAAACAAAGAACTAATCAGGGTCAGAGTAGACCTGGGGGTAATGGCAGTGAATGAGTACTCAACATTTCCCAAAGCTCTTGAAATGGAGCCGCACCATTAGACACAGTTTAGTGTCATAATCAAGATACCTCCTTTTTGGTGGGGGTTTTACACCCTACCAACAGGGTGAGCCTCCTACTTACATTTAAAAATAATGTAAAGAAAGTATTATTTGAAATACTGAGATATTTTCACTGTCAGGGTGGTTGTCAGGGTTTACTTTTTATAAATTATTACAAAACAAAGTATTACATTCAAAGTCAAATTTTATTATGATTCATAAACAATTAATCATTGTAAAAAAATAGGATGGAGTCTCACTATGACTGGCAGAATGTGGTAAGCAATCACATGACATGGAATTTAGCTTTGTGGGCAATCAGAAGGCGCTGCAGACTGAACCTGTGAATACTTTTGATCCTATCAAAAACATATAACAGTCCAGTTGGTAGGGGCTGTAGAATATGCCAATTGCACCTTTCCAGAGGGTAAGAACCCTCCGCCCTCTCCCCAACGAGTGTTCCGAATATGACATTAAACAATCTGATGGGGAGGCTTTAGGGAAAGTAGAGTACTCTATTGCCATTTCTCCCCGGCCAAACCTGACCCAGAGTAGTAGTACCTGAAAGGATCCTATCAAGAATTCAAATAGAACTGTTTGACATTTAAACTGATTATGCTAAATTGAATTGTTACAAATAGAACTGTTTAATTGTTTAACTGTGTGTA
Source organism: Sepioteuthis lessoniana (assembly GCA_963585895.1). NCBI lineage: Eukaryota > Metazoa > Mollusca > Cephalopoda > Myopsida > Loliginidae > Sepioteuthis > Sepioteuthis lessoniana. The sequence goes on along the minus strand of OY757925.1, from coordinate 79,446,565 downwards.
AAAAAATGACTGAAGTTTAATTGAATGGTTAGTGATACATTGCAATACTTGGAACTATTTAACTTTGTTAACTTTATTCTTAATTGAATTGTTTGAAATAGAATTGTTTGGTCATTTAACTGTGTATATCTACAAAATGTGTTTACAAGTCATATATTTAATATACATGTGAAAACAAGATTTAGCATTAAATAACCAACAATGGTTGATATGCCATAAAAACAAACCAAACCAAAAGCATTTAAAAAATACCTTTTATTCCATAATGTGTTGTTCTCATACTCTGTTTGTTTTTAAAAGTCTCTTTCATTGCCTCAATGGTCAAGCATAAATAATAATTAGAACATATTCTTTTGAACCCAGTTGCCTTCCTAACGCATGTATGAAGAATAACCCAAAACAAGTTATCTATAAACACTTACTGAGAACTTAAGTATCATCAACAAACATTAAACAACTTGGTTTCTTGTAAAGCCTTCTGAACCAACATTGTGAAAAGGAAACATCTTGTACATTTCTGTATAAAAATTTCATATCCTGTGTTGATTCTATTGTTTCTTTTATTTCTTCCAGCCCAACTATTAAGCAGTCAGTATGGCATTGCTGTCAGTAAATTGCCCCGCTTCCAATCTCTCTCTTTCCCTTTTCTCCTACATTATCATACTGAAATATAACAAAAATATACTTTTACAATGATAGGGTATAGATTAATTGGCTAGAATTCCAAAATTACTTATTAGATTTTTACTTTATATGCTATACTCATTTTAAAAACAAATTACTTTCTATATGTCATATTTTATGAAAGGTCTTTATATTATAAGTGTAGTCAAAGTTTCTTTATCTGCTGGCTTAGGTTCTTCATAACATTCAAGCTTATAACCAATAGCACCAGTCTTTGCTTGCTGTGTCGGTATCAAGGTTAATGTCAAACCATTCTAGCCACATAAAATGTTACATTTTAAAGCCTAATAAATTGTAATAAAAAGGCAACAATAAATGAAATGTAAGAAGCTCTATTCAGTTTTAAAACTTAACAGTTGAAAGGACTGAAATGAAAGTAAATATTTTTGTAGCTTCTTATTAGAGAGTTCTTATAAGGGGAAATAACCTTTGACAAGGGAGATAACTCTTTTCATTTTATACTATAAGTGTATGAACCTTATGATGTCACCCAAGAATTGTGATATAAAACAACATTCACAAAAATATTTTTAAAAATTCACACAACCCTTTTCTGGCATCAATGCATTTTTTTGGGAAGATCATGAACAATACTAATAAAATGTTTTAAAATTTATTTTCTTTCCGATGAGTGACCATTCTACTTGTGAAGTACTTAACAACTTTGATAACTCATCAGTTTGGTTGAGAGAAAAGATATATAAACAAGTTAAAATTATAGCTGTATTTAGAAAATGGCAACTGAGTTACTCCTGCCTCTGTTAATGGATTTATCATCATCTTCATATCTCATAACCTACTTGGTCATCAGGGTTCCAGGCCAAGTAATTCCCTATATGGTGTCTCTCAGGTCAACAGGAAGGTTATTTGGCAGCACCCATTTCCTTTCCAAGTAACACATCAAAGGTTATACAGGATTATACAGTACCAGTAACAAGGAAAAATACCTTGACTTACACCACTGGTTTTGAATTTATAATTTTTTGTTCTCCTCGACTGGTTGCCTACCTAGGCTAAAGAGCCTATTCTGCTCTATCAACCCAAGTTAATTTTTCTTTATTTTGACAATCACAGTTCCAATACAATTTTAAAAATAGTAACTTGTCCAGCTAGAAACACTTATATTAACTGCTGGTTATTGAAAATCTTTCCTTTGGCAATTCACTATATTTCTACATACATTATCACTGCATTTTTGTATGGAAATTTTTTAATATATAATTACATTGTATTGGAAATGAAGTCGTGGTTTTATGAACTCAAAGATAGCCAAAGAAGTTAAGAATTAAGATAAGTCACAATCTCAAACCTACTGTGGTGTCACCAAAGAATAGTAATATTAGAAAAAACAAATCCTGGACAAGACTGATTACATTTCACATAGCACTAATACCCGTGAGAAAGGTATGAATCCAATTATTCTCCCTCCAGCTATGGGTAAATAGTAGGTTTTTCAGCCTTGGTGAGGCAACTAGTCTAGGAGAAGGAAAACTCTGAATTCAAACCTATTAAACTCTGCTTAAAAATTGACCTTGTGTCATATCCTGCCCGAGCGGAGGGGTTGGTAAATATGATATGATTAGAAAAAACATTCATACCAAAAAACATGATAGAGAAAGATGGCAGTGAAATTTAAAGATTTAACTTTAATAATAAAAAATGAAAAAACAAAAACAAAAACAAAGAACAAAATGGCAAATAGTATATTTAAATAGATTTATCCTCAATTCTAATTTGATACCTAAAAAATGGTTAGAACAAATACAAGAAGTCAGACAGGCCTTTATATTATAAGGAACACTTTATATTATAGGGAAAACTTTATGTTATAGAAACACTTTGTTATAAAGTTGCTTATAGTTGTCTCTCCTTGGATTAGCCAGCTATATATTTAAAGAAATTCCAACCTAACTGATCACAGTTGTGTTATATTTCAGTAAAACTTCAAGTCAAGTTATTATCGCATTTGTTTTTTTATTACACACTTATGATAAGATAAGAATTCTTTTAACAAGAAAAGGAACTAAAAGAATGAATTCCATAGCTCTTGGATGATAATGACTTGTTTCAAAAATTAAAAATTATTTTTGTTATATCTTTCTTTTTTTTTGCAATATATTTTCAACAGGCAAAAGAAGGAAAATGATTGCCCTCTCTGCCACCACAGAAACCTTCCCACATTTCTCTCTCTCTCTCTCCCTCTCTCTCTTTTGAAAGTCAGGTTGCAACTGAAAAACAGGTACAATAAGGATTGGAAATTATGGGGACACCACTCCAGTTAGGGCAAGATCAGGCACAGTTCAGAAGTGAGAAAAAGGAAAAAAGCAAACCTCCCAACCCTCTACAACTCTGTATATTACCTCCCCTAGCAAACTGGATGTGTCTTTTGATTCTATGCTCAATCCGCACTTCAAATCATCTGAAAGTGCTGTTTTTTATTCATTTGAAAAGGTTTTTAGAGCCCTCTGACATCCTCTCTTACTTTTACTAAAGCTCTGTGATCCCTATTACTCACAGATGGTCAGTACTCCTTGGTCTGTAAAGAAAAGTTAAAAGAAAAATATCAGTCTAAGAAGTTGTTTCTTACCCCAAACATAGAACATACTTGTTAGTATGGAGTTTGAAAGCAAAGCATTGATCAAATAAAGAAAGTCTTTTTCTGAATACACTCTGTTGGTATCAGTCACACACCCTACCAAACAGGCGAGTATGGCACAAGGCCTTTTTTAAAGTAGGTCCAGGCGTAAGGCCATAGTCCAGACTTGCCTGGCATTCCCCAAAATGACTCAGGCCCTGTCAGCATTCCCCTAAAAAAGGTGCCTCAGGCACCAGGTGATAAGCCTAGCCCCTCTGGTGAGAGTTAGAGTCTGGGGGGATGGCCCACTGAAACTTGAGGAGTGTCAGCCATGTGACAATGCTGGGCCTCCTTAGTACTCATATCAGGCAGCTTCAACTGAGTAACCACTGCCAGAGACAAGACACACTCAATCAGATCCTTGCTGACATGTCAAAGCCGGTTGAAGTGTGTTGTATCTGCAAGACTTAGCCAATTATAATACATTGTGTCTATGTTATAACATGATCAAAAGGAATTCAATGAAATCTTGTTTTCTAACATTTTTATGTCAGCTCTGGAAGTAACTTGTAGAAAATCAGATATTCAAAGAACAGACAAGAAGACCGTCAGCAGTAATTTTATATAAAAATCCATCTGCACATCTTGGATTTCACTCAGATGGGCACCAATTTTGACTATATACTCAATTCTTAAACCTTGATTTTGTTATATTTAGTGTATGGTGGCAAGGAAAAGACAAACACGGGTTGAAAGTTTTTAAACAATTATATTAACAAAAGGAAAAACACGACAATGAGGCAAAGAATCAACTGTACAAAATGGTAGCATACAATATCAAGTGAAAGAGTGAATCAATGTCTGTGTGTGAAGCCAGAGTTCATGTACGGTCACGTATGTTGTAAGTTAAGGAACTCATTTGGTGGATATGGTAGTATAAGGGTGGTAAGGGTACCAGATGATCTCGGTGGTAGTAGTAGTCATGGACGGGGTGGCATTGTAGCCAAGTCAACAGTTGTCACAGCAGGTGATGTGTTCAGAGGAGTTTTTATGACCATAGCGTGTTCTATCCTTCCACCCTTCAGGTCTGTCAGACGCCTTTGCAGATCTCCACTGCTTGAATAGTTACCCCTTGGATCAAGTCGGTTCTGGAAATTTTTAAGGGGGAAGATTTATGATTAGCTGAAAAAGGGTATTTTGTTAAATTGAAATTAATTTTTTGCATTCTTGCCTGGAAGTCCTGTGCGGAGCCTCTGGCGCAAAGATGCATTTTATTCATTGTCTCGGCGGCAGCCATCAGGCTAACATCCATTCGAATGCTACCATTCTCCAGCCCTGTGTGTGTTTTTTTTTAATGAAATCGCAAATCGGGAGATTTTTCTGAATCCTGCTGTATAACAATTTCAAACAAAGTAAGGAAATGATATAGTCAGTCAAATTTCCAAATAGCAAAAGGAAAGAAAAAATTAATAGTTCTAAAATGTATTTTCTTGTATGAAACTTAGAAAACTCTTGTCAATAAGGAATTAGAGAGCAAAGAATTAATCAGAAGAAAAAAAATTTTTCTTTCAACATCATGTCAGTATCGTCATGTTAGAACCAAGAGAATTTTTAGCATGCTGCCATCTTTTCATTTCAGCTCTGGTAGGAACTTTTCAAAAAATTTAGCATTCCAAGTGCAGATAACTCCTCATGTGCTTTAATACTAATTCTCAGATTCATATATCTTAATTATACAATGGCATACCGATATCAGTGAACTACAAACAGACTGTAGCAAGCATTCTTGGAGATGCAAAATTCTGAATTCAAACCGGCTGTACTCAAGTTAAAAACTTGACCTTGTGTTACATTTTGCTCATAGTAGAGGTTTTGGGAGAACACACACACACACATGCATATATATATATAGATATATATGTATACATCTTATGAGAGAGGGGGAAAAGCATAAAAAAAGAAACAGTAGATTTAAAATGCTGATTTGTCTCTGATATTGACAAATAGTTTTATTACTGCAACCTATACACATTTAGCAATAAAAAAAGTTTAATGCTGAAAATTTTGCAACTTTGTTCAGTGTTTCCAAGTTTAGTGATTCTATTTCTAAAAGCAGTTCTGGCAGTCTATCTGGAAGTTGTCTTTTCTACCTCAGCCTCTCCCATCACCAGCCAATCTGCACCACCTACACTACCAGGGGGGGGAGGACTGCACTGCTTCCCTGTAAGCCTGGCAAAGATCAATAATCAATCATCTGTTAGGTCTTTCTTATTTCATCAGATAATTATCTCCTAGAGAGGAGTGGTGGCAAATGGAGGGCCGACAAGGGTTGATTTCTATGGCTACAGAAAAATGGATTCAGTGAAGAAAGACAAGTGAAGAAACTATAGGAGAACAGAAAACTCAAACTAAAAAACAGGAGAGGAAAACAAAAGGAAAGAAAAAATATGGTTGCATAGAAGGATCAAAACTGAAAATAAAAGTTTGAAACTAAATGAAAGAAAAAAACAAAAGGAAAGAAATAAATGGGAAATGGTTAATTGTTTATGTTAGGCTGATGGCATCTTTCTTCCTTTCTATGAATGCACATAAATGTCTGTATCTGGTTAAATGTGTAGACATTTGAACCTATTTCAAAAATGTAGTGGGAAAACAGATAAATAACACAATAGGCTGCATATAGGTATTTATTAGGCTGTTCTAAGTTTTGCGCAAAGTCAATGACAAAGCATTTTGAAATAAAAAAATTGTCTATCAATGTATATGTTACTAAAATTCTCATTATATATATAGTAAGTAAAGTTGGTGGCCGTAGTCAAGGGCAACCAGAGGGCTCCCTCTTTGATAGCTACTACACCTAGGTGTAGGGGAGGGTGCTACTCCTTTCCCTGGACTGCTCCACTTTACCCTTGATATGTACCTTATATTGCTGAGTGTTAAGCAAGGAGGTATCAAGTACCATTTTTAAAGTCTTTGGTATGACGCGACCTGGGATTGAACCCAGGTCTCTCAGACCATTGGCGAACACTCTACCCACTTAGCCAATGAGCCGGTTAATATATATATATATATTATTTGATCAAACATGCTTAAATGAAAGAATGCTGCCCAAATACATATATATGTAGGGTGTTTAAAAAAATTTCATATCATTTGAGAAGTACTGGGTGTATTCTATATTTAATGTTTAAACACCCTATATATATATATATATATATATATATATATATATATATATAGTGTAATTAGATGGAAACTCAAACCTGGTTAAGTTGTCATGATAAATTTATTTCGGCAGAGAATATTACAATACTCTGTGTCTCATCAGCTGACTTTTTACATGCTAAACTTGAAGTTGCAGAATAGCAAAATTGCAAATGTGGAAATACAGTTCATATGTGTACTATGAAATATATATATATATATATATATATATATAATATAATATAATATATTATATAATAGAATAGAAACATATATAATATAATATATTATATAATATATATATATTTATTATAATGATAAAAATGATTTGGGATAGGTATTTATTCAGTATTTACTCTGAAAGAATTTTTTTTAAGTACTCAAAACCTTTATAAAGCAAAGCTGGTGTAAAACAAAAAAATGTTCACACAAGAAATTTTACAGAATTATAGATTCATAACTTGAAGTTATACAGTTAAAAATCAGAATTTTTTGATGGATATTAATTTTTAAGTTGTTTGTCTTTTGTATACTTTAAGAAAAGAAATAACAGGGAGGGAAAAGAAAAAAAAGTGTATGTATGTATATGCATATGAAGTTATGACTCAGTAAAAACAGCAAATCATAGCAGTATATTCTTATCAATACAATACGCTTAAATTACTCTAAGAGAATAGAGCAGTTTCCAGTCCCAATTGTAAATTTTGTAGTGCTGGTGTTCATGCTAAACAACATTTTTTAATCATCCAAATTCTCAATATAATGTTTCATTCATTGTTAATTTCTATCTTTGTAAATATAGCTTCATTCTCAATACTTTTTGAACACACCTCATACCCTCAGGTTCAGTGGAAAAAGCTAAAGCAAAATGCAAAGGACAAATTAACTAAGATATTATTTTCTCTCTAGTCACTTCTCCAGGACTCTTCTAATTAATCTAGCTGATTTTAACAATGATGTGGTCTCTGTGGTCTTATTTCTTCCTATGATCTTCAGTTGCTTTGTCTTTTTTCCAGACCTTTGAGGACCATTCCAAAGTCAACAACAATTGGTATCTCTGTCACCTTCATATTTCCACAGTGTTTTCCGTCCACAAGGAAAATGTTTTCATTTTCTTTTATTCTCATAGTTCTAAACATTATAGATATTTTTAAAGAGTTTTCAAAACCATTTCTATAACATTTTTTCATGTTTGCCTTTTTGACATGCTTTATGATTTTAAAACTGTTGTATCGTGGCAAGGAAACAATACACAGGGGAAACAGTCAATTATTTATTAACTCAAGTGGTACAATCTGACTAGTATTATAAGTCTCTCGCTGTAGGTGTTATAACCAAAGTTGGTCTTCTACTGACCAATGTTTTTCAAAGCTCTTCTGTCTCTTCACCTGCTTCAGAAACATGGTGTCTTTTATACTTCCGCGATACCGGAAGTCATGTCGTACGAGCCACAATACAACAGATTCAAAATTAGTCATGAAAGTTATTTTTCAAGATTTAATAACTTGATTCTTCCATAAAATATATGCAAATTAGCTTTATCCCTTTAAGAAAAAAAATTGCTACCTTTGTTAAGTTATGCAGTAGGTTTCTCAATTTTCTTAGATGAAGCAGTTATGTTGGTACAGTTATTTTGGTACAGTTTTTCAGACAGAACAAAGGCAGATAAGCAGACAGACAGATACAGCACAAATGAAGGAAATATAGAGAACTGTGGAAATTAGAATATAATTCTAAAACTTGTGTCAGTGTAGAAAAAATTTACCTCCATTCTAACTGGTATGAAATGTTTATACCATCAGGATAAGCTCAGAAAAGTTAGGCCTAATGTATTTAAGAGAAGAACAGGAGATGATTACATCACCAGTTTCCCAATAAGAAATCACAACAGAGTGAAGTGAATGACTCTCTCACTTTTAGTACTGAGAAAATTCTCTCTCATTCTATCAAAACTGTTGCAGGAATTTGGCAGCATCAAAGCTTCTTTAGTAATGCCAAGACAAATACTTCTTATTCAAGATATCTAGCTGAAATAATCACCTTGGTCTGAAAATACTGAAGTTCACCTTTATCTAGTTGTATTCTTATCATTTGATGTTAAATCTAAAGACAAAAGATTTTTCTTTTCTTCATCTCATAGTCATTCAAATAATACTTATCATAACTGAACTTTTCACTTCCTAATCTCTCTCTACTGACCGTGTAACCCAGGGCAGATTGGAAGCTCAAAATGGTCAAGAGAAATATTTAAGATCAGCTAGTTATGGTAGGCATATGATTCTGGTGAGTGAAGGAAGCCTACACATTTGAAAAGGAAGAATATATATATATATATATATATATATATATATATATATATATATACACAGGGTGTCTCAGTATACATGGGACTGTTGTGACTTCTAATGATTCTAATAATAATAATGTTGAGTTCTTTTTTGTTTCAGATTTGAAAATAGTCTACTATAACAATTATCAATCCTTGATCACGATGTTTTGGACAAAAGAGGAAAAAATATTTTGGAGACAAAAATCATTCAAAACTGTCTCAAAATAGATACAAACCATTAATATGATAATGATTTATTGCTGAGACAAGAAACTCAAAAAAAGATTGCTACTACACCAAGCTGTAGGGGAGGGTGCTACTCCTTTCTCTGGATTGCTCCACTTTACCCTTGATCCATACCTTATAATGCCGAGTGTTAAGCAAGGAGGCATTAAGTACCTTTTTTTGAGTCTTTGGTATGACTCGACCTGGAATTGAACCCTGGCCTCCTGGGCCATCTCATAAAGCATTGTACAATTAAAACAGATATCATTGGGCATTATTCATTAGCAAAGTTTATAACACTGAAACATATGTAAGTAAGTAAAGTTGGCAACCTTAGTCAAGGGCGATCCAAAGGCTCCCTTTTCAATAGCTACTACACCGAGGTGTAGGGGAGGGCACTACTCCTTTCTCTGGATTGCTCTACTGTACCCTCGATACGTACCTTATATTGCTGAGTGTTAAGCAAGGAGATATCAAGTACCATTTTTTGTGTCTTTGGTATGACATGACCTGGGATTGAACCCCGGTCTCCCGGAATACTCTACCCACTAGGCCAATGTAGCAGTCTAAAAATAAGTACATCCTTTATACAGAGAACACAAAAAAATGTATACTCACTTCAGGAAAATAAAAATTTTTATAAATATTTCAATACTAAACAAGTTAGATATTTATTTTATACAGAGTTTTTTTTCCTGAAGTGCTTATTCATTTTTTTGGTAGATTCTGTATATATTGATGCAGTTTTATTTTTAGTTACAAAGGTGCAGCAGTTTTATCTTTGCTTCCAGAGTTTGAATGCTCTAGAGTTTGGTTATAAATGACGTCTAATAATATCCATATTATGTAAGTTGCATTTGAAATAATGAAATTTGCTTAGTTTAGCACAAGGCTATAAATAGTGGGTACTGAGTGTGATTGAAGTAATCATTACATTGTATGAACTGCCTATGTAATGTAGTGAAATAGTTACTTTAGTTTCTTTTGTAGGAAATAGAATTGGCAACCCAGGTTCAAACTCTGGATGAAGTTGTTTGTATTTCACTTCATGCTAATGCTCTTGAAAAAGGCTTGAATCCACATGTTTTTTCCCAGCTATGAGTAAATAGTAGGGCAGACTGTTTTAAGATAAGAAAAACTTTGAATTCAAACTAGCAGTATTCTATTCTGCTGAAAAACTGACCTTGTATCAAATCCTGCCAAAAAAGGTTGGGTAAAACATATATGTTACTTATAGGCTGACATCTACTAATACTGCTCCTTTTCACCTGTTTCTCAAATACAATCTTGTTTGTGACCATTCTTTTGTTTCCTCTACAGCGTAACATTTATAACATTCTAAGCAAATAGTTCTTCGGTGAAAATAAATAAGTTATCTAAAAAGCCAGTAGAAAGATGAATTGACAAGGTTCAACATCTTTTCCAGTGAGCTAGATATAACAAGATTGGTTTGATCTGGCGCCCCAGACTGGGTCTTGCCAAGTTCATCAGTGATCGGCCATATAAGTAGTGACAGGGGGTGTCCAGACAATGTCACCCACCCAATGTAGAAGTAGGAAGTGTTTTGTGAACCTCATTATAAGATGTTCATGATTTTGCCTTCTTTCCTTTTTTGGTGGCTGAGGTATTAGGAGACAAACTTTTGCATGAATAAACAAAGAATGAGATACAAGAAGAGTTAATTCCTAAAAGAACAAAGAAGCTAGCCAGCAAGTTGTGTTTGCTGTCCATTTCTTCCTGCTTCTACTACTCAGAGACTGAATAGAGAAAATAAAGAAATGAGATTCTAACACTTAAGGTGAATTATGTTTTTGAGCTTTTCTCTTTCTATCCAATGAATTAGTCATCAGCAACTATGCTGCACACAATACTCTCACTCTCAGAACAGTTATCTTGTAGATAAAGCTGTTTATTAATACTGTTCAAGTTTTGAGGGCTTTCTTTGATGATAAAGTAAGGTTGATATTCACTGATAACAAAAATAAGACAAGTTTAGTCGGTTGTGTTTTTATGGCATATCAACCCTTATAGGTTAATACTGAATCCTGTTTTTATCCATATTTACCAACCCCCTCCACTTGGGCAGGATATGACACAAGGTCAACTTTTTAAGTGGAGTTTAACAGGTTTGAATTCAGAGTTTTCTTTCTCCTAGACTAGTTGCCTCACCAAGGCTGAAGAACCTAGTCTGCCCTACAATTTACCCATAGCTGGAGAGAGAATAATTGGATTCATACCTGCAATCAGTCTCGTCCAGGATTTGAACTCATGTCGCCATGTCCATTTCCTATGACGATAACCATTACACTACAAAGCTGTTTATTAATACTGTTCAAGTTTTGAGGGTTTTCTTTGAAATAAAGTAATAATACAGTAAAAAGAGAGACAAATACTTGGGGCTTGCCAGAGAATTAAAAAAGCTGTGGAACGAGAGTGATATATCCAAATGCACCAACTACAATTGGTATCAATGATAGCTGTGGTACAATTGGTATCAATGATAGCTGTGGAACGAGAGTGATATATCCAAATGCATTTGGATATATCCAAATGCACCAACTACAATTGGTATCATTGATACCAATTGTAGTTGGTGCATTTGGAACAGTTCTCTAAGGCTTAGGGAAAAAAAATTGGAGGAATTGGAAATTAGGAGAGAATCAAGATCATCCAGATTACAGCATTGTTGAGATTGGCTAGAATACTGAGAAGAGTCCTGAAGACCTGAGGAGACTTGCTGCCTTCAGGTTCTAGTGAAAGACCATCAGCAAATGTTGGTGTGAAAAACTCTTAAGGAGGGAAATAATAATAATAATAATAATAATAATATGGCAAATGTAGGTTATGTGGTGATAGAGATGAAACAATCAATCACATAATAAGTGAATGCAGCAAATTAGCACAGAAATATAAGACTAGACATGACTGGGTGGGTAAAGTGATCCACTGGAAATTGTGCTAGAAATTTCAATTTGACTATACGTACAAATGGTATATGCACAACCCAACATCAGTCCTGGAGAATGATATACACAAACACCCCAGGGATTTTGACATACAAGCAGATCACTTAATCTTGGCCAGATGACCAGACCTTATAATAATCAACAAAAAAAAAAAAGAACTTGCAAAGATGTGGACTTTGCTGTCTACAGAGTAAAATTAAAAGAAAGTGAAAAGAAAGATAAATACTTCAACCTTAGGAAGGAACTGAAAAAACTGTGGAATATGAAAGTGATATTCATACCAATTATTATTGGTGCTCTTGGTACAGTCACCAAAAGATTAAAAAAAGGGACTGGAGGACTTGGGAAATAAAAGAACGAGTGGAGACTATCCAAACTACTGAAATATTGAGATCGGCCAGAATACTGAGAACAGTCTGGGAGACTTGAGGAGACTTGCTGTCACTCAGACTCCAAGTGAAAGACCATCAGCTAACACTGATGTGAAAAACTCTCAAGGAGTAAATAATAATAATGGTATTATTATACCCAGTTTTAAACAATTTATTTTTGTCTTTATCCTCAAAAACCTTATGGGACTAGGCTAAGTATTTTAGAATTTTTTTTTTCAGGAAGTTTTAATAGAATATCTCTTTGAGACGGAGAGTACTATCACCCTCATCATCCATCAGTATTTCCCTTCCTCCCTTTTAATTTCTCTGCCACTGAGCTCAAGGGAGGTTGCTATTCAAGTCAGAAATAAAATCTAAATGAAAAAAAAGAAAATCTTGTGGATTTCATGAAAAACATTTTGAAAATAGATACATTATTTTATTCTTTCCATATTGGAATACTCATATATGCTTTATTGAAATCAATAAAAGTTTATTTTTTACAAACATATCCATTTGAAAGGGAACACTTTCTTCATCTGTACATATGATTTTTTTTCCAAAAATTCAGTCAGATAAATCAAGCATAGTATGCATTGATTTATTCAGACTACTATCTTTGTCTTGGTTGTTACAATCAAGTCAGCCATTACACCCTCTGTCCTTCTTCAAGATCATGATAATAGTCCAAGTAGATCTATAAATACTAAGGATCATTCCTGACATTATAAAATCAAACAGTTACTTTGAGTGCATCTTAAAAAATAACAATGTCATTGAAACTATAAAGAAGATGATATTCCTGTTGAGGAAACTAGAAAACATCACACAGAGCTTGGTCGGGTGAGTTTGGTTTGGTTTGGTTTGTTGGGTTTTATGGCATATCAACCTTTGTAGGTTATTTAACGCTAAATCCATTTTTATGTAAATAATCTGTTCTATTTAAAACAATTCAGTTTAGCATGAGTACAATTTGTCAAAAACATTTCTATTTCAAACTATTCAAGCAGTTATATGTTATAATTCAGTTAAATGTAAATACAGTTTTAATGTCGAAAAACAGTTCTATTTTAAATAATTCAGTTAAACATCAGCACACAGTTTAAATGTAAGTACGGTTTAATTGTCAAAAACATTTCTATTTCAAATAATTCAGTTTAGCATAAGTATGCTGTTAGTTCTATTTAACCCATAGATAGGGCCCTATCAGGTCCTAGCACTCCGGGCCAGAGTGGACGTGGGAGCGATGGCAATGAAGGGGTACTCCGCAATCCCCAAAGCTCCAGCACTGCTGGAACCTCGCTATCAGATTGTTTAGTGTCATTATCAGGACACTCGTTGGGGGGTCTTACCCCTCTACTGAGGTGCGGAGTACCCTTTCATTGCCATTGCTCCCAGGTCCACCCTGGCCCGGAATGATAGTACCTGATTGGACCCTATCTATGGGTTAAATAGATCTAGCTGTATACTTATGCTAAACTGAATTGCTTGACTAAACTGAATAGCTTGAAATAGAAATGTTTTTGACAATTAAACTGTACTTACATTCAAACTGCATGCTTATGGTACACTGATTTGTTTGAAATGGAACTGTTTTTGACATTGAAACTGTACTTACACTAAACTGAATTGTTTAATATAAAACTGTTTTGACATTTAGCTGTGAGTAAACAAAATATGAACTTATACTAAACTGAATTAGCTGAATTAGAACGGTTTGATTAAACTGAATAGCTTGAAATAGAAATGTTTTTGACAATTAAACTGTGTACTCATGCTAAACTGAATTATTTGAAATAGAACTGACTATTTGCATAAAAATGGATTTGGCATTAAATAACCTACAAATATTGATGTAACATAAAATCCAACCAACCAAACTTAGGCATGTAATGATGGTAGCTCCATATCTAATGACTGACCATAATTTTTCAAATAAAGACGTGGACTGCTACTGATAGGTTTTTGATCATATAGATGTTTGATCTCTATGATAAAATAAAATGGGATTTTTTCGAAGTTGTGGCTGTGTCAATACTACTGTGTGGATGCACCACATAGATGCTTACAAAACACGTGGCGAAAAAGCTAGACAAGAACCACATGAAAATGCTCTGTGCTGTTTTGAACAAATTCTGGAAGTAACATCCCACAAAACAGCAGCTGCATAGCTACTTATCTCCCATTTCTAAAACCAAACGAACTTCAGATGTGGGACACTGCTGGAGAAACAAGGATGAACTTAAAAGTGACATTCTTCTATGGACCCGATGTATGGACACACCAGTGTTGGCTGACCTTCAAGAACTTATATCAACTCTCTGTGAAGACAATGGATCTAGTTTGGAGGACCTGCTGGGAGCAGTGAATGAAAGGGACAGATAGAGAGAGAGAAACTGGGGAATCTGCTATTGCTATACTGAAAGCTTTTCATGCTCATTTCTTGTTCTGTCAGAATGATGCTGTTCTGGATAGAAAATTGATACTACTGTAGGTTGAAAAATTCAAAACTATAAGTTCATAGATTAAAAAAGCCCCATGGAAAAATTAAAGAATGCTAATCACTAAAACGTGGCAGAAATATTGCTTGATCTTTTTGTCAACCTTTAAACCAAGTCCAGGTAATAATTGTCAAATCTAAAAAATAATGATAAAACATTACCTAGAAAGAGCTACCATTGCCACTTTCCTAAATTCCCTTTCACCACAGGGTGACACTTTAAAATGTGGGACATATTTCTGTTTCTGTCTGTGTTTTAAAGTTTAATCAATAAATCACAAACTATTTTTTATGATACTCTTTAATTATATTTTATAGTAATAATAGTAATCATAAAACAAATTTACATATAATTTTTGCATTTCAAGTTTAAAAGCTCCTAAGCAATGGGCATTCAACATCTATTTCCATGATGATTTACATCAGAAAATTCTGTTATCATTCTGAAACAATTTGATAGTATCTGATGAAGATGTGAACATGTTTTATGATTGTAGTAGGATTTTCAACATCTCAGTTATTTTTTTCAGTCCTCTTTTTTGCCAGATGTCATAATCCAAATTGTTTATTATACCCTGTATATACTTATATTAGTATCTGTATTTATCCAATCCCTTTCCCACTAGTCAGAATGTGACACAAAGTCATTTTTCAAATGGAATACAATTGGTTTGATTTCAGAGTTTTCCTTCTTTCTAGATAGATTACTCTGCTGGGGCTAAAGAGCTCAATCTTGTCTGTTATTTATCTATAGCTGGTGGTAGTTGAATTCATACCTTTTCTAAGGATATTGGCACAATGTGAGAGGCAAACAGCCTTGTCTAGGATTTGAACTCAGTATCTGTATGTGTAATGGTCTTTGTTTCACACTAGAATTATGGATAGTTTGTTATGGCGTTTGTCGTATAACAATATTTATTGGTTGGTTGGTTGGTTGTTTGGGTTTTATGGCATATCAACCTTTGTAGGTTATTTAACACCAAATCCATTTGTATGCGAATAGTCAGTTCTATTTCAAACAATTCGGTTTAGCATGAGTACACAATTTAATTGTCAAAAACATTTCTATTTCAAGCTATTCAGTTTAGTCAAATAGTTCTAATTTAAACAACTCAGTTTAGCATAAATATGCAGTTAGTTCTATTTAACTTATAGATAGGGCCCTATCAGGTGCTACCAATCCGGGCCAGAGTGAACCTGGAAGCAAAGGCAATGAAGGGGTGCTCCGCATTCCCCAAAGCCCCAGCATTACTGGAACCTCACCATCAGGTTGTTTAGTGTCATGTCAAGGACACTCATTGGTGGGGGTCTTACCCCTCTGCAGAGGTGCAGTCAGTTTATTCTACAGCCCCAGCCAACTGGGCAATAACAATATTTAACAATCTAGTTCGAATAATATTTTTTAGTTATATCAAATATTAATAAAATTTTCAAATAATTTTCAAATTTTAAATTCAAAAGCTACCAAACTACTGACCCTCAGTATGTTTCTTATTCATGTCAACAGATTCTATTATCATTTTTAAAAACAATTTCATGTTATATTATGTAACCATATAGGCCAAACCTCCTATCATACAAATAAACTGTTAATTTCAACAACTTAGTTTTCCTTTTTCAGTCAAATTTCTTAACCACAATTATCCAAATTATTCATGAAAATGAACACTTACACAAATATCTATACTCTGATCTTTTAAGTTATTGTCTGGTAGTTGCAGTAAAAAGCAAGAGCTTGGTTCTAAGGATTCTGACCCAGGAGCAGTACCTCCCCACTGCACAAAAGGGGAGGAATAGTTGGTTGGTTGTGTTTTGTGGTATATCAAACCTTGTAATTTATTTAATACCAAAACCGGTTTATACATATCTATCAAATATGATTTGTAAACAAGAAGTTTGTAGTTAACAATTTTTAAATGAGCCACACAATTTGCTCACGGTTAAATGGTTTCAAGTATTATTTAATACTATTAGTTTTATTTGCACTCAGTTAAATGGTATTAAGTATCCATATTTACCAACCCCTCCGCTCGGGCAGGATATGACACAAGGTCAATTTTTAAGCGGAGTTTAACAGGTTTGAATTCAGAGTTTTCCTTCTTCTAGAAGGCTGAAGAACTTAGTCTTTCCTACTATTTACCCATAGCTGGAGGGAGAATAATTGGATTCATACCTTTCCCAAGGGTATTAGTGCTACGTGAAATGCAATTAGCCTGGTTCAGGATTTGAACTCGTATCGCCATGTCCATTTCCTACAACAATAACTATTATACCACAAGCACCCCCACAAATGGTATTAAGTATTATTGTGTAATAGTAATTTGATTAAACAGTCCTTTGTTTGCACACAGTTAAATGGTTTCAAATGTAGAAAAGGATTAAATGGTTTTATTTGATCCATATTCCCCCAAATTCCAGAACTGGAGCCTCACCATCAGATGTCTTAGTGTCACATCCAAGACGCTTGTTGGAGGGGTTTTTTTTACCCCTCTGCAGAAATGCAGTTAGTATATCCCAGCTGGAAGGATTACTGTACTCTATCAAGAAACATGCAAATAAAAGAACACAAAAAGTTAAAGAACAAGAACAAAAAAATTCTAAAATGAAACCTTCCAAAACAACTTAGATAGCATAATTACAATTTAATAAATTTTTTTAATAATTTTTTTCTGAAGGATAGCACAGAAATATTATTTATATAAATGATTTTTTAAATTTCATTGAATTTTCATCATCAACAAATAAAATGACATTGGCCTAATGAGTTGAGTGTTCGCCAATGGTCCAGGAGACCTGGATTCAATCCCAAGTCGTGTTATACCAAAGACTTTAAAAATGGTACTTGATATCTCCTTGCTTAACACTCAGCAATATAAGGTACGTATCAAGGATAAAGTGGAGCAATCCAGGGAAAGGAGTAGTTCATTTTATTGGAGGTAAATTATTTATAGCTAAATTCGGAATTTAATCATTGCTTTTAAGAACTTAATAAAAAAGCCAAAGGATTAGGGCAAAGGTTACGGTTAGGGAAAACCAACATTATAAGTGTAATTAACCCAGTACAATAAATTTACCATGCAATGAGCTTACCAGTGGTAAATCTATCATACAATGACTTTACCGACAATAAATTTACTGAAGATAAATCAATCATATCAATATCACTCATTATCCAAACATCTAGATTTTACTATAAGGATATACAGGTTAGAATTTATTGATGAATATCATTTATAAATATGAGAATGAAAACAATTGTTAATAATTCTTTAGTGCTGAGAGTTTAGACTTTGCTAAGGTATTCAAAAATAAACATGAATCTTTAGAAATAGCTTTTTTTTAAAATGTATTTTTGATATATTCAACTATAAAACAATATTGATCCAACCACTATGCTATTGCATTGAAGTGAGAGGTGAGGCTAAGGTAGAAGGACTGTTGTATGTAGAATAATTGACGACTGCCTAAAATAAATTGATATTTACTACTAAAGAGAGGGGCAACTGTGGAGAGGGAGATTATTTCAGAATGAGGCTACTGCTTCAGAGGAAGAGAAAGCTATAATTTGCAATTCATAATTCATGTAGTAGTTACCTAACTATCGCTTTCTGTTATACTTTGAGTAAAGACACCTTCATTGATTTTAAAAGAGATTATATTAGCTCTAAGTCTCATACTTGTGATTTTGTAAACATTGTAAGTAATCTAATATTATGTAGATATATGGATAAGTCTGCAAGTTAACAATGAAAATAGCATTTTATTTTAAATAACAAATATTTATTTTCAGCATAATATTCTTCCTTTCAATGCATTTAACCCAACATTTCTCTAAAGACTATCTTAAATTATATATCATATAATGAAAGAATGTTCTGGGTATGACACTAAACTGCATCTGGTGGTGGGGCTCCAGTTCTGGAGATCTGGAGAATGTAGAATACCTCTTCATTCCCATTACTCTCAGGTTCACTCTGGCCTCAGAGTGGTAGTACCTGTTAGCGTCTCATTTATGAGTGAAATATATGTTTAAAAATTATTCCTATTCGATATGACCATATACAAAAAATCCTCTTACAAAACAGTTACACCAAAATGTAAATATAATGAACATAAATCCCTACCCTCAGGACGTAAAATAACCCGAGACTGGTTGACATGTCACTAAAATCAATTAATCAATTGACCCAGAGTAGTAAAACCTATTAGGGTTCTATCTATAGACTAAATTGATCCGTTTGAGATAATGTTTAAGCTGGTTTTGAATTATATTAATAGTTCTTAAATCATTGGTAGGGTTTATTTATTTAATGGCATTTCAATCTTCATAGGTTATTTAATGCAAAAGCCATCCTTCTAGAAGAACAGCAGTGATACTATTTAACCCATAGCTGAGGTGATAAGGGAGTTCATATTTTTATCAAGGGTATTAAACTGAAAGTAGATATCATAGCACAATTGGAGATTGAACTTTCTTACTTTGAGGCCACAGTTCAGAATTTTAGCCCTTATGCCATGAAGACTCCTCTCACTTAAAACATTGATACTGAAATTAAGTATGGTTGGTTGGTTGGTTGGTTGGTTAGGTTTTGTGGCATATCAATCTTTGTAGGTTATTTAACACCAAATCCATTTTTATGTAAACAATCAGTTCTATTTCAAACAATTCAGTTTAGCATGAGTACGCAGTTCAATTATCAAAAACATTTCTATTTCAAGCTATTCAGTTTTTCTAATTCAGCTAATTCAGTCTAGTATAAGTACAGATTTTGTTTATACACAGTTAAATGTCAAAACAGTTCTATGTTAAACAAATAAATTTAGTGTAAATACAGTTTCAATGTCAAAAACAGTTCTATTTCAAATAATTCAGTTTAGCATAAGCACGCAGTTTAAATGTAAGTACTGTTTAATAGTCAAAAACATTTCTATTTTAAGCTATTCAGTTTAGTCAAACAGTTCAGTTTAGCATAAGTATACCGTTAGTTCTATTTAACCCATAGATAGGGCCCTATCAGGTACTACCACTCCGGGTCAGAGTGGACCTGGGAGCAATGGCAATAAAGGGGTACCCCGCATTCCCTAAAGCTCCAGTATTAGTGTCATATCTAGGATACTCATTGGGGGGGTCTTACCCCTCCGCAGAGGTGCAGTTGGTATATTCTACAGCCCCAGCTAACTGGGCAAAAACTAAGTATGAAGTGTTTTTCTGTTCAAAACAATTGTGAACTACATTTAATCACTTGCAAATTATTAGAATTAGATAAGGATGCTTGAAAATACAAAATAGTATGCAAATTATTTGTATTAAATAGAAATAATTACTCAAAGCCATATAAACGCTTGAAAATTATTAGTATTAAGAATAGTTAATTGAAGATATATAATACTTAGCAAATTATTAATATTAAATAGGAACTTACTAGAAATCATGTAACCATATTTACCAACTCCTCCGCTCGGGCAGGATATGACACAAGGTCAATTTTTAAGCGGAGTTTAACAGGTTTGAATTCAGGGTTTTCCTTCTCCTAGACTAGTTGCCTAACCAAGGCTGAAGAACCCTGTCTTCCCTACTATTTACCCATAGCTGGAGGGAGAATAATTGGATTCATACCTTTCCCAAGGGTATTAGTGCTATGTGAAATGCTCTCAGTCTCGTCCAGGATTTGAGCCGTGTCCATTTCCTACGACGATAACCATTATACCACAGGCACCTCCAAAAATCATGTAACTGTGTATAGATTATTTTCTATTAAAAATAGTTAATTGAAGATATAATTGTTTGCATCTCAACAAGGGCTGACATGCCATGAAACTAACCAACCAACCAACCAACCAACAAACTAACCAACCGATACTGTAAAAATTTCAAATCAAAATTCAAGTAATAACTTTGTCAGGTGAGAGACTTATGGGTTCACCTGTGCATACACAGAGATACATCAATAAGTCTACAACCTAATAATAAAAAAAGCATTTTACTCTGTATAAAAAATATGTATTAATTAAGATAAAGTCTTTCCTTGTCAATGCACTTAATTCAGTGGCAAAAACTAATCTGATAGATCAAACATTATGCAGTGAAAATTTCAGATCAAAATTTTCCTAATAACTACACTTCAGGCTGTAGACCTGTATATGCGGTCTTTTTACTCTTATCTGAAAAGTAATTGTATTCAAACATCTGCTTGGTTTACCAATGCGCCTACACTTATAAAAGCTCAGAAACAAAAAATCTATTATCATTATTATAATATTACTCCTTGCAAGTCCTTCACACCTGGATTAGCTGATGGTCTTTCTCTTGGAGTCTGAGTGACAGCAATTCTCCTCAAGTCTCCAGGACTCTTTTCAGCAATCTGGATGATCTTAATGATGCTATAGTTTGGAAAGTTTCAATTCATGCTCCAATTTCCAACTCTTCCAGCCCTCTTACAAAGTCCTTGGGGACAGTTCCAAGTGCATCAATTATAACTAGTATCACTGTCACCTTCATGTTCTATAGCTTTTCTTAGTTTTCTGGCAAGTACTAGTCTTTCTTTTCGTATTTTTTTATTTTCACTTTGTGGTCTGCTGAGATGACAGAGTTCACTATGGCTGCTTTACTTTTGGTTTTCTTTTTCTTGTTTGGTGTGGACTTACTTCTGGACAGGTTTTATTACTAGGTGTGGACTTACTTCTGGACAGGTTTTATTACTAGGTGTGGACTTACTTTTGGACAGGTTTTATTACTAGGTGTGGACTTACTTCTGGACAGGTTTTATTACTAGGTGTGGACTTACTTCAGGCCAGGTTTTATTACTAGGTGTGGACTTACTTCTGGACAGGTTTTATTACTAGGTGTGGACTTACTTCTGGACAGGTTTTATGACTAGGTGTGGACTTACTTCTGGACAGGTTTAGGTGATCTGTTTGTATTACAAAATCCTGAGAATTTTGTGTGTCTCATTCTCCTGGATGGTTTATGCATGTACAATTTCTTTTGGTAAATTATTAACCAATCTAATACTTACTTTTTTGTAAACGTTTTAGAAGAAAAGTGAACACGTAGCTAAGTCAATTTTCAATTGCACATATTCAAGTACTTATACATATATATACATAAACGAAAGCACAATTAAATTAACACTTAGCTTTGGTGTAGATGTTCTCTTTTCGAAGAATAGTTGACTTCGAAGTTTTATTCCCTTTTTTTTTTTGAAACGTTGGTTCATTGAAGCAACGTCATTTAAAAGCGCTGTCTTTCCATATTGAAAAGTTTTTGTTGACTGTGTCTTTTAAAAAATGTCTGCTTATTTATTTATAAAATTAATATATACACACAAAGACGGCTTTTTATTCTCAACCAATAAAAAACGTCCTTTTAATTATTCATAAAATTAATACTTGTGAGAAGTTTTATTTATTTTAATTATTTATTAATTATTTATTATTATTTATTTATTTAAATTTTATAATTAGTTTTATTTTATATTGCAAAATTATATTGAAGGAATATTTATTTTTAACATTTCGTAGTATTATCAAATTTCAATTTCTTGCCCAATTTCCAGTGGATCACCTTTCCCACCCAGTTGTGTCTAGTCTTGCACTCTTTTTTTGCTTTATTTGCTAATTATGAGATTAATTGTTTTGTCTCTATCATCATATAACCTAAATTTTTATTATTATTATCATTACAATTATTATTAATATTTTCTTCAGTCTATGTAAGTCCCCCCCCAGTTTTAACTGATGGTTTTCACTTGTGTCTGAGTGACAGCAAGTCTCTTCAGGTCTCTAAGACTCTTCTAAGTAGCTGATTTTAATAGTGCTATGGTCTAAATTGTCTCAATTCTCCCTTTCATTTCCTGTTCCTCAGTCTCTTTTCTAGGCCTTTGGGAACCATTCAAAGGGCATCAACTACAATTAATATCACAGTCACTTTCACAGCTTTTAGCCCTGAGGCAAGATCCAGGTATTTGTTTATTTTTTCACTTTCTTTAATTTTCACTCCTTATTCTGCTGGAATGGTAAAATCTATTAATTGACAAGTTCTTTCTTCTTTGCTCATTAACTCAAGATCTGATCTTCTGATGGGATAGGGTGATCTGTTTGTATCTCAAAGTCCCAAAGAATTTTATGTGTCTCATTTACTTGGATGGATTCTGGTTTGTGCATATACCATTTGATAGCATGGTCAAATTTTATCTCTTTCCCAATTCCTGGTGGATCACCTTTCCTACCCAGTGATATTTACTCTTGTATTCCTTTTATTAATAGTTTGCTGCATTTGCTTATTATGTGATTAACCATTTCATCTTTGTCACCACATGACTTAGACTTGCTATTCTTTTACATATTATCAATTTATTAACGTTACATTTTTTAGAATTTATTAATATGAGTTTCTAAATAGATAAATTGATAAATATATAGATAGATCTGTATGTAGGTATGTAAATAGATATGTTTATAATATTCATCTGCCTTCTGTCTGATGATTGTGTTTTTTATTCACATGAATCTTTTAGCTACAGAATTATGAGGATAGTGAATTAATAGTTTTAGTACTCACTAGCATTTGAGCACTTTTATTATTTATCCAACATTTGCTTTGTACAGTTTATTTTACCTACTTGACAACAATGTTCCTTGAGCTATTTTTGGTCAGGATTAGTATTTGCATATGTACTCTGTCCAACTTTTAGGATGTGTCAATGGTGCAAAGAAAGCTTGTGTACATGCAAATAGCACAAGGTTTCAGTCTCCACAAACAGACAAAACCCACATCTTTTTACTACATTCTGAGAACTATATTCAAGCTTTGTTATGATGCAACTATTTATGCCGCTTCTTAGCTGTCATTCAGAAAATTCATCAAGAAGGCAAAGTCAGAGAATGCAAAAGTAATAAATGAAAAGATCTTATTGTAAACTGTCCTTAAGAGCACAAATATCTCTGTTTTCAAATGTTTTCATTGAAAAGTAGATAAACCATAGTGTTAAAATTGAAGCAAAGTTGCTACCTTATTTGAAAAAAGTAATAATTTTAATCAGAAAAATAGTCTATTATTTAATCATAGTTCGGAATATTTAATCATTTTTCAGAATTTTTATCCATGAATATTAACTAAATATATTTTTTTCAGGACCTTTATTCAAGAATGTTTTTTTAAATTGATTTATCGCAAAAATTATTTTCATCAAGCAAATCAAACAGAGTGCTTTTGATTTCAACAGAAGTCTGTCATCAAATTTCTGGTGGCTGAGGAGTACAAACCATATGATATTTACAGAAGAATGTGTAATGTGTACAAAGAAGCATGTTTTAGTGAAAAAAAAAATGTCTACAAATCTGCTAAATTATTTAATGAAGGTTAAAATAGTATATGAGATGAAGACAGGCCAAGCTGGCCCTAAATAGTGTGCACAGTCTCTGTTATATATACATAATTTTTTTTTAAAGCTGGAAACATACATACATAAGAATGAAATAAATAAATGAATCCTAGAAAAATACAAATCTCTTCGTGGACCTACTCATTTTGATATATTATATATATATATATATAGAGAGAGAGAGAGAGTACAAGAGAGAGAGAATGAGAGAGAGTACAAGAGAGAGAGAGAGAGAGTACAAGAGAGAGAGAGAGAGAGAGAGAGAGAGTACAAGAGGTAACTGTATCAGTTAAAAGAATTTGATCAGTACAGAGAAAAAGAATATTGTACAGGTTTCACAAATGGCCATAGCAAAATCTATTTGTGACCTTGGTTTCATATACTGTAGTAATAATCTAGGACAATCTTTCTTTTCATTTTCACAGTCACAAAGGTTTTGATAGAATCTCATATATATATATATATATATATATATATATATATATATATATATATATATATATTTCTTTTTTTTCCCCCATTTTTGGGTTTTTTTTTTATTCTCCCTCACTCTTTTGTTGTCAACTACCTTTACCTATTCCTCGCTACTGCTTACTGTCACTGCATTTCTTTGAAGAGACATGACCAAAAAAAGGTTCCTTTTTAAAAACAATGTATGCTCAACATAAAGCTATTCTAAAAAATATGTATATATATATATATTATTTAAAGTTTAAATCTAATTCAATAAAAAATCTGTAATTTAGGTCTAAATATAATTAAAAAATCATTAATTAAAGAAAAGTTTTTTTAAAAAAACAATCTTACTACATTGCTAACCGAAATTTAAATTTAAAACGGAAGTGGGCTTAATGAAGAGGTAACTCTTCACCCATCTTCTATCCCCTCCCACTATCCCCTCCCACTCCTATGTGTCTATTCTAGTTTTTTTTATCAAAAAGATCTGAAGAAGTCCTGTTACTTTTTTCGTGTTTTTGGAAATTTCAAAAATGTGTAACAGGCTTGAAATAAATTTATAATCCTATGTGACCGGTTTCGTTGTTTTTCTTAAAGAAAGTATATATATATATATATATATATATATATATATATATATATATATATATATATATATTTATGTATGCATATATTAAACAGACTCACACTAAGACACACATATTTATGATTCACTG
The DNA here is from genome assembly GCA_963585895.1 of Sepioteuthis lessoniana. Classification (NCBI taxonomy): domain Eukaryota; kingdom Metazoa; phylum Mollusca; class Cephalopoda; order Myopsida; family Loliginidae; genus Sepioteuthis; species Sepioteuthis lessoniana. Next base: position 79,421,156 of record OY757925.1, on the reverse strand, counting down.
ATTTTCCTTTTTCATTGTCAAAGTCACAAAGGTTTCAATAGAATTTCATATTTATCTATTTCTCTCAATACGTACATGTTTATATGTGTAAAACTCAATAACTGACATTGTACAAATGATAGAATCATTTTGTGAAACCTCTTGAACTTTCATTCTTGATTTCTATTTTAACAATATTATACTTCATTGTGATTGATATTGTTGTTGATATATTTTAGAACTGCTTCAAGAATTTATGAATGCATCATGTATGTATGTTTGTATTTTTTATGTGTGTGTGTTAGTTTTTGTGTGTGAAGTTTACATTCAATAAATAAGGGGAATTTTTTTTTAACAAAGTAAAATTTTTTTTTTTTCAGAATTTTTATTCACTATGCATTTTTTAAACAAAAATTATTTTATTTCATTATTTGTTTTGAGGTTATTCAAATTGGTGGCAAATCAATCAGAGTGCTCTTGATTTGAACAGAGGTCTGTCATCAAATCTTTGGTGGCTGAGAAGTATAAACCATGTGAAATTTACAGAAGAATGTGTGATGTGTACATAGAAGCATGTTTTAGTAAAAAAGTTTACAAACAGGCTAAATTATTTAAAGAAGATTATGGAGGTTGGTAGGTTACTTAGATTAACCCCAATAAAACAAAAGGCAAAAGGAAATTAAAACAAAATGTCAATAAGCTGTAAAATAAGAATTTTTATATAACAAAATTACAATTATTCAAAAGTCTTTGTTTTATAAATGTGTGAGAGTTCTTGGTGACTGAGTGGATATTTTAGTCAATAATTCAAGTTTAAAAAAAAGACATTAAGAATATTAGTTATAAAAGAGATACTTAAATTTCTTTGAGTAGGCATGGGAAACAATATTTATAAGGTGTAGTGGTGATGTGGTAGGAAAATGTTAGTCCCTAGGTGCTGAATCATAGTTGTCTATTGTAGAGGCGTCACTCTGTCTGTTGGAGTTGGGAACACTGTCTGTTGGCCAAAAAGCTCTCTATTTATGAGTGTTAAGTGGATCAAAAGGCTGAAAACATCTTTTATTTTGGGTGCAAACACTTTCGGTCGGTTCGTGATTTTTTATTAATTTTTTCTTTCTTTGTTTGACCAGAACGATGCATCAAGCTGGGTGCACACAACCTTATTTCTGTCATTTTTACTGATAACATCTTCAGGTGAACATCCGGTTCTCTACACTACAAGGGTCAAAATAGTATATGAAATAAAGATTGGCCAGGCAGCCCCAAAATGGTAAACATACCTGAAATGGTGGATTTAGTGAATGCGCTCACTTGACTGACAAAAATTACAGTAGAGGACATTTCTAAACATCTGAGGATTTCTGTGGGTACAGCACAGAATTATGCATGATGATTTTGTCTTTCCTAAGGTTGATTGTTGATGGGCTACCAAAATATTGATGCTAGTGCATAAGGCGGCATACTGCAGCAAGAACAATAGAAACCATCAATCAATTTGGTTGGGTACAGCTGCCACATCCTCCCAACAGTCCACATCTGACCCCCTTTGATTTCCACATGTTTGGTCCTACCCTCAAAGAATTTCTATATGGAACAAAGTTTTCAAGCAATGATTAAGTCAAGAGCACCATAAGAAAATAGCTAAAATCTTGTTATGGGACCGTTACCTACCCATTGATGGACTCTTCCAAATCCTATATTAATCGAGAACCAAGTACTCTCATCAGATGAATGGTCAGCCGGTTGTAGAGATTGGATATTCGACTGACTAGTAAGTCGAGCTTATGCTACCACTTTTCTCTGTATCTTGTTACTACAATATATCCTTAACCTTATACCGTGTTCCGAGTTATTTTTTCGTGGTCCCAAATTTGGTCCACATCAAATCCTCAGTTGAAAGATTTCTGAAGAAATAAAAAAAAGCTTCTTTTTCAATGGAAAAAATGTGTTTTAAAGAATGAAGATTATTTTGGAAAATTTAGCAAAAGTTTTTTTTTCCAGGGTGAAATGTGAGTTATTATAAGATTTACCATTGTGAATAAGTCTTATATATAATGCTTCAGTTTTGATACTTTCTGAATACACCTCATATTGCCAAAACTTTACCCACACACAGTTATTTTTTATTTGCTATCATGGCAAGCCCCCAACATGCTTACAAACATTAGACAAAAAAAAAAAAAGAAGAAATCCTATGTAACAAATCATTCAACGTAAGAATAATAACATGTTTAACACGAGCTCAAAATAGAACCAGTTCATAACACATTTAAGTTTATGTTTAAGATTGTTTAAATTATCTGATTTCTATGAATGTATGAGTGTTTGTGAGTATATAATATATATAAATAATATATATATATATATATATACACACAAAACTATAAATAAAATATATATATATATATATATATATACACATAAGTATAAAACTAAAAAGCAATGTGAAAAGCAAATGTTAACATTAAATGAGAAAACTTTCAAATAGGACAGCATAAAAAATCTAAAAAAGCATTACACACATTTTTCTTGCTTATATTAAGTTTCTTGTGGTAAAAAATTGTCCCATTCAGTTATCTGATAATTGTGACAATTTTTCCCACATTAAATGTTTACTAACAGCAATAAGAACATGAGATATTGTCTTTTTTGTTTGCATCTATCTATCTATCTATCTATCTATCTATCTATCTATCTATCTATCTATCTATCTCTGTAGATATTTATTTATCTATCGATCTTGGTCAGATCAAATCTATCTATCTATCTATCTATCTATCTATCTATCTATCTATCTATCTATCTATCTCTGTAGATATTTATTTATCTATCGATCTTGGTCAGATCAAATCTATCTATCTATCTATCTATCTATCTATCTATCTATCTATCTATCTATCTCTGTAGATATTTATTTATCTATCGATCTTAGTCAGATCAAATCTATCTATCTATCTATCTATCTATCTATCTATCTATCTATCTATCTATCTATCTATCTATCTATCTATCTATCTCTGTAGATATTTATTTATCTATCGATCTTGGTCAGATCAAATCTATCTATCTATCTATCTATCTATCTATCTATCTATCTATCTATCTATCTATCTATCTATCTATCTATCTATCTCTGTAGATATTTATTTATCTATCGATCTTAGTCAGATCAAATCTATCTATCTATCTATCTATCTATCTATCTATCTATCTATCTATCTATCTATCTATCTATCTATCTCTGTAGATATTTATTTATCTATCGATCTTAGTCAGATCAAATCTATCTATCTATCTATCTATCTATCTATCTATCTATCTATCTATCTATCTATCTATCTATCTATCTCTGTAGATATTTATTTATCTATCGATCTTGGTCAGATCAAATCTATCTATCTATCTATCTATCTATCTATCTATCTATCTATCTATCTATCTATCTATCTATCTATCTATCTGCGTTTGTGTGTGTAGTTGGGCAGCTGTCTTTCATTTAAGCATGTTTGATTAAATAATAAAGACACATTTTGTCTATATAGCTTTATTAAGATCCTTTCAAGTTTCTTGACAAGTATCAGGAAACATGAAAATATTTAATAAAATTATATAGACAAAATGTGTCTTTATTATTTAACCAAATATGCTTATATATATATATATATATATATATATATATATATATATATATTAGTATCATTTAGAATTTTTATGAATCTATTAAGGCGTACTTATCAATAAGAAATATTTTATATAAATGTATTATTTAAATTGTATATCGATTTTTGGCATACTAATGAATAAATAATACACTCTCTATATATACCTATATACAAATATACATATGTACAAATATGTATGTACATACATATATACAAATGCATATATATACATGTATTCATGTTTATATACATATGTATATAGATATATACTAATATTTACATATACAAGTAAATACATATATGTATACAAATATATATATATATATATATGCATACATACATATATATATATATAAAGTGATACTTGTATATATATATATATATATATATATATATATATATATATATATATACACACATATGCGTATATAAATATACGCATACACATTTATACATATGCATATTCATATACCGATATTGATACGTTTACACATACATAGGTACATATGCATATATTTATACATACATACATGCATGTATATCGACATATATATCTATACATATGAATATACATATATATATATATGAATATGTATATATATATATATATATATATGTATATGTATATTCGAATATATATATGAATGTTTACACATAGATGTTTATTCATTAATATACTTGTATACATAAACACATATATAGATTTATGCTTAAATACATATATATAAGCATGTAAATATGCATAAAACTATATATACATACATATAGCATGGCATATATATATACATATATATATATATATATATATATATAGTATTCTTGGTCCAGTTAAACCGGAGTTTTTTCGTGTTTTTGGAAATTTCAAAAATGCGTAACAGGATTGAAATAAATTTATAATCCTATGTGACCGGTTTCGTTGTTTTTCTTAAAGTATATATATATATATATGGCATAAATTTTGATAACCAATATGGTATATATGTAGATATATATGGATAATCAAATAAAATGATGACTGTTTAGATTTTCTGTTTACTTGGTAACATTTCTCGGGGTAATGTACAAGTATTTGTTCTAGTTTATTAAGGATCAGTAAGAATGTAACCCGCTAACCTTTTATTATTAAAGGGACATGATTCATGACTGTTTCAGCCAAATATCAAAGTAAACAGTAACACAATCTACACCAGCAGGTGTAATGGTAAGCAAGCTAGACTAGCAAACTTACATGAATAAGTTTTAGTCTCATTGGATGCCCCACTCATATGGTCTTGAGCCACATCTTAGCAAAAAGCTTTGTAAATTACTACACCAGTAGCTATTTGTACTCAGTTCATTAACTCCATTGGATAGAAGTAGTTTTTAGAAGGAAAGTACTATTTTTCCTAGTAGTCACTACTATACTCCACATTTTTGTCAGCATTGAACAAATAGTGCTATGTTGTAGAAAACCTGCTCCATAAAATAGTGCTATATGTTTACCAAGCCCACCACACAAGCAGGATGTGACAAAAGGTCAGTTTTTTCAGCAGTGTTTGACAGATTTGAATTCAGATTTTTCCTTCTCCTAGACTAGTTGCTATACCAAAGCTTAAGAGCCCAGTCTACTCAACTATTTTATCCATAGCTGGAGGGTGAATAGTTGGATTGGGGCGGGGGTGTTCTCATGGTGTAATGGTTAAAGTGATGGACTGCGGGATCGTAGTAAGCGAGTTCATACTCCAGTCGCGCTATTACGTTCACTTTCGGGCAAATATCCTTGGGAAAGGTATGAAACCCCTTATCCTCCCAGCTATGGGTTAAATAGTACCACTACTGTTCTTCTCGGAGAATGGCTTTGGCATTAAATAACCTACAAAGAGTTGATGTGCCATTAAACAAAGAAACCAAACAAAGAATAGTTAGATTCATGCCTTTCTCCCAAGGTATTAGTGCAATGTGAAACATAAATAGACTTATCCAGGCTCCATTTCCTACAATGCAATCCATTACATCATGAGCCCCCACCCCCATATGCAATGCTGTTATTGTGGTCCCATATCTTTTGTAGTTTTCATGAAAATCAATATGGTGCATTACCTTTGGAATGCTCATCATATGTGTATGTCTTTCCTATCTCCTTCAATTTTTCCTGTTGAATAATGAATAATTAATATATGAGCAAAAAACATTGCTATAAGGTTAGTATAACAGAATTGACAAAAGGTTAATAAAATGGGGCCCAAGAAATAACAAGCATGGTGTGAAAAAAGCAGGCAAAAGATGGAGAGATGAAATAGAGGAGTTTGATAACACAAACAATACCCCTGAACTATATTATCATTAATTATTTTGACACACACACATATCTATATATATATGTAGCCTTAAGATTAAAGCTTTGTATTTTTTAAATTTGTATAATATGTGCAAATCTGAGTGACAGTCAAGACATTTAAACTTAGTCAAGTGCCAAACTTGAAAGATTATATATATATATATATATATATATATATATATATATACACATATGTTAGTATATATATATATATATGTCAGTTGTTATATATATATATATATATATATATATATATATATATGTGAGTTAATATATATATATATATATATATATGTTAGTAGATATATATACATATATATATGTTAGTATATATATATATATATATATATATATATATATATGTATATATATATATGAACACGACACGAGTTCAAATCCTGGACGAAACTCATTGCATTTCACATAGCACTAATACCCTTGGGAAAGGTATGAATCCAATTATTCTCCCTCCAGCTATGGGTAAATAGTAGGGCAGACTAGGTTCTTCAGCCTTGGTTAGGCAACTAGTCTAGGAGAAGGAAAACTGAATTCAAACCTGTTAAACTCCGCTTAAAAATTGACCTTGTGTCATATCCTGCCCAAGTAGAGGGGTTGGTAAATAGGATATATATATATATATATATATATATATATATATATATATATATATATATACACTCATAGAAACATACACACACAGTTTTTTTTTGTTTATTATGTAAATGGAATTTGTGGTTTGGAAATTATCATGTTATTCTGATCATTCATCTATTTTTCCTAATATTCTATATTTACCAATCCCTCCGCTCGGGCAGGATATGACACAAGGTCAATGATTTTAAGCGGAGTTTAACAGGTTTGAATTCAGAGTTTTTCCTTCTCCTAGACTAATATTCACCAGATTTATTTGAGGGTAAAATACTTAGACTTTTCCTTAATAATTAGCATGGTGGAGGCAGACTTCCATAAAAGATCTCTACACAATTCAAAATTAGTGCTAATATTTATCATTTGTAAGAGCTATGTCCTATTTATAGTATTTATTGATGGGATCAAATAAATATTGCAGTTTTTATATATATTGCTATATTTATATACTTATATGATGATAAACATAGCACCTATCGCATAAATGGGATAAAGACACTTAATTGTTGAATGCAAAAAGCACAGCAGCAGTTTAAACAAAAAGTTTGAGATGTTTTGATCTGAAAATTCTGTTGAAAAATAGAAGCAAACTCTTCTTTTTTTTTTTGAATTTTTTTAGCAAAGGCCGCAGAAAAATGGAAGTTTAATGAGATCTGTATGTATTAATTACTAAATATTCCTATAAAAAATGTATTTTAAATAATATTTGTATTTGAATGATGGTTTACTTACCTGCGTGCAGGAAAATATTCTCTAAGTTCAGCTTTTAAAACTATTTTTCTCTCCTTATACAGTTGACTGATTTATTCTGTTTCTCTCTCTGCTTTTATATTTGCTATGAATAACACTGTCAACTGTTTGAAAACAAGTTTTAAGTAAAGGTGAACTTAACCTGAAATCATATTCTCACTGATGAGTAATGTCGAGAGTGATAGCATTTTCTAATTGTTAATAATCTTTAGTATTTCCAAAGGACCAATTTTTGAAATATCTGATATTTGAAATACATTCACAGTGGACTTAATGAGCCATTTTGATGACATTTGGACTGAACATTAGACAAAAAAATATTATAAACTATGCAATGTTTAGTCTGGTTTGTTTTTATTGAATATCAAGCATTATTAGTTATTTAATCATATTTACCAACCCCTCTGCTCGAGCAGGATATGACACAAGGTCAATTTTTAAGCGGAGTTTACAGGTTTGAATTCAGAGTTTTCCTTCTCCTATTATTGGTTATTTAATGCCGAATCTTGTTTTTACGTGTATATTAAATATGATTTGTAAACACATTTTGTAGATACACACAGTTAAATGATTAAACACTTCTATTTCTAACAATTCAGTTCAGCATAAGTCAACAAAATTAAATGGTTCCAAGTATTGCTATGTATCACTAATTTTGTGTTGTGGTAAAGGTAGCCAACAACTAACAATTATATTAAACATCAGTTACTTTTTACACACAGTAAAATGATCAAACAATTTAATTTAGTATAAGTCATTTGTTTGCACTCAGTTTAAACCTCAAACAGTTTTATTTGACCCATAGATAGGTCTTGATCAGATGCTACCACTCTGGGCCAGAGTGGACCTGAGAGTGATGGCAATGAAGGGGTACTCTGCATTCTCCAAAGTTCCAGCCTTACTGGAGCCTCACCATCAGATAGTTTAATGTCATATTCAGGTCACACATTGGTGGGGGGTCTTACCCCTCCGCAGAAATGTAGTCAGTATATTCTACAGCCCCAGCCAACTGGGCTAGAACACATGTTTATGGGCCAAAATTTCTCTAGGAAACCATTTATAACCGCTAAATAGCCCTATGTTGGGTTTGCTTTAGTCTTCAAGTTATAACAAAAGGCCATCATGTTGCACCATCTGAAGCCACCTTTCAGCCAATTTTTTGATCCCATGCTGATACCAGTTCTTGTCCTTTGAGGAAAAGGACTTCTTTTACTGAAGCTTCTACCTCATCTTTGTTGTTGAAGTACAAATATTGTAAAACTTTTGACTCATCCTCGTATGTATGTATATGTGCCTGTACATATATATATATATATTTATATGTATGTGTTATATAATATATATATGAAAACATATATATATATATATATATTATACATTCATACTGTGTTTGTATATATACATATATAACCATATATACATACTGTGTTTGTGTGTGTGTATATATATATATATATATATATATATATATATATATATTGTATTTTATATAAAGTAGATCTTTAAAAAATTAAAATAGATCTGAATCTCTTGACAGTTTATTTTTATGTGATCTTAGAAATTTTCTGTCTAAGAAAATGCAGGATCTTTTCAGATTTTTACGTACTTGCACAAATTAAGATAATTACTATTAATATACAAGGAAAGATTGGCATTGTGAAATATTTGGAACTTAAAACTCTTCGTTGAGAATAAATGAAGATGAATGAAAGAACAATTGTTTCAAAACAGTTTGAATGAATCTCAAAAGAGTTTTATGTATATTTTTTGGTAGTTTAAAGTGACAGGATTAGAAAGAGAGAAAAAAATTAGAGTGGATATAAAAGAAAGTTATAGAGAAGAAGAAGGAAGAAAAATGGAAGGAAAGTAAGTTATGTGGAATTACACACAATTCAAGGTTTGGTTTGGTTTGGTTTCTTTGTTTAATGGCATATCAACCTTTGTAGGTTATTTAATGCCAAAAGCCATTCTCCTAGAAGAACAGTAGTGGTACTATTTAAACCATAGCTGGGAGGATAAGGGGGTTCATACCTTTCCCAAGGGTATTTGCCTGAAAATGAACGTAATAGCATGACTGGAGTATGAACTCGCTTACTACGATTCTGCAGTCCATGGCTTTAATCATTACACCACGAGGACACTCCCCCACACAATTCAAGATTGGCATAAATATCTGTAATATGTAAAAAATTCTGTCCAATTTATTGGACATTGGCAAGATCTAGAATATAAATATCACAAAACAATGTCCAATAGATAGGGCTGAAATTGTTTAGGAAGGAAATTTTGAACAATTTTATATCATCAAGAACCAAACATTTGCACTTTGTGAAAACTAGAGAAAATCATTAAAAAATATTAAAACTAGTCAAGTCTAAAATTTTTAATAAACTTATTTACATAAAAGATAGCTGCTAAAATGTATCTAATACCAGGGTAATTCAATAAATTAGGGGAAATTTTTTGACTGAGGAGGGACCTATTATAGATATGAGAGTAATTCAATAAATTAGGGGAAATTTTTTGAATAAGGAGGGACCTATATATACAAGGTTGATTCAATAAATAAAGGGAGATTTTTTTAACTAGGGCCTAAATTTTGGTCAACTTGTTTTATATCATGATCTTTCTCTAAGTTGAAAATATAGGATCTGTTTTGACAGTCTGTGGTCCTTAAGTCTGTTCAAATGGCCAGGCCATTAGAGGTTGCATTGGGTGAGTATATCATATATGTCAGAGAGTTTAGATTTCTCCAGGATAAATTTATTTGGGAAATGCTGCTACTACTTGACATTTAGTATTATGCACGAGTGACACATCATATTTTTTCTATCTATTCTTCACTTTATTTATCTATTAATTTGTTTTATTTTATAAGATTCTATACAGTGAGATACTTAGCATTTGTACATCAATATCTCATTCTTTCATTGTTTTGCTTTCTTTCAAAATTACATAGAAGTAAATTTTGCAACAATTACAGTACATGGCTTTATAGTACACTAAAATATTAATCTAAGTTATGGTTTGGTTTGGTTTGGTTTCTTTGTTTAATGGCATATCAACCTCTGTAGGTTATTTAATGCCAAAGCCATTCTCCTAGAAGAACAGTAGTGGTACTATTTAACCCATAGCTGGGAGGATAAGGGGTTTCATACCTTTCCCAAGGGTATTTGCCCGAAAGTGAACGTAATAGTGCGACTGGAGTACGAACTCGCGTACTACGATTCCGCAGTCCACCGCTTCAACCATTACACCATGAGGACACCCCCTCTAAGTTATGCTAAAACTTGTTAGGATCAATAAACAATCAGAGACTTTATATATGAATGCATTTATTTAGTTTTTCCTTTATTCTCTATAAAAGTAAATTAATGAGTTATTTTAATACATTTGTAAGTGTGGTGTCTCAAACACTAACATATATTTTACCATTTACTTCCACTGTTAGTTCTTGCCCAGTCAGCTGGGGCTGTAGAATACACTGACTGCAACTCTGCTGCGGGGTAAGACCCCCCATCCCCAATGAGTGTCCTAGATATGACACTAAACAATCTGATGGTGAGGTTCCAGTGATGCTGAGGCTTTGGAGAATGCAGAGCACCCCTTCATTGCCATTGCTCCCAGGTCCACCCTGGCCCAGAGTGGTAGCACCTGATAGGGCCCTATCTATGGGTTAAATAGAACTAACGGCATACTTATGCTAAACTGAATTATTTGACAAAACTGAATTATTTGAAATAGAAATGTTTTTGACAATTAAACCATACTTACATTTAAACTGCGTGCTTATGCTAAACTGAATTATTTGAAATAGAACTGTTTTTTGACATGGAAACTGTATTTACACTAAACTGATTTGTTTGATATAGAACTGTTTTGACATTTAACTGCGTATAAACAAAATCAGTATCTATACTAAACTGAATTAGCTGAATAAGAACTGCTTGACTAAACTGAATAGCTTGAAATAGAAATGTTTTTCACAATTAAACTGTACTTACATTTAAACTGCACACTTATCCTAAACTGAATTGTTTGAAATAGAACTATTTTCATAAAAATGGATTTGGTGTTAAATAACCTACAAAACTCTAACAACCAACCAACAACCACTGTTGATTCATTATACAGGATTACTTTATGATTTAGCATAGTTATTATTATTATTATTATTATTATTATTGTTATTAACAACAACAACAACAAAAAATAATGATAATTGTAGGAATGGTTCCCTGAGGAACAGAAGGAGGCCGTGAGTAGACCAGAGGTACCGGAGATCTACTATACATTGATCAACACATCTTCAAGAACAGCAAAACGAGATGGGAAAATATAGCGATGGCATGGATTGACTAAACAAAGGAATATGATATGGTCCTGCAAAATGTCCCAAAATGTACAAAATATCTGTCGAAGTCATAAAGTTTACTGAAAATACCATGGAAAACTGTAGAGTGAAACTGACAGCAGGAGGAAAAGGCTTAACTGAGGGGAAAATCCAGTGGGATCTCCCTGGGAGATGTTCTATGATAATTACTATTTTTAATTGTGATTATGCCATTTAATCATATTCTTAGGAAATGCACAGGCAGATACAAGCTTCATTAATTGCAAGAAAAAATCAACCACTTTAATGCACATGGACAACATCAAATTGTTTACGAAAAATAAAAAAACAATTGGAAATCCTAGTACAGGCTGTGAGAATATACAGTCAAGATATAGGGATAGAATTTGTTATAGAAAAATGGGCTATACTTATAATGAAAAGGAGAAAGCGACATATGACAGAAAGAAAAGAAGTACCTAATCAAGATAAAATCAAAATGCTTGGAGAAATGGTAACCTTGATATATTTGGGAATATTGGAAGCAGACACCACGAAACAGGCAGAGATGAAAGGAAAAATAAAAAAGAATACCCCAAGAGAACAAGAAAATTACTCAAAACCAAACTACATTGCAGAAATCTCATCAAAGGGATAAATACCTGGACTGTCCCCACCTTGTAAGATACTTGGAACCATTTTTAAAGTGGACAAGAGAGGAACTTAAACAAATGGACCTGAGAACAAGAAAACCCATGATGGTGCATAAGGGTTTACATGACAGAGATGACGTAGACATACCGTATGTGTCAAGAAAAGAAGGAGGAAGAGGACTTGACAGCATTCAAGATAATGTCAACGCACTGATACAACGACTGGAAGACTACATAAAAAAACGCAGAGGAAGACTGATTACAGTGACCAAAAACAATACCGACAAGCATCAACAGAACAAAAATAACCAGAAAACAAAAATAGGAAAACAATTGTAAAGATATTTCAAGTGACAAATAAGAGAAATCTCACATAAGAAAACTTGGATGTGACTAAGAAAGAGATACCTTAAAAGAGAAACTGAATCTCTTCTGATAACTGCACAAAACAATGCCATAAAGATTCTGTCAAAGCAAGAATAAACAAGATGCAACAAAATAGCAGATGTAGATTATGTGGTGATAGAGACAAAATGATCAATCACATAATAAGTGACTGTAGTAAATTAGCACAAAGAGAGTATAAGACTAGACACAACTGGATGAGGTACGTGATACACTTGGAATTGTACCAGAAGTTTAAATTTAACCATCCGAATAAATGGTATATTCACAACCCAGAATCCATCTTGGAGAATAAGACACACAAAATTCTCTGGGATTTTGAGATAAAAACTGATCATCTAATCTCAGCCAGATGACCAGATCTGACCAAGTGATGGTCAACAAAAAAAGAGAACCTGCCAAATATTGTATTTAGCTGTTCCAGCTGACCACTGGGTAAAACCGAAGGAAAGCAAAAATAGAGATAAGTACCAAGACTTTGAAAGTGAACTGAAAAAATTATGGAACATGAAAATGACAGTGGTACCAATTGTAATTGGTGCCCTGGGGACAGGTCATGAAAGAGTTAGTACAGGGCCTGGAGGACTTGGAAATTAGAGGACGAGCAGAGACCATCCATACTTCAGCATTGTTGAGATCAACCAGAATACTAAGAAGAGTCTTTGAGAATTCAGGAGACTTATTATCACTCAGACTCCAGTGGAAAACCATCCACCAACACTGGTGTGAAGAACTCTTAAATGGAGATGATGATGATGATGATGATGATGATGATGATAATAGCAGCAGTAGCAGTAATTATCGTAGTAATAATAATAATAGCTCTTATATATTTGACTTAGTGAATCTATACAAATAAGCTTAACATGGGTTTGCTACAATGAGTTTGAGTGAAAAGACAGTCCATGAATTTGAAAGATAATGAATCTCCTGTTAAGAAAAAGTGAAGAACATCATGGTGACAGTCTTCTGGGACATGAAAAGCCATTCATTATTGATTTCTTTGATGAAAAGTGCAGCTGTAAAGAATGCTTCCGACTACCCACTGTTTTAGAAAAATTCACCATGCCAAATGAATGACCCTCATATATATATATATATATATATATATATATATATATATATAGTAAGTTGGCCAACCATAGTCAAGTACGACCTGAAGGCTCTCTTTTCAATATCTACCACTGTAGGGGAGGGTGCAACACCTTTCTCTGGATTCTCCCACTTACCCTTGATCTGTACCTTATAATGCTGAGTCTTAAGCAAAGAGGCATCAAGTACCATTTTTTGAGTCTTTGGTATGAATTGATCTGGGATTGAACACTGGTCTCCTGGACCATTAGTAAACACTCTAACTATTATATCAATGGTCCAGTTCAAATATTTATATATGTATATGTATGTATGTATGTGTGTGTGTGTGTGTGTGTGTGTGTGTGTTTCAACTATGAAATAAGGTAATGATGAAGCCGAATGAAAACTTATGACTGTGAGTTGTTGTCAATCCTCATATGAGCTTGTACTGAACACATTTTATTTTAAAGTTAAAATATATTATGATATTGCTCTCTTTTTTTGGGCATAGATTTTACATATTAAAAACACTTTTAGCATTAAATTTTTATCATAATAGGATATATATATATATATATATATATATATATATATATATATATATATATATATAGTATTATTCGGTTCAGTTAAACTGGAGTTGGGAGGAATTCCATCAGGACAAAAAACATTCAACAGTGAACATTTAAATTTTTCTGGTAAAGAGCTCAATGTAACAGACATTACAGAGCAATAATTTCTATAGGAAAAACAAAAACCAGTCACATTAGGATTATAAATTCATTTCCATCCTGTTATGTGTTTTTGATAAAATCAAAAAACACGAAAAAAATTAACAGGACTTCTTCAGATCTAATCGATAAAATAAATTTAATTAATTTATTCAATAAATTTGATAAATTTATAATCCTAATGTGACTGGTTTTTGTTTTTCCTATAGAATATATATTTGTCTGACACAAGACAATGACATTACATCCATTTTTGACACTAACCTCCTTTTTTTTTAAATGACTAAGAGTCCATTGAAAAAATATAAAAACTTTTTTCTCTCCATTGTGTGATGGCTATCTGAAGAGGTTGGTTTCTTTTATTGAGTTGCCAGCTAAAATAAATTTATAAGAGCCAAACAACAGTTTGTTGAGTTTTTTCAATTATATGAAAATTTGCTCAGTGAGAAATTGATATAATTATTATCATACACAGAGCACTCCTGGAGATTTATAAGAATTCTCTTATATATTATCAAATAGAATCATTCCCAACTCATATTCTTTGGATATTTTAAACATATATTCATGATGCTTCTAAATATAGCTTATGTACATGTTTATTTGTTTATATATATAAGCATTCTATAAGTTTCCAGACTTTTTTGTACAGGCATTTACAATTGTTATAGACTCTTGAAAATTCTGTATGTTATTGCTATACATCTTATGAGATGACTGACCAATTTTTATGATTTCAGGTTCAAATGAACAGCTACAGCAGCAATTGGAATACACCCTACTAAAGCCTGATTATCACAGCTGGTGAATTTCAAAAATGCAATCTGGACATGAGGACACTTTAGAAGAACGATATGCAATAAAATTCTGTTTTAAACTTGGAAAAAATGCCATAGAAATGTATGGAATGCTTCAGACTGCTTTTGGAGCATCTTGCATGAATCGAGTATCAGTTTTTGAGTGGCATAAGAGATTCAAGGAAGGCAGGGAGTCTGTGAGGGATGATGAGAGGTGTGGAAGGAGTAAGGAAGTCAATACACCAGAGTTGATTGGCCAAAGGGTTAGGGTTACTATGTTGAGATTTTAAGGGAGTTCAGGAAGAGATTCCATCAGAAGAGGCCAGCGCTCTTCAAATCGGATCAGTGGCATTTTTACCAGGACAATATACCAGTCCACAACTCCATCCTTATCACAGACTATTTGAGCAAGTGGGCATCAAGACAGTTCCTCAGCTTCCCTATAGTCCAGACGTTGGTCCCTGTGACTTTTGGTTATTCCCTAAGCTCAGAGGCTGTCGTTATGAGACAATTGAGTTGATGAAAGAGGCTGTGACGAAGGTCATTGACACGCTCACACAAGAGGACTTCCATGGGGTCTTCCAGAAGTTGTTGGAACGATACAACAACATTGCAGCTGGAGGAGATTACTTCGAAGGGGACTAGAGTTTCATGTGTGTACTATCAAGAAACGTTCCCATATGAAAAAAGTCTGGGATCTTATTTAATGATCCTCGTATATATATATATATATATATATATATATATATACTCTCTGAAGTACCTGGTCCATGACTGGACTAAAAGGATTTTAGGAACATCTTTAAGTTAGAAAAGAAGAAGAGAGGGATAAACTAAGAATCAAAAAAGTATCCGTGTTTGTAATTAAAAGATTTCACTAGTTAATTCTTTTATTTTATAAATTGTTTTATTTTTTTTTTTCTTCTTTTTTAGTTTATATTTAAATAGCCCAGTTAGCTGGGGCTGTAGATTACACTGGCTGCATCTCTGCAGAGGGGTAAGACCCTTCCAATGAGTATCCTGGATATGACACTAAATAGTATCTCCAGTCCTGGAGTTTTGGGGAATGTAGAGTATCTTTTCATAGTCATTACTGGTTTGCTTTGATTTCTTTGTTTAATGGCATATCAACCTTTGTAGGTTATTTAATGCCAAAGCCATTCTCCTATAAGAACAGTAGTGGTACTATTTAACCCATAGCTGGGAGGACAATGGGGTTCGTACCTTTCCCAAGGGTATTTGCCCGAAAGTGAACATAATAGCGTGACTGGAGTACAAACTCATTTATTACGATTCCACAGTCTATCACTTTAACCATTGCACCACTAGGACCCCCCCCCATAGTCATTACTACCAAGTTTGCTATGATCTGAAGTTGTAGTGCTTGTTAGGGTCATATCTATGGGTCAAGGAGAGCTGTTTAACCATTTAACTTTAAGTAAACAAATCACTCAAGTTAAATCGAATTGTTAGTATTAAATAGTAATACTTGAAACCATTACACTGTGTGCAAACAAATAATTGATGTTAAATAGAATCATTAGTGTTAAATAGTAATACTTGAAGCCATTTAACTGTGTGCAAACAAATAATTCATGTTAAATAGAATCATTAGTGTTAAATAGTAATACTTGAAGCCATTCAACTGTGTGCAAACAAATGAGCTCTGGTTTGTTTAAAATGTTATCAACAAACTATTTATTTACAAATCATATTAATTCAATATGTTGGTATAAATAGGGTTTGGCATAAAATAATCTACAAGGATTGATATACCATAAAATGCAACTAACCAATATTACATTTAAAATAATCCATAGGCGTATGGAGCCCAATAATAGTGAAAGGTTTAAAACATTTTCATGATTTTTTGGGTGATGTACTCAGTTACAGAACAATTCTTTAGCGAATAATTTTTGAAAAAACAGCATGTCTTTTATTCAAATTTTTATTTAACCTCTAAAAATTTAACAATAAAAGAATCTAAAAATTCATGTATTTCAATATTCTTTTATTTTAGGAATTTTCTCAGTTAAATTTGAAATATCATTTTAAAAAATATAGCCCTAAACTTGTGAGTGGTTTGAAATTTTATAATTTTATTTTTCTAGAGCAGTAAAAATATAATGAAAATCTAAATTCAATTCTATATTGTCTATTGAGTTACAGTGATAAAAAAGTATTTATTTGATCTATTTTTTTTTTATTTACCTAATAAGAAGCTAAAAATTTTAAATGTGTCCTTATTTTTAGGTGGAAAATTTGGCATATTAATTCAAATGAATCTATTCTATAAATATTTTTTTAATTTTTGAGTTACGCAGATTAAAATTTAATACATTTTGTTCTCTGAAATATAAAAAGTATTTTCATTTAAAAACCAGTTTTTGAATCATTGATAAACAATGTTTTCATTTAGTTTTTTGTTATTGTTTTCTTTTTTACCCTTTAAAAATATATCATTATCAGTTGATTCAATAAAAAGAGGCTAAGAATAAAAATTATGTCCTTACAATAAAAAGAAGTTAAGAATTAAAAATGTAAAACTTTTTGTATGAGAATTTTTTTTTTTAGTTAACGTTTAAAATAATATTTTAAAAAAATGTACCCCTTGGTTTGAAATATCTTCATGTTTTTTGGGTGGGGTCTCTAAAAAATTAAGAATTATTTTTACTAGTAGTACTAAATTACAAAACAATAATTAAAAAAAACTTTAAATTCAAAATTTGCCTATGAAATCTGTGAGATATGGAAACATGGTAGGACCTAAGAAAAACTGAAGAGTTGTACATACTTTGTTGTACTTACTTATGAAGAACAGTGAAGAGTTCTGCAAATTGATTGATAAATTATATCATTTAATCAGTAAAAATAAAAAAGTAATTGCCCAATTGACTGGGGCAGTGGAATACACCAATTGCTTCTCAACAGAGAGGTAAAAGCACTCAACGAGTGTCCTGAGTATGACACTAAACAATCAGATGGTGAGGTTCCAATAATGCTAGAGCTTTGAGGAATGTGGAGTACACCTTCATTGCCATCACTCCCAAGTCCACTCTGGCTCGGAGTGGTAGCACCTGATAGGGTCCTATCTATGTGTCAAACAGAACTAAACTGTGTACTTATGCTAAACTGAATGGTTTGAAATAGAACTAATTTTGACATTGAATCTGTGTATTTTTGCTAAACTGACTGGTTTAAAATAGAACAGTTTTGACATTTAATTATGTTTAAACAAAAAAACTATACTTATACTAAATTGAATTGTTGGAAATATAACTGTTTATATGTATAAAAATGGATTTGGCATTAAATAACCTACAATGGTTGATGTGCCGTAAAAGCAAACCAAACTAAACCAAACTAATCAAAAAGTAGTCCATTCAAATTTTACATGTCTGTATGAAAAAAAAAAAACATCAAAGAATTGCACAACAAGGTTTCATATTCATTTGGCATTCCAACAACACGACAGAAAAACAATTTTATATATTTACTCAACTCCTCTGCCATGAGCAGGATGTGACACAAGGTTAATTTTTAAGCTGAGTATTGCTGGTTTGAACTCAGTTTTCTTTCTCTTGCCATACCAAAGATAGAGATGTCAGTCTGACCTACTATTTACTCATAACCAAAGGGGGAAGAGATGGATTCATGCCTTTCTCAAGAATATTAGCATGAAGTGAAATGCCAACAGCTTTTTCCAGGATTTGAACTTGGGTTGCCAATTTAATTTCCTACAATGGTAACTGTTATGATAAGTGTTCCTCCTATCATAAATAATACTGGAGCATTCTGGATTAGTGGTAATGATAACTCTGGATTGTTATCATTCAGGGTTTTCAAACTATTGTCTTCATCTTGATTGTTATATACACAATGTTTCGGACGATATGTCCTCAGGCCTTCTTCAGGTATTTCTTGTTGAACTCAGGAGCCTACATGGATCTTTGAACCATGTCCTTTATTTAATCCATGACTTGATTGAATATTCTCTTTCCGTTGATAGCGTTTTGTTTTAAATTTGTTTGATGTCATTAGAATCTCAGTTTAAACCAACTATACGTTTATGTAATGTTTCTGCAATCTAAAAAAGCTTAAAAACTTTTTAAAAATCATTCTTTACATTTGCAAAACCTCTGATGATGGCCGATGAAGGGTCTGAAAGTATTCTGAACAATTTCGGTAAATTCATCTACCAACTCCAACCTAAAACCGAAGCACTTATCAGGAAACTTGAAAAGATCCTAATAAAAGTATATAGACAATATGTGTCTATTATTTAATCAACCCTGCATATATATATATATATAAAGGTATGGAGGTGTTTGTGGTGAAATGGTTATTGTAGTAGGAAATGGACATGATGACATGATTTCAAATCCTGAACAAGGCTGTTTTCATTTCACATAGTGCTAATATCCATAGGAAAGGTATGCATCCAACTATTCAACCATCAGCAATTGGAAAATGGTCGGGTAGTGTGGGTTCTTTAACCTTGGTATGGCAACTCATCTGGGAGAAGGAAAACTGAACTCAAACCTGATAAATCAGCTTAGAAAATTGACTGTGTGTCACATCCTGCTCATATAGAAGGGTTGGTGTGAGTGTGTGTGTGTGTGTGTATATATATATATATATATTTTTTTTCCATCTGATGATTGTGTGATCCATAAGTAACAGAATTTAAGTGTGCATAATTTGGATATTTTTAAATTTTCAACCTGTTTTGTCATAGTAGCAATGAACACTTTTTTATGCACTTTATCATCATCATCATCATGAGAATAATCGTAATAATAATAATGTCCTCAAGTTCCTAGAAAAGAGATAAAGTGAACTGGAGATCAGAAGAAGAAATGAGACCATTTAGACCACAGCACTGTTAAGACCAGCTAGAATATTTAGAAGAGTCCAGAGGAGACTTGCTGTCACTTAGACTTCAGTGAAAAACCACCACTGGGATTTTGAGCTGCAAATGGATCACCTAATTCCTGCCAGAAGACCAGACCTACTGATAATTCAGAAAAAAGAAAAAGAGAACTTGTCATCTCATGGATTTTGCCATTCCAGCAGACCACAGAGTGAAAATAAAAGAAAATGAAAAAGACCCATTCTTGGATGTACATAAGATAAAATATTAAAATAGTTTGAGCTGTCTGGCTACTTGTCTGTTCCAACACTAACTGTTCTGGAAGTGGGTGATCATTCTATATTGAATTAAAATGTGTAAGTGAACCCCTTTATAAAATGTAAAATAATTGTTTTTTCTTAAAAAATAAAAACTTGCAGGAAGTTTGAACATCTAAATTGTTTCAAATCACAAAAAAAAATGCTAGAAATTTTTTTCTCTGTGAACTTGAATAAGTGCCAAGCACATGTATAATTTTATATCATTATTTACTCCTTGAGAATTTTTCACACCAGCATTAGCTGGAGATATTTCACTGGATTCTAAGTGACAACAGATCTCCTTAGGTTTCCAGGACTTTTCTCAGTATTCTGGCTGATTTCAACAATGCTGTAGTCTGGATGGTCTAAATTCATCCCCTGATTTCCAACTCTTCCAGTCCACTTTTTAAGCCTTTGGAGACCATTCCAAGCACACCAACTACAATCGGTATCATTGTCACCCTCATGTTCCATAGCTTTCTTAATTCTCTGGCAAGGTCTTTGTACTTGTCTCTCTTTTCACTTTCTTTGATTCTTACTCTGTGTTCCACTGGAAAAGCAAAATCCACTAGATGGCAAGTTCTCTTTTTTTTGTTAATTATCATTAGGTCTGGTCTTCTGGCCAGAATTAGGTAAACTGTTTATACCCCAGATTTCCAGAGAATTCTATGTCTCATTCTCTGGAACAGATTCTGGTTTATGCCATTTGGTAGTATGGTTAAATTTCAATTTCTTGCACAATTCCTAGTAGATCATCCACACACAATCATACATATATTTTTACTCCTTTTGCACAAGTTTGCTACATTTGCTTATTATGTGATTAATCATTTTGTCTTTGTCACCACATAACCTACACTTGCTATTCTATCTTGTATAATTGATTTTCACTTTTATTTAATTGGTGCTTATGGCATTGTTTTGTGCTGCTATTAGAAGAGATTCAGTTTCTTGCTTAAGGTTTTCCATTTGTAGTTGTAGTAGGAGTAGTAGTTGTAGTATTCTTTGTAAGTTTTTTCCCACCAGCATTAGCTGAAGGTCTTTCACTGTAGTTTGAGTGATAGCAAGTCTCCTTAAGTCTCCAGGACTATTCTCAGTATTATGGCTGACCACTACAATACTGTAGTCTGGATGGTCTCAGCTCATCCTCTGATTTTTAACTCTTTCAGACCACTTACCAAGCCATGAGGGATCATTCCAAGTACTCCAATTACAGTAGATATCACTGTCACATTTATTTCCCATAGCTTTTTTAGTTGTCTAGCAAGATCCAAGAAGTTGTCACTCCTTTTGTTTTCTTTGATTTTCACTCTGTGGTCCACCAGGGTGGCATAGTTTATTATTCGGCAGGTTCTCTTTTTTTTTCGTTGACTATTACTAGGTCTGATCTTAATCTACTTGGAACAATATAAAAAGTAAAAAGTTAGCGACCGTAGTCGAGGGCGACTGGAAGGCTCCCTTTTCAATAGCTACTACACCAAAGTGTAGGAGAGGGTGCTACTCCTTTCCCTGGATTGCTCTACTTTACCCCTGATAAGTACCTTATATTGCTGAGTGTTAAGCAAGGCGGTATCAAGTACCATTTTTAAAGTCTTTGGTATGACGCGACTTGGGATTGAACGCTGATCTCCTGGACCATTGGCGAACACTCTACCCACTTGACCAATGAGCCGGTATTGCTTGCAAATTATGGATGTTAGATAGGAATACTTGAAACCATATCATTGTTTGTAAACAAATTAATTTTAAATAGGAATAGTTAATTGAGACAATATAATTGTGTATAAATTGTTTAAAAATTATCATCATTGAGTGGAAATAGGTATTTGAAATCATATAAGTGCTTAAAACCCTCCATAAAAAAAACAAAAGACAAAACAAACTAGCATTCTAATTAAAGGATCAACATACCATAAAACAAACCAAGCAGCCTTGGAGTCAATGTAAATGATTACTGATCAGTTTAATTTAATCATCTATACAGTAAGTAAAAGTAAAGTTGGCGACCTTAGTCGAGGGTGACCAGAAGGCTCCCTTTTCAACAGCTACTACACTGAGGTGTAAGGGAGGGCACTACTCCTTTTCCTGGATTGTTCTACCTTACCCTTGATATGTACCTTATATTGCTGAATGTTAAGCAAGGAGGTATCAAGTACCATTTTTAAAGTCTTTTGTATGATGCGAACTGGGATTGAACTTAGGTCTCCTGGACAATTGGCGAACACTCTACCCACATGGGCTTTTTTATAACATATCGACCATTGTAGGTTATTTAATGCCAAATCCTCTTTATACATATATATTAAATATATATGATTTGGTTTGGTTGGGTTTTATGGCATATCAACCATTGTAGGTTATTTAATGCCAAATTCTCTTTATACATATATATTAAATATATATATGATTTGTAAACACATTTTGTAGATGATATTCGGAAACAAGCCTGACCTATTTTTTGCATGCAGTTAAATGATTTCAAATATTGCTATAAAACGATCACAATTTAACATCAATCATTTGTTTGCTCACATTTTGTTCTATTTGACCCATAGATAGAAGAACTCTATTAGGTGCTATCACTTCAGGCCAAAGTGGAACTCAGAGCAAAGGCAATTAAGGAGTACACCACATTCCCCAAATCTCTAAGGCTGAAGCCTTGCCATCAGAGGGTTTAATGTCATATCCAGAACACTGGTTGGTGGGGATGGGTTCTTACTCCTCTGCAGAGATGCAGTCAGTGTATTCTACAACCCCTCTCTGCTGACTAGGCTATTCTGTTGGTTATAAATTTTGAGAATATGAGGTTATTCAATAACTAAGGTGAATTTTGTCTAAGGAGTTGGCAATAGGAAGCATTCTTTACAGTAGGACCTTTCACTAGGAAATCAATAGTGATGGGTCCTTTCATATCCCAGAAGACAGTCAGTATGACCTTTACTAACCACTGCACCTAGAACTTTTTCTTTACTGGAGAGTTGGTGTATTTCCATTTCATGGATTGTCTTTTCATACAAGCTCGTAGTGGCAAACCTATGTTTAGCCTATTTGTAAAGATTTTTTGACTAAAGCATGCTTCTACATACATATTACACACTCTTCTATAAATTTCCCATGGTTTACTTATTTACTTATGACAGACCTCAGTTCAAGCCTAGGGCACTTTGATTTGCCACCATTTTGAATAGCCTCAAAAAATATTTCTGTGAGTTGAAAATAATTTTTGTTACAGACCAATTCCAAACAATTTGTAATTTACATTTATGGAAAAAATTATGAAAAAAATTTATTTTGTTTTTTTAAAAAGATTCCCCTTATTTATCGAATGACACTTATATATAAATAATAGGTACAACCTCAGTCAAAAAAATCCTCTTATTTATTGGATGACCCTCATATATATATATATATATATAGTAAAGTAAAAGTAAAGTTGGCGACCATAGTCGAGGGTAACCCGAAGGCTCCCTTTTCGATAGCTACTACACCAAAGTGTAGGGGAGGGCGCTACTCCTTCCCTGGATTGCTCTACTTTACCCTTGATCCGTACCTTATAATGCTGAGTGTTAAGCAAGGAGGCATCAAGTACCATTTTTAAAGTCTTTGGTATGACGCGACCTGGGATTGAACCCAGGTCTCCCGGGCGATTGGCGAACACTCTAACCCCTAGGCCAATATATATATATAATAATAGGTACCAACTCAGTCAAAAAAATTTCCTTATCTATTGGATGACCTCCCCCCATATATATATATATATATATATATATATAGGTACCTCCTCAGAAAAAAAGATTTTCCTTATTTATTCGATGACCCTCATATATACATATATAATAGGTACCACCTCAGCCCAAAAAAATCCCCTTATTTATTGGATTTATTGGATGACCCCCATATATATATATATATATATATAATATAACATCTTTTTTGACTGAGGAGGTACCTATATATATATATATATATATATATATATATATATATATAGGTACCTCCTCAGTCAAAGAAGATTATCCTAATCTATTGAATGACCCTCGTA
Organism: Sepioteuthis lessoniana; assembly: GCA_963585895.1. Taxonomy (NCBI): domain Eukaryota; kingdom Metazoa; phylum Mollusca; class Cephalopoda; order Myopsida; family Loliginidae; genus Sepioteuthis; species Sepioteuthis lessoniana. The sequence goes on along the minus strand of OY757925.1, from coordinate 79,396,593 downwards.
TTTTAATTTTTTGATGAGTTTGTTCTTGTAAAAAATAAAAAAAATATCAAAGTAAAACAAACTCAGTAAAAATAACTTGCCACTTTTTTCTCATTTTAAAAGATTTTTTTTTACATAAATTCTCTTTTATTTGGTAGATTTTAAAAGACAATTAACCTTTGTCTTAGATATTTTTGTTTGATTATAAAATGGTATTGGCAAGGAGTTATGCCGCACAAAATATTTGCTCATCATATATATGACGTTGTTTATGTAGGAGTAAATAATAACAAGGAAATCTCAGCTAGTAACAAGTGTCATAGATTCCAGTTAACTGATAGATAGATAGATAGATAGATAGATAGATATAAAAAGACAAAGATAGATGGATAGATAGATTGATATAAACATAATAAAATAAATGTTCATATAAAAAAACATGAACAATGATATATATGTATTAATATATTCAGATAAGTAAATATGAACAGTATTAGATAGATATCTCACTGGATTGATTACACACACACACACACACACATACATATATATATATATATATATATATATATATACAATGTCATAGCATTTAGTTGAGTGTTTTCTACTTGGACATTTTTAATATTTTTTTCAAGGTATTTTCTGAATATTCATTATTTCCAACGTTAGATTTGTTTCAATCCTTTTTAAATAACTTCCTTCTTTCTTCTGCCTTTTTTCTTGATCTTTTTTCTTGAAATATTTTATTTCTGTTCTTTGATGACTGAAAAATTATTTTCCATGCAAAATGAATATTTGGGAAATTCCTTGTATAAATATGCATATTTATTTGTGTGTAGCTTTAGGGGCTTCTGAGCAATATTTATTTGCTAAGACCTTTAAAAACACGTCATCATTTTCCTGTTTGAAAATAAAAAAAAAGTTAAGTTTAATTGCCTTTCATCTTATGTCACAGACCAGCATAGATGGATTTAAATTTCCGCCATTGAATAGTTGACTTTAGTTTGTTATCCAAGCAAAGGTGCCATTGTCCTTGGCTTTTTCTTAAATGTCACAGAAAAATAAATCTTAAACCGATATTTCTACTGTTTCCTTCCTTAAACTTATAAAAGATGTTAAAAAAAAAGAAAAGAAAAAAAAGAAATTAAAAAGGATTGCAAACGCCTACACACTCGGGCAACTCTTTTATACACTGTTACATGGATATAAGATGCATTCAATTCGTAAACCTTAGAGAAAGGTCAAGGTCATAGCAAACTGAGACCGGCTTCTACAATAAAGGAAAAATAAGTATGGAAGTGGGAGGAATATTAATTATATACTTTTATTTATTGTCAGAACACCATTTAAAATTTGTGGTAATAAGGTTTACAAAATTTATACCTTTTAAAATAGAAATAAAATAGTGAGTGTTTCCCCTCCTATGAAAGCTTAAAGTTAAAAATAAACAAGGTACATAGATAAATGAACTTTTCAAAGATTTTAACATATTTTAAAAGTATCCATAAGTAGATAAATTGAATTTTGATAATTTTATAAAGATGAAAAAAAAAAACAGGCATCATCAACGGAATAATAATAATAATAATAATAATAATAAACTACAACATTATTGAGAATGGCCAGAATACTGAGAAGAGTCCTGGAGACTTGAGGCGATTTGTTGTCACACAAACTCCAGTGAAAGACCATCAGCTAGAACTGATGTGAAAAACTCTCAAGGAGTAAAAAATAATAATAATAGTTGGAGCCCTTGGGACAGTCTCCAAGACTCTGAAAAATAGAATGGGTGAACAGAAGATCAGAGGAAGAATTTAGACCATTCAGACCACAGCACTACTAAAATTAGCTAGGATACTCAGAAGAGTACTGGAGATCTGAGCAGACTTGCTGTCACTTTGACTCCTGTGAAAAACCATCAGTTAGAGTTGGTGTGAAAAAAACACAAGGACTACTACTACTCATCATCATCATCATCAACATCCACAGGGAATTAAGCCAGAAATTTTAAAATGACCATCCAAACGAAGTGGTATATGCACGAACCAGAATCCATCCTGGAGAACGAGACGCACACAGTTCTCTGGGATTTTGAGATACAAACAGATCACCTAATCTCAACCAGACAACGAAAACAAGTTACAGTCAAAGAAAGAAAAAAAAAGAAGAGAACCTGTTGAATAGTGGATTTTGCTGTTCTAGCAGACCACAGAGTAAAATTTAGTGAAGTGTAAAGAGAGATAAGTACTAAGACTTTGCAAGATATCTAAAAAACTAAGGAACATGAATGTGATGGTGATACCAGTAGTAATTGGTGTACTCGGAACTATAAACAAAGGGACTGGAAGACTTTGAAATAATAAGACAAGTGGAGACCATCCAGACTACATCATTTATAAGATCAGCTTGAATACTGAGAAGAATCCTGGAGACTTGAGGAGACTTGCTGTCACTCAAACTCTGCTGGAAAACCATCAGCTAATGATGATGTGAGACTTTGACTTACAAACTGAACACCTAATCTCAGCCAGAAGACCAGACATTATAATAACCAACAAAAAAAAGAGAACTTACAAAATTGTGAACTTTGCTCTCCCGGCTGACCACAAAATAAAACTAAAGGAAAGTGAAAAGTAGGATAAGTACCTCAACCTTGCTAGGGAATTGAAAAAAACTATGGAACATGAAGGTGACAATTATACCAATCATGATTGGTGCTTTTGGTAGAGTCATCAAAGGATTATTTAAAGGGACTGGAGGATTTGGAGGTTGGAGGTTGAGTGGAGACCATCCAAACTACAACATTATTGAGAACAGTCAGAATACTGAGAAGAGTCCTGGAGACTTGAGGAGATTTGCTGTCACTCAAACTCCAATGAAAAACCATCCGCTAAAACTGATGTGAAAAATTCTCAAGGAGTAAATAATAATAATCATCATCATCATCATCATCATCATCATCCCCCACCACAAAGGGAAAATAAGAGAAAATCAAAAGAGAAATAAATGCTTGGACCTTAACAAAGAACTAAAAAATTGTAGTTGGTTTGGTTTCCTTTGGTTTTATGGCCTATCAACTGTTGTAGGTTACTTAATGCCCAATCCATTTTTATGTAAATAACCAGTTCCATTTTAAAAAATTCAGCTTAGCATGAGTACACAGTTTAATCGTCAAAAACATTTCTATTTCAAACTATTCAAGCAGTTATATATAACAATTCAGTTTAGTATAAGTACAGTTTCCATGTCAAAAACGGTTCAATTTCAAATAATTCAGTTTAGCATAAGCACAAAGTTTAAATGTAAGTACGGTTTAATTGTCAAAAATATTCCTATTTTAAGCTATTCAGTTTAATCAAACAATTCAGTTTATCATAAGTATGCCGTTAGTTCTCTTTAACCTATAGATAAGTCTCTATCAAGTGCTACCACTCCGGGCCAGAGTGGACCAGGGAGCGATGGCAGTAAAGGGGTACCCCGCATTCCCCAAAGCTCCAGCATTGCTGGAACCTCACCATCAGATTGTTTAGTGTCATATCCAGGACACTCGTTGGGGAGGTCTTACCCCTCTGCAGAGGTGCAGTTGGTGTATTCTACAGCCCCAGTCAACTGGGCAAGAATTGTAATTGGTGTACTTGGATCAGTCCATGATGGTTTAGCAAGGTTGAGAGAAAGAATTAGAGATCAGAGAAAGAATTTACACCATTCAGACCTCAGAGTTTTCAAGATTGGTTAGAATACTCAGAAGAATCCTAGAGACCTGAAAAACTTGCTGTCACTCAGACTCCAGTGAAAAACTCACAAGGAGTGAAATTATGATAATAATTAATAAAAATTTGTTTATGTGTGGATGTCTATGTATGCCTGTGTTTGTGCATGGGTAGGTTTGAATATATATATATATATATATATATATATATATATATATATATATATATATTATTGAACTACTGCTACAGAAAATCAACTGTGAAGAGAATTTACTGGAAAGTTTTCAGCCTGACAAGTAAGGAATAACCATGAAACATACATGTAATTCCATATATTCAACACACCTGGAACATTATATTCTTCAAGTTTGTTTAACTTTACTAAAAGATTCAATAACAAAAAACAGTACTTCTTTGTTATTGATGCATTGTGGATAGCAGCATAATCTTGCTGAAAAATCCATTCTTCTCCACATAGATGACACCCTACTTGTACGAGAGATAAATCATTTAGCATCACATAATCTGCTGCTTTTTGTCAACCAATGACAAGTTGTAGTTTAAATTTTCATGAAGATGAGAAGGCACTCCCAGATCACAAGTGATCCTCCTCCACTGTGCCTTGTTGAGTAATTCTCTTCTGGAAAATTTTTGTATGCCAGTACTTCTGAAAACCATCTGGACTGTCTAAATTGAATTTCTTTTCATCCCCAAAAAACAACTTTTCATCATTCTTTAGCACTCATGGTTTGATATTGACAAGCAAATTCCAGTCGTTTCTCTTTGTGCTTCATAATTAAACTTTGACAATGAATCATTTTCTTATGCTTAATTTTTTCGTTGTTTAAATGCCTTCTAATTGTTCTAGTACTGCAAGGAGCATTCACTAGAGATTTTAATATTTTTGATGTTGATGAAGTTTTCTTTTTTACTTTATGAACAATTCTTCTCTTGAATTTTGGTGATAAATTTTCTGGCCTGCCAGTTGGTTTTCTTGTTCCATACTTATTTGGAATTTTCAAGTAATTGCAGATAATGGTTTTACTGCATCCTAAGGCCTTTGAAATTTCTCTCTGAGATTTTCCGACTCTTTACAGAGGTGTAATCTCGCCTTTCTCAAATCCAAATAATTTAGTTTCTTGGGCCATTTATGTTTTTAGTATCTTAAGTATTACAGTTTTAATAGCTTTTATATTATGTAGACTATATATAATAAATTTTTCTATTGAATTAAGTTTTTGCTTTAGTTTTTATAAGTGGTCTTATATTTATGTCAAAAATAGATTTTAAAATTTAGCATAAATGCAAATATACATATAAAAAATGAATTGAAATTTCTTCTCATTTTGAATGTAAATATCTCTTTACATCTTTCATATATCTGATTTTCATTATTTAAAAATTGTAAACAACAACTTTTTCTTCATTTTTGAGGGTGGTCTTATATTTTTGTCCAGGGGTGTATATATATATATATATATATATATATATATATATATATATATATATATATATATATATATATATATACATACATGCATGTGTGTGTGTGTGTGTGTGTATAAAATATAATCCACCTCATTGCTTTTCACTATAACAAATAGATGAAAACAATTTAAGTAGAGCCTTAAAACTTTTGTTTTTCGTAGCACTCAAAAAAAAACAGTCTTTCAAGGTGAGAAGGAATTTTTAATTAAGTTTTCGTAGTCCTGTTTGACCTTTGAGAAGCTGACAAATAATTTCAAGCAAATCATACTACTTGATATTTTATTTGCTTATTCAATAAATATTTCTTAGTAAAATATCTATTATTTGCCACATCATGAAAATTCAAGTTTAGTATTTAAAAGAGCCATCTTCCAGCAATTTTTTCAACTCTACCTAAGCAATTGTAATATATCTAAAGCAATTAAGAAAAAGCTTTTCTTAATTGACATTATATATATATATATATATATATATATATATATATATATATATATATATATATACAGTGAGAGAGAGAGGATTATTTAGGTGAGCTATACATACATATTTTCAAAGGTTCACATTTAATGATTGTATAATTAATCAAATATATCTTTTCACCTGACATATAATTGTTTGTTTGTTTTTTTTCTCTCTCTTTTATTTTCTGTATTTTTATTCAATATGATTTATGTGTTCTGTTTTTTCTATTTACCTTATGTCTCATTCTCCACATTTCCCATAAAAACCATCAAATAAAAATCTTTAAAACTATCATTAACTGAGAGAGTGTATCTTTATTTTGTTATTTCAAATTTACTTCTATAAAGTTATGTGTTACATAATGTTCACCCTGACATGGAACCGCCTCAAAGGCTTAATTTCAATGACGACTTAAAACAGATAATTCCTTTAAAAGTTGGTACATTTTTTTCCTTAATCTGAATGAATTTTTTCTTTAATATTTTCAAAATACATATTCCTTAAAAACTTACACAATGTCCTTGTACTTCTGAAAGGTAAGTATATGTTAATATTCTAAGTATAGGTTATAAGAGGAATTCTAATTTGTGTAGGTGTATTTGAGTAGGTGGTGAGTGTTGAAAAAAGACTTTCTTTAGCTACACAATCCATTTGAATTAATATATCTATACTTAAAAGAATGAATCTATCAAAGCATTCATATTCAAATGTTTGAAATCTAAAAGATTGCCGTGGGAAACAGCATCTATGATTTGATCTTTCAAAGAATAATATATATTTTTTGTCTTAACAATACTCTCATATCCCAAAGATCATAAATGTATAATAATTCATTCTAACCTATAAATACTTGGCTCTCATAACTGTACATTAATGTATGCATATATATATATATATATATATATATATATATATATATATATATATAGTAAAGTAAGTTTCACTTCACAGACATAAACTTGTTCGTGAATATTGATATACAGACAGTTATTAATTTTCATCTAGTCAAGAACAACCCCATCAAAATTAACATTATAATCACCCAAATAAAGTTATTTAAGATCTTGGCCTTGACCAGAACTTGAACCCTGACTGTTGACACAAGAGGGAATACACAACTTTTTCCACTAAGCAGATTCTATACAGATATCTGTAGTACCTATGACTATTAAGATACTTGAGAATTTATTCATTTATTTGAAAATATTTATGTAAATAAAAATAATTTTCAAGAAATTAGTCCAAGTATCTGTCAGCCTGTTATCAAAAGCCGTTAGTTTTTTTTTTTAAATTTCATGAGATATATTATAATTATTATTAAATAGATGTTGTTTTTTTTAACCTTTAAGCTCTTGAGATTTATGTTAAAAGATGATAAAACTAATTATGGATGCTTAAGTTTTAAAAATATATATCCTTTTCTATTTTATGGCATCAGAGAAAAGCATTACATCTAATTTTTCTTTCTCTTAATAGATACCCTTTAGCTTAGTCTCTTACAAGATCAGAAGTATGGGGTACTCAGTGAAAATCAAACTCACTTATAAGAGTCTTGTAGTTTTGTTGTATAACAATTTCACTACACAAAGTATCCACTGTCCCATTATAGCTCTAATGTTTAGTAAATTAATATTTATGCAAATGTAACAACTTTTAAAAAACATGGGTATCAGAAATGTCACAAATAGAGAAGTTTGAGGTTTATTTTAAAATGAGAGACAGGCTTTACTTGTCTTTTCTTTGATAACAATTTCCCATTATTTTTTTTATTATTCTACATCCTTGTTATCCTAAAGATGTTGACAATACATATAACAGAATATCTAAAAAGTTATATTAACCTATGAATTCCTTTTAGAATGGTTACAAAATTCATAGGGAATACTCATATATATATATATATAGAGAGAGAGAGAGAGAGAAAGACAGAGAGAGAGAGAGAAAGGCTATATTTAGGTAGCAGTCTTTCTCTTAAACATGTTTTGTTAAAAACTACAAACAAGGTCCTTTTTAACAATTTTCAATTAATTTTTTTTGTTGGCATACAGGATTTCAAAAATTCAGTTTGATTCTTATAAAAATTGTCAGAAATTTTCTAATGAACCCCTTTCTACCATCATTTTTCATTTTCAAGGGATATAATCAACATGCTATTTTTTTCTTTAAAGTGAAGCATTTATTTGTTTAATATTTGAGATTATTTCTATCCAGAGTATGATTTTATGGATTTTAAAGAAAAAATAACAACCTCATTATATGAAGTTGTTATTTTGACTAATAATGGTAGAAAGTAGTCAAGCAGAAAATTTCAGACAATTTTTTAATATATATTTTCATTAACTCACCCCTCCGCACAATCAGGAATGCGACACAAGGTCAATTTGATAAGTGGAGTTTAAAAGGTTTGAATTCGGAGTTTTCCTTCTCCTTGACTGGTTGCTATACTATGGTTACAGAGTACAGTCCATCTTACAATTTATCCATAGCTGGAAGGAAAATAGTTGAATTCATATCTTTCCCACGGGTATTAGCACTATGTTAAATGCAAACAGGTTCACCCAGAATTTGAACCCAAGTTACCCATTCCAATTTTCTATGACAATAACTATTATACCATGGGCGCCTCCACATTAAATTTTTTCATGTAAAATTGAATTAAATTTCATAAATCTTGTAAACCAACAAGAAAATAATCAATAAAAAGGAACATTATCTGTAGTTTTAATACATTTGTGTGTATATATATATATATATATGTATATATATATATATATATATATATATATATACCTGACAACACCCACACATAACCTTCCTAAAGATTATTTTTCTCTCAAGATAAAACACTTTTCTACATATAATTATGAATTAAAATAAATTCAAATAGATTTTGATTAAGAGTATAATCAAATATAAATGTGATTATATTTTAAGATAGAAAAAGGGTGTTGAAAACTTCTCAGCCTTACCAAGAATAGAATGACCTAAATCCTTGAAACATCCATTTTATTTCATATATTCATCCAAAAACTTAAACTTAGCACATCCCTCAGCTCAAAAAAGTTAAATAGAAAAAAATTAAGGTAATTTCCCTCTTGGTTTGGCTTAGACACTTTCACCACTTATATATATATATATATCTATAAGTAAAATAAGCGACCATAGTCATGGGTGACCCAAAGGCTCCCTTTTCAATAGCTACTACAACAAGGTGTTGGGGAGGGTACTACTCCTTTTCCCAGATTGCTCTAGTTTACCCTTATAATGCTTAGTGTTAAGCAAGGAGGTATCAAGTACCATTTTTTGAGTCTTTGATATGACTCAACCTGGGTTTGAACCCTGGTCTCCTGAGCCATCAGTGAACCCTCTACCCACTAGACAAATGGGCTGTTATATATATTTGAGTGTTCTTCCAGTTGCATTGTATATGCTCTGTATGTGAGTTTTATTATATAAACCTGAAAAGGAATATATAACAATTGTCATACATTGACCATTCTTATAGATTTATATGAAATACCTCATATATTCTGTACACGAATAATCCACACCCATTGTCGTCAGATGCTGACTGGACATATATATATAATATATATATATATATATATATATATATATATATATATATATATATATAAGACTTATCTATATATCTATATTGTGTACGTTTGCATATGTGTGTGTATATAAGTGAATAGAACATTCACATACATACTTATGCCAATATACTCTATCTTGTCAGAGAATATAGTCTTGATATAAATGTAAGACTTAAAGAGCTATCATAAGTTGTTTTAGTCACTAAAACATCAATTTATTCCAAACTGTAGCAAACTATCCTAAAATAACAAAAAAATTTGAAATGGCTAAAATAATTGAGATAAATCCCTTTGCATGACCCATATAGATATACGTATGTATGTATGTATATGTATATATATATAAAAGCATATTTATCTAGGGAATAATTTATATATATATATATATATATATATATATATATATATATATATATATATCATACACAAAGGTGTCTATCAACAATGTCATGCATATAGAGTGGATATTGTGTAGTTCTGGCAAAACCTTCACAAATGCATACAATTACACCTACACACAAGTCTCCATTTTCCCCTCTTTGACAAAGATCTATTTTTTCCATTATATTTTTGAATTATATGGAAATTTCCAATCAGACATAACTTTATTTGCCCCCTTCATTATTGATTATACCCTTAAATAGATTCTGACAGGATCCATAAAATCATTTCCATTTCTAGATATCTGTCAATGAAAGATCCATTTAATCCAATTCATTAGATTTTTTTTTTTTTTTGAGTGGGTGTAAGGACAGGATTACATTAGCCCTGGTGTTTCTACTAATATTTATTAAATTCAATATTCATCCGTCTGACCAAAAAATAAAGAAAAAAATTTAGATAATTTATTATTTGATTATAAATAGAAGTTATTTCAATTGATTTTAAAGATGATGGTTATTTTAAGATCATTTGTTCAAATTTAGAAAGGATTTGTAACATTGCAAGGAGTCACATGTTTTTCTTTTGATTTCTGTTATATGAAGATATACACGTTTTATCTGTTTTAAAAGGAGTAAGCTAGTTATCTACTTTTCCGTAATATATAAAATAAAACTATTTATTGGTCTAAAAGTGTTTTTTTTATTGATGAATTTTTTTTGCTTTTACAGTATAAGATACTTTTTGACTTATTTTTTGAGAGATACTAAAAGTGTATCTCAAAAAATTATAAAAATTCATCAATTGAAATAAGAATCTATTTTTGAAAACACCTTCTCCTATTTTTGATATGTGAAAAACTAGTTTATATATATATATATATATATATATATATATATATATATATATATTTTACACACACACACACACACACACACACTAATATATGTATAGGTTTTACTGCATTTCTTCTTTTTGGATAAATGTTTCCGAAGGTAAAAAAATGAAGAACTTTTTTTGTTAAGGATAGTTTTGCATGTGCATCCATTTGATCCTTTTTGTGAAAAGAATCAGTCCATTAGCTCATCTAAAGATTTTATGGTTTTTAAATTAGAGAATATATCTAAAATAGTTCCTACAGTTTAATTTTTTGATAGTTACTGAGTTGTAAAAAGAGTAGCACTTTATATTATGAAAGTTAATGTCTTGAACTAAAGGTTTTTTGTTTTACTTTGTCAAATGTAAATCAGTAAAAGTAATTGTAAATGCCAAAAAAAGAATTTTAAAAAACCAAATCAAGAAATATCTAATTCTGCCTCTGTCCTATAATAGTATGCTTTTTTTTCTTTAATTAATGGCATATCACCCTTCATGGGTTATTTAAAACCAAGTCATCTTTAAAGAACAGTAGAGATACTATTTAACCCATTGCTTGGGGTATTAGGAGGGGTCATAGCTTTCCCAAGAGTATTTATCAAAAAGTGATTGTTATTGCGATACTGGAATTCAAACTAGCTTAACTACAATGTCACAGTCCAGCATGTTAGCCACTGTGCCTCAGGAACTTCCCACACTGTCCCATAATAGTTATTATACATATGTATATATATATATATATATATATATATATATATAATAAATCCATTTGAATTCCATCTGACAAGCATGAATAAGCAAAATAGATCTATTATGGAAATGGAATACTATTTCTAAATTTCTTGTTTTTTAAAAAAAAATATATATATATATATATGTGTGTGTGGGTGTGTGTGGGTGTGTGTGTGTGTGTTTTGTGTTTTTGGGTGGATAAATAGATAGATTGATAGAAATAGTTATGTAGATAGATATATTCTATACGCTAAATGTTACAGCTATAATATATTTTAAATATTTCAAATAACTGTTGGTAACTTTCCAACTACAAATATATAATTGACTGATTGAAGAGTAAATCTAACATCATGTGTGAGTTGATATCATTGATTTTTGTATGGTACATTCATTGTCTAGTGGGAGAGGATTTTAAAAATAGCCTTCAGTGTTACCGAGGTTAATAAAATTGTTAAAGATTTAAAGAATCTTTCTATTCAAAGAAATACAAATGGTTTTGGAATCAATTTTACTTAGTTTATCCTCCACATAAATGTAAAAATATACATCTATCTATCACTGTAATTTTTTAAGATTAAAAAATGTACTACCTCTGTCCTATAAGAGTTGTTGCATTCAGTGTATGAAATTTATATGGAAATGTAACAACTTTTATGGGACAGAAGTAGTAGATATTTTTAGAGAACAAAGATACTAATTTTATCAACAAACTGCTTTAGTAGTTATCAATGAAAGGAGAGATCGAATAGAGACGTTCACATGACTCTTGTTTAAAAGGAAAAAAGCAAAAACATTTTCATGCTGTTTGAAGTGATGTTTTCATTTTCTAGCAATGATTGGGTCAAATCTAAGTATTATGAGCTTCTATTATTTTTTTAAATTTTAAATTTTCACTGTAATAAGAAGCTTGAGGCTTAATTATTAATGACTGGGTTAATTATTAGGACCAATTTGTTGTTGTCGATGTGCCCCAATTAGTCTGTTAACAAGGCTTTTAGTGTAGTAGAAAGAGGTGCTTCACTACAAAGACACTTGACATCATCTGAGGCACACAATATAACGGTTTAATTCACAATAATAAAAAATCAATGCAAATTGAGAGGGAAAAAAAAAGCAAAACAAAAAATAATATTCAATTTTTAAAGAGGAAAGAAATATAACCTAAATTAAAATATCCCAGAAAGCTAGAAATCTAAATATCTCAAGACCCCACAAAAATTAGGGTATTTAAACGGGTGGGCATGAACAATTGTATAGGGAAACTAATGAATAAGTATATATATATATATATATGTGTGTGTGTGGATGATGATTAACTTAGTTGAATCAATGAATACATTTATTATATGTAAACAGTTCAGTTTATATATATGATATATATGTGTGTGTGTGTTTTATTCTTAGATTCATATAAACATTAATTCATCAATAAATGATTCACTAACCAAAGGTACAAGAAAAATTCAGATATGAATAAAATCAAATTCTAATATATTTTTTATTTATTAATTTAGAAGTATAGACAACAAAATACTTTCGCATAGAATGTTTATACTGAAACTATTCAAACATGTGAACAGATCCATAAAAGAATCCCAGGTACACTAAATTCTAATCATGCAAGCATTCTTATAGATAACAACATACAAACTAATATTTTTCTTTTTCATTTATTCTGAAACAAGAGACTCTATATTTAAAAAGGGAAGAATTATACCTATCACCTTTCTAACTTTATTTGCCAAAACAGCAGACTTAGAAAATCAGTGTGTAGGTGTGTGCACCTGTGCTTTAACATAAAAATGAAAGTTGAGAAAAAATATTTTAACGATATTTGTTATAAGAGCTTATGCTGGAGATGACCTTCACAAAGTGAGACCCAGATTAAAACCAAAATTGCAAATGTATTACTCAATAAGAACACAATAAAATCAGTGAATTGTATCCTTGAATTCATATTGTATCATATTCTTTCATCAGTTTTATGAAATATCCTTCAATGTGATTTATTTGTATTAATAACCTTGGAATTATACTTAATTTTCTCAATTACTTCACCTTATCTGCCCACACAGTTATCATAATTAATAAAATATTTAAATCTTCTACAGAAATAATTTGTTTATCATTTTTTAAATATTTTCTTAAAATTCTAACAAGAATCAATTAAATTGCTTTTAAAGAATTAATTTTATTTTTTTTGCAACAATCAATAAATTTTTATTTAAATGACTGAATTAATTAAATGTTTAGAAAAACATTTTGAAAGGAGTGGAAATAACTTTCACATCACTAAAAGTAAACTAAAAAATGTACTCTTTTCTCTCTTTTTTTTAAACTGCTAAACTTAGACTTAAAACAAACTTGTCCACTTACCTTGAAAATGCTTGGTAAATTTATCCAAGATTTTAAAAATAAGATTTCAAAAATTACCTTTTTGTTTTTTTAAATATATTTTTAAATGATTTTGATAGATGTTTAAAAATATTCCTTGATTTTCTTTATTTTTTAAATTTTTTGGGCTACTTTTTAAGAGATTTTTTTTTTTATCTTAATGTCTTTCAAGTGACAATAATATTCACAATTTCTTTTTAAAAAACACACAAAACAAAATTTAGAGGAGTTAAAGTAAACTTAAATATTCCTCTTTTCAGTCGATATTTTTCTTTTCCTTCCTTTGGTTTTAGAATAAACCCTGCAGTAATATGTGTTGCGAGCCAGAGTTAAGACACATTGCCTGTGTATTCTGTGTGTGGTGTACTATGCAATAAAACAGAACATGTCAATGTCTTGGAAGAGCTAGCCAGGATTCCTGTAAATCTGATTGGTCTCTTCCTTGCCTCAGTCTGATGTGTGTGCTCCTACATATGGATGGCTATCAATATGTATAGATGTTCTTCCATCTACATATGACTATGCATTTATTAGAGTGAATCTATGTGTAAAAGTATGACTCTTTATATATATATATATATATATATATATATATATATATATATATATGTGTGTAATTTTCTGTGAATGTGTGGATATCTGTCTCTATCAGTATATCTCTCTCAACAAATGAATCTCTTTTGATATATATAACAGTATAATATAAATTTTAATTTTTGTTCATTTTTTTGTACTATTTTCAAGTCGTTCTTTTCTTCAGTGGACATTTTAGTGAAGGAATTTCTTTTTTGTTGAGTGATTACCCTCCCCCATAAACTTTCTCTTTTTTGTTGTTTATTTGCATTTCTTATATCATAAACTCTCCCTCTCTCTTTTTCTCTTTTATTTCTTATTGTCTTCTCTCTCTCTCTCTCTCTCTTGTTGATTTTGCTTGTTTACCTCTCTGTCTCTTTCCCACTTTTTTCAAAACCCCTCTCTTATTTAACCTATTCTATCATTCTCTCTTATTTCTTACTGCTTTCTCTCCTCCCCCACTTTCTCTCTCTATTTCATTGATTTTTATTTTTTGTTTACCTGTCTCTTCCTCTCTCAGTATCTTTCTCTCTTTTCCTCTCTTTTCACAACCCCTCACTTAATTAATCTATTCTATCATTTTCAAGAGAGTCTTCATCTTCCTGTTATTGATCATTGTGTTTTCCTCTGTCTGTTTGTCTCTTTCTCTTTCTTTCTCATTTCTCAACAAACCCCGTCACTTAATTAATTTATTCTATCATTTTCAGTACAGCCTTTGCCATCCTTTTGATTTCTTTTATTGCTCCTCCCCACCTCTCTCTCTCTCTCTCTCTCTCTCTCTCTCTTTACGCATTATTATTGAATCAGTAGTTTTGAGGGAAGATTTGTTCTTCCATTGATAACGGTAGCACGCCTGGTGAAAATACTGACGGTCGCTGTGGTATTGATGATGTAGGCGGGGGGGGGGGGGAAAGAGACTGCAAGGACTGGATACAATGCCAACAAAATGGCTCGGTGTTATGATGTACACATGCACTTCCTTTGCAGATCAATATCTTACCACTTTGGCTTTACGAGGGACTAAACTTCATGTAGGAAGAGTCACTCATTTCCATCTCTACTCAGTTGAGACAGAAAGAAGAGTCACTCATCTCTTAACTGATGCTACAATTGGTGGTTTGGGAGGTAGGAAAAATATGTTCAATTCCACCTACATCTCGTGTCGCTTGGCAAAATTATGGAGAAATATGTTTATAGACACGTGCCCATTTAGTTATAACATAAAACAATAGTCATGCAATTGATGATAATGATATTAATATGTATATGTGTGTGTGTGTGTGTGTGCATGCGTGTGTGCATATACATATATACATATATATATTGTTGTTAATTATATATATATATTGTTATTAATAATATAAACACACACACACACACATATATATATATATGTATATATATATCAACATCAAGTCATGCTAATTGCATGGTGTCCTTTGACTTTCTTGCTATCAATCCTGATCATTCATCACTCCTGATTCATAGAAGTCCTGGCTGATCAACCAACGTTGGTGTGTCCATGCGTAGGAGTCTATAGAAGATTGTTTATGACTTTGTCCTTCTCCAGCACTGCTCAATGAATATATTTTATTGTTATTATTGATAATAATGGAAAGTTTTAAAATTTTTAGCCAAGTGATTGCTCAAAATATAAGATTCTGAGTTTCATATACAATGAGTTCATCATATATATATATACATAGATATGTGTGTGTGTGCTTGCATATTCATATGTATATATTATTATCAATATTAACTTTTTTAATCACTTGCTTGGGCAAAATATAAAAGAACAGTTTCTTTTAACAAATGCTCAATGCTCTTATAAATCAAACCTGTACTAAAATCTAGAATATTAGAATGGTATCAATCTAAAATAATGTTCATTGTAGAGTTTCATGTGCAATGGGTGGGATGTATGATGTTTGTGTATATATATATATATATATATATATATATATATATATATATATATGTGTGTGTGTGTGTGTGTGTGTGTGTGTGTGTGTGTGTGTGTGTGTGTGTGTGTGTGTGTATATCACATACAAAACAGCATCTGCTTGCTAATATGTCTGTTGTTAATAGCAATAAAATATTAAATGCAAATAGAAGAACCTTGTGGACTTACATAGTCTTCAAATAATATACACATACATTTATCTAAACAGGATTGTGAAGGTTGCTCCAGGTATAACAATATTAAACTTCTATAGTCTCTAATTTTTGGGGGGTTTAAAAAAAAGGTTTTGTTTACACAGAACTCTAATCATGGAATATCTTATCTTTTAAGTGTATCCTTGACATTAAACACTGTACAACTCTAGACACATACATACATACATACATATTGCATACACAAAACTCAGAATCATGGTCACTATTTGACATAGTGACCACTTTAATATTTTAGATTTTAAATCAGTTCTGCTTTATAAGAACATCAATTTATCAAAAACATATTCTTACATATTTTGAGCAAGGCTTAAAAAGTATATATATATATATATATATATATATATATATATATATATATATATATATATATATATAAGTTTTTAATAGCATGAATGCTTATCAAAGACTATTGGTTTCCTGCAGGTCATAGCACACCAATCCTCAGGCAGAGGATTGGTGTGCTATGACCTGCAGGAAATGGTCTTAGATAAGCATCCATGTTATTAAATATAAATAAGAATTAATATATTTATTTATTGTTATTATTAATTACTCATTAGAGTTTTTCACATCAGTTTTAGCTGATCGTTTTTCACTGGAGTTTGAGTGACAGCAAGTCTCCTCAAGTCTCCAGGACTCTTCTCAGGATTCTGGCTGTTCTCAATAATGCTGTAGTTTGGATGGTCTCCACTTGTCCTCCAACTTCCAAGTCCTTCAGTCCCTTTAAGAATCCTTCAGTTATTGTACCAAAAGCACCAATCACAATTATCATCATCATCATCATCATTATAATAATAATGATAATAATAATAATAATATAATAGCTCTATCACAGATATTGAACACTCTCCAAATTATTACACATTTGGTCTACAACTAACCCACCAAGTGAGATAGTGATAACTGTTGTAATATATATGTATTTATATGTGTATGTGTATATCTATATATTACTTTACTGCCTTTTGTCTAAGATCAAAGTTTAGTGTCTGTTCTTATCCCTTTAATATCTTATATATCCCCAATATAAGGATAATGATATTTCGATTGGAATATTTCATATAATGTAACTGTGAAGTTTTTGAAAAAGTGCAATGGAACATTATATTTTCAAATTAATCAAACATTTACACTGATGATTACAATTAAATTTCACACATTAAATAACCCATAGGAAATATATATGCCATTAAACAAATAAACCAAACCAAATCAAACCATACATGTATATATATATATATATATATATATATATATATATATATATGATAAACAAATGGATGTGTCCACTATGTGACACATGACTAAATATATATATATATATATATATATATATATATATGATAAACTAATGGATTTGTCCACTATGTGTCCCATGACTAAATATAAATGTATATATATGTATGCATATATATATATATATATATATATATATATATAATAAACAAATGGATGTGTTCACTATGTGTCACATGACTAAATATATATATATACAAATGGATGTGTCCCCTATGTGATACATTGACTAAATATATATATGTATATATACTATGGAAGATATTCAGACCGATATGTACAAATTTAAGTCAAAGAATTGTCAAAATCATTTGAACCAAAAGGAAACTACTGTGGATAGTCCTTTACTCCCTAATTTCTAATAAGGAAACAAGTGAAATAAAACATTAATAAGATTTTTTTGTCCATCATATTCAATAAAACATGTTGTATGTAGTTTTGTATATTATCTTACTTCTTAAACTTCTAAACACACATCCAAGATATCAAATTATATATATATATATATATGTATATATATATATATATATATATATATATATATATATATATATATTAAAGTAGGAAGGTGCACGAAGAGTATACTCTTGTTTCCAGTATACTGGAAACAAGAGTATACTGGAAACAAGAGAGAGTTCAAGTCTCATTGAGTACCCCAATTAAAAGGCCTTGTGCCACACATGTTCTCTGATGAAAGCAATATGCTGGAAACATCCTTATATATAACACGTATTTAAGAACAAAATAAATAAATTCAAAAATACAAATCTCTTCGTGGACCTTCCTATTTTAAGATATATCATTATTTTTTCTTAGGACCTACAACAACCATCTTTATATATATATATATATATATATATAACATTCATTAAAACATGTGTATTGTCATCAAGAGGCAGAAAAGTTATGCAAGGAAATTCTTGTTTGAATGGAAACATTAAGAACCACTTGAAAACATTAGTACTTTTAAGTGGAATTTTGACTATGCAATTTGAAGTTATAGTCCTTTCCCTCCCTTTACTTCTCCTCTCCTTCATTTTCTTTTCCCAAACCTTCTTTTTTCTCTCACCGATTCTTCTTCTTCTTCTTCTTCTTCTTCTTCTTCTTCTTTTCAGGCAATTAATAAGGTTTGTGTAAAATAGACACATTGAAATATTCAAAACTCCCAAATGTTTTTTTCTTCTTTCATTGGGTTTTAGTGACTCACATGAAATTCTAGACTAATTTGATGGGAAAATTATATGGAGTATTCATTGATGTTTGCACACATATACACATGTGTTTGGAGTGAAGCTGGATATATATATATATATATATATATATATATATATAGGATGGAAAAGTTCACCTACATTGGAAGCAGCATCTCATCAACTGAGAATAGCAAAGACATGGACAATTATCAATAGGTTATCAGTCATATGACCGATAAAATGAAATGTAGTTTTTTCCTAGCAGTGGTTGTGTCAATACTGCTATATGGATGCACCACATAGACACTAACTAAACATACGGAGAAAAAGATTGACAGCAATTATACAAGAATGCTGTTAGCTGTAATGAACAAATCCTGGTGGCAACATCCTACAAAATAGTAGCTGTATAGCCCCCAACCACCCATCCTGAAAACTATCCAAGTTAGATAAACCAGACATATAGAACACTGCTGGAGAAGTAAGGATGAACTCATAAGCGATGTACTCCTGTGGACCCCTTCACATGGACGAGCAAAAGTTGGGTGACCAGCTACAACAGCTCTGTGTCAATACAGGATGTAACATGGAAGATCTCCTAGGAGTGATGGACAATAGAGAAAGAGGGTGAGAGAGGGTCAGGAAGATCTGTGCTAGAAGCACGACAAGATGATGATAAAAATATATACCAGCCCATTAGCATAATGGTTAGAGTGTTCACCATTGGTCCAGGAAAAAAATGGTACTTGATGTCTCCTTGTTTCACACTCAGCAGTATATGGTACAAATCAAGGGTAAAGTGGAATAATCCAGAGAAAGGTGTAGTCCTCTCCACTACACATCAGCTTTTAAAAAGAGAGCTCTCAGGTCACCTTCAACTACAGTCAACTAACTTACTTATATACATATATAGAGAGAGGTATATATAGGTTTATTTATCTATGTGTGTATGTATATATAAGGTAAAAGTTGGTGACCATAGTTGTGGGTGATTTGAAGGTTCCCTTTTTATCAGCTACTACACTGAGGTGTACGAGAGGATGCTACTCTTTTTCCTGGATTGCTCAACTTTACTCTAAATACATACTTTATAATGGTGAGTGTTAAGCAAGGAGGTATCAAGTACCATTTTTTGAGTCTTTAGTATGACTCAACCTAGGATTGAATCTCGGCCTCCTGGGCCATTGGTGAACACCCTACACAGTAGACCAATGGGAATCTATATGCATATATATATATGTAATGCAATTAAAAGGAAACTCAAACCTGGTTAAGTTGTCATTATAAATTTATTTTGCTGGAGAATATCATTATACTCTCCATCTCGTCAAATGACTTTTTACATGTTAGACTTGAGGCTGCGAAACAGCAAAAAAACAAAAAAAAAACACTACATACGCTCTGAATGGGAATTTTGTTATATACCTGTAAAGAATAAGTGATGTAACAATAGCCATACATCGAGCACTCACATAGATTTATATGATATTCCTCATATATTCTATACAAAAATAATCCACACCCACTGTCCTCGGACAATGAAGGATATTACTAATATATATATATATGTATATATGGGTTGGTTGGTTGGTTGGTTTTACAGCATATCAACCCTCGCTTGGTTATTTAATGCCAAAGTCTTTTTTATTTATTATTCTTTTTGTAAAATATCATATGACTTCAATTAACTATTCTTATTTGAAAATAATGATCAGTTGTTTGGACACAGTTATAGAGTTTCAATTTCTGTTTAGTACATCTTACCTTTTGATAGGTTCCTGACATGTAATGCCATTCTAGATTAGAGTGGACCTGTGGGTAATGACAACAAAGAGGTAACTCTACACTTCACATAGCTTTGTATATATATATATATATATATATATATATATATATATATATTTGTGTCTTGGTGTTTGTGTGTGCATGTATGTAGGGGGGGGTCGTTCAAAAAGTTCTAAGCCTCAATCCGAAGGTAGAGGCATTGTTAGATGTTTTTGTTGTGCTAACGCAGAACCAGTTCTCATAAAAGTAGAAAAATCAGATTTCTGTGCAAGTAAGATTCACTCAAGGGTCAGAGGTGTGTGACAAATCTAAAATCTGGAGGAGGCTGGGAACTTCTTGAACGACCCTCATATGTGTGTAAGTATAAATATATACATATGAGGATTGACAGAAAAGTTCATAGGCAGATCAAAATTCTCTCATGGAATGTAACCAAAATAATTTGATTTTTCAACATAGTTCCTTTTGTGATCTGCACACTTCTTCCATCTGTGTTTCAGTGCTTGGATCCCACTGCTCATAAATGTCATCAACAGCAGGTATGACATCCTTATATGAACTTTTCAGGCCACCTGAGTATGTAAGTGTGTGTAAGTATTTTATATGTATATATATATATATATATATATATATACACATACACATATGTATCTATGTATGACTATGAATTTGCATACATATTTTGTGTGTTCATGTCAATGTTCAAAACTAAATTTACTAAATTATATTTATTCCTTTAAAAATGCATACAGATTTACACAATGATGTTCATAAAGATCTTTTGACTCACTCAGTGCATAAGCTTGGTCAAGTTGGTGCATGTAAATAAATGTAAACACACTCAGAATAATTATTACTTATTTGTCTTGTTAACTAAACTGGTAGAATCCTTTATTCCTTAATATATATATATAAAAAACATTTGAGTATGCCGCAAAATGAAAGAGCATGTGAAAGTGAAAGTAGAATGGAATCTAGTGTGGACGTTCCTTTCTTACTGGGAAATACTCAAGAGTTGCACAATGAACAACTGCTGCTGCTACTATTTGTTCTTCATGACCACTCCTTCTCCCTCTCTTCCACTCCTCCTTTCTCTCTGTCTCTGTCTTTCTCTTTCTGTCTGTATGCTGTGCCCTCTGCCTCCTCTTACTTGGCTGCAAGTTTTAGTGATAGATTCTCTTGAGCAGTATTAACATTAAGAGCTTAGATCCAATTGATGGAATTTGGTTTCTTTCTTTTTTGGGAGGAGTCGGGTGGAGAAGAGGCTTTCTTATTTTTAAAATTTTATTTTTAATTCAATTTTTTTTTTACATTTACATCTATCTATTCTATTATGAAAGTAATTTGTATAATAAGAAAGCAAAACAAGAAAGAATAATCTTACTAAAATTGTCATTTAAAAATGTTTTCCGTCTACTTATTTTTTCATGGGTCATTTTTGTTTCTGTGCTCTTCCCACTAAATCTCTCTCTCTCTCTCTCTCTCTCTCTCTCTCTCTCTCTCTCTCTCTCTCTCTCTCTGCTACTTCTTTCGAATCATAAGCGTATCTTCTCTTCTTGCACCTTCTTATCAAACTTTTCTATCATTTCTCTTGTTACTATTACGATTTTCTGTCTTTCTTTCTTGTTTTACTCCGCCTCCTCTTCTTGTTATGCTTTTCCTTATTCTTTTTCTTTCACTTCTTCCCCTTTTACTCCTCTTCTTTTTCATCGTTTTTTTTTCTCCAATGATTTCTTTCTTTCTTTATTTATTTCTTTCTTCTTTCTTTCTTTCTTTCGTCTAATCTCCGTCTTCTCTTTCAATCACTTCTTTTCTTTCTTCAATGTTTTTTTTTTCGTTCTTTCTTATTTAATCGCAAACCTATACAGCATCAATTTTTATTTACACACATACGTATACACACTTGTTTTCATTACGGCCTCGTCTTTCACATATACACATGGAATTTCAATTTTAGGTTTTAAAAACTAGTTTTTCATGCTAACTAATTCTTTGAAGGTTTTGGATCATTTCCTTTTCCTTTTGTCATTTTGCTGTGGTTTCATTTCCATTCCCACTTTAACGAGACCAACAACACCTGTTTATCTCACCTGTCCAACAGATAGACTCTTTCAAACAAATGATTGCTTATTCATACATAAGCGTAACACTAATATCCCTTTATCGACGTTTTTTTCTTTCACCAAACTGATCATAATAGTATCATTCCGTCCTCATCGAGGGATTGACACAGATGATATTTCACTTGAGATTTGTTCTTTATTTTGAAATAACTTATTATTAAACGTCCTTATTTAGTCTTGGACTTTCTCTTTATATATATATATATATATATATATATATATATATATATATATATATATACACACACACACACACACACACACACACACATATATATATATATATATATATATATATATATATATATATATATATCTTGATGTTGACTTAGGTATATATATATATATATAGAGAGAGAGAGAGAGAGAGAGAGAATACTTAGTCCAGTTAAACCGGAGTTGGGAGTAATTCCATCAGGACAAGAAATTATTCATGAATGAATATTTAAATCTTCCTGGTAAAGAGCTCAATGTACCAATTATACAGAGCAATAATTTCTTTAAGATTGGTTTCGTTGTTTTTTTCTTAAAGAAAAAAAAAAAAAAAAAAAAATATATATATATATATATATATATATATATATATATATATATATATATATATATATCTTGATGTTGACTTATGTAGAAACTGATCGGAATTCAATTAATAAAAAATGATTTACAAACGCTTATGTGTCTATTTTATTTTGTGGGTTACACCCACTTAAGAACACGCACCCACACACGCACGTACGCGCCTACATCGTACACCCACACACAACACCCACGGGTATACGCATACAGCATACACATGCAAACACATGCACACACCCCGTATTGCAGTCGGGATGTGAAATTCCTGCACACTTAATATGTATATCAATATATTGAAGATCAAATATACAGGTAATATAGCTGGATTACAATAAAGGATCACCGATACAGATCAATACGTGCACAGGTTCCAAAATAAGGGATATATAAACAGTACTATGATCCCATGCACACGCATACCCAGGTTAAAATGAATATCGTCTTTACTCCTTAGGATGTTGCAATTTTATTTTCTATATAAATGAATGAAAGTTCATGATTGTTAAACCTGTTCATTTTACCAACAACTTACTATCTGTCTGTATCTGTGAATAAATTTAAATCTGTTTCCCTAAATCGAAACGTTTGGCCATTTTTTCCCATTCAGTTGGCTGTATATCATTCTCGATCTTTATCAATTTTTTACACAATTTTTTTTTTTTAATTTTGCGAGGGAGGGTTTTTCATTCAAGTATATCGTCTCCTTTCACTGTTTGTTGTTGTTGTTCTTCTTCTTCTTCTAACTTCACCCCTTCCATCTAAAACTTCCAACTACCCACTGTCGAATTCTATCTCACACCTCTTTCCTTTTCACCTCTTTTCTCTCTTTTTAAAATTTCATTTTCTACGTAGTATTTCCCGATTGCTTTTATCTCAATTGTCTTTCTTACGTACATCTCGGTTCCGCCTACACAAGTTAACCTCTGACCTGTCTTGAGATCTAATTTCTTTCTTTGATAATTTCCTCCAAATTCTTTTTCTATCTGATTATCCTCTTTTCTCGCAACGCCCACCCTATTTCTCTTTGCTTCCAAATCTAACATGCACTTCACAACATTTTCTCTTACCCCTCCCCTCATCATCTTATCAAAACCCACCATTACCCACACAGCAATTTTATTGATTTCCCCCCGCCTCTTCTCTCGGTAATATTATCCATTAATTTGATGGCTATATTTTTGTGTTTTCCTTGTGGACGTTATTAGCAAAGAAAGATGGCTGCTGTCTGGTCCCCAAATTCAACATCTACAGACGATGGAAGTAGCAGTGATCGAGGAAGCAACTATGTAAAAGTCTCCTGAACAATTGCGGTACCAAACCAATACTTGACTGACTTAAATGTTTTGTAATTTTTTTTTTGGTGGTGGGGGGTCTTTTTTAAAAATAGCTTGACTTGTTTGACATATAAATATACGAGATGAAAAATCACCATGCCCCTGACACACTCGCCTGATAATCAATCAGACAATAGAGAAACGTGAGAAAACCGGTTTTAAGATCCAGTAATCACAAGTTACAAATGTAATTAATAAACTGAATTGTTACAGATACATAATTAAGTATATAGATAAGTAATTAGAGATAAAATTCACTCTCTCTCTCTCTCTTTATATATATGCATACAAATATGTATATATACATACTTATATATAATATACATATATATGCACTCACACACACATACATACATATATATATATATATATATATATATATATATATATATATATATAATTTATATAATGAATAGATACATAAGTGAATTTGATATTTAAGATTTTATTTTTATAACTTTGCTCTACACGTGTTTTAGACTTTATAGTCATGTTCAGGAGGTTAAGATCAAATAATCATAAATTACATATGTAATTGATAAACTAGATTGTTATAGAGATACATGATTGAATATATAGATAACTGATTAGAGATAAAACTACACACACACACACACATATATATATATATATCCTCCTGAAGATGATTATAAAGTCTGAAACACGTGCGGATCAAAGTTATAAAAATGGATTCTAAAATACCAAATTCACTCGCAGATGTATTCATTTTATAATATTTTCTTTTCTCTCATTGGATTAACAAAAAGAAAAAAAATTATATATATATATATATATATATATATATATATATATATATATATATATATATATTAATCTTTTTTCAAGTATAAAGTAGGATGATAATTAAATAGCAAAAAAAAACTCATGACTCAGTTTCATGTTGTCGATCCTCCGGTGACATGTTGAATACTAGCTCACCTTAAGATAATCAACATAAAACTCAGAGTCATGAGTTTTTATACTGTTTTGTTAAAGTCCTGTTTAATGCTGTGCATTTTTGTACAAAGAGCACTGTCAAGATTTTACGCTTTAAAAACGGTTTTAGCGTTATTATAGCTCCTCCCTCCAGCTTAAATCATAAGTGTGATTGTGAGAGTGCATTTATTCATATAAAAGTTAGGTTAGCGACCATAGTCGAGGGTGACCCGAAGGCTCCCTTTTCGATAGCTACTACACCAAGGTGTAGGGGAGGGCGATACTCCATATATATATATATATATAACTTAAAAATAAGTACTCGTTACAATGGCAGCGCGAACAGCAGCAAATGAAATAGTGTTCAATATAAAAATATAAGAAAGAATATGAGACAACAATTAAAAAAAAAATAAAAGAAATAAAAACGAAAGCTTACCCAACACATAATTATAATTTGCACCGTCTTATGATCAATAAATAAACATTTGTGTCAACACTTACTTGATGATCAAAAGATTGGATAACTTAAAGTTTTGAGTTGAGTGAGTTTTTTAATTTTTTACTATATATATATAAGCGCTCGGGACAATTTTGGTAAACTCATCCATCAATTCCCACCTGAAACCAAGACACTTATCAGGAAAGGATCTTAATTAAATTATACAGACAAAATGTGTCGTTACTATTTAATGAAACATGCTTAAAAGAACGACTGCTGCCTAACTAGACACACACACACACACACACACACATATATATATATATATATACATATATCAGCCTATTGGCATAATGGTGAGAGTGTTAGCAAATGGTCCAGGAGACCAAGGTTCAATCACAGGTCGAGTCATACCAAAGACTCAAAAAATTGTGTTTGATGCCTCGTTGCTTAACACTCAGCATTATAAGGTATGAATCAAGGGTAAGTGGAGCAGTCCAATGAAAAGAGTTGCGCCCTTCCCTTACAACTTCGGGTTGCCCTTGATTACGGTTGGACAACATATATATATATATATATATATACATATATTGTCATCCATAGACAGATTGTTTCGTTGTATCACAACTCTTCAATGTGGCTAGACACGTAGGACGCTTGAAGCTGGGATCGAAACCCGACTAACTTTACGTTGGGCTTAGTATATATATAATCAATGGTGCTTGTTGACAGTTTCTTGCTTGTGCAACCATCAGACCAAGAGGTAAGCTGATAATTTACATATGTTCTATTGTCCATATTCGGCGCTCATTCTTTATAAATGTAACAAACTATATATATATATATATACAATTAACACGGCATCGGCTCTTGGTCCGATCATATTCATATGCTCTATCATCGATATTGAGCACTTATGCTTTACAAGTATAGGAAACCATATAATTAATATACTCAAAAGGACTAGATTAGAGCTAGATTATATACTTATTGTCACGTGGTAAAATCAATTTCCTCTACCCCTCTGTGTTTGAATTAAAAGGCCCCGTTAAAAAAGGAATAGGAATGAAGGTCAACTCCTCGGCCCACTTGTTGAACGAAGTAACGAATCCAGATCAGAATGAAAGCCAAGGGCTGCCTACACTCTGTGACCGGTTAGACAGAGAAGGGGATATAGAGGTCATTATAGTAGCCCGAATGAATAGCATGACAGGAGGAGGTGGAGGAGGAAGAAGGGGGCCAAATGATTGGCCAGAGGCCTAAAGCCGAAAAAGAGGTCCTCTTCGTCAGAGGAAATTGGAAAAAGGATTTTTTCAGTTAGTTCTGGAACAGCAGTCGGCGTGACAAGATGTGTTGAAACTGGAGCCAAAAACTCCGGGAAAAGAGCGGAGCAGAATTCTTGGACAAGAAGATAACGGGTGCCTTCCAGCCAATTTCTACAGAACACCACTCGCCCGTAACAGAAAAGTATTAGCGAAATAAACCAGTTAAAAACTAAGTACCTCTTAAACTGTTTTCCTCCTAACCTTCCCATATATTGGAACTTATATGTATTAAGAAAAGGAAAGAAATAGACTGAAGAAATTCGTTTCATAAACTGTAAACGAACGAGTGGACTTAACTACCTTTTCAAGTTTTAAAAGTAAAGAAAAAAAAGAAGAAAGAAAGACATTTATGTTGGAGACTGTTTGCCGGGGAAATATAGCCGGCCCCAATAAATATTTGTTTGGACCTCGACTATTAAAATTTTGGTTATATTTTAAATGTCCCCTCGTTGAAATTTATTTGTTGTGCTATTTACCCAGCGAGTTGCCTTCTTTTGCATATTTCCTTTTCAGCTTCATTTCGCTTAAATTTTTTTTAGCTAAATATCCTATTCGCCTTTAAAAACATTACACGGGAAATTGTAATTGCCGACTACAGTGAATAATATTTCTTCTTAACCTAGAAGTTCATGTCTTCCGTTATCCAAGGGGGTAGGAAGACGAAAGGATTTGGTGACGTATGTAAAGTGAATTTGGAAACCCCTTGCCAGGGGCAGTCAGTCTAGCCCCAAATTACCACCCACATTATTTGCCAGTTACCTTATGCCCGAAACAGGCGTCCTGACTAGGACTTATTTTGCGAGGGGTCAAGTGCCAGACTGCCCCGACGTCACACGTGCGTAAAATAAACTCCCGTCCTGGGATAAATATTTATGCACCGTAACACTTATAAACAAGAAGTGGATAAACTGCGCTTTGAAATGTGAGGCATACTCCTCCTTTGAAGGAGTATCTTCCGATCATAGAATCGCCTCAGCAAAGAATCGCTTGAGTCTACGCAGAAATCAGAAACGTAAAGTTGCATGATGCGACTGGTCCTCAACTTTTTCATAGTGATATAAGCAATCAATATACGGTTACTATAAGAAACAAGTTTGATACTCTTCAGAAAGATTTAGCCCAAATGACGAATAAGAAAACTTTGTTACCGCCCAAATAGAAGCAGCAGCTGAGTGCATACAAACCAAACCAAAAGTCAAATGTAGAATTCCCTGGAATACAATAGCAGTAAGAGAAAAACAAAATAACATGAAGAAAGCATCCTTATTCTATAAAAGAAAACCAACAAATGCCAATGAGCAGAAACTTCGGAAACTCTTGAAAGAATTAAAACATATTCGCTACCCCCTAAAAACTCACTAGAATACATTCCAGACCTAATAAATAAAATCAAAAAATCAATTTAAGATAAGCAATCGCAATTAATGTGTCAGATAGCAAATGAAGTGAGTACAAGGAAAAGAACATCGAGATCAAAACTAAAAGCTGCCAACCAAGAAGAAAGACTTTAGAAGTGAAAAGAACATTTTTAAAAATCTACTTAGAAATCCTGAATCACGGATAAACCTACTGGAGAAATCATCTGTGGCCAACTAGACATCAAATTCGGACATTTTACAGAGGAAGAACTTGACGCAATACAGAAAAAAAAGCTAAAAGCAGAAAAGCTGCAGGCCTCCATGAAATATCTCTTGAAGTATTGGAGATAAGAAAATTTGATGACATACTTCATTAATTATGCAACATTGTGTATACACAAAACACAACAGAGAATCGGATGAAAGACTTCTTTCTCCCCTTCTCCAAGAAAAGTGACCGTGGAATCACTAAGAACTACACAGGCATAACTTTAAGTGCTATAGATGTTATAATACCCTTCTTCTCGGTTGTATTCAACCTGAAATTGAGAAAATTCATAGGAAAAATCAGAATAGGTTTTGGAGAAATCTACAACTTTACAGATTCTGACAATCTGTCGAATCATCAAACAGTATTATTCATAGATTTCTGCAAAACATTTTATACCATAGAAAGAGGAAAGATGGAGCAAGTTCTACTCGTATATGGTCTCCCCAAAGAAAATGTTACAGCTATAATGATACTTTACAAAAACATAACGGCAATGGTTTGCTCAGCTAATGGTGACACAGACTTCTTTGACATTGTAGTTGGAGTTTTGCAACAGTAGAATGATCATCAATAGCATGTACCGGCCCTCAGGGTTTCAACTAGCGTCCAGTTGGCAGGCAAAAATAAAACAGGCTGTAACTTTAAATAGACCCGGTATTTGTTGAGCGCCCCACGTACGCACGAGTATGGCATAAGGCCTTTTTATTGTAGGAACCAGGCGCCATAGCCCATACACGTCTGGTGGTTCCAAAAATGTCTAATGCCCTATTGGCATTCCTTTAAAAAGGAGTGTCTCAGGCGCCAAGCTATAAACCTAGCCTCTCCAAGGAAGGTAAGAGCTTGGAGGATGGCCACCAGAGGCTCAAGGAGCGTCGGTCTCAACTGCGAAACATGAATGCTGTGCCTCCCCGGCACCTGTGACAGGCAGCCTCAACCGACTGCGAGCTGAACCAGGACACACCCGACCTGATCCACATACCGGAAATCACGGCCGGTTAAGGTGTGTCCCTACCCAGTGGGCCAAGCGGTAACTTATTACAAACATAAAACTCAGAGTCAAGCACCCCAAATACACGCGAGTATGGCACATGGCCTTTTTTTATTGTGGGAATAAGCGCAGGGCTGTAGCCCACATACGCTTGGTGGCTCCAAAAATGTCTTAAGCCCCATTGGCATTTCCGTAAAAAAAGGCACCTCAGGCTCCAGGCGATAAACCGAGCCCTTCTGGAGAGGGTAAGAGCCAGAGAAGGCGGCCACTAGAGGTTCAAGGAGCGCTAGTCTCAGCCACGAGACATAAATGCTGGACACAAATGAAGTACCTCATCATTGCCATTACTCTCAGGCCCACTTCAATCTGGTATTGTAGTATCTGTTAGGATCCCATCAAATATTTCAATCTTTTACTTGGGATTATTAGCATTATAAGGTATGGATCAAGGGTAAGTAAAGTAATCCAGGAAAAGGAGTAGCACCCTCCCCTACAGCTCCATGTAGAAGCTATTGAAAAGGGAGCCTTCGGGTCGCTCTCGACTAGAGTCAGCCAACTACTTATAATTGATACTAGATATAATTATTAGTGATTGATAAGAGTACTCGAAATATTTGAAGTGTGGAAACAAATGATTGATATTAAATAGAATTATTAATGTTAAATAGCAAAATTTGAAACCGTTTAATTGTATGCTAAAGATGAATAGAAATACTGGAAACGATTTAATTGTGTACAAACGAATGGTTGATATGAAATAGAATTATTACTGTTAAATAACAATACTTGGAGTCATTTTACTTTGAGCAAACAAATAATTAATATCAGATGAATTTATTAGTGTTTGATAGGAATACTTGAAAACATTTAACAGTGTGCAAACAGATTAACTCTGGCTGATTTTAAAAAGTTTCTTACAAACTATTTGCTTACAAATTATATATATATATATATATATATATGTGTGTGTGTGTGTGTGTGTGTGTGTGTGTGTGTGTTTAGGCAACATGTCTTCGTTTGGACATATCTGGTTGAATAGCATAGTCATCCTTTTTCTACATATTATTACTTTGATCTATTCAAGTCACTGTATGGATGTTATAATATCCGGCTGGAATTGGCTGACAAATTTTCCATAATTAATTGGTTCTCAGGTACTTTCTAGCCCATCTTGGGTATTGGTTTTGCCATATGTACCCCACCCCTGATGGTGGTCCAAGATGGATCTGAAAGTAGTTGGCAACCAATTAATAACGGAAAATTTATAAGCCAATCCCGGACAGATTTTTATAATATTCATATGGCAACTTGAACGGATAAAGTAAAAATATGTAGACAAAGGACGTCTATACTATTTAACCAGGTATATATATATATATATATATATATATATATATATATATATATATATATATATAAGTAAATAATGGAGCGTAATCCGACAATATGTAAAGAAAAATTGATAACAAGGTAATCTAAGTAGAAGGAGAGATTTATTACGAAGCAAAGTCGACACTATAGCGTTTAGGTTCTAATGAACCATCATCAGGGCTATGAGGGATGATATTAGTGATGTTAAATCAACGATGAATGTTTAAAAATACAGCATACAAAAACCTAGGGAAATTTTGTATAACAAGAAAGAGTTGATTAATTAGTGGATTAGCATTTGTTTGTTTTTTAAATCACATCATTGGACTTGTTAGGAATATTGTATAGAACTTATGTTCTGTCCGTTTATCGAGAAAGATTTCGAATCAGAAAGAGGAAGAAAAAGAAAGAGAAAAAGAAAAAGAGAAAATTATGATATATGTGGAATATATTAACTAAAGATGGAATATATTGTAGCTATTTAAAATGATGTAATTAAAAAAAACGTTGATTCACTAATTAAACGGCATTACTGGAGCCTCACCATTCGATTGTTTAATGTCATATCCAAGACACATGCAGTCGGTGTATTCTACAACCCAAGTCGACTGGGCCAGAATTAGATAGGAATACTTCAGCCCATTGGCCTAGTGGGTAGAGTGTTTCCCAATCGCCCGAGAGACCGGGATTCAATACTCGGTCGAGTTATACTAAAGACTCAAAAAATGTTACTTGATACATCGTTGCTTAACTCTCAGCATTATAAGGTACGTATCAAGATTAAAGTGGAGTAACCCTGGGAAAGGAGTAGTATCTTCCCTTACCCCTAAATGTAGTAACTATTGAAACGGGAGCCTTCAGATTGCCCACGACTACGTTCGCCAACTTTAATTACTTGATATCATATAACTGTGTGCCAAAAAAATCAAAAGAACCTACAGAAAAAATTTAAATATAATCATACAAAGTATGCAATTCCCTAATCTCTAGGCATGAAATTACCCCAGACAGGTTGAGGTGACATTAAAATCAATTAATCAATCAACAATTATATGGTTTCAAAAAATTCTCACTATTCAGTAGCAATGGAGCTTTGTGGTGCTTTTGTCAGCCATTACACTATTTTCTTGAACAAAAATATTTTGATAGTTGGAATTAGTTATGGCACTCGGGAAACTGTTGAGAGAAGGAAGTGTTTAATTACCCATTAATCATTCAAGGAGAAAAAAATACCATACAGACTGAAATAATAAATCTTTTCTTAACAGTAATCATGTTCAGTCCAACCATTTTGCCTTATCAACTGTTACTCATTACAGGAGAAAATTACCTTAAGTGAATCAAATTTCAAGTTTGGTTATTTATTCAATTCACTGAGTGCCCACATTTCTGGCCTAAGTAGAGAACTATTTGTGGAAATGGATGAGAAGTGTTTTAAAAGGATCAAGAATTGAGATAGAGTTTCAGTTAAGGAAATAAGAAGAAAAAAAAGCCACACACATAGCTAATGGGGTTAGTGAGTATGGAAGATTCTGCACTTACACAATCCTGTGTTTCACCAAAAGCTACTGATTAAATAGTATTGAGAACTGATACTGACTCTAATTGGATCATTTTGAGATGAGGCTTCTTAATCTGAAAATTAATTTTTATTTATTGCGGACTTTTTGTCCTCATCTTGGTAGGTTTTTTTTTTGTGTTGTTTCTTCTTTCACTACGTTTCGGCCAAAACGTGGTGCGGTAGACAACAACTATGGAAGGCAGTAATTACTGGGGATACGGTTACAAGACTCATCATTCCTATCCGAGGTCGCGGTAAAATCACCTGAAGAAGGCCAGAGGTGAAATTTGGCCGAAACGTAGTGAAAGAAGAAACAACACAAAAAAAGTACCAAGATGAGGACAAAAAGTCCGCAATAAATAAAAATTAATTCTCTGATACTGACTCCTCTAGATAGAAATCTTGACACCTTGACATCTCTTTATTACATAAGTTGCACATGTCTTCATTTGATTTGGTTTGGTTTTATGGCATCTCAGCCTTTCAGGGTTATTTAATACCACATCTTGTTTTTACATATTGAATAAATGATCTGTAAATACATTTTATAGATATCCACAGTTAAATGAGCTAATAGTTCTATTTCTAACAATTCAATTTAGCATGTCAAAAAAGTCAAATGGTTCCAAGTATTAGTACGTATCCCTAACAATTCAATTAAACATCAGTCATTGTGTTTAAACACAGTTAATTGATAAAACAGTTCTATTCCTAACAATTCAATTTAGCATAACTCATTTATTAGCACAGTTTAAATATCAAGCAGTTCTATTTGACCCATAAATAGGACTATCAGATGCTACCACTCCGAACCAGAGCGATGGCAATGGAGAGGTACTCTGCATTACTGGGCCTTCATCATCAGATTGGTTAGTATTATATCGAGGACATTCATTGGGTGGGGTCTTACCCCTCTGCAAAGATCCAGTCGCTGTATTCTACAGTCCCAGCCAACTGGGCTAATGTCTTCATTTAAATTTTAAATGTCAAAATTCAAAAGGAAGTGCATGTTTACTTCAAAACATGATATCTCGATGCTTTCTCACAAAAGGCAAACTCGAAATGCCATTAAAATGTTAATAAAGTTTTCTGTTGCATTTAAGTCGAACACGAAGTCTGTTTAAAATATATTGAGACTGAAGCTTTATTTACCAAGACAAAAATGAACAACAATAACCATGAATACCTGTTTTGATATGGTGCTAAGAAATATTGTCATATACCTGGAGGGGCTCATAGGGTAATTGTTATCATCATAGGAAATGAACATGACGGTCCTAGTTCAAATCCTGGATGAGGCAGTTTGCATTTCACATAGTGCTAATACCCTCGGGAAAAGTATGACTCCATCTATTCTCCCTCCAGTTTGTAATGATTAGCAAGCTAGACTAGCAAACCTTAATGAGTGAGTTCGAGTCTCATTGAGTGTCTCTTTTATAGGTCCTGGTGCCACATCTAAGCAAAATCTTAATAAATTACTATTCTCCCAAATCTATGGGCAAATAGTAGGGAAGACTGGGTTTTTTACCTTTGGTATGGCAACCAGTCTAGGAGAAGGAAAATACTGAATTCAAACCTGTTAAGCTCCGCTTAAAAATTGACCTTGTGTGACGTCCTGCTTATATGGAGAGGTTAGTTAAATACATATATGTTTTAATGTCCTCCATGTCTTCAAATCTTACTTTTGAAATGAATTTCCTATTTAGGAAAGAAGAAAAAGTCATACGGAGCTAGCTCTGGTGACAATGGAGTGATGGCGGTTTCAAGCTATTGTATGTTTTCAGGTAACTAATAATAATCATTCGTAAAAAAAAGATTATAGTCTTTACAAACGGTGAGTAATAACGTTTATAATCATTTGATTTGAAATGTTATTAACCGTAGGTTGTATTATACCATCTAATTGGAAATAAAAGGTGATGGTTAACAAATTAATCTCTAAAAATGTGTAGCGTTAGGGTGATGGTCAAGAAGAGGACATTATGTTGCAGCCCGAATTATTTAGCCATTAATTTATAAAAATTTATTTCTAAGAAAAAAAATCAAGCTGACCTCGTGCGGCACTTGATTTGGCTGGAGTGGAGAAGGAAGAAGTAATCCCAGACGGTGCGGCACCAAAAAGTGACTTCCTCCTTTTGGTCAAGAACTACTAATTGGATCCTCAGTATGAATTCGGGGACCCGAAATAAAGGCACGAAGACTTAAGCCCGGAGATGGGTTTCGTCACTCGCTTCATGAATAGAGCTCCCCAAGAAATAGAAGTAAAAATAAATGAAAGTCGACCAAGAAAATTCAACTAAAAGAAAATTCAACCGAGAATTCTGCGGAAAATAGCCTTAAAGAAGACTCAAATTCAAAGAACTCTGAAACTTTTCGATAAAACTGCAAAAGAAAAGAAAAATACTCAAATTCAAAGAACTTTGTTTCCCGAACACTCTCTCAGATAAGTTTCCCGCAAATTGAACTAAAACTTTGCAACACTTTATCTTTCTATTCCTTTCTTTTTTATTTCTTTGTATAAAATTCCCTTTTAAAAACTTATCTTTTCGAATCAGAATCCGAACTAGAAAGCTGCAGAACTTACTGTTTAAACTTACCGTATGACCTAACCGTTAATGGCACTCTAAATCCCCCTAAAAACTTTACCCAGTTAAATACTAAACTTGGCTTTAGTGTCACCTACATTCCTACAAACTTTATTCACTTCATATCAAATTTTATTCCCCACCTTAAACTTTCCTTATATTGAAATTTTTATCCCTATTAATTTCTTTATATTGCAAAATTTTATTTTTATTCCCTTAATCTTTTTATATTGCAAATTTTTATTTTATATCCTTTAATTTCTTAAAATTTTGCAAACATTTCACGCTTAATTCTTTCGTGCATAGTAACTCATAGTTTTATTCAATATATGTTTCAATTTGAACTGTGCTTCACAAATTGCTGTTATATGACTGATAGAGGTTTCTTCTGATTTATCGTACAAACAAAGTAATGGCAATTCCAATAAACAGGACAGGAGAGCATGTGGTGGTTGTATGTATTTTGGTTATTTCAGTGGATGTGCGTCCGTACTTTACGGGTATTGCTCTCTAAATTATTTCCACCACAAATACAACACAAAACTTTACAATCGAGTAAAAGAAATGGAATAGAACACAACGAACATTAAACAACAAACAATTAAACATGCATATAACAGAATATGAAAACAAATAAAATACATGATGTGTAAATGGCCTTTTGGAAAATAAAGTTTGGCAAGAAGAAAATAAATTTGTTTAAAGGTGTGTGTATGTTAACGGAGTCCGTAAATAAGTCGTTCTTACTTACATTAAGTTCATAGCGGGTTTTATGATTGTGGCGACAGCGAGTCGCGTTGATGAAAGAAAGTTTGTCGGGTTTTTCTTTGAATGTGATTCGCGGCCATCTGAAGCTAGGTCATGAACTTTAGTTGAGGAAGGAAAGGAATTTGCCGGACATAGTATCGGCTACTGCTTTACTGGCTTAGTGGCTTGTGTTTTAGTCTTAGTCTTCGTTTTTGTTAATGGCTCCCTAACTCTGTGTTATTTATATCCTACAGGTAGATCAAGGAATCGTCCTAAAATTTTGGCGCGTAGACATTTATTGACCAATCAGATTTGTATTTTATTAGTTTATTTTCGAGCCTAAATATTTTCTGTTAGTTGACTTCCGATCCTATTTTTCTAGAATGTTCTATTCTATGTTTTTAGCTGATTGGTTGAAAAATGTCAAAATGTAACTTAAATGCTAATACGGTTTTGATCCTAAATTTCTAGAATGTTCTTAAGTATGTTTTTATTGCTTATTTTAAGACTAGAAAAATGTGTATCCTATAAGCACTCACTGGATGTTGCCGGAGCCTAGATTTCTTTCAAAAGGAAAAAAATCCGTCTCTGCGCATTGGCTCCGCGTATGGAGAAATGTTGATGAAATTTATCATAAAAAATTTAATTAAAAGTAATTTTTCGACCAATCTATGACCTTCGCGGTATAGGAGAACTATAAAAGACGGGATTCTTTCGATTTCCAGACAAAGAGAAGGCAGAGTCAGACACTAGAACATCGACCGCCGACACCTGCAACCTGAAAGCTCCGAGGGAGAAGGCGACATTCAACATCATACAACACTCGTCTTAACCTTCCTACTGCAACTTTTGATAGAAGCCGCATGACCCGAGAATCACTACCTCACCTACAATCCATTTCTTCAACGCTGGTGTTCTTCTTCCCTGTCGACATAAACTCTGGTTGACCGCGTAAGTCGATGACTCACGAACGCGGTTTGGTTTGGTTTCTTTGTTTAATGGCATATCGTAGGTTATTTAATGCCAAAGCCATTCTCCAAGTAGAACAGTAAGGGTACTATTTAACCCATAGCTGAGAGGATAAGGGTGTTCATACCTTTCCCAGCGGTATTTGCCCAAAAGTGAACGTAATAGCACGACTGGAGTACGAACTCGCTTACTACGATTCCGCAGTCCATCGTTTTAACCATTACACCACCATTACACCCCTACGAACACAAATTTTGGAAGATTTTTTATTATTTAATTCTACTACTATTCAGAACACGTCAAAATTCCTAAAATGAATTCATTCCTACCAATGCAATTACCGAACATTTTACTTCTGAATTTCGCACATATTCTCATACTCAAGAACAAAATTATTCGAACATTTTGTTTGTTGATGCAATTATTAAATTTTCACTTGTCTTCTTGTCGTTTGATTCGCAACTCTGTGTTTTGTCTATTCCTTGCAACCGTACACTTGATGTAACATAGCAAACCAACCGTCAACTGCTGCATGCATGAAAGCTGGGGGTTTTATAGGCACAGCCACTAAACTTTCTTCCATTATGATTA
The DNA here is from genome assembly GCA_963585895.1 of Sepioteuthis lessoniana. Classification (NCBI taxonomy): domain Eukaryota; kingdom Metazoa; phylum Mollusca; class Cephalopoda; order Myopsida; family Loliginidae; genus Sepioteuthis; species Sepioteuthis lessoniana. Next base: position 79,358,767 of record OY757925.1, on the reverse strand, counting down.
TTTGTGACAAGGCAACGAGAGAGAGAAAAACAATAAAAATGCCTGCTGGGAACAAAATGTATGTTAATCTTTTTTTTAAACCGTGCGAGCCGCTGGCTGAATTCATTTCCTTTTTTTTTTTTTTTTTTTTTTTTTTTTGTGTGTGTGTTGAGTTCACTTGCTTTTTGAGTGTTTTGATATTTGTGTGTGAAAATCCAACTGTCGGACATTTTTAACCCTTGTTAGTCGATAAATAGTAAGAGAACGTAAGGCGGTTGAGTTGATTCTTTGTTCCTTTACTTTTCTTGTTAGTGGTAATGTATGTTTTATAGTCGTAAGATTAAGTTTTTTGAAAGTTTTTTTTGTTTTCTTGTAGAACTTGTTCCTTTGAATATATTTTTCTAATCACACCGTGGTGATATTTTTTGAGGTTAGGGTGTTATGGGTGTTAATGGTTGGTTATTTCTTCTTTCAAACCCTAATATACGTTGTTTTCTCTTGCTGGTTGCATTAGCTGAAATGGACGAGTGAACCTATTGACACAGAAATCCTTTCTTATTTACTAATACATTCCAAACTAACTCACAAGCAAAATCAATAAATAAACAAACAAATAAAACACTACAAACGTACATTTCAAAAGCCGGATGTTGTCTAGACGATCGCCGAGACGAAAATGAATAAAACACATCGCTGCACAGGTAGGCTGCGTGCATCCATCCGGTTGAAATGTAACTTTATATTTACAATTTAAAAGATCCTTTCTTTTTTCTTTTTCTCGCCCAATAATCAAAGTTTTTTTTTTTTTTTTGGCTGATTCGACCCAAACGCGACTATAAAATGGTCAACAAAGGTTCAAAAAAGGCACTCGGCTCCGAGACTTTGAGAGAGAAGATCGTCACACGTCGCATTCGGACAAGAACAAAGAACTAGACGCCCTACCAATCAAACTCGCATTCCAACACTACCACAGACAGCTTAGAGCTTATCGACCCACGTCACACACCATGCCACAATACCAACCAAGCCGCTCGAGAACAACTTACACCCACTCTCCTCCTGACCAGTTATCTGGCGGAAGAAGAAGGCTCGTATCTCTCTGGACATACCAATTTTTATTCATTTAAAATAAACGGAATGAAATCTATTCCTCTCATCCGTTGTCTCTTGCAACCACACACTTAACACTATTAAAACTCAACTTTATTACAATGGAAGTTCGAAACTAAGTCTTGAAGGAGAAGACCTCCCCGAGCAATAAAGTAGCTGCTTCCTTAGCCATGGACGGAATTCTTTCTCCCTAATATTTTTTTCGCCAGGAAGCCTCTTCTTTTTCCAAGCATACTCAAATTGTTCTTCCTGTCAGAGACCTCCTGGGAGATTGTTATTTCTTAAGAATTTATTTTATTTTGTGTCTTTTTTATCTGATTTTATTTTATCATTTTATAATCATCACTCTTAGTTATTATTCAATCCCCACAAATGTGATTAATAAGTTGAATCCTTATTGGTTGTTCTCCTGGCTATAAAACCAAACAGCATCTAGTGGTGAGGTACTAGTCCTGATACTATAGGGAATATAGAATCACACCTTCATTGCCAGATCCTATTTAGCTGAGATAATATCTAAAATAATTTTGAACTATATTAATACATTGGATATTATTTGTCTAAGTTTCCGATATCAAGCTTGATAATTATTATTACTTAGAATATTTGGACTATTGATCACATCTTTATTGTTATGATTACGTTTTGACCGATATGTCCTTTGGCCTTCTTCTGGTGTTTAATGTTGAAATTGAGGGTCCACACAGGTCCAGCAAGGACACATGGCACAGTAGATAAAGCATTTGGTTGGAAAGTACTTCTGAGTGAAATCATCTGAAGGTTGCAGGTTCAATCCCAACAACAGATAAGACTAATAAGGCATACTTATTGGTCTAGTGGGTAGAGTGTTTGCCAATAGTCCGAGAGACGTGGGTTCAATCCCTGGTCGTGTCATACCAAAGACTTTAAAAATGGTATTCGATACCTCCTTGCTTAACACTCAGCAATATAAGGTGCGTATCGAGGGTAAAGTGGAACAATCCAGGGAAAGGAGTAGTGCCCTCCCCTGCACCTCAGTGTCGTAGGTATTGAAAAGAGAGCCTTCTGGTCGTCCTCGGCTACGGTCGTCAAATTTACTTACTATAACTTAACACTTGTACCCAGACATGGTTAACAGGATTGGAACAATTTTCTCCAGTTGTTCAAATAAAGGGTTCAGTTTGAGATTTTGTGTGGATTCTGGAGTTCAACATGAAATATTTCAAAAGATCAAATGACATATTGATTGAAATGTTGTGATTATAACAATAAAGATAAGGTCAATAGTCCAAATGTTCTAAGTAATAATTAATACATTGGCTCTTAAAACATTGGGGATGTCCTCATGGTGTAATGGTTAAAGTGATGGACTGTGGAATCGTAGTAAGTGAATTCGTATTCCAGTCACGCTATTATGTTCACTTTTGGGCAAATACCGTTGGGAAAGGTATGAACCCCTTTATCCTCCCAGCTATGGATTAAATAGTACCCTTACTGTTCTTCTTGGAGAATAGCTTTGGCATTAAATAAACCCCAAAGGTTGATATGCCATTAAACAAAGAAACCAAACCAAGTCTTAAAACATTGATTATGCAACTGAGTATGAAGTGTTCATTTGTTTAAAATGATTTGAAACTTTATTTATACATTGGCTCTTAAAACAGTGATTGTGCAACTAAGTATGATGTGGCTAACCGGACATTGGCATGATGGTTAGAGTGTTTGCCTATGGTCCGGGAGACTGGGGTTCAATCCCAGGTCGAGTCATACCAAAGACTCAAAAATTGGTACTTGATCCCTCCTTGCTTAACACGTAGCAGTATAAGGTATGGATCAAGAGTAAAGTGGAGCAATCCAGGGAAAAGAGTAGTCCCCTCCCTTACACCTTGGTGTAGTAGCAATCAAACAGGGAGCCTTCAAGTCACCCTCAAATAAGGTCGCCAGCTATGGAAATTTACTAAGCTTTTTGCTTAGATGTGGCACAAGGCCATATGAAAGGGGCACCCAATAAGACTCGAACTCACTCGTGTAGGTTTGCTAGTCTAGCTTGCTAACCATTACACCACCAGAGGCGCCCAAGGTCGCCAGCTATGATATGGTTCACCTGCTTAAAATGATTTGTAACTTTATTTATACATTGGCTCTTAAAACACTGATATTGCACTTAATTATGATGTGATTTATTTGTCTAAAATGATTGGCAATATACTTTTTTGTACCATTTATAATATCAAGACCATAATTTTAAAACTAGCATTGACATATGATAACTAAGGATTGTCATGATTTAAAACAAACCAACCAACCCACAAACCGACCAACCTTAAATCTCCACTTTTTCATATAACGTTAAGCTGTATCATTGTGAGTTTTTAATGTCCTCTACATCCTCAAATCCTAACTAGCCAAGTCGTCAGGGAGTGTTGAATACACCGACTACATCTCTGCAGAGGGGTAACCCCCCCCACCCCCACCAACAACAAAAGTGTCTTGGATATGACATTAAACAATCTGATGGTGAGACTCCAGTAATGCTGGAGCTTTGGGGAATGTGGAGTACTCCTTCATTGCCATCACTTTCAAGTCAACTCTGATCCGGAGTGGTAGCACCTGATAAGGTTTCATCTAAGGGTCAAATAGAACTGTTTGACACTTAAATTAAGTGCAAACAAATGACTTATGCTAAATCAAATTGTTAGAAAAAGAACTCTTAAATCCTTTAATTGTGTGTAAACATATGACTGATGTTTAATTGAATTGTTAGTGATACATAAGAATACTTGAAACCATTTAAATTGGGTGAAAACATATTAGTAATTTTAAATAGAATTGCTAATGTTAGATTGCAATAATTGAAAACATTTAATTATATAGAAACAATAGCAATACTATTGTACAAACAAATTAGTTTTAACTCATTTAAGAATGAAATTATGGACAAATTAGTCTCTTTGATATAATCTATATCTATAACCACATCTGATGGCGCGGCTCTAGTCCTGGAGCTTTGGGAAATGCAGAGTACCTCTTCACTGCCATCACTTCCAGGTTCACTCTGGCCTGTAGTCGTAGCACCTGATAGGGTCCTATCTATGGTTCAAACAGAACTGTTTGATAGTTAAACTATGTGCAAACAAATGACTTATGCTAAATAGAACTATTTGATCACTTAACTGTATATAAACAAATGACTGATGTTTGATTAAATTGTTAGTGATACATAGCAATACTTGGAATCATTTAAGTTTGTTGACTTATGCTAAACTGAATTGTTAGAAATAGAACTATCTAATTATTTAACTGTGTGTATCTACAAAATGTGTTTACAAATCATATATTTAATATATATGTAAAAACAGGATTTCGCATTGAATAACCAACAATGGTTGACATGCCATTAAACCCAACCAAACCAGATCCTATATTTTTAATATGTATGTATAAAGAGGATTTGGCATTAAATAACCTACAATAGTTGAAACTGTACTTACACTAAACTGAATTGTTTAATATAGAACTGTTTTTGACATTTAACTATGTGTTAACAAAATCTCTGTTTGTACTAGACTGAATTAGGTGAATTAGAACTGTTTAAATAAATTGAATAGCTTGAAAAAGAAATTTCTTTGACATATAAACTGTGTACTCATGCTAAACTGAATTTTTTGAAATAGAACTATTTGCATAAAAATGGATTTGGCGTTAAATAACCTACAAAGTTTGATATGCCATAAAACTCAACCAACCAACTCCAACAGTTGATATGCCATAAAACCCAACCAAACCAAATCATATGTATTTAATATTTATGTATAAAGAGGATTTGGCCTTAAATGACATACAATGGTTGATATACCATAATACCCTACCAAACCAAATCTGATATATTCAATATATATGTATAAAGAGTATTTGACATTAAATGACGTACAATGGTTGATATGACACAAAACTCAACCAAATCAAACCAATCAAATCTTACCAGAGAGATGAAGTTTTAGTTTGGTAAATAAGGAAAAGTTGCATGGAGGCTGTTACAATGAGGCATTGGAATGTAATCTCATAGAGTCCCAAACCAACAGTTCAAAACCCCTAAAACCACCCAACCAATGAGAGTAAAGTGGAGTGAGTTTTTTGTATTTTATCCCCAAATAATTTAATCAAAGCAACTTGATAACTAAAAATAGTGTAGTTCTTAGGATTTTGGAGGGAGTGGGGTCATGGGTCAAACGAATAACCCTTTGGGGGTTCATGGGTCAAACGAATAACCTGCAGGAAAGGATTTGTTCATCCTGATTATTTGGCCAAGAATTTTACAAGTGTAAAAACTCAACTTGCTTACAAAGTGACTTCTTCTGTTTTGTCCTTTAAGACATGTTTTTGTTTCTTGCCAGGATATTTTGAGAATGATATAATTGATTGATTTTATTGGCAAGTCAACCCATCCAGAGTTATTCTATGCCAAAAAGTTAGGAAATTGCGTACATTGTATATTCATATTTACATTTTTTGTGTAGATTTTTCTTTGGAGATTTTGTGTTTTTTTTCCACTCGGTCCTATTGAATACAGATAATTTTGAAACATCTATTTGACCCATGGATGGGACCTTAACAGATATTACTACTATACATCAAAGTAGATCTGGAAATAATGGCAATAAAGGAGACTCCACAATCCCGGAAACTCCAGAATAGGAGCTTTATTATCAGATACAATTTAGTATCATACCCAGGACACTTCTTTTTTTTTCAGTAGGGAGGGCATGTATACTCTAAGACTTTATAATAAAGCAATGAGAATATGTAAACACCTTTGATGAAGGTTTATTGACTAGAGTGGCTTCTTCTCATATTTGATTTCAGACTATGTCAGATTTTTATGGGAGCTACTGGCAATATATATAATATTATTCTCATGTCCATTGTGATCCAAACTGGAAGTGTCTGTTTGAGATAATGAGGCTCATAAAATAATTAACAGCTTAGTTCCTGGGGGCTTTCTTCCAAGACACCATCTGCTTCCTTGCCTAAAAGGTGTAAGGGCTGGGTTTATTTTCCAATGCCTGAGACTCCCCTAAGAGGAATTCAAACAAAATCTAAGCAATTTTTAAAACCATCCTGCAAGAGTCTTGCTTTCTGCAGAGTCGGCCATATTAAACCAATTTTGTGCCACATTCTAGCCTTGTGTGGAGTCAGATAAAAAGTAAGTTGGCGACCATAGTCGAGGGCAACCCAAAGGCTCCCTTTTCGATAGCTACTACACCAAAGTGTAGGGGAGGGAGCTACTCCTTTCCCTGGATTGCTCCACTACCCTTGATCCATACCTTATAATGCTGAGTGTTAAGCAAGGAGGCAACAAGTACCATTTTTTGAGTCTTTGATATGACTTGACCTGGTATTGAACCCAGGTCTCTCAGGCCATTGGCAAACACTCTAACCATCATGCTAATGTCCTGTAAAAACCCTCTTAAAACATTAATATTGAAACAAAGCATGACGTGTTTACCAATTTAAAATGATTTTAAAGATACATTTTTCGATTGTATATAATTGTTAAACTGACTTTGGCATAAAATAACCCAACGAGGGTTGACATGCCATAAAACTGAATAACCTACCAATATAACTATTGCCCAGACAGTAAGAACCTTCACAACTTCTTATACCTATTACACATGTAAATATATCACCTTTCCGTACAATCATGCCTTTCAAGCATGGCCTTTCGATTATCAATCTAACAATACATATGTGATAAAATAATCAAGACCAAAACTGTATTTACCAAGACAGAAATGAACAATAGATGAAACATTAATCATCCTCAATAGTTGCATTTTGTCATTTGATCTGGCGTGAAGTTGTTGTTACATTATATTTTTTTGTCTTCAAATCCTATCATTGAGATGAATTTTCAGTTTAGGTAAACAAGACAAAGTTGCACTAAGCTGGGGGTGGGGTCTGAGGAATATGCAGAGTGCTACACACTTGCACTATCCTGTGTTCTACCAAAAACTGTTCTTGAAAAAATATTGTGAATGCTTATCAAAAAATATAAAAAATTGGCATTGACTTGTCTTAACAAATTACAGACATCATCTCTTTATCATATAAGTTGGGTCAGTTGCGCTCTCAAGATTCTGTCTCAATACTTTTTGATCACAACTTGTATACCTCTATATGTTTATTTTATGTATAGATCTCCTCTTGATTTATGTCAAAAGAATTATTAATCAACAGAATAAATAATTGAAATGATGGATTGCTCCTTGTCCTACTCTTATGCCTTAATTTTAACATGACAAAATTATTACTCTTGTATTGGTCAACCATTGATTTATGGTCCTGAAATCATTTATTTATAGATTTAATTTTTAAAGTCAAGGGTTGCTCCCTTGTTCTCTTCATTAGATTTGAATTTCTATAAAACTGTAAGGTTAAAATTTCACAGTAGGAAAATGATAAACCATACAGTGGGAACATGTTATGGGGCAGAATTTCAACAGGAATCTATTTATGACATCTAAATAGCCCAGTGTTGGAAATAATTTAATATTTATTAAACTTTTGAAACATGTAAAAGTAAAAAAAAAGGAATTTTTAAAATTACCTTTAAAACCAGAACTCAAAGGAGTATTAATAAAACATGGCATTATTAAATTAAATGAAATGAATACACATAGTTTGATATGGAATTTTACTTCTGACAATGAAATTAAATATTTCATGTACCTGATATTTATACTGGAAATCAATTTTAAAGACAAAATATTATCAATTCAAAGAAAATTTTGATTATCAATGTTTTCCAAATGACCAAAGTACAACTGAATGAAATTACTTTAAAGAAATAACATGTAGGTCCTTGTTTTAGAATGTATCATCATCATGATGTTGTGCCGCTAGCACAGATATCCCTGACCCTCTCTCGCCACTTCTCCCTATCATTCATTGCCTCCGGCAGGTCTTCAGGGCTACATCCCATATCCTCACATAGCTTCTGTATGTATCTTCGAGCTGGTCGTCCTGCTTTTGCTTGGCCATATGTGGGGGTCCATAGGAGTACATCACTTATGAGCTCATCCCTGCTTCTCCAGCAGTGTCCTGCATGTCTGGTTCGTCTAACTTGGATAGTTTTGGTGCCTTGTGGGGTGTTGCTGCCAGGACTTGTTTAATATTGCTCACAATATTCTTGTGTAATTGCTGTCTAGCTTCTTCTCCAGCCGTTTAGTTAGCGTCCAAGTAGTGCATCCATAAGGGAATCAGACCTGACCAATAAAATGAAATGTAGTTTCTTCCAGACAGTGATCGTATCGACACTGCTGTATGGATGCACTACTATTAGAATGTATACATGAGTATTATATTCTGCCTCAGTGGTTCCATGATATTTTCAGATATACAGAAAATATTTTGATGTTTTTGACCTAAAAAAAGGCATTTTAAACTTTGGTTATGAAAAGTAATTTTTTTCTGAAATAGTCAAAAAAATATGTAACCATACCTTTCAGATAAAAAAAAAATCAGACCATTTCTGGAAAGTATAAGGGTATTTTGTCTTAAATTAGCATATACCTCTGCCAGAAAGATATTTTAAAGATTACATCATAATTTCAGAGGTAAATTTGCATTCTCCAATTTTACTTTTCATTTTTTGTTAAAACTATCAACTTCATAACACTGCAATTTTTCAACAAAAAATGATAAAAACAAAATTAAAAACATTTTTTCCTCAAAATTTAAGATTAAGAATCTACCCACATCCTGTTATGCTAACAATCTTCAAAACTAATTGATGTCTGACCCAAGCCCATGATGCAATTTTTCCCTGGAAATTAGGTCTTTAATATTTAACCTATGCACGACTATATATGGTATTTAGAGTAACTATGTAAATTAAGAAACTGCTTTATGTACACAAAGACGATAAACTCTATTTTAAGATTTCAGAGTAAAGCAAATTTTTTTAGATGTTAATTCTCCGCCTAATTCTGAGCAAAAATTTTTTTTTATTCAAATTTATTTTTTTACAACTTTTATTCAGGCAACCATTCGATTAAAAAAAAAAAGAAACATACAATGACTTTTCCCATAACCTTTCCTCAATCAAAGTCTACAAAAGAAACAGATACATAGATAAAGTTGTATAATTCTGTTCCCTGATTGGTCAATAGAGAAACTATCTCAGATAATCATTGGTTAATCTAATTTTATGCATGCTAATATCCTTTTGGAGTGCTGGCTCATTGCTTAACTGACCTGAAGATGAATTATGATTTTTTTTCTTCTTTACTACGAATAATACTCACTTATTTTTGGTGTCTAATTCATTAATCAGTAGCTAACACTCAGCAAGGCATCAAACTCTTCCTGTCTGTACTTCTGCAAGTGCCGCCAATGGGAAAAAATGGAGTGGGTAAGCCAAATATGGAGAAAAATCAATAGTTGTTCTTCTGACAAACTTCATCTTTGTAACAGTAGCCAGAGCATTTACAGAATCATGATTTATAGTGATGACAGAAATAAAAAAAAATGCCTTAAAGATGAAAATGTTAAGACTTGTGAACTATCATGGGAGAAAAACTTACTCTTAAAAGAAATCACCAAAAAAGATAACATCCACCATATCTATAATTAAATTAGAAAACAAGAGAGGGAAATTTTTATACATTATTAAAAGCTATGAGATGACCTACCACTAGGTGTAAGACCAGTCCATGATGATACTGTTGCCTCTATTTAGGAAGGAGTGAAAATTTAATAATAGTTTGTGGAAGTAAGAAAATTGTATTAAGTTTCTTAAGCAACTAAATTTTAGCAGTAGGTTGCTTAAGCAACTAAATTGCATTGATAAGTTCCTAATTTAAGTTTTGCAAGCAACTTATTGATGAAATTTATTTGCTTAAGCAACTACGTTTTTATGAAGAAGTTGCTTATGCAACAAAAACAATTAGAAAATTACACTGGCTGGATTTGAATAAAAATAACCAAAAATCACAAAATCTAAATGAAGCTTTTAAAATCAATTTTTTATTGTAATATTGTTCAGTTTAATTTTTGACTGATATTGGCCTTGCATTTATTGATAGAATTTGGTTAATATCTGATACCGTATATAACTATTTATTGATCTGTTCCATTTATCGATTGTAATGAATAGATATTGATTCAGCAGTTTGATTTGTCAATACCAGAGTATTGATTAAGCAATTTCCTTTGTTTACGACATCTCCAGTTTTGATTTGCTTTACTGAACACCTCATCACATGTCTACACTTTGCTGAACATTTCATCCCCTGTCATCTCTATGAAACACTTCATCTCTTTTCTGAATACCTCATCCCTTGATGGCTCTTTATTGAACACTTCATCCCTTGTCATCTCTATGAAACACTTCATCTCTTTTCTGAATACCTTGTCCCTTGTTGGCTCTTTACTGAACACTTCATCCCTTGTCATCTCTATGAAACACTTCATCTCTTTTCTGAATACCTTGTCCCTTGTTGGCTCTTTACTGAACACTTCATCCCTTGTCATTTCTATGAAACACTTCATCTCTTTTCTGAATACCTCGTCCCTTGTTGGCTCTTTACTGAACTTCATCCCTTGTCAATTCTACGAAGCACTTCATCCCTTGTCAATTCTACAAAACACTTCATTCCTTGTCTAATCTTTAACAAACATTTCATCCCTTGTTGGCTCTACAAAACGATCCATCTTTTATCGACTCTTTACCAAACATTTCATCCCTTGTCAATTCTACAAAATACTTCATTCCTTGTCTGCTCATTAATGAACACTTCATCATTGTTGATTCTACAAAACAATTCATCTCTTCTCTACCATTTACTGAACACTTCACCTCTTGTCTATTCTTTACTAAGTACCTCATCCCTTGTCTCCTCTTCACAGAACACCCCTCAACTGTGGATATAAATCTTTTTGCCTTTTCATTCACACTCAGTAATAAATATATATATAAATGTGTGTATGAGGGTATATTTTTATATATATATATATATATATATATATATATATGCATACATAAAAAGTAAGCAAAGTTGATGACCTTAGTCTAGGATGACCAGAAGGTTTCCTTTTCAATAGCTATTACACCAAAGTGTAAGGGAGGGTGCTACTCCATTCCCTGGATTGCTTCACTTTACCCTTGATCCTTACCTTAAAATGCTGAGTGTTAAGCAAGTACCATTTTTAGAGTCTTTGGTATGACTTGACCTGGGATTGAACCCTGGTCTTTTGGGCCATTGGTGAACACTCTACTCATTAGGCCAATGACCCAGTAAATGCATACATACTGTTGTGGACCAGTAAAGGGTCCAGAAGAAAGACATGAATTTGGGTTTTCATGGAACAAAGTATATTAACGAAAGTATAATACAACATAGATAAAAAGGTGTTGAACATCAGTCTGACTGTCAAAGTGTTAGGCTGGAATAAACTTTACCACCGAGATGAATATTCTCCCAGTATTAATAGCAACAGGAGGAGTTCATTACAGTCTGCTGGTTGGGTAACATAACACATACACACACAGTAGCACTCCTAAGTAAGCACAGCCCAACCATTTCTTTTTTTTATTAAAAGTTAATTTTCTTCAAAACCAAAAATATCCAGGAGTTTAGTATTTTCAAGAGAACATTATACAGTCAAAATGAATATTAAAAGTAAAGTAAAATTAGCGACCTTAGTCAAGGGCGACCGAAAGGCTCCATTTTTAATAGCTATTACACTGAGGTGTAGGGGAGGGCGCTACTCCTTTCTCTGAATTGCTCCACTTTATCCTTGATACATACCTTATATTGCTGAGTGTTAAGCAAGGAGGTATCAAGTACCATTTTTAAAGTCTTTGGTATGTCACTACCTGGGATTGAACCCAGGTCACCTGGACCATTGGAGAACAATCTTGGTATTATTTATTACAAACCTTATAGAATTTCAATGCTGTAACCTAAAATGAGAATGTGTAATGATACAAATGTAAGTATACTCCCGATATATATTAATATAATTTTATTTTCAATTGAAGAGGAGTTACTATTTTTCATATAATTCATTAGTTAGTCTTCATATGACCTAGTGCCACATCTAAGCAAAAAATGCTTAGTAAATTACTGGGGCACCTCAGGAGGTGGGAGTTTTTAAAAAGGTCAGGCAGTCAGTTATAAGCTAGCTGAGGACAAGAAGCAAATGGAACTTTGGAGCTCGCCAGATTGCACCCCCCCTCTCATTGGAGAGAGGGCTATGATTTAACAATTTCTTCATTGACTCAGAAAATAGCACTTCATGTCTCCCAGATTTGAGACTGATTCAGACAAAGATTGAAACAGTAATAAAGAGAGTGGTATTTTTTTTTTGACCACAGGTCTAGTTTTTTCCTTTTTTCTAATGTGAGACTTGTTATTCCTTCATCTTGTCTTTGTCGGCAGCAACTTTCATCAAGATCCAGTGATGTTACAATTATCCTACCCGGCCCAGTCAGCTGGGGAGGGGTTGTAGAATACACTGACTACATCTCTGCAGAAGGATAAGACCCTTCAAATGAGTGTCCTCAATATGACCTTAAACAATTTGATGGTGAGGCTCCAGTAATACTGGAGCTTTGGGGAATGTGGAGTACTCTTTCATTGCCATCGCTCTCAGGTCCAATCTAACCTGAAGTGGTAGCACCTGACAAGGTCCTATCTATGGATCAAATAGAAATGTTTGACATTTCAACTGAGTGCAAACAAATGATGTTAAATTGAAATGTTAGAAATAGAACTGTTGAATCATTTAACTGTATGTAAACAAGTGACTGATGTTTAATTGAATTGTTAATGATACATAGCAATACTTGGAACCATTAAAGTGGACTGTAATTGTTTACAATTGACTTATGTTTACAAATCATATATATCTAATATATATGTATAAACTGGATTTGCCATTAAATAACCAATAATGATTGATAGGCCATAAAACCAAACCAAACCAAATTATTCTGCCTGTAACCCAACATATTACTTTTTGTACAAAATATAGAAATATAAAAAATGAAAATTAAATCAAAATAATTCATAATGCTATATTCTCTGATGCTTAGCCTGGAGCATACAGCAGGAGGTATTGGCCTTTCCATGAACTCAGATAAAACAGGGTTTATGTGTTTTAATTGAGATGGTGTTATACCCTCACTAAATGGCACTTTTGAAGAAGAAAAGACTAACTTATAAGTGACATTCAACTATTGAGCTCTTCACATTGATGTACCAGTGTTGGCTAACTAGCTATGTGCAGAAACTGTCTATGTTGTTGATGTTGGTTGGGTTTTATGGCATATCAACCTTTGTAGGTTATTTAACGCCAAATTCATTTTTATGTAAATTATCAGTTCTATTTAAAACAGTTCAGTTTAGCATGAGTACACAGTTTAATTGTCAAAAACATTTTTATTTCAAACTGTTCAGTTTATTCAAACAGTTATATATAACAGTTCAGTTTAGTGTAAGTACAGTTTCAATGTCAAAAACAGTTCAATTTTAAACAATTCAGTTTAGCATAAGTGCGCAGTTTAAATGTAAGTACAGTTTAATTGTGAAAAACATTTCTATTTCTAGCTATTCAGTTTAGTCAAGCAGTTCTAATTCAGCGAATTCAGTTTAGTATAAGTACAGATTTTGTTTACACACAGTTAAATGTCAAAACAGTTCTATGTTAAAAAATTCAGTTTAGTGTAAATACAGTTTCAATGTAAAAAACAGTTCTATTTCAAATAATTCAGTTTAGCATAAGCCCGCAGTTTAAATGTAAGTACAGTTTAATTGTCAAAAACATTTCTATTTCAAGCTATTCAGTTTAGTCAGACAATTCAGTTTAGCATAAAGATGCTGTTAGTTCTATTTAACCCATAGATAGGGCCCTATCAGGTGCTACCACACCAGGCCAGAGTGGACCTGGGAGCGATGGCAATGAAGGGGTACTCTGCATTCCCTAAAGCTCCAGTATTGCTAGAACCTTACCATCACATTGTTTAGTATCATATCCAGGACACTCTGCAGGGTTGCAGTCAGTGTATTCTACAACCCCAGCCGACTGGGCAAGGATACTGTCTAAAGGATCTCTAAATAGAGATGGATGACAAGCAAGGGTCAACAGAATCTGCACTCTCAGGATGTTTTGATGATGATAATGATATTCTTTTAAAATCATATTCAACTTTTAGGTATCAAGAAATATTTTATGGCTCAGCTCCATAGGTTAAACCTACATTTCATATTCTATGTTTTTTTTTTATTTGGTCAATATCACTGTAACAAATCAGAGATAGTTGCCAATGGAACAAAAGATACAATAAGATTATTTTAGACAAGTGTAACTCAATATTGATCTAAGTTTTGACAAAGTTACAATCGAGTTATGCTTTCTGATCAAACCAGCATCTTTCATGTGTGATGACAGATGAGATTGCTAAACACCAAACATTACATCGTATAAAATCTGAAAGCTTATATCTCAAACTCACTGACTGTCAAATATGGCTGCTTGATAAAAATAAAAAAATAAAAAAGATTTTCACTCTTCAAGGAAAGGCAGGTTTTAGCATTCACATGATTGAGAGAAAAAGATTTCTATTAACTCTATTTGAATAAACTATGTCGGCAATATTCTATTTAATTCTACTTCTGTCTGTCAGATAGTTTTTGCACAAACATGAATAACATATTTCAGTATCTGTAATGAGAGAATGTATCTTATATAGATGTGTGTTATGGCAGATAGGAAATGGAAGACAGAGACCCTATTAAAAGTTAATCGAAATTTTGTTCATCTTACAATTTACATTGGTTGATTTATGCTAAATTGAATTGTTAGAAATAGAACTGTTTAATGATCTAACTGTATGTATCTACAAAATGTGTTTACAAATCATATATTTAATATGTATGTAAAAAAGGATTTTGCTTTAAATAACCAATAACAGTTGATATGCCATAAACCCAAACCAAACCAAAATAAGTACAGCTCTACCATATTTTTTAAAAATCTAATTTTCTACTTAACTAAAAATACCAGGATTCTTGTATTTCTACTGAATGGCTTTTAAATAGATGTATATTTTCTCTCATTAATAGATTTATTAGGTTGTGAGCTTACATATATAGCAAGAATTAAAATCTTTCCTTCTTTCTCTAATATATATATATGTATATATATATATATATATATATATATATATATATTAACCATAATACACTTTTTCTCAGTTATAATTAGGTCATGATTCTCTTATATAGCAAAGATTAAAATCATTTCTTCCTTCTCTAATTTATGTATATCTATATATACATATATACAGATATATATCTGTATCATAGTTGTTACATAAGGCTATAATATTAGGGCACCCAGTGAGAACTAAACACGCTAACAATGATTTGGAAGCCTAGCACTCCAACCATTCCACTATGAGAAACCTAATAGTAAATTGATACTGCTAGAAGTTGAAATTTCTATCCAGAGCAGCATCAACCAGATGTAACATGAAATGAGCATGGAAAGCTCTCTGTGTAGCAATTACTGATTTGCCAGTCAAAAAAAACATTTCAGCAAACGCACAGTGTTCACCAGTCCAAACCAGGATCATAACTGATTGTATATGAAAAAAAAAAAGTAATGCATTAGCTAGATGGAGCTAGCATTAACACTTGCATAAGTTCACTTACACTAAAAAAGTGAGAGTTTAAAATGTGGGAGGTATTTCTGTCACACTCTGTATAAGTTATTCAATTATGAACATGTGTTCACTTAAATTTTAAAGTTCAAATTAAATGAATTTAAAGGCTCAGCTTCAATACATTTTGATCACACCTGATATTTGCGGTGTGTAGCTAAGAGAATGGTTTCTTAGTTAAGTGAATTGATTTATATTGAAACTTGTGACTTTCTTGTAATGTAAAACTTCTTAGGAGGTTGGATCAACTTGACTATAACAGTCATTATTCATCTTGGACAAGTTTTCCTTTGATTTTTTTGGTTGGAATATGGGTGTTTTATGCCATAATAACCTTTGTGGGTTGTTGTTAGAGTTTATTTGTTTGCACATAGTTGAATGGTTTCAAGTATTGCTATTTGACATTAGTGATTTTATTTATCAAGTATTCTTATGCAACATAAATAATTTGCGCACAGTAGTATAATGTCAAATAACTAATAACAGTTCTATTCGACCCACAGATGGGACCCTAAGAGGTACTACCACTTTGGGTCAGAGAGAATCTGGGAGTAATGGAAATGAAGGGGTACTCCACATTCCCCAAATCTCCAGGAGGACTGAGGCCTCACAATTAGATACAGTTTAGTGTCATACCCAGGACACTCGTTGGGTGGAGGTTTAGCACCTCTGCAGAGATTCAGTTGACTTTTTCTACTGTCCCAGTTGACTGGACAGCAAAATTAAGATGTAAGAAAACTAATACAAGATTGATAACAAATATCACAATTTATTTATTTATCTATCCATGAAATTTTCAGATGTGATTTTCATCTGTATTGTTTATATCAGTGGTTCTCAACATGAGCCCTAAGACCTACAAGTGGGGCTGAGATATTTTTAAAATGGTTCTCAAGTTGATCTAAGGAAAATTGGTAGGCTTTGAAATTCTATGTTTTTTTCTACTTATGCCTGAAGCTAAACCAAATTTTGGGAGTCCAACTTGGCAAACTGATAGATAGTGTGACGGCAAATTGACTAAAATCCCTAAACGGGACTTTATTTTCGCACGTGTGAAGACGGGGCAGGTTGGCACTTGATCCCCTACAGAAATAAGTCCTATTCAGAGTTCTTTTCTCAGGCAGATAAGAACTGGCATATTACATGAGGGAATAATTTAGGGCCAGACTGGCCACCGCTGGCAAAGGGGTCCAAAATTTCACACTATCACACACCCACCAGGCCGCTAAACTTCTTCCCCTTAGATAATAGAAGAATACGGGCCTATAGGTCTTAGTTGTAATAATATTAATGTTGCTGTAGTAGTCGGCAACTCCGGTTTCCCGTGTGATACTTTAGGGATTAATAGGACAGTTTTAAGCAAGATAATGTAAGGCGAATAGAAGCTGAAAGGAAAGCATGGAATAATAACATAGACCACATGGTAAAATGAAAATACATAGGTTCTTTACTACGGTTATATACATATATATGTTCAAAGTGTCAAAAATATATAATAGGATAGTCCATGAATATAAATGTCTTCTCTTGGCTTTTATCCTTTTTCAAATTGAGAGAGAGAGTGGTAACAAAAATTGGGTGTAACGGAAAAATGTCCCAAAGTTACTTATCTTATTTTTTTTGACGGGGTTCCACTGGAGAATTTCTCTTCTTTCACGGGCTAATAGACTTTGTACTGTTTTTAATGCTGGCTTGAAGGATTTTGGAGTCCCTCGTGTCTCAGTCTTTTTGTCTTTAGCCCGGAGTAAAATGGCTATCGTCCGTCTGCCACGAGCGTTGCCCAAAAACTACCTTTTTTTGTATTTACTTCCGTTGAGGGGAAGGGAACCCCACTTCCGTTTGAGGCCCCCGCCAATCATTTGGCTTCATTTTCTCTTTCCCCTTCCGATGTCCGGCGACCCAAGGTCACTTAAGTGCGAACATCTGTGTGACCCACATTCATTTCTAACGGTCACTTTTTGACTGCTAGATAATTTTAGTTCAACGGGGGGAGAGTATCATTCCCACCTCCTCGTCTCCGTGAGCCATCACGTGACAATAGACACCAGGAGCAGTGCAGTCATTAGTCAGGATTTATATTTTTTTTTAAATCACAAACTGCACACTAAAAATGAAAATGAACATCCACTGTAATCTCTGCTCCTAATTGATCTGGCATGTATATATATATATATATATATATATATATATAGTATACTTAGTCCAGTTAAACCGGAGTTAGGAGTAATTCCATCAGGACAAGAAATTATTCATGAATGAATATTTAAATTTTCCTGGTAAAGAGCTCAATGTACCAATAATACAGAGCAATAATTTCTTTAAGAAAAAACAACGAAACCAATCAGAAAGGATTATAAATTTATTTCCATCCTGTTACGCATTTTTGAAATTTCCAAAAACACGAAAAAAATTAACAGGACTTTTTCAGATCTTTTTGATAAAAAAACGAGAATAGACACATAAGAGTGGGAGGGGATAGAAGAGTGGGAGGGGATAGAAGAGGGGTGAAGAGTTACCTCTTCATTAAGCCCACTTCCGTTTTAAATTTAAATTTCGGTTAGCAATATAGCAAATTTATTTTTTAAAAAAATTTTTTTTATTTTTTTTAAAAATTAGTATTTTTTTAAAATTACATTTAGACTTAAATTACAGATATTTTTCATCATCATCATCATCATCATATCGTGCTGGCAGCACGGATATCCCTGACCCTCTTTCGCCACTCCTCCCTATCGTTCATCGCCCTAGGTAGGTCTTCAGGACAACAACCTGTATCCTCACATAGCTGCTGAATGTACGTTCGTGCTGGTCGTCCTGCTTTTGCGCGGCCGTGTGTGGGGATCCATAAGAGTACATCTCTTATGAGTTCATCTCTGCTTCTCCAGCAATGTCCTGCATGTCTGGTTCGTCTAACTTGAATAGTTTTCGTGATAGGGGGCAGGTGGCCATACAGTTGGTGTCTTGTTGGGTGTTGCCGCCAGGACTTGTTGAGGATTGCACGCAGCATTCTTGTGTAATTGCCATCTAGTTTCTTCTCCAGCCGTTTTGTTAGCGTCCATGTAGTGCATCCATATAGCAGTATCGATGTGACCGCTGCCTGGAAGAAACTGCGTTTCATTTTATCGGTTAGGTCTGATTTCCATATAGTCGATAGCCTATTGATAGCTGTCCATGCTTTCGTTAACCTCGTTTCGATGTCCTTTTCGGTTGATTCGACGCTGCTTCCTAGGTACGTGAATTTGTCTACTAGTTTAAGAGGGGTTCCTTCTAGAGTGGAGATGTCCCCCGTTTGGTTATAGCACATATATTCCGTTTTATGTGCATTAACATGGAGGCCTATGCTTGCTGCTGTTCGTTCCAAACTATGCAGAAGTGTTTCGGCTTGGTCAGGTGTATTTGCCAGTATCGCTATGTCATCGGCGTAGTCGGCGTCGGTAATTGTTGTTGCGGGGTATCTTCTGCTTCTTTTCTTCGTCAGTTCGAAGCCATTCTCTTTGATTTTGTCAATCGATGTTCTAAGTACGTAGTCTAGACAAATGATAAAGAGATACGGAGCCAGCGTGTCTCCTTGTAGTACTCCTGCTACTATGTCGAAGTATTCTGTGTCTCCATCTGGTGATCGTACTTTTACTTTAGTGTTTCTATAGAGAATCGTTATTGCCGCTACGGTTTCTTTAGGTATGCCGTACGCTAGTAGGATTTGTTCCATCTTTCCTCTGTGAATGGAGTCGAAAGCCTTGGTAAAGTCGACAAATATTAATGTCGCTTGTAGGTTCTTTGCCCGTACACCTTCAAGGATTCTGCGGATGGTTAATATTTGTGAGGTCGTAGATCTATTTCTTCGGAAGCCATTTTGGTTTTTTCTAAGTATGTTGTCGATTTTGGGTTCTATTCTGTTTCGTAGTAGGGCATTGTAGATTTTGGCAGCTATGGATGTAAGTGTTATGCCTCGGTAGTTTTTGGCTAATCCGAGGTCCCCCTTTTTAGGGAAGGGGAGTATGCATCCCTTCGTCCATCTATCTATCGGATTTTGATTGTATACTGCGTTGCAGTGTCGGAGCAGTATGTCGTCGAATTGTCTGGTCTTCCATACTTCCGGGGGAATTTCGTCCAGTCCTGCAGCTTTTCTATTTTTAATTTTTCTGAGAACCGAGTCGAGTTCTTCTTGTGTGAACGGTCCAAGTTTAATGTCTAATTGTTTGCTAATTATTCTGGTGATTGGTTCAGGCGTTATTTTTGGTGGGTTTCCAAGTAAGTTTTCGAAGTGCTGTTTCCACAGTTTTATTCTTTCTTGTTGGTTTGCTGCTTTAAGTTTTGCTTTGGCCGTGTTCTTTCTTCTGCTCACTTCGTTTATTGTTTGCCAGGCAATTCTAGATTGTCTATCTTCCACCGAGTCTCTAATCTTATCTATCTGATTTTGAATGTATTCTGTCTGTTCCTTTATATATATGCCTGTTAATTGATATTGTGCCGTTTTTAGTTTTAAGGCATTTGTGTTTGTTGGGTTTTTTCGATAGTTTTTGGAGGCTGTTTTCACTAGTGCACGTTTTTCTCTCACCGCTAAAGTTTCCCATGGGACTCTATATTTAGTTTTAATTTTTGTTGGAATGTATTTTGCTGCTGCCTCGAGGTGTGCATTGACGAAATTTTCGTATTCGTCGTTTGGTGTACTTTTTTCCGTCTTTTCTTGTAGTGTTTCGAATCTGTTTCTTAATTCTAATACGTATTTATCTCTTACATCTTTGTTGTTTAATAGGGCCCAGTCATAGTGTTTGGTGGTCGCTGTTCGTTTGTCGTTTTTTCGTAGGCTTAACCGTATTTTCGCCGTGACTATTCGGTGATCGGTGGACACACCCTCAAAAGAGGAGTATGCCTCGCAATTCAATGCACTATTCTTCCATTTCTTGTTTATAAGGACGTAGTCTATCTGAGCTTTAGTATTGTTTGCGTACGTGTATGTCCATAGGGCAAACAGATATTTTTAATTAGATTTAAATTTTAAATAATAATTTCACGTAAAGATGCAGTAATAGATATATTAAAACAAAAACAAATATTTAATTTACTTAAAAATTTTAAAATTTCGAAAATATTTAGAAGGCATTAATCAGTTACACTTTTTATGCGTAGTACATATGTATTATATATTTTTTTTCCCAATTTTCTATCTAACAATTTATTTATTTATTCTCAAGATTAACTCTAATTCTCAAAATAACTTTATGCTTTTTTTAAAAAAAATTTTTATTTGTTTAATTATTTATAGTTTAAATTTGGCCCTATGTCTACACCTAGCTATTAGTTCATTTCTCTTATTTAATAATTCTCTTGGCTCAGGAAAAAGCAAAATGTGGATTTTTTCCTCAAGACACAGATTACACCTACTATCGAAAGATTTTGGAGTACTAGATTTTTTCAGTATGGACCATTGAATGTCAGGGGTTAACCCTTTATTTTTTAATCCCCAATAATGTTTTGATAGAGCAGTTTGATTTTTTTTATGCTCATGGGAGAAGGAATATTTATGATTTCCGTACCTGATTTTAAAATTAGTAGATGAAACGCCAATATAATATTTCTTATCATTTATGTCCTCTTTTGGATAAATAATAGCCTGATATACTACGTTATCTAAATTACACAAACCATCCATTGGACAATCACTTTGAGGTAACTCTTCACCCCTCTTCTATCCCCTCCCACTCTTCTATCCCCTCCCACTCTTATGTGTCTATTCTAGTTTTTTTATCAAAAAGATCTGAAGAAGTCCTGTTAATTTTTTTCGTGTTTTTGGAAATTTCAAAAATGCGTAACAGGATGGAAATAAATTTATAATCCTTTCTGATTGGTTTCGTTGTTTTTTCTTAAAGAAATATATATATATATATATATATATATATATATATATATATATAATTCTTTTAAATATCCTGTCTGGTGGCAAACACTGCTTGGTAGTGCCAGGAGTGGCAGTACTGCCTTGAGCTACTGAAACTGTGTTATCATCCCTGGTTGGCGGCTGATGAAGGCAGGGTATCACACGTGCTTTCACATGTATGATGAAAAAAAGATTTTTAATTTTTTACTGTATTTTGCTTTTGTAAATACAATGTATTTTCTGTTACATGAATTTTCTATTTGTGTTTATGTAATTTTTGACACCAAAAATGAGACACAAAGGAGAAAAGATTGAGAAACAATGGTTTAGATCATGAGATTTCATTCGATGTACTCTCTGACCCTCTTCAGGTGTATACACACCATGAAAAACCTTTTATATCATTTTTAAAACTTTTGTTTATTTTATAGTGTTAAATTTTCCAGTATTTTGTACAACCAATGAAGATTCAGCTATACTGGCAATAAAAAAATAATGTTTATATTTGCATTGGTAGCACTGTAAACACAACTTTTACATCCTGTTGGTCACTGAAGAAAGTATATATCTATATCTATATCTATGTCTATATATATATATATATATATATATATATATATATATATATATATATATTATGAAGATAAGGACAAAGAAAGTGATAACTTGTCATGTTGAAAAAAGTTTTGTATCTTAATAAAAATTCAAGTTTCCTATATAAATCATTTTTTTTTTAAAAAAGGACTGATAAAAGAATTTTATATAAAATATATTTCTGTATTTTTTTAGAGCTAGAGGTATAAAGGCTTTCCCAACTTTTTCAGTAAAAAATCAATTACTATGATATATATTGTGTATTTAGGCAGCAAGTCATTATTCAATCATCTTCTGTTGAAGACCACGGAGTATTTTCTTTTTAGGATCTTCAAGTGAAGACATTCAAGTCTTCCTCTTATTTTCCTTATGTCTGGGTCGAGGTGGTGAAGAAAGTGTCCTATACTAGCCCAAATGCTTTTAACCATTTCGCTAGTCATCCTCAAGGGTTGTACTTGATTGTTGGTTGATGTGAGTTGCAGTTTGTTTTTATATTTATTTGGAGTTTTTTTATAATACATAATTGGCTCATTCTGTTAGGAGGGTTTATAGGGTTAGTTATTGAATATGTTTAATATTTTGATACTAGTGTTGAATGCTATTTTATCTATAGTAGTTTTTTTTATCTTTTATAAAACAGCACCTAATGACAAAGCATAACAAAGACACTGACAAACTCAAATCCTCCAATATAGGAAAGATTTTCATTAATAATTCAAAAATCAGGTATAAAAATAGAAATAAAATCGCTAACAAATCCTCGAAGCAATAAGCATAAAAGATAAGAAACCTCCTACAGATAAAATAGCATTCAACACAAGTATTAAAATATCAAACTTATTCAATAACTAACCCTATCACCCCTCCTAACAGAATGAGCCAAATATCTACTTAAAAAAAAACCAAAAAAACCCCTCCAAATAAATATAAAAACTCACAGCAACAATCAAATACAACCCCTGAGGACAACCAATGAAATGGTTGAAAGCACTTGGGATCATATGAGGCACTTACTTCACCACCTTAACCCAAGACATAAGGGAAATAAGAAGAAAACTTGAACATCTTCAATTAAAGATCCTAAAAAAAAAACTCAGCGATCTTTAACAGAACATGCTTAAATATATATATATATATATATATATATATATATATATATATATATATTCACACAAACTCTCTGCTACAAATGGGATGCAACTCAAAATCAATTTTTAAGCAGTTGGTTTGAATTTAGTTTGGGTTTTTTTTTCACCTAGACTCGTTGCTATCATCATCATGCCGTGCCACCAGCCCAGATATCCCTGACCCTCTCTCGCCACTCCTCCCTATCGTTCATCACTTCTGGCAGGTCCTCGGGGCTACATCCTGTATCCTCACAGAGCTGCTGTATGTAGGTTCGAGCTGGTCATCCTGCTTTTGCTTAGCCATATGGCAGGGTTCATAGGAGAACATCACTTATGAGCTCATCCCTGCTTCTCCAGCAATGTCCTGCATGCCTGGTCCATCTAACTTGGATAGTTTTTGTAATGGGAGGTCGGTGGCTGTACAGTTGGGGCTTTGTGGGGTGTTGCCTCCAGGACTTATTCAAAATTGCTCACAGCATTATATAAAGCTCTGTCTACCCTACTATTTACCATTTGGTGGAGGGAAAATAGTTGGATTTTTCCAAGAGTATAAATGCAATTTGAAATGCAAGCAGCCTTGTCCAGGGAGAGTAAAAGTCTATTGAAGATGAAAGATTTTTCTTGACAGCATTAAAAGGTAAAAGTTGAGTTGAAGATGAAGCGGTTGACGTCTAAGAAAGTTGGTGAAGACTTGAAGAAGTCTTTTAATATCATATGTTATGCTGATTTAAGAAGACTTGCAGTGTTGTGGAAATCTCCACTGTTTCATTGCATTTGAAGTCATTAGTCAGGATTTCTATTTTATTTTGCTTTTGTGTATGAAATGTATTTTCTGTTAAATGAAATTTCTATTTGTGTTTATGTAGGCCTGAAATTTTTGACACCAAAAATGGGCCACAAAGAAGAAAAGCATAAGATGAAAGAAAACTAGTAAAATATTGATAATAAATATGGCAATTTATTTATTTATTTTTCCATAGTGCAGTGAGAGCCACTACATTACACTGCATTGCTTTGAAAAAATTTGTTTTTATTTCATTTTATCTAAAAAATCATATTTTTATTTAGCAATAATTTTTAAGTTTAAAATTTTATTTTAACTTTTATGATATCTATAATGTATAAATATATAGTAAAGTTGGCGACCTTAGTTGTGGGTGATCCGAAGGCTCTCTTTTCAATAGCTACCACACCGAGACGTAGGGGAGGGTGTTACTCCATTCTCTGGGTTGCTCCACTTTACCCTTGATCCTTACCTTATCATGCTGAGTGTTAAGTAAGGCGGCATCAAGTACCATTTTTTGCATCTTCGGTATGACTCAACCTGGGATTGAACCCCGGTCTCCTGGACCATTGGTGAACCCTCAACTCATTTGGCCAAAGGCATAAAACTTAAAAATCCTATTAGGCTTCCATCGTTACTGGGGTCCATAACTATATTGTTTTTATTTAGAAATGAGTGAAGGATTCTAATTAGCAATTCATAATCATTTCTATTGTATTAAGAATTTTGTCGATTTTCAGTGTGAACATTCCCCCTCTCAAAATGATCATTCAGTATGAAATTGGACAGAAAATTAGTGAATTTTTAGTGTATTGCTCTAATAAATATCTTCCTATGCTATGCTGTTTTTGCTGAGTTACAATATATATATATATATATATATATATGTGTGTGTGTGTGTGTGTGTGTGTATACACACACATATATATGTACATAATTATAGTTTTAGTAATTTAGAAATGTGTATTACATGTGTGTGTGTGTGTGTGTGTGTGTGTGTGTGTGTGTGTGTGTGTTCATTTTTTTCTGTGTGGCATTTGTCTGCATGCTTTCTTTGTAGACAATGAATTATCTCTCAAAATGACTTACTGTCAAAGTATGGTAGCCTAAAAGAGTTATATATGCAGGAAGTTGAAACTAAATCAGTTGATGGTATGAAAGTTTTCATTATTGAACATAACTTGACTTTCTTTTTCTTTTTCTCTTTATGACAGTCATGATTGATAGCTAAAGCTTATTATCAGGAAAAAAAAAAAAAAAAAATTCGCTTTTCCCCTCGTTTTATAACAGAGTAAAAACAGTAGTTCAGTTAAAACAAAAAGAAAACAAAGGAAGATCTTTTCAGAGAGAAATATTCCAATGTGAACTGATAGAATTAATTCCGCTATTGCTTAAAAAAATTAGAAATAAAAATAAATAGATAAATGCAAAAGAATAAAAAATAGAATTGTTAAAAAGACAAAATGAGAAAATTTCATTAAAACTAAGTCTGACACAATACACTTAGTGAGCTTTCTTAAAAACCTCTTTGTTGGCAAGGAGTAGAATATATATATATATATATGCTGGCTGCATCTCCTGCAGAGAGATAAGACCCATACACATAAAAGGGTGACCTGGTTATGATACAAAACTATTCAGTGGTGAGGCTCCAGTTTAGGAGTCACTCTTTCATTGTCATTACTCCTGCATCCACTCTGACCTGGAGTGGTAGCACTTGTTAGGATTTCATCTATGGCTCAAATAGATCAGTCTAAAAATTATGACCATACGAAAATTTTTTGTATTAAGTTACTTAAAGGAAGTGTATTTAGCACCAGGGTTATCATTGCAGGAAATGGAATCAGCATTAAATAATCCATAAGAAGTTGATATACCATTAAACAAATAAAAGAAAACAAAAAAATGAGCAAGTGACAACTGTTGCTACTTATTATTTCAAGAAGAAAATATCTATTTTTATTGAGGAATTATTTTTGAAAATGAAGAAAAGGAAATGCTGGTTCCTTTTAGGAAATGAATTTTGTAGCAAACTTTTATCAACTGATTAGCTGGACAGGAACATGGATACAAAATGGATACTACAAGGGATGAGATAAAAAGAGTCAAGGTATGTATATGTAGGAAAATTCTATGATGGCAGGTTAAATCATGGATTTCCTTGATTCTCTCTTGCCATCAGTCCCAATCAACCATCTCTTTTGATAGCTACTCTCAACTGCATCCAATATCCACACAAAACTGATGTATGTACATGGTGCATTCAATAGGTTTCCAGACTTTTTTTTGTACAGGCATTTAAAATTGTCATAGACGCTTGAAAATTCAGTATGTTATTGCTATACATCTTATGAGATGACTGACCAATTTTTATGATTTCAACTTCAAAGGAACAGCTACAGCAGGAATTGGAATAAACCCTACTAAAGCCTGATTATCACAGCTGGTGAATTTCTAAAATGAAATCTAACATTTTAGAAGAACGATATACAATAAATTCTGTTTTAAACTTGAAAAAAATGCCACAGAAACGTATGGAATGCTTCAGACTGCTTTTCGACCATCTTGCATAAATTGAGCATCAGTTTTTGAGTGGCATAAGAAATTCAAGGAAGGCAGGGAGTCTGTGAGGGATGATGAGAGGTATGGGAGGAGTAAGGAAGTCAATACACCAGAGTTAGGGTGAGGGTTACTATGTTGAGGTTTTAAGGGAGTTCAGGAAGAGATTCCTAGGGAAGAGGCCAGCACTCTTCAAATCGGGTCAGTGGCATTTCCACCAGGACAATGCACTAGTCAAGAACTTCATCCTTGTTACAGACTATTTGACAAAGATGGGCATCAACACAGTTCCTCAGCCTCCCTATAGTCCAGATCTTGCTCCCTGTGACTTTTGGTTATTCCCTAAGCTCAGTGGCTGTTGTTATGAGACAATTGAGGAGACGAAAGAGGCTGTGATGAAGGTCACTGACACGCTCACACAAGAGGACTTCCATGGGGCCTTCCAGAAGTTGTTGGAATGGTACAACAAGTACATTGCAGCCGGAGGAGATTACTTCAAAGGGGACTAGAGTTTCATGTGTATACTATCAATAAAAGTGCCCATACGAAAAAAGTCTGGAAACTTATTTAATGATCTCCATAAGTCTCCACTGGTTGGCCAACAATTGTGTGTTCATGTGCAGGTGTCCACGGGAGAAAGTTGCCTTTGTGTTTGTTTTGGCTTTTCCAGCAGTGCCCCGCATATCTTATTTTTTTACTTAGACAGTTAGTGAGATGGGAGATAAGTGGCAATACAACTGCTGTTTTGTCGGGTGCTACTTCTAGAATTAGTCCAAAACTGCATGCAGCATCATTGTGTAGTTGCTTTCTTGCTTTTTCTACTAACCCCGGCAAAAATCTTGGAACTAACACTCTTAGAGAATGGTCGCTTTTTTTTTCTTCTTTTAGCAAATAAGATGCAAAATATTTTTATTTAATCGCTGAAGAGAAGATAGAGTACACAAATTGTAGCACTAGGATGTTTCTCATATGATTTGTTCATTTTTAGAGGCATACTTAGATTAGAACACAAGTTTTCATTTCCATTTTCTTAGACAATAATAATTATACTATGTGCCTCCAGGAAAGTTCAGAATGTATTCATCCAATCCCTCCACCAGTTATTATCTTTAAAAAATGATGACCTAATTTCTAACCCAGCATGAGACTATGTTTCACTTTGCATTAATGTTCATTGGAAAGGCATGAATCCATCTGTTCTCTTACCAGTTATGGATAAATAGTAGGGCAGACTTAGTCTTCTGGCATTGGTAAGGCAACTAAGACTAGGAGATGGAAAACTGAATTCAGACCAACTATACTCCATTTAAGAATTGACCTTGTGTTGCATCCTGTTTATAGTTAAAGAGTTAGATAAATACATACATTTCTTTATCCATTCGGCTGGGACAGTAGAATACAGACTACATCATTACAGAGGTAGTAAGACCCCCTTCCCACCAACGAGTGTCCTGAATTTGACACTAAACTGCTTCTGATGATAAAGCTCTTGTCCTGGAGTTTGAGAAATGTGGAGTACCCCTTCATTGTCATTACTCCTAGGTCCACTCTGACCTATATTGGCTCTACCTACGGGTCAGATAGAATTATTCAATTCACCATTTATGTTGAATAGAATTACTAATGTTAGATAGCAATACTTGAAGTCATTTAAGTGTGTGCAAATAAATGAGCTCTGGCTTGTTTGAAAATAATGTTACTGACAAACTTTTTATTTATAAATCATATATATATATATATATATAAACAGGATTTGGCATTAAATAACCTACAATGTTTGATATGCCTTAAAACATACCTAACCGACTAACATACATTTCCAACTAATATTTGTCTCAAATGTTCCAAGGCTATATAATAAAATGAAAAAAATGCCACAAAATAATGAAAGCCCAGTCGGTTGGGCTGTAGAATGCACCAATTAGATCTCCGTGGGGGTAGCGGGTAAGACCACCCTTAATGTGTGTCCTAGATATGATATTAACCAATCTGATGGTGAGGCTCCAGTAATGCTGGAGCTTTGGGGAATGCAGAGTACTTTTTTATTGTTATCATTCCAAGGTCCACTCTGGCCTGGAGTGGTAGCAACTGATAGGGTCCTATTTATGGGTCAGATAGAACTCTTTGATATTTAAACTGTGCAAACAAATGACTTTTGCAAAATTGGATTGTTAGAAATAAAACTGTTTGATCATTTAATTGTCTCTAAACTAATGACCGATGTTTAATTGAATCATAAGTGATTCATAGCAATACTTGGAACTGTTTAACTGTGTACAAAAGAATGAACTTAAGCACCTTTAAAAATGTTATAAAAATATGTGTATACAAATTATAAATTTAATATATATGTATAAAGAGGATTTGGCATTAAATAGCCTACAATGGTTGATATGCCATAAAACCCAACCAAACCAAATCATATACAATTAATATATATGTATAAAGAGATTTGGCATTGAATAATCTACAATGGTTGATATGTCATAAAACTCAATCAAACCGAATCATATATATTTAATATATATATCTAAAGAGAATTTGGCATTAAATAGCCTTCAATGGTTGATATGCCATAAAACACAATCAAACTGAATCATATATATTCAATATATATGTGTAAAGAGGATTTGGTATTAAATAACCTACAATGGTTGATATGCCATAAAACCAAATTGAACCAAACCAAACCAAAATGGTGAGATTCAACTTTTACCCACATGGATATTAAAAAATGTTGAATACATACCATTCTTCCAGAATGTGCTTCGGAGTGGTTGCCCTAGTGACACCATTGATGGTTTGGTTTCTTTGTTTAAAGCCAAATCAATTTTTGTGGGTTATTTAATACTATAGCCGTCCTTGTAGAAAAACAGTCATAGTGTTATTTAACATATAGCTGATGGAATAAGGGGGTTCATACCTTTCCCAAGGGTATTAGTCCAAAAGTGAATATAAAAGCATACTACAATGCTACAGTCCAGTATATTTGCCACTACCCCAGGGAACTCCCTCAACCACTGACAGTTGGCACATATAAGAAAAACCTGAATAAAATGGACATTAGCCAATGCCAATGATAAGTTATTCGCTTAAAGAAGTGAAGTGACCATATCTGCCTGAAACAAGCAAGAATATACCTGATGCAAGCATAAACCTTGTTCAAGTAGTTCTGAAGCAAACACTTAATACTAATCCTCTCAGACAAATCTATATGTTAAGTGAAGATCTTAACGCCCACAACTTCCAAGACACGGAACCCCATAAATATCATTGGCATATGGAATAACTTGGGTGAGACAACCATGTTCTTCAAGATATTTTGCTTATTTCCATCCTTTTTCTGCCTGGCAACTAATACTTTGTTGTTATGAATAAGCTAAGCTTATGTACAAAAATAATTATTAGCTCCCTAGACAATATATAACCGATTTACTTTTATTGTCGATTTGGCATTGCTAATATTTTCAGTCAATTTCTTTATTGATGTTTGTATCCTGGGTGTGACTCTAAACTGCATTCCGTGGCGAGGCTCCTGTCCTAGACCTCTGTGGAGGTATGGTTTAGTTTGGGTTATTTGTTTAATATCATATCAACCCCTGGGTTATTTAATGTGAAATTTTCATTTATTCATAAACATTTGACTTATTAGATTAATTAGTGCTAGAGAGTATATTTAATTGAGTCCAAGGTCTAGTATTAGCATTTGTATATCCAGAGATACACTAACACTGAATAAACAAAAAGAATGACAATATAAGTTCATTTATGCATACATACACATTTAATACATACATACTATACATTGCAAGAAGTATTGAGAAGAATACAAAAACATGTTTCCACAGATATTATATGCACATATTGTTCTATGAGCAAGCAATATATGAGAGGGATACAAAAATGATAAAAGTTTTGATGAAGTGAGAGACACTGTCCATCATAAGAAAGGAGGCAAAGTCTCTACCATTCAAAGAACAAAGAAAAAAGAGACCAAGATGGATTCTGTGATTCTCATGAGACTTCAAGGTGTCTCAAGGAGACACTGTACTACCATGTGGTAAACGGGTTGATGTGTGTATCACTACATCTTTGATGGTGGTCAGATCCTGTTGTAACCTCATCATGGGAAAAGGTGACAAACACACAAAACTCTGTCTTTGTTCACTAACACAAAAGTTTATTTGCTACTTTACTTTTAAGGTAGTCATTGGGAGAAAGAAACAGAGTATGAAAACTGAATCACCCACATTAGTTGGACAAAGAAAAACATGTCATGAGGAGAAAGAGCAGACACAAATCTTGAACTTTCTTAATGGTGTTCTGTTGTGATTTGGGAACCCCTCTCCTGGTCTTTTTCTAGTCAGTTTTATTTACTATAGTCATTCACTTGTAACTGGCTGACCTACAATGAGTGCTTTGACCTGACTCACTCAAGTCAACAGGCAATTCTGTAGATTGTCTGCTTTTTCTTCTTATTATTTTTTCTCTCTCTCTCCTTCCCCAGAAATTAGCCTCCCATTCTCTTTCTAACTTTGACTCTCCATAGGCCACTCAATCATGTTACAACATGCCCAAATTCAAGAAGACAATTCTTATTGCTTTCCTACATGCAAATCATAACTACTTTCAGTGTTTTATTGATTTTTTTCATTACACTTCTATTTATCTAAAATCCTTTGTTTGTAAACTGTTATATGGTATCAGCTATTCTTGCCTAATACAAATAATAAATGGTTGCTAGTATTTTTTACTAACATTAATAATTCTAGTAAATAATAATCTCTTGTTTACACCCAGTCATGTGGTTTTACATATTCCTGATACAAATGATTTTCAAATAGATATGACCTTAACAGTTACTACTACTGCAGGTTAGAGTGGAGCTTGGAGTAAACTGTAACAAAGGAGTACTCAACACTCCGCAGAACTCCTGAACTGGTGCCTTGCTCTCAAATGCAGAGCATGATACCCAGGATGCATCTGTGAAGGTTGAAGTCATTCCTTCACTGTCATTGCTCTCAGGTTCACTCTGACCCAAAATAGGAGTGCCTGTTAGAATTCTATTTATAAGTCCAGTCCAGTTGGCTGAGGCTGAAGAATACACCAACTGCATCCCTGCGGAGAGGTAAGACCCCCCCTCCAATGTGTGTCATGAATATGACACTAAACAATCTGATTATGAGGCTCTAGTATTGCTGGAACTTTGGGGAATGCAGAGTACCCCTTCATTGCCATCACTCCTAGGTCCACTTTAGTCCAGAGTGGTAGCATCTGATAGGACCCTATCTATGGGTCAAATAGAACTGTTTCACATTTAAACTATTTACAAACAAATGACTTGATAAATTGAATTTTTTGAAATAGAACTGTTTAATCATTTAACTGTGTTTAAACAAATGACTGATAATTAATTGAATTGTTAGTGATACATAGCAATACTTGCGACCATCTAACTATGCTTACTTTTGTATCTTATATAATTAAAGACTATAATTGACTGACTTTGGTATAAAATAAACCAGCAAGAGATGACATGTCATAAAAATCAACCAAGTAATTTTATTGATATTTATAATAAACTAGATGTAACACTGGTAATTCCTCATGTAACATAGTGGTCCATTTTTAGTGAACAAGGTGTAACATGAGTAGTTCCTCATGTAACATAGTGATTCATTTATAGTGTAAAGTATGTAACATGGGTAGTTCCTCATGTGAAATAGTGGTCCATCTAGAATGAACAACAAGTAACATGGGTAGTTCCTCGTGATATAGGGGTTCATTCATAGTGAACTACGTGTAGCATGAGCACTTCCTCATGTGATGTAGGGATCCATTTATAGTGAACAAGGTATAACATGGGTAACAAAGAAAGGATATTAGTAGCATGATCTGTAAAAAAAGGATATTAGTAACATTGTCAGCAAAAAAAGGATATTACTAACATTGTCAGCAAAAAAAGGATATTAGTAGCATGGACAGCAAAAAAGGATATTAGTAGTATGGGCAGCAAAAAAGGATATCAGTAGTATGGTCAGCAAAAAAAAAAAAAGATATTAGTAGCATGGTCAGCAAAAAAGGATATTAGTAGTATGGTCAGCAAAAAAAAAAAAAGGATATTAGTAGCATGGACAGCAAAAAAGGATATTAGTAGTATGGTCAGCAAAAAAAGGATATTAGTAGCATGGTCAGCAAAAAAAAGATATTAGTAGCATGGTCAGCAAAAAAGGATATTAGTAGTATGGACAGCAAAAAAAAAAGGATATTAGTAGCATGGGCAGCAAAAAAGGATATTAGCAGCATGGTCAGCAAAAAAAAGGATATTAGTAGCATGGTCAGCAAAAAAGGATATTAACAGCATGGTCAGCAAAAAAAAGGATATTAGTAGCTTGGTCAGCAAAAAAAGGATATTAGTAGCATAGGCAGCAAAAAAGGTTATTAGCAGCATAGTCAGCAAAAAAAAAAAAGGATATTAGTAGCATGGGCAGCAAAAAAAAGGATATTAGTAGCATGGGCAGCAAAAAAGGATATTAGCGGCATGGTCAGCAAAAAAGGATATTAGTAGCATGGGCAGCAAAAAAGGATATTAGCAGCATGGTCAGCAAAAAAAAGGATATTAGTAACATAGGCAGCAAAAAAGGATATTAGTAGTATGGGCAGCAAAAAAGGATATTAGTAGCTTGGTCAGCAAAAAAAAGGATATTAGTAGCATAGGCAGCAAAAAAAGGATATTAGTAGCTTGGTCAGCAAAAAAAAGGATATTAGTAGCATAGGCAGCAAAAAAGGATATTAGTAGCATAGGCAGCAAAAAAGGTTATTAGCAGCATAGTCAGCAAAGAAAAGGATATTAGTAGCATGGGCAGCAAAAAAAAAGGATATTAGTAGCATGGGCAGCAAAAAAGGACTTTAGTAGCATAGGCAGCAAAAAGAGGATATTAGTAGTATGGTCAGCAAAAAAATAGGATATTAGTAGCATAGGCAGCAAAAAAGGATATTAGTAGCTTGGTCAACAAAAAAGGATATTAGTAGCATGGGCAGCAAAAAAGGATATTAGTAGCTTGGGCAGCAAAAAAGGATATTAGTAGCTTGGTCAGCAAAAAAGGATATTAGTAGCATGAGCAGCAAAAAAGGATATTACTAGTATGGTCAGCAAAAAAAAGGATATTGTAGCATGGTCTGCAAAAAAGGATATTAGTAGCATGGGCAGCAAAAAAGGATATTAGCAGCTTTGTCAGCAAAAAAAAAAAAGGATATTAGTAGCATAGGCAGCAAAAAAGGATATTAGTAGCATGGGCAGCAAAAAAGGATATTAGTAGTATGGTCAGCAAAAAAAAAAAAGGATATTAGAAGCATGGTCAGCAAAAAAAAAGGATATTAGTAGCATGGGCAGCAAAAAAGGATATTAGTTGCATGGTCAGCAAAAAAGGATATTAGTAGTATGGGCAGCAAAAAAGTATATTAGTAGTATGGACAGCAAAAAAAGGATATTAGTAGCTTGGTCAGCAAAAAAAAAGGATATTAGTAGCATAGGCAGCAAAAAAGGATATTAGTAGCTTGGTCAGCAAAAAAGGATATTAGTAGCATGGGCAGCAAAATGGATATTAGTAGCATGGGCAGCAAAAAAGGATATTAGAAGCATGGTCAGCAAAAAAGGATATTAGTAGCATGGGGAGCAAAAAAGGATATTAGTAGTATGGGCAGCAAAAAAGGATATTAGTAGCTTGGTCAGCAAAAAAAAAAGGATATTAGTAGCATGGGCAGCAAAAAAAGGATATTAGTAGCTTGGTCAGCAAAAAAAGGATATTAGTAGCATGGTCAGCAAAAAAGTATATTAGTAGCATGGTCAGCAAAAAAGGATATTAGTAGTATTGTCAGCAAAAAAAAAAAGGATAGTTGTAACATGGGCAGCAAAAAAGGATATTAGTAGCATGGGCAGCAAAAAAGGATATTAGTAGTTTGGGCAGCAAATAAGGATATAAGTAGCTTGGTCAGCAAAAAAGGATATTAGTAGCTTGGTCAGCAAAAAAAGGATATTAGTAGCATGGTCAGCAAAAAAGTATATTAGTAGCATGGGCAGCAAAAAAGGATATTAGTAGTATGGTCAGCAAAAAAAAAGGATATTAGTAGCTTGGTCAGCAAAAAAGGATATTAGTAGCTTGGTCAGCAAAAAAAAAAAGGATATTAGTAGCATAGGCAGCAAAAAAGGATATTAGTAGCTTGGTCAGCAAAAAGGATATTAGTAGCATGGGCAGCAAAAAAGGATATTAGTAGTATGGTCGGCAAAAAAAAAAGGATATTAGTAGCTTGGTCAGCAAAAAAGAATATTAGTAGCTTGGTCAGCAAAAAAGGATATTAGTAGCATGGGCAGAAAAAAAAAAAGGATATTAGTAGCTTGGTCAGCAAAAAAGGATATCAGTAGCATGAGCAGGAAAAAAGGATATTAGCAGCATGGTCAGCAAAAAAGGATATTAGTAGCATGGGGAGCAAAAAAGGATATTAGTAGCATGGTCAGCAAAAAAAGGATATTAGTAGCATAGGCAGCAAAAAAAGGATATTAGAAGCTTGGTCAGCAAAAAAAAGGATATTAGTAGCATAGGCAGCAGAAAAGGATATTGGTAGCTTGGTCAGCAAAAAAGGATATTATTAGCATGGGCAGCAAAAAAGGATATTAGTAGTATGGACAGCAAAAAAAGGATATTAGTAGTATGGGCAGCAAAAAAGGATATTAGTAGCTTGGTCAGCAAAAAAAAGGATATTAGTAGCATAGGCAGCAAAAAAAGGATATTAGTAGCTTGGTCAGCAAAAAAAAGGATATTAGTAGCATAGGCAGCAAAAAAGGATATTAGTAGCTTGGTCAGCAAAAAAGGATATTAGTAGCATGGTCAGCAAAAAAGGATATTAGTAGCATGGGCAGCAAAAAAGGATATTAGTAGTATGGGCAGCAAAAAAGGATATGAGTAGCTTGGTCAGCAAAAAAAAAGGATATTAGTAGCATGGGCAGCAAAAAAGGATATTAGTAGTATGGACAGCAAAAAAAGGATATTAGTAGCTTGGTCAGCAAAAAAAGGATATTAGTAGCATGGTCAGCAAAAAAGTATATTAGTAGTATGGGCAGCAAAAAAGGATATTAGCTGCATGGGCAGCAAAAAAGGATATTAGTAGCATGGTCAGCAAAAAAGTATATTAGTAGCATGGGCAGCAAAAAAGGATATTAGCTGCATGGGCAGCAAAAAAGGATATTAGTAGTATGGTCAGCAAAAAAAAAGGATATTAGTAGCTTGGTCAGCAAAAAAGGATATTAGTAGCATGGGCAGCAAAAAAAAAAGGATATTAGTAGCTTGGTCAGCAAAAAAGGATATCAGTAGCATGGGCAGCAAAAAAAAAAGGATATTAGTAGCTTGGTCAGCAAAAAAGAATATTAGTAGCTTGGTCAGCAAAAAAGGATATTAGTAGCATGGGCAGCAAAAAAAAAAAGGATATTAGTAGCTTGGTCAGCAAAAAAGGATATCAGTAGCATGAGCAGGAAAAAAGGATATTAGCAGCATGGTCAGCAAAAAAGGATATTAGTAGCATGGGGAGCAAAAAAGGATATTAGTAGCATGGTCAGCAAAAAAAGGATATTAGTAGCATAGGCAGCAAAAAAAGGATATTAGAAGCTTGGTCAGCAAAAAAAAGGATATTAGTAGCATAGGCAGCAGAAAAGGATATTGGTAGCTTGGTCAGCAAAAAAGGATATTATTAGCATGGGCAGCAAAAAAGGATATTAGTAGTATGGACAGCAAAAAAAGGATATTAGTAGTATGGGCAGCAAAAAAGGATATTAGTAGCTTGGTCAGCAAAAAAAAGGATATTAGTAGCATAGGCAGCAAAAAAAGGATATTAGTAGCTTGGTCAGCAAAAAAAAGGATATTAGTAGCATAGGCAGCAAAAAAGGATATTAGTAGCTTGGTCAGCAAAAAAGGATATTAGTAGCATGGTCAGCAAAAAAGGATATTAGTAGCATGGGCAGCAAAAAAGGATATTAGTAGTATGGGCAGCAAAAAAGGATATTAGTAGCTTGGTCAGCAAAAAAAAAAGGATATTAGTAGCATGGGCAGCAAAAAAGGATATTAGTAGTATGGACAGCAAAAAAAGGATATTAGTAGCTTGGTCAGCAAAAAAAGGATATTAGTAGCATGGTCAGCAAAAAAGTATATTAGTAGTATGGGCAGCAAAAAAGGATATTAGCTGCATGGGCAGCAAAAAAGGATATTAGTAGCATGGTCAGCAAAAAAGTATATTAGTAGCATGGGCAGCAAAGAAGGATATTAGCTGCATGGGCAGCAAAAAAGGATATTAGTAGTATGGTCAGCAAAAAAAAAGGATATTAGTAGCTTGGTCAGCAAAAAAGGATATTAGTAGCATGGGCAGCAAAAAAAAAAGGATATTAGTAGCTTGGTCAGCAAAAAAGGATATCAGTAGCATGAGCAGCAAAAAAGGATATTAGCAGCATGGTCAGCAAAAAAGGATATTAGTAGTATGGGGAGCAAAAAAGGATATTAGTAGCATGGTCAGCAAAAAAAGGATATTAGTAGCATAGGCAGCAGAAAAGGATATTGGTAGCTTGGTCAGCAAAAAAGGATATTAGTAGCATGGGCAGCCAAAAAGGATATTAGTAGTATGGACAGCAAAAAAAGGATATTAGTAGTATGGGCAGCAAAAAAGGATATTAGTAGCTTGGTCAGCAAAAAAAAGCATATTAGTAGCATAGGCAGCAAAAAAAGGATATTAGTAGCTTGGTCAGCAAAAAAAAGGATATTAGTAGCATAGGCAGCAAAAAAGGATATTAGTAGCTTGGTCAGCAAAAAAGGATATTAGTAGCATGGGCAGCAAAAAGGATATTAGTAGCATGGTCAGCAAAAAAGGATGTTAGTAGTATGGGCAGCAAAAAAAGGATATTAGTAGCTTGGTCAGCAAAAAAAAAGGATATTAGTAGCATGGGCAGCAAAAAAGGATATTAGTAGTATGGTCAGCAAAAAAAGGATATTAGTAGCATGGTCAGCAAAAAAGTATATTAGCAGCATGGGCAGCAAAAAAGGATATTAGCTGCATGGGCAGCAAAAAAGGATATTAGTAGTATGGTCAGCAAAAAAAAGGATATTAGTAGTATGGTCAGCAAAAAAAAAAGGATATTAGTAGCTTGGTCAGCAAAAAAGGATATTAGTAGCTTGGTCAGCAAAAAAAAAAAGGATATTAGTAGCATAGGCAGCAAAAAAGGATATTAGTAGCTTGGTCAGCAAAAATGGATATTAGTAGCATCGGCAGCTAAAAAGGATATTAGTAGCATGGGCAGCAAAAAAGGATATTAGTAGTATGGGCAGCAAATAAGGATATAAGTAGCTTGGTCAGCAAAAAAGGATATTAGTAGCTTGGTCAGCAAAAAAAGGATATTAGTACCATGGTCAGCAAAAAAGTATATTAGTAGCATGGGCAGCAAAAAAAGATATTAGTAGTATGGTCAGCAAAAAAGGATATTAGTAGCATGGGCAGCAAAAAAGGATATTAGCAGCATGGTCAGCAAAAAAAGGATATTAGTAGCATGGTCAGCAAAAAAGGATATTAGTAGCATGGGAAGCAAAAAAGGATATTAGTAGCATGGGAAGCAAAAAAGGATATTAGTAGTATGGTCTGCAAAAAAAAGGATATTAGTAGCATGGGCTGCAAAAAAAAGGATATTAGTAGCATGGGCAGCAAAAAAAAGGATATTAGTAGCATGGGCAGCAAAAAAAAGGATATTAGCTGCATGGGCAGCAAAAAAGGATATTAGTAGTATGGTCAGCAAAAAAAAAGGATATTAGTAGCTTGGTCAGCAAAAAAGGATATTAGTAGCATGGGCAGCAAAAAAAAAAGGATATTAGTAGCTTGGTCAGCAAAAAAGGATATTAGTAGCATGGGCAGCAAAAAAAAAAAGGATATTAGTAGCATGGGCAGCAAAATGGATATTAGTAGCATGGTCAGCAAAAAAGGATATTAGTAGTATGGGCAGCAAAAAAAGGATATTAGTAGCATGAGCAGCAAAAAAGGATATTAGCAGCATGGTCAGCAAAAAAGGATATCAGTAGCATGAGCAGCAAAAAAGGATATTAGCAGCATGGTCAGCAAAAAAGGATATTAGTAGCATGGGGAGCAAAAAAGGATATTAGTAGCATGGTCAGCAAAAAAAGGATATTAGTAGCATAGGCAGCAGAAAAGGATATTGGTAGCTTGGTCAGCAAAAAAGGATATTAGTAGCATGGGCAGCAAAAAAGGATATTAGTAGTATGGACAGCAAAAAAAGGATATTAGTAGTATGGGCAGCAAAAAAGGATATTAGTAGCTTGGTCAGCAAAAAAAAGCATATTAGTAGCATAGGCAGCAAAAAAAGGATATTAGTAGCTTGGTCAGCCAAAAAAATGATATTAGTAGCATAGGCAGCAAAAAAGGATATTAGTAGCTTGGTCAGCAAAAAAGGATATTAGTAGCATGGGCAGCAAAATGGATATTAGTAGCATGGTCAACAAAAAAGGATATTAGTAGTATGGGCAGCAAAAAAAGGATATTAGTAGCTTGGTCAGCAAAAAAAAAGGATATTAGTAGCATGGGCAGCAAAAAAGGATATTAGTAGTATGGTCAGCAAAAAAAGGATATTAGTAGCATGGTCAGCAAAAAAGTATATTAGCAGCATGGGCAGCAAAAAAGGATATTAGCTGCATGGGCAGCAAAAAAGGATATTAGTAATATGGTCAGCAAAAAAAAAAGGATATTAGTAGCTTGGTCAGCAAAAAAGGATATTAGTAGCTTGGTCAGCAAAAAAAAAGGATATTAGTAGCATAGGCAGCAAAAAAGGATATTAGTAGCTTGGTCAGCAAAAATGGATATTAGTAGCATGGGCAGCTAAAAAGGATATTAGTAGCATGGGCAGCAAAAAAGGATATTAGTAGTATGGGCAGCAAATAAGGATATAAGTAGCTTGGTCAGCAAAAAAGGATATTAGTAGTATGGACAGCAAAAAAAGGATATTAGTAGCATAGGCAACAAAAAAGGATATTAGCAGCATGGTCAGCAAAAAAAAAGGATATTAGTAGCATGGGCAGCAAAAAAAAGGATATTAGTAGCATGGGCAGCAAAAAAAAGTATATTAGTAGCATGGGCAGCAAAAAAGGATATTAGCAGCATGGTCAGCAAAAAAAAAGGATATTAGTAGCATAGGCAGGAAGAAAGGATATTAGTAGCTTGGTCAGCAAAAAAGGATATTAGTAGCATGGGCAGCAAAAAAGTATATTAGTAGTATGGACAGCAAAAAAAGGATATTAGTAGCTTGGTCAGCAAAAAAAAGGATATTAGTAGCATGGGCAGCCAAAAAGGATATTAGCAGCATGGTCAGCAAAAAAAAAGGATATTAGTAGCTTGGTCAGCAAAAAAAAGGATATTAGTAGCATAGGCAGCAAAATAAGGATATTAGTAGCTTGGTCAGCAAAAAAAAGGATATTAGTATGATAGGCAGCAAAAAAGGATATTAGTCGCTTGGTCAGGAAAAAAGGATATTAGTAGCATGGGCAGCAAAAAAGGATATTAGTAGCATGGGCAGCAAAAAAGGATATTAGCAGCATGGTCAGCAAAAAAAAAAAGGATATTAGTAGTATGGTCGGCAAAAAAAAAAGGATATTAGTAGCATGGGCAGCAAAAAAGGATATTAGTAGTATGGTCAGCAAAAAAAAAAGGATATTAGTAGCATGGGCAGCAAAAAAGGATATCAGCTGCATGGTCAGCAAAAAAGGATATTAGTAGCATGGGCAGCCAAAAAGGATATTAGCAGCATGGTCAGCAAAAAAAAAGGATATTAGTAGCTTGGTCAGCAAAAAAAAGGATATTAGAATGATAGGCAACAAAAAAGGATATTAGTAGCTTGGTCAGCAAAAAAGGATATTAGTAGCATGGGCAGCAAAAAAGGATATTAGTAGTATGGTCAGCAAAAAAGGATATTAGTAGCATGGGCAGCAAAAACGGATATTAGCAGCATGGTCAGCAAAAAAAGGATATTAGTAGCATGGTCAGCAAAAAAGGATATTAGTAGTATGGGAAGCAAAAAAGGATATTAGTAGCATGGGAAGCAAAAAAGGATATTAGTAGTATGGTCTGCAAAAAAAAGGATATTAGTAGCATGGGCTGCAAAAAAAAGGATATTAGTAGCATGGGCAGCAAAAAAAAGGATATTAGTAGCATGGGCAGCAAAAAAAAGTATATTAGTAGCATGGGCAGCAAAAAAGGATATTAGCAGCATGGTCAGCAAAAAAAAAGGATATTAGTAGCATAGGCAGGAAGAAAGGATATTAGTAGCTTGGTCAGCTAAAAAAAATAAATTAGTAGCATGGGCAGCAAAAAAGGATATTAGCAGCATGGTCAGCAAAAAAAAAGGATATTAGTAGCATAGGCAGGAAGAAAGGATATTAGTAGCTTGGTCAGCAAAAAAGGATATTAGTAGCATGGGCAGCAAAAAAGTATATTAGTAGTATGGACAGCAAAAAAAGGATATTAGTAGCTTGGTCAGCAAAAAAAAGGATATTAGTAGCATGGGCAGCCAAAAAGGATATTAGCAGCATGGTCAGCAAAAAAAAAGGATATTAGTAGCTTGGTCAGCAAAAAAAAGGATATTAGTAGCATAGGCAGCAAAATAAGGATATTAGTAGCTTGGTCAGCAAAAAAAAGGATATTAGTATGATAGGCAGCAAAAAAGGATATTAGTCGCTTGGTCAGGAAAAAAGGATATTAGTAGCATGGGCAGCAAAAAAGGATATTAGTAGCATGGGCAGCAAAAAAGGATATTAGCAGCATGGTCAGCAAAAAAAAAAAGGATATTAGTAGTATGGTCGGCAAAAAAAAAAGGATATTAGTAGCATGGGCAGCAAAAAAGGATATTAGTAGTATGGTCAGCAAAAAAAAAAGGATATTAGTAGCATGGGCAGCAAAAAAGGATATCAGCTGCATGGTCAGCAAAAAAGGATATTAGTAGCATGGGCAGCCAAAAAGGATATTAGCAGCATGGTCAGCAAAAAAAAAGGATATTAGTAGCTTGGTCAGCAAAAAAAAGGATATTAGAATGATAGGCAACAAAAAAGGATATTAGTAGCTTGGTCAGCAAAAAAGGATATTAGTAGCATGGGCAGCAAAAAAGGATATTAGTAGTATGGTCAGCAAAAAAGGATATTAGTAGCATGGGCAGCAAAAACAGATATTAGCAGCATGGTCAGCAAAAAAAGGATATTAGTAGCATGGTCAGCAAAAAAGGATATTAGTAGCATGGGAAGCAAAAAAGGATATTAGTAGCATGGGAAGCAAAAAAGGATATTAGTAGTATGGTCTGCAAAAAAAAGGATATTAGTAGCATGGGCTGCAAAAAAAAGGATATTAGTAGCATGGGCAGCAAAAAAAAGGATATTAGTAGCATGGGCAGCAAAAAAAAGTATATTAGTAGCATGGGCAGCAAAAAAGGATATTAGCAGCATGGTCAGCAAAAAAAAAGGATATTAGTAGCATAGGCAGGAAGAAAGGATATTAGTAGCTTGGTCAGCAAAAAAGGATATTAGTAGCATGGGCAGCAAAAAAGTATATTAGTAGTATGGACAGCAAAAAAAGGATATTAGTAGCTTGGTCAGCAAAAAAAAGGATATTAGTAGCATGGTCAGCAAAAAAGGATATTAGTAGCATGGACAGCAAAAAAAAAAGGATATTAGTAGCATGGGCAGCAAAAAAGGATATTAGTAGTATGGTCAGCAAAAAAAAAGGATATTAGTAGCATGGTCAGCAAAAAAAAGAAATTAGTAGTATGGACAGCAAAAAAAAGAAATTAGTAGCATGGGCAGCAAAAAAAGGATATTAATAGCATAGGCAGCAAAAAAAGGATATTAGTAGCATGGGCAGCAAAAAAGGATATTAGTAGTATGGACAGCAAAAAAAAGAAATTAGTAGCATGGGCAGCAAAAAAAGGATATTAGTAGCATGGGCAGCAAAAAAGGATATTAGTAGTATGGACAGCAAAAAAAAGAAATTAGTAGCATGGGCAGCAAAAAAAGGATATTAATAGCATAGGCAGCAAAAAAAGGATATTAGTAGCATGGGCAGCAAAAAAGGATATTAATAGCATAGGCAGCAAAAAAGGATATTAGTAGCATGTGCAGCAAAAAAAGGATATTAATAGCATGGGCAGCAAAATAGGATATTAGTAGCATGGGCAGCAAAGAAGGGTATTAGTAGCACTGACAGCAAAAAAAAATATTAGTAGCATCGTCAGCAAAAAATGACTAGCTCTTTCAACAAAATGAATATCAGTAAGTTAGTGAATGTCTGTGGTATGCTCACTGGCTTCAAATGCACATCACTGGTCAGTGACAGACTGCTATGTCAGTGAGGATATTTGTTAACTGGGAAGGAAACACAAAAACGCAACTCGTCTTTAGTGTTAGGAACTTTCAAAGTTTTATTCTACTGGTTTAGTCTCAGAAGCCATGGAAGCAATAAGAAATGAAGAAAGGGCACAATATAGTAACTTCTTTATTATTCAAGTAACAGAACTCTTCTCACATCTTTGCTTTTTGCTCCTTCTCCATTCACAGTGATCATTCAACTCTTTGTATCCCAGCCACCAAATGAGGAAAAGAGACTGAATCATAAAATCTATGATACACACACACATACAGACATATATATATATATTATTGTTGGCCAATGAGAGAAAAGTAAATTAAAAATGAATAGGTCCACAAAGGAATCTGAATTTGGCATAAAGGTTTTGATCATTTCCTATATTTGTGCTCTTCAGATGTTTCAGACTTTATGATCTTCTTCAGGAGAGTGATCATGGTTAGGGTGTTCTTTGTTTCTAACTTTTATAGTGATTGTTTTGATGGGAGGGTACTCCTTTTTAACTCCAGGATTTGTATCCATGAATGTTCTATTGGGGTTAATTGTCTGCAAAAACCTCTAGCCTCTGTTGATGTTTATGTGTATATATATATATATATATATATATATATTTATTTAAGCATGTTTGATTAAATAATAAAGACACATTTTGACTATATAAGTTTATTAAGATTCTTTCAAGTTTCCTGAGAAGTGTCTGGTTTACGGATGGAATTGGTGGATGAATTTACCAAAATGATGGGTCTGAAAGTGCTCATTTTGGTAAATTCATCCACCAATTCCAACTTGAAACCAAGACACTTATCAGAAAACTTGAAAGGATCTTAATAGAATTATATAGGCAAAATGTGTCTTTATTATTTAATCAAACATGCTTAAATGAAAGACTGCTGCCCAACCACACATACACACACACACACACACACATATATGTATCTATATACATATATATATATATATATATATACACGAAGATCATTAAATAAGTTTCCAGCCTTTTTTCGTATGGGCATTTTTATTGATAGTACACACATGAAACTCTAGTCCCCTTTGAAGTAATCTCCTCCGGCTGCAATGTACTTGTTGTACTGTTCCAACAACTTCTGGAAGGCCCTATGGAAGTCCTCGTGTGAGCGTGTCAATGACCTTCATCACAGCCTCTTTCATCTCCTTAATTGTCTCATAACGACAGCCTCTGAGCTTAGGGAATAACCAAAAGTCACAGGGAGCAAGGTCTGGACTATAGGGAGTGTGAGGAACTGTCTTGATGCCCATCTTGGTCAAATAGTCTGTGTCAAGGATGGAGTTGTGGACTGGTGCATTGTCCTGGTGGAAATGCCATTGACCTGATTTGAAGAGTGCTGGTCTCTTCCGACAGAATCTCTTCCTGAACTCCCTTAAAACTTCAACATAGTATTCCTTGTTGACTGTCTGTCCAGTGGGAAAAAGTGCATATAGATCATGCCAGTGCTATCAAAAAAGATATCATCGAAAGTTTGTGGGTAGATTTGCTCTGTCTGGCCTTCTTGGGTCTGGGAGAGCCAGCATGCTTCCACTGGGAACTCTG
The DNA here is from genome assembly GCA_963585895.1 of Sepioteuthis lessoniana. Lineage (NCBI taxonomy): Eukaryota > Metazoa > Mollusca > Cephalopoda > Myopsida > Loliginidae > Sepioteuthis > Sepioteuthis lessoniana. The sequence goes on along the minus strand of OY757925.1, from coordinate 79,314,019 downwards.
TCTTTTGGTCTCTGGGTCATAGTAGTAGATCCAGCTTTCATTGTATGGTATTTTTTCCAAGTTTAAAACAGAATTTTATTGCATATCGTTCTTCTAAAGTCCAGATTGCATTTTTGAAATTTACCAGCTGTGACAACCAGGTGTATTCCAATTGCTGCTGTAGCTGTTTATCTGAACCTGAAATCATGAAAATTGGTCAGTCATCTCATAAGATGTATAGCAATAACATACTGAATTTTCAAGAGTCTACGACAATTTTAAATACCTGTACAAAAAAGGTCTGGAAACTTATTGAATACCCCATGTATATATATAGAGAATATACGTGTATATATATATATATATATAGATAGAATATATATATGTAAGTAAAGTAAAGTTGGCGACCATAGTTGAGGGTGACCAGCAGGCTCCCTTTTTAATAGCTACAACACCGAGGTGTAGGGGAGGGCGCTACTCCTATCCTTGGATTGTTCCACTTTACCTTTGATATGTACCTTATATTGCAGAGTGTTAAGCAAGGAGGTATCAAGTACCATTTTTAAAGTCTTTGGTATGACGCGACCAGGGATTGAACCCAGGTGTCCTGGACCATTGGTGAACACTCTACCAACAATATATATTGAATACCTACAGAGCCAAAAATTATCCTTGTCTTTTCTCTTTTAATTGAATTTTTATTTTCCTGATATCAGTTTATGAATATTCTTTTTATTTACAAATTGCATCATTGTCTTTTTTCACACCGCAAAAGAGAGAGAGAATATATATATATGCATACATATATATTGAGAGAGAAAGAGAGAATATATATATGTATATAAATATGAAGGTAGCAGAAAGAACATAATCAAAATAGGTGAATATATTAAAAGTAATGTAAAGTTGACGTTAACGTTTCGGTTTCAGTAACCATCATCAGGACTTTGATATCAAAATAGTTCACATAGCAATGGATGCTTACTGCGATGACAGGAACAAAAGAGAAATATACAACGAAAAAATACATAAATGTGCACATAGCATTCATAATTCAAAAGTCATAAGAATGTGTTTGGCACGTGGAAACATATTTGAAAATGTTGGATTTCCCAAAGAAATGAGACAAAACCTCCCGTTTATAGAAATATGCAACGACAAGTAAGTTTTCATATATATAGATCGTTTGGAATCATCTGTGTTAAATGTCTTATAAGATTGTATTTGGTATTTGTTAATATATATATATATATATATATACACACACACACAAACACACACGCTGGGATTCATGGAACACCCCACTTCCATTTTTGCCTTGGGTGGGTGACATCTTCTATTCTCACTTGGTGACCAGGTGCTGGAGTGCTAGATCAAGCATATCATTTTACAACAGCACATTGGAAGAGATATTGAAATATCATCAACTCTTTAATAACCTGGTATCATTTGCTGATAATGCAACAAAAAAGCTGTCAGTCTAGATTTAAATCCCTGACAAAGATAAGCTCAACCTCAAACCGACCATGTTTACTCTTTCATGACTAGTTAAAGAACTAGCTAAACCTCACCTCTCTATAAATAGACTCTTCATCAAAGACTGGATAAATTAATTGAACTTTTTCAATTGATTTCTTTATTGATATTTCTTGTAGACAACATGGGTAGCTCCTCATCTAAAATAGTGATTAACCATTATAGCAACAAGAATATTCAGAATGACCATAATATTAATACTTGTGACAAATTGCTTTGTAAAACTAACACCACAAACTTCAAAATTACATTTGTTCAAAAGCCGTCAGTCTAGACTTGGAATGCCTCATTTTTAATGGATGGGATTGTTTGCTTTTATTTTGTGCTAATGTCCGTGAGAAAGGCATGAATGTATTTCTTATCTTCTCAGTCATGGGCAAATAGTCGGGCACATTAATTCTTTTGCTTTGTTTGCTTATTTGTTTGGGTTTATGGCATTTCTACCTTTGTAGGTTATTCAATGCCAAATCCATTTTTATACAAATAAACAGTTCTATTTCAAGCAATTCAGTTTAGTATAAGTACGCAGTTTAATTGTCAAAAACATTTCTATATCAAGCTATTCAGTTTAGTCAACCAGGATCTATTTCAAACAATTCAGTTTAGTGTAAGTACAGTTTCAAAGTCAAAAACAGTTCTATTTCAAACAATTCAGTTTAGCTTACAAAGACACTGCCATTTTAAAAAATTCAGTTTAGTATTAAGTACGTAGTTTAAATGTCAAAACAGTTCTATTTCAAGCAATTCAGCCCATCTCAAATATGCAGTTTAAATATCAAAGGAGTTCTATTTCAAGCAATTCAGTTTAGCATAAGTATGCAGTTTAGTTCTATTTCACCCATAGATAGGATCATATCAGGTGTTACCACTCTGGAACAGAGTGGACCAGGGAGCGATGGCAATTAAGGGGTACTCCACATTCCCCAAAGATCCAGCATTATTGGAACCTCACCATCAGATTGTTTAGTGTCATATTCAGGATACACGTTGTGGGGGTCTTATCTCTCTGCAGAGATGCAGTCAGTGTATTCTACAGCCCCAGCCAACTGGACCATCTTTTGCTTTGGTATGGCAACTAGTCTATGATTGATTTTGATTGTATGTCAACCCGTCCAGGGTTATTTTATGCCTTGTCATTAGGAATTCACATTCATTGTACATTCATATTTACATTTTTGTGTCATTGTGTTTTAATTTTTTTTTGTATTTTTTGCACATAATCCAATCAAATAATTTTTAAATGGATCAATTTAATCCCTTGATGGAACTCTAACAGATATTCCCTCTTAGGGTCAGAGTGATGATAATGAAGGGTAATCCACACTCCCTAGATCTCCAGAACTGGGACCTGCCCATCAGATTCAGTTTAGTGTCATTACCAGGACAGATTTTTGGGGTCTTACTTCCCTCCAGGGAATAGAGTAAGTGTATTCTAAGCTCCACTGATAGGCCCAGACAACCAATTAAGGAGAATTTGAACCAGCTGTACTCTGCATATAATTGATCTTGTGTCACATATAAAAACTGATCTTGTGTTACATATAAAAACTGTTCTTGTGTCACATATAAAAATTGTTCTTGTGTCACACAAAAAAAATTGATCTTGTGTCACATATAAAAATTGATCTTGTGTCACATATGAAAATTGATCTTGTGTCACATCATTATTTGTAGCAGTGGGATTTGGTTAAAAATATATACTAGAAAGTTCCAAACTTTCATACAATGAAAAAAGTGATATTTGTTGTAGACAAGATACAACATGGTTGGTTAGTAATTTGGTTTAATGGCATGTCAACCCTTGTGGGTTATTTTTGCCAAATCTTTTTTATATATATATGATTTGTAAGCAGATAGTTTGTAGCTAAATATTTTTGTTTTTAAATGAATTGTTAGTGCATGAGACAAGATGCAAGATGAGTAGCTCTTCATGTGGTATAAACATTATAGCAATAAAAATGTCTAAAATAACTATAATATTTGACATGATAAGTTCCTTAATAAAATTAAATGCGACATTGAAAACTTCAAACTTACATTGTCCAAAAGCTGTCAGACTTGTAATGTCTAACTTTAAACCAACTGTGTTTACTCTTTTAAGATGATAGCAACAAAAAATAACCTTTAATACTTGACAAACCATTTAAAACTGAAACCTTATCATGTGAAGTAATAATATTTATAGAGTCATTTGAGATATTTTTATTGCTATAGGCTTAAAAGAAGAGTAAATATGGTTAGTCAGAAATTAAGCCTTATGAGTCTAGACTGACAGCTTTTAACAATCTAAGTTTGAAGTTTGCAATGAAGTTTTTAGTATATAAAAAATTCTTATACGGTGGGCATTTACTATGTCTCTTCGCATGAGCAGGATGCAACACAAAGTTAATTTTTAAGCTGTGTTTAATAGACCCAAATTCAAACTTTTCCTTCTTCTAGGCTGGTTCCCATACCAAGGTTAAAGGGCCCAAACTGCTCTACTTATCTATAGCTTGAAGGAAAATTCTTGGTTTCATACCTTTCCTAAGGGTATTGATGTTGTGTGAAATGTAAACAGCTTCATCCAGGTTTTAAATTTGGGTTACTGTGTCCATTTCCTTTGAAAATAAAATTGCACCAATGAAGGTGACACACTTTTTCACAGTATTAATCACAACATTGTTGGCAGGAAAATGTTGTGTGTTGTGCATCTTTTTATTGGCCCAATTCATATTTTGTTGATTGTTGTTAAATGTGGCTTGTCACTCACACCACTGCTGCCACTTCTAAAATGCATTACCCACCACCTAACTGTGCTCACATCAACTGTCTGGTCTCAGCAAGTCTCAACAAATATGATGTATAATTTTTTCAACTACAAAACAATTTTTTCCACATCATCTCTGCTATTGGTGATGCATTTTAGCCAGCCATGAACAAAAGTTTGAATGTCCATGGTTGTAAAAGTGTTGCTCCAAAAGTAATGCCTCCTATTTATTTCCCCTGAAAGAATAACAGATTGAAAATTTTCAGCTTTTTTCCTTAATCACTACCATTGGCAACAAATTTTAGCCAGCAATGAATACAAGTGTTGCATACCCCAACCATAATGATATCAATAACAATGGTACCATAAATACATATTCAAATGCAGATACATGAAAATACAGGTGAAAACAGGCGGACTCTGTTGTTCAGGTATGAATGCATTTATTAGCTTCTGACTTCGGCTTTTGACACGAGGAGAGAGACACAATTCTTAAAAGTCTTTCGTAATCATACTATGCTAACTACATCTTTCAATGGCTGAAATCCAACTCTATGCCCCAATGGCAGGAACTCAACTATCGTCTTCCATTTTACAACCTCAAAATCCCAACTGCAACCGTCTGCCTCAATAGTAGAGAACTCAACTTCTCTGCCTCCATGGCAGAAACTCAACCTTCTGGGTCCAATCTCAAATGTTAACTTCAACTGTCTGCCTCAATAGCAGAGAACCCAACTTTCTGCCTACATGGTCCAATGTCAACTTTCAACTGCCACTGTTTTTTAGAATCTTCAAATTCTCAGCCCATCTCTTCTGGGCATGATGTCATCCACACTCCAGCCCCATTTTCTGTCTGGGGTTTATTATGACAATGGTAATTGTCATATCCTTTGTGCACTAGCATAAAACTGTACCCAATTGACTCTACACCTGCGCTCTTAACCCGAATAGTTCAAAGCCCAACCAAACTGAATGATAAAATATAATTAATGTAAATGATTAATATAAAAACATCATTCCTTAATTATATAACACAAACCAACATGCAATGCTCATAAAAAAATCAAAAGTTAGAAAATATGAGTCATTCAATAAAAAAAGAGGAATTTTGGGGAGAAAAAATTCTTAAAAAATTTTTTTTCCATAAATGTAAATTCTGTATTCTTTGGAATTGGTTTATTGCAAAAATTACTTTAAAATCACAAAGACTGTTTTTAAAGTTATTCAAAATGAAGACAGAATGCTACTGTCTTGAATAGAGATCTGTCATCAAAGTTTTGGTGGCTAAGAAATACAAACCATGTGAAATTTATCGAAGTATTTCTGATGTGTATGGAGGAGTATGTTTTAGTAAAAAAAATATCTTTACAAATGAGCTAAATATGGGTTTATCACCATGAACTTGAGCTGAAAAGACAGTATATGGAGTGGAAACTGTCTGACTCTCCAGTAAAGAAAACTTTCTGGGCACAGTGGCCAGTAAAGAAAATCTGATAGTCTTCTGAGACATAAAATGACCCATCACTTGTTAGAAAAAGGTGCAATTACACCAAGCTTTCTATTACCAACTCTTAAGGCAATAGTTGTTAAAATTATCACTTTAGTCAGTATTGTTAGTACAAATGATAATAGAAATTATTAGGTCAGAGTTATCTGCCCCAAATCCCAAACTGAATAAGGGTCAGGTTATCTGCCCTTAGTTTTTGACTCTGTAAATCAAAGGAATACTGCAATTGCTTTAAAAAGTCATCCTCATGTTTTTGCATTGTTGATTAAGTTAAAGTATCCTGCTTGGAATATATGAAGATGAATATCTACTCTTAAAAATATAGGTTTTATTTTCATGTGGAATTAGGTTTTAAATTCCCAACAATATTTATCATATTGAATGACCCTTTTATTTATACATTTTAATTCATTAAAAATGATTTAAACAATTTAGCATTATTATTAATTATTTTTTATTTGGCAAATTAAGGATAGTTATTGATTGGTTGGTTAGTTAGTTGTTTCATTTTATCGCATATCAACCCTTTTCAGGTTATTTAACACTGAATTAAGTCATTTCAATGAAAGTTTGTATGTTTGATTTGGTTTGGTATTCTGGCACATCAACCATTGTAGGTTATTTAATACCAAATCTATTTTATACATATAAACAGTTCTATTTCAAACAATTCAGTTTAGCATAAGTACATAGATTAGTTCTGTTTGACCCATAGATAGGACCCTATCAGGTGCTACCACTCCAGGCCAGAGTGGACCTGGGAGAAATGACAATAAAGGGGTACTCTGCATTCCCCAAGGCTCCAGCATTACAGGAGCCTCACCATCAGATTGTTTAGTGTCATATCCAGGATTCTTATCAAGGGAGTCTTATACCTCTGCAGAGATGCAGTCAGTATATTCTACAGCCCCAGCCGACTGGGTCCGGATAGTTTTAATGATAAATATGAGATTGATGTTTCTTCTGTACAAGACTGTTTGCATTTCACTTCTCACTAATTTGTATAAAAAAAAATCATGAACTACTCTATTTCCAACTATGGGAGAATAGTAAACTGAGCTCTTGAGCCTTGCTAATGTAATCTATCTCAGAGAAGTAAAATCTCTAAATTCAAAACCTGAGGAGTACAATTTGGAGAATTTGTATCACTCTGATATACCAATCTTCTGTTATCAGCTCATCTAAAAAGTTTAACTGTGTTACATATTGACCCTTGACCGAGCTGTCAATCAGATATTCTCTAAACAGGATGCACTTGTGAAAATAAGCAGAAGCAGTCACATGGTTGATCAGAAATGTATAGTTGTTACGAAATGATATATACAGCAGCGCACGTGAGTCAGTAGCAGTCTTGGAGTCTCAGCTTGTAGTCACTGAGAGCACCCCACTGGAGCAGCGGCCCACTGTGGGCCCTTGGTTTAATACCCCGTGGCAAAGAAGCAGAAGAAGCTCTAAGTGGGGCCTTGAAGATAACACAGCATGATATGGTCAAGAAAAGAAGTTATGGGTCAATATATGTCTGTCTTTGTCTCCCTGTCTCCATCTATCTCTCTCACACATCACAGAAGCTTCAACCCCTTTTGAGAATAAAATTGTGAGATTTGTAATTTACTTTTTTTTTTTTTTTTGAATGTCTGACCTGACCAATAAAATGAAACGCAGTTTCTTCCAAGCAGTGGTTGTGTTGATATTGCTATATGGATGCACTACGTGGACGCTAACTAAATGTATAGAGAAAAAGCTTGACGGCAATTACACAAGAATGCTGTGAGCAATATTGAACAAGTCCTGGAGGCAGCACCCCCCCAAAGCAGCAGATGTATGGACACTTTCCACCCGTCACAGAAACTAAGTTAGATGAACCAGACATGCGGGACACGGCTGGAGAAGTAGGGACAAGCTCATAAGTGATATACTCCTGTGGACCCCTTCACGTGGCTGAGCAAAGGCAGGATGACCAGCTCAAACCTACATACAGCAGCTCTGTGCTAATATGGGATGTAGCTCTGAAGACCTGCCGAAAGCAATGGACGATAGGGAGGGGTGGCGAGAGAGGGTCAGGGAGATCCGTGCTGATGGCATAACATGATGATGATGATATTTATTTAACTAAGTGTTATGGTCATTCTTCCATGTATATTCATTCATTATGAGTACACAACAATTAATTCAACAGAAGCTTTCACTACTATAAATATATCATCTTTGTAGTTCATTCACTAAGCTTTGGTTTAGTTAAATATTCATCTCCAAATCAACAGATAAACATTGTGTGTATGTCTAATAGAAAGGAAATACACTCCATTTACCTAATTGGCAACATTCCTTGGGTCATGAACAATTTTTATATAACATGTTCATAATTTATAGAAGCTTTCGGCTCATGTTCCATAGACGAAAGACCAAGACCCTAGAAGCATTCTTCAATGGAGAGCAAACCTCAACATGCATGCTGAGTGATAAAGAATTAATCAGCATACTTTTTTCTGTAGATACCGGGAAGGTGATCTGACAGGCAAGGGCAGATAATCCAACACAAAAAAAATCTTTCTTTTTAATAGAATTGTTAAAACAAACAAATATGTAATGAAATAAAGCAAAATAAGATATTGAGAGAAATCATAGATATATGAGTATCTTCCATTGAATGAGAATATATCTATTGTTTTTTCATTCATTTGAAAATGAGTGATATAAAATATGTAAGGTAAGTCCTTGTTTCTGTTTTCAGCTTTAAAGTATAAGAAGCCTATTTTTATCTTGGTTTCTAGTTAAGCCCTACCAACACAATGTAGGAATTGTTTCCCTTCATTGTGTCGATAGAGCTAGGAAAAGGTGAAACCAAAATGGACTTAAGCCAATTTTATTTTGGATGGGATCAATTTCTCTTTTTACTGGATGGGATGATACAACTGACAATGCTTTAAATTTCTAAAAGTAATGAATGGGTCCTATTGTAAACATGTACTCACTCAAGTTCACTGGGAAAAAAATTTTCAAGTAATTTTTTTTCATGATTTAATCTCAAAAAACAAATTAAAAACAAAAAAGGAAACAAAAAAAAAACCCAAAAAGAAACAACCCCCCCTGATTATTTTACATTTTATAAGGGGGCTCCCTTTCACATTTTAATTCAATGTATAATGATCACCCATTTCCGGAATGATTAACATTTGAAAAGACAAGTAATTTGAACTGGTGCATGTGTCGAATTTGACCAATATGTTTCCTAAATTTGAGTGTCCCATTGGCCTAATGAGTAGAGCGTTTGCAAATGGCCCAGGAGACTGGGTTTAATCCCAGGTTGAGTCATACCAAAAACTCAAAAAATGGTACTTGATGCCTTCCTACTTAACACTCAGCATTATAAGGTATGCATCAAGGGTAAAGTGGAGCAATCCAAAGAAAGGAGTTGTGTCCTCCCCTACATCTTGGTGTAGTAGCTATTGAAAAGGGAGCATTCGGGTCACCAACTTTACATTTTACTTATTTTATGCTTCCTAAATAAATGTTTAATTTGGTTGGTTGAATTTTTTTTTTCATGGCATAGCCATCTTCTTTAGTTATTTAATGCCAAAGCCATCCTTGTAAAAGAACAGCAATGATACAATTCAAACTGTATCTGAACGGCTGGGGGATAAGGAGGCTCATGCCTTTCTCAAGGGTATTAATCTGAAAGTGAAAGCAATGACATGACTGGAGTTTGAATTCACTTACTTTAAGACTGCAGTCTTGCACTTTAGCCATTACATCCTGAGAACTCCCCTCTAAATAAAGGGAATCTTGTCATAATATAATTGTTAACAAGCTAATGCAGCATGCCAGTGAGTTTGAACCTCACTTGGTGCTCAATATTGGTTGCATTGTGTCAAATCTAAACTACGATTAGTTTGGGGTGTACCTTGTCATGGCATAATGATTAACACACTTGTCTCACAGACTAATTATTACTGAGTAGTCAGTTCAGTCCTCACTAAGTGCCCTATGCTCGTAGCCTTGTGCCAAATTTAAGCCATGCTTACTTGAGTAGTTCACATGATATAATGGTTAATGATCCAGGCACACAGGCCATTGCTAGTCAATTCATTTCTCACTAAATGCCAAGAATCCATCCCTTCTTACCCTTCCAAAGTAGGGCAAACTGGGCTCTCTAGCCTTGATATTGCATTTTTATGCTAATGCCTATGGAAAAAGCATGAATCCATCTATTCACTACTCAGCCATGGTTAAATAGTAGACTGAGCTCTATAGCCTTGGGAAGGCAACTACTCTAGGAGAATTCTGAATTCAAACCAATTATACTCTGCTTAAAATTTGACCTTGTGTCAGATCTAGCTCATAGCAAAGAGGTTAGGTAAACCAAGCTTGCATAAATATAGGTCCTACAAGCTAGATGGGACTGGAGTGCATGAGAGAACTGACAAACTGCCGAAAATGTTAGATTATACTTTATTCCATAAACATATGCAGCTGCGAAAACTGCAATTAAACAAACATTGGCATAAGCACATGGGTGAAATGTACAAACAGGTGCAAAGCCAAACATTTACTAAAGGGACAAACAAATTCAACACCTTAAGTAACAATATAACAAATAACAAAGAAACTTCTAACGAATTTGATATTCAACATGTATGGCTGTCTTAAAATCAACAGGAAACGTTTATCCCTAATACAGGTTACAAATTTTAACATTTAAAATCATTACAATTTATGTTTCATTTAAGAATTGTAGTAAATCTGTATAAAAAATAATTCCTCTGATATCTAATTTATCTACCTTAAAAGCATAAATTATGTTTGAGATTTGGGAAAGAAAGAAATTATAGATATAATTTAAGAGAAATAATTTGTTTGAGCTAAAGTATACAATTTAATTAAGTTAATATATTTTACCTCATTAGCACCATCAGGCTAAGGTGATTCTGAATGTATCTCAGTATTTTGTAACTGAGTGAAGATGTGTCATGACCTTACCACCTTGGAGATCTATTTGGAAAATAATATTTTATGATTTTCCACAAGTCTCTTCAGAAAAAAGGGTCAAAATGTATGCACCTTATAACCAGAACCAAAGCCAGCCAACTTTCTAGAGTTTTAAGCATCAGACCTTTTGTGTATTCACTGTATCATTTTTACACTCTTTTTCTACTTTTATCTTGCTGAAAATGATAATTTCTTTTGTTACTTTAAGCCATTTTAAACTATTTCAGGTATAAAACACTTAGGAGACTATTTTGTTTAGCAAGTAATTCCCTGAATGTAACCAGGTCACCTGTGGTCTCAGACATGAGTTTGGGTTAGCAAACAAACCTCCTGATTTCTTAACTTGCACCTAGGCAGCAGCCACACTAGAGACAGAGGTTCATTTATGTACTGACAGAGAAGGGGATGTTTGTCTCTGCTTCCCACCAGACAAGACTTGACACAAAGTCTTTTTTATAGTAGGGGTTTAGGAGTAGGATGGCTGGGCATGAGCCAAAGCTCATGCCCAGCTGGACAATGCTGAACATAGAATTGGTGGGTGACTGCATACTATGCAAGTCTTTACCAAGCCTCCCAGCACAAAACTAGGTGACCTTGCTGGTCATAGCTTAAACCAGGTCTAGTGCTATGCATGTCATTCATTCTTCACTCACCTGAAAGTGGCCCAGCTGAAGCCGGGGGCTATTCAGCCACGAATCCTGTGCGTTAAAGCTTAACTAGACCAGAAAATCTTGTACTATCTTATCAATGCAGCTCACCCACCCAACGGTGGCCAAGCCAAAGCCAAGGGCCAAAGCAATGAGCCATTCAGCCTCGAATCTGACATTGATCTTGGTCTTTGGGCCCATCAAGCACAAATGCTAGACAGGGCCATGAAAGGCTGAGAAGGCAATCACCTAGAAAAGAATGAACAATTCAAGAATATAAGACAAAAGTTCTACCTAGGATTAGAATAACCATAATTAAAATTTCCTTTAGTCCAAACAGCAATCCTGAAGACTTGTGTCTCAAATTGGCGTGTGCAAATAATAAAGTCGGTTTTTATAATAGTTTTCTGAACAATTATAGAAACCGTCTTTTGTGCCACTGCTTCTTCTCACCACAAGACAATCACCCCTGTATTTGGATTCTTTTATGAACATTGTAACAATACCACAAGACTAAACCTAAGATTTACTCTCAGAAACCAATCTATTCTTATCTGATAGTATTAACCTGTGGCCATTCCGCCCAAATGCAGAAGAGCTTATTGTGTCACACTCATACTTTTTTGGAATTTAATGTGTTGTGGTATCATTGCTATTTTTGATACACAATGGACTCTTCCAATAAGGATATAATATTTAATTGTAATCCACTCAGGGAGTTGGTAATAAAAGCTTCACTGGTGATGTTTTATTACTTGTTTTACTGTACTACATAACCTTTACTCTGTAGAATAACAATAACACATACCTCCGTAAAACGTTCAGCTGACAGACAAAAATAAAGATCTGTTTGGAAAAGAATGTTTTATGATTTTTCACAAGTCTCTTCAGAAAAAAGGGTCAAAATTTATGCACCTTATAACCAGAACCAAAGCCAGCCAACTTTCTAGAGTTTTAAGCCTGCTATAAGCTACGACCTGCTTTATTTTTGTCTGCCAGCTGGACACGTTATGGAGGTATGTGTTATTGTTATTCTACATACTCCTCTCTCTTAATATGTATTTGTCTTACTTATTTTATGCCCTTTTCCAAGGATATAACATAATGTTAGCAAGAAAAGAAACGTCACATAAAAACTGATGCTAATAGAAATTCTTGTCAAAATAATATGACCCTGTCTTTAGGGGTTTGAATACATTGACTGTATGCCCTGTGGAGGGTTAAGACCCCATCCCCCCAAAAGGGTGTTCTGGATATGACACTAAGCTGCATGTGGTGATGAGGCTCCAGTTCTGGAGATCTAGAGTGCCATCACCATTACTCCCAAGTCTACTTAGACCTGGAGAGGTAGTGCCTGTTAGGGTTCCTTCTATTGGTCAAATAAATCAGTTTGCAAATTATTTGCATTAGATAGGAATACTTTATATCATGACCATGTGCCAAAACTTTTAAGAAATTACACAAAAAATGTAAATATGAATGTACAGTGAGCACAATTCCCTTATCACAAGACATAAAATAACCCCGACAGGTTGACATGCTATTAAAATAAATCAATCAAAATAATGTCTCAAACAGTCAGATAATCTAACAATTATTAAATTCATCTTAAAACTCTTTATGTTGTATACTACATGTATACATATGCAAGCCACACAATACAAATACACAAGCGACTCCGTTGTTCAGGTACGAACAGTTTATTAACTTCTGACTTCGGTTCTTCAACATGAGGAGAGAGTCAATTCTTAAAAGTCTTTCATATTATACTATGCTAACAACACCCTCAACATTCAGCACATCTCGTGATGTTTTAGATCTCAATTCATTTTCACTGGTCAGGACCCGCCGCAATGGTAGAAAACTCAACTCTATGGCAGAGAACTCCATTCTCTGCCCCAATGGCAGAAGCTCAATTATTTGCCTGCATGGTCCAATCTCAAATCCTCAACTCCTTGGTCGGACTTCAATTTCTCAACACCATGGTCGGAACCCAAATTCTCAACACCATGGTCGGACCCAACTTCTCAATACCATGGTTGGAACTCAAATTCTCAACACCAGGGTCAGAACTCAACTTCTCAAAATCATCGTTGGACCCCAACTGAATCTTTTTAAAAAATCCTCCAAATTCTCAGCCCATCTCTTCCAGGCATGACGTCATCCACACTCTGGAGTTTATTATGACAATGGTGAGTGTCATATCCTTTGCGCACGAGTGTTAACTGCACCAATTGACTACACACCTGAACTCTTTACCCGAATAGTTCAAAGCCCAACTAAACTGAATGATAAAATATAATTAATGAAAAATGATTAAAATAAAAAAAAATCATTCCTTAATTATATAACATTTATCCAATAATAAATACCAGGAATAAATTATTGAGATTTAGAAATAAAAGATTGTGTTGAAATTCTATCGTAAGGCTCAGTAGCAATAAGTCAGTGCTCACATGCGTTGCTTTGAATTACGAGTTGTAGTGAGATTATATGGACATTCGAATGTTCCACTATTTGAAGGTCGCCAAGTCCATTCCCTGGATAGTGATTAATTGCTGGCCCAGTGAGTGGGCATATTAGTGTATATATACACCGGCTTGCTTCAATCATGTTTCAGGTTCAATATTGAATTACTGCCCGTTCTTCTTTTTTCTGCCAGCCGGATGCTAGTTGGGGCCACTGAGCCGGTAAGTGTTGTTGATTTTGTTTATTCTGCATGTGAGAGCAGTGACTTCTACAGATTGCATACCAAATGATAAGTTACTGTTGAATTGAAATGTAACATTTGTTTGAAAAAGAGGCTATCATACCTGGTAACCATAGAGATAGGAGGCACTCATGGCTTAACTGAGACCCGAGTTCAAATCCTGGATGAGGCTGTTTGCATTTCAGAATAAATAGATTCAAAGAGTAGTGCCCTCCCCAACACTGAGGTGTAGGTGAGGGTACTACTCCTTTCCCTGAATTGATCCATTTACTCTTGATCCATAACTTATAATGCTGAATGTAAAGCAAGGTGGCATCAAGTACCATTTTTTGTATCATTGGTCTGACTGGATCAGGGATTAAATCTTGGTTTCCTGGGCCATTTGGAAATGGTTGATTGGGCTCTTTAGACTTGTCAGGCAATCAGTTTAGGAGAAAAAAACTGAGTTCAAACCAGCTTTATTCCACTTAAAAATTGATCAGTTCATGGCAGAAGGGTTGGGTAAATAGAAAACCCTAAAGATAATGAGGATTGATGCCATATTTTTAATTAGTTGTGGGTGCATTTCATTTTTGTTATAAATGAATCATTGAGATTAAATTTGTGTGACAAATTTTTTCATCCTGATAAAAACTGATGATAAATAATAAACATTTTTGTAATGGGAAAAATTTATGTCATTGACTTCTTACCAGGAATAAACAAACATTGGCTTTTAATTAATAAGATATTGAATATCAGGCTTTTCATCATATTCTAAGGTTACTTTGTTTTAATGGGGCATCAACCTATTGGTTATTTAATGCCAAAACAAATTTTGAAAAAGAATAGTCGTGGTACTGTTTAACCCATAGATGGGTGTTATATACCCTACCTATGACCATTAATGGGTATGTCCCATTCTTCATAAATATCTTGAACACTATTGTGAGGGAGGCAAATATGCTGACAAATTAGTCACCACTAGCAGTGGTTAACCATCTTCATGCTGCTGGCAAGTATTGTATTTTGTTAATGTTATGATGATTTCCATTTCATTTCCAACCTCTGTTTTAGTTATTTCTCATTCAGTAACCTTTTGTTAGGTTACAACAATGGGAGGATAAGGGGATTCATACCTATTACAAGGGTATTAGCTCAAAAGTGAATGCACTTGCATGACTGGAGTTCAAACTCACTACAATGTTGCAATCCAACACATTAGTCATTATGCCAGAGACACTCCTCCAACATTCTAAGATTTCTATTCTGTACAAGGTTAGTCTTGAAAGTAACATAACTGATAATTTTATTTTTCAGGTTGGCAACCCTGATTGAAAATCAGCTAATCAATGTTGATCTTGAAAATATTCTTCTAATGCAGGACTTCCTAAACTTTATTTAATGCACCCCTTGTAACAAATCTAATTTCCATTGACCTCCCACCACCACCAAATAAATTAATTTAATATTAAATTTAAAAAAACAAATCTGTGTTAAATACAATGTACACAAGAAAATCAGTAAACTATAAATGCAAAAGCATCTTTAATTCTTGATTCATTTTTTAATGGGAAGGATAAATTCACTCCTTGTAGATCCATATGCTAAAGTTTTATTGGCCCCCAGGTGTCAATATGGACCACTTCAAGAAGCCCTGATCAAATATTTGTCTTTTAGAATTTATATTCTGCTGAGTAATGTTAGATTGTTATGTGTATTACAAAAATAGAACTCAATATTAAATTCCTTGATAAACTTCAGGACAAACAATTAAAGAGAAACATTTAACAAGTTCATACAGCCTTATGAATATAGAGTTCTATCCCAAGCATAGATATTTAGTGGACAAAAGACAACTTTAGATGTCTATTAGGGTGTCCTTGTGGTGTAATGTTAAAGCGCTGGACTGCGGAATCGTAGTAAGCGAGTTCGAACTACAGTTGCGCTATTGTGTTCACTTTCGGGCAAATACTCTCAGGAAAAGTATGAACCCCCTTATCCTCCCAGCAATCTATTAGATAGTACCACTGCCGTTCTTCTAGAAGAATGGATTTGGCATTAAATAAACCTCAAAGGTTGATATGCCATAAAACAAACAAAACTAAACTAAAATTAGATGTCAGAGTGACTGATACTGGAAGACCTCATTCTAACTGACTGTTTATTTAGCAATTTAAAATGAATGTTATTTTACTATTACACCTGTCTTATCCATGAATATTATCTTATAATCTTTACATAGATATCACTATTCTAATATTTATTTTTCTTCTAAACACAAATCCCTGTAAATGAACAGTTTTGGAGATATTCATTTTCTTCAAATCTCTGGCCGCATTACTGCTGCTGTCCACCACCTGAAATCTGTGTTTGTGTGTGTACTGCTGATCTGTGCATGACTGACCAATGATGGAAGAAAAAGCAAGATTAGGATTAGGAATAAATCTAACCTTTAACACACTTGCCAATTATTTGTTTTCTGTGGTTCCCCACCTCAGAACAAGTTCTCATCAGGATCCTTCCCATACAGCTGGAGATGGGTGTAATAGTAAAGATTTACTGAAAATTATCACAAAAAAAGTTTTATCATCATATCTGATTGTGATTATTTTCTCTTTGAAAGAGTGTTTAACCCAAAAATATATTTCTTTGGTACCATAGTTCTATTTCTCTCCTTGAAAGTATTTTCCATTCCCAAAAATCAAAACCCAGTTCCATGGTCATCATTCGGAAACTGCTGAGAAGATGCAACAAGTGTTGTATAGTCACAACCATGACCAACTATACAAACACATAATACACAGTTCTTTTAGAAAAATATACCTCTCACTTTATTGAAAGGGTTGTGTGTGAGAGGGAGTTGGAGACCGAACAGAACTGCAACATATTGACCCCCACTCTTATGGCCATCAGTGTTTTTCCCATTCTCCTGGGCTGCTCAACTGAAGGCCTGGGCCCAGCCTCCTTGGGTGCTGGTTTTCTCTACCGCATCTTATCTCCAACTCGTCTGATCCCTAACTGATTAATCGGGGGAATGAGGGCTCCCTCTGCTGGGTGCTGGCTTTCTCTTCTGCATCTTGTCTCCAACTCATTGAATTTCCTATGCACCGAGTAATATAATAGTTCAACGCCCACCTTCAACTTGTGGGCGTCACAAATTGCACTTATTCAACCCATCCATGGTCAAGGTTATACTCTGCTATTCCTCGACCGGATGCACCTGTTATTTACACAGATGCATTTCCTATTTTGACAGCCCGGCTGGGTCATAGGTCAATATACAACACAAGTGATGACAAACTAAATAAAGATGATGTCAGTTGAAGATGTCCAGCACTGTTTCCTGAAGTGGGAACAGAATTTTTGTCAATATAAGTCTTTTAAAAAAAGATGAAGATGATTTGTAGTTGATAAGATTTTTTTCTACAATCATTCTCAGAGATATATGATAATATGATTATAATATGATTATTATTATATATGAAATATATAATAAATAATATATATGAAATATAATATATATATATATATATATATATATATATATATATATGAAATATATAATATGATTATAATTATATATGAAATAAGTAATAAAGTGTAATTCAGATATGCTTAGAGTAATGATAATTACCATTAGAAATAGAATTGGTGATCTTGGTTCAAATTCATGATAAGGCTGTTTGCCTTTCACTTTGTGGTAATACCTTTTGGAAAGGAATGAATCTATCCGTTCTCTTCACTTACCAGTAATGAGAAAATAGTATGCTGTGTTCTTTAGTCTTGCTTATGTAACCAGATTAGAAGAAGGAAAAATTTGAATTCAAACCAGCTTTATACCACCTAAAAAAACAATTGACATCCTGTTACATCCTGCTGGAGGGGTTGGGTAAATATCTACACTCATTCTGATTACCTAATAAACCAAATTCATATATCCAGTGAATTTTCAAAATCCTTAAATAAAAATTTCAAAGCTAACATTGAATTATTTGGCTGATATCATCATAAAAATACTGAAAATAGGAGGAGGTGCTGAAAAGTTTTCTGCCCAAACAATGAGCTTTGTTTTTTTTAATTTGTTTTGAATTTAAAACGAAAATGATTTAAGAAACAAGATAAATTTAATTTTTGGAAGAATAGCATACATATTTTAAGGCTACTGGTCATTTCTTTATTGTTGGATATTCCAGCACCTCTGATGTACAGATAAGGAGGCAAATGAAGTAGGTTTGGTTTGTTTGGTTTTATGGCATATCAACCTTTGTAGGTTATTTAACGCCAAATCCATTATTATGTAAATAATCTGTTCTATTGAAAACAGTTCAGTTTAGCATAAGTACACAGTTTAATTGTCAAAAACATTTCCATTTCAAACTATTCAAGCAGTTATATGTAACAATTCAGTTAAGTGTAAATACAGTTTTAATGTCAAAAAACAGTTCTATTTGAAATAATTCAGTTAAGCATAAGCACGCAGTTTAAGTGTAAGTACAGTTTAATTGTCAAAAACGTTTCTATTTCAAGCTATTCAGTTTACTCAATTCATTTTAGCATAAGTATGCTGTTAGTTCTATTTAATCCATAGATAGGGCCCTATCAGGTGCTACCACTATCAGGGCCAAAGTGGACCTGGGAGCAATGGCAATGAAGGGGTATTCCGCATTCCCCAAAGCTCCAACACTGCTGGAACCTCACCATCAGATTGTTTAGTGTCATATGCAGGACACTCGTTAGGGGGGGGTTACCCCTCTGCAGAGGTGCAGTCAGTGTATTCTACAGCCCCAGCTGACTGGGCAAGCAAATGAAGTAGTACTCTGGTGAAGGAATACTCTAATGTATTCACACAATGTCATTATTAAGGAAATTATTCAATATGAACAATTTGAATTTCTGAGCCATGTTATCAAAAAGGAAGAAATCAAAGGTTGGTTGGTTGTTTGGGTTTTATGGCATATCAACCTTTGTAGATTATTTAATGTTAAATCCATTTTTAAACAAATAATTACTTCTATTTCTAACAATTCAGTTTAGCATGAGTTCACAGTTTAATAGTCAAAAACATTTCTATTCCAAGCTATTAAGTTTCATCAAACAGTTCCAATTCAAACAATTCAGTTTAGTCTAAGTATAGTTTTTGTTCACACACAATTAAATGTCAAAACAGTTCTATTTCAAACAATTCAGTTTAGCATAAGTACAGTTTCAATGTCAAAAACTTCTATTTCAAACAATTCAGTTTAGCCAAAGTATGCAGTTTAGTTCTATTTGACCCATAGATAGGACCCTATCAGGGGGCTACCATTCCGGGCCAGAGTGAACCAAGGAGCAATGGCAATGAAGGAGTACTCCGCATTCCGCAAAGCTCCAGCATTATATATCAGATTGTTTAGTGTCATATCCAGGACACTTGTTGGTGGGAGGTCTTACCCTTCTGCAGAAGTGCAGTTGATGTATTCTACAGCCTCAGCCAACTGGGCAAGAAATCAAAGGGTTTTGATTACAAGACCATAGGAGATATGATCAAAAAGTTTCAAAATTGAAGCTTTAAATTTTTAAATCTTTTTTAAAAATTTTACATCTCTGCATAATATGCTGGATAGCTGTTGAGCAAGAACATTCCTCTACCCTTTGACAGGGTTTGGTTTTTGTCCTGCTGGGTGTCTAGTTACACTCCTCACTAGAAAAACTTAGTGGAGGTTTAATCGCTGATGACTCGACTATGAGACAGGTAGTACTGGATTACATAGTACTAGTAGTGCTTTGAGTGACTTAACATATATGGTGAATTATAATGTGTATTGAAGGTGTTATCTTGATCTGTAGATTAGATTAAAGTTTATTCTTAAATTTGAAGACTTTTGGTAAAAATAGTAAGGACTAACACAATTAAAATCCAGCATTAAGTTTGAAACTTCTAACTAAATGATAAGGTTTGAACATGTTGAATGCCCAGGAGACTATTTTGAAGAAAATTAACTTTTCATTCATTGTTCATTTTTGTCTTGGTAAGTACAGCTATAGTTTCGATACTTTTTGAACACATCTCACATAATACTGCCTTTGTCCCATTATGAATGTTATATTATAATTATGTATAAGAAAAATATGTAGAAATGTACTGAAATTATTGGACAAAAAATGTTCTATTCATTGTTCATTTCTATCTTGGTAAATGTAGCTTCAGTTTTTATTGTTTACACATTTTATATACCTGGAATATGTTAAAGAAGACAAAGAAAATATACAGACAATGTAAAGTATGGATTAAAAAGAACTAAATTGTGTACTTATGCTAAACTGAATTGTTTGAAATAGAACTGTTTTGACATTGAAACTGCGTACTTATGCTAAACAGAACTGTTTGAAATAGAACTGTTTTGACAGTTAACTGAACTATTCTGATATTTAACTGTTTGTAAACAAAAACTATACTTATACAAAACTGAACTGTCTAAAATTTAATTTGGCATTAAATGACCCGAAAAGGGTTGATATGCCATAAAACAAAACAACCAAATCAGTCTTAAATCTACTTTTACAAGTTCAACTGACTCAAAACTGAAAAGCACCTCTGAATATATAATAAATCCCAATTGAAAAAATATTTCTTCCAGTTTAGGTGTCATTTGATTACACCAGGGAACAGTCTCTACACAGCCCACATAATTAACCTTGATTCTTAAGCAACCAGTAATTGATTGAACTACTTCTATAGATTTTATTACTTATTAAATATCCCATTACCCAAGAGTGTACAAACATTTAACCAATTAAAACAAAGATTAAACAATTACTTTCTATCATTTGGAAGTGAAAAAACAACATTTGTCTGCTTCTGAAATCTGATCACTAATCAATTGTCTGCCTCTTGGCACTATTTGCTCATCATCCAGTATTGTAAAAGCATATAGCTGAATCCACTAATTAAAAATAAAACAAAACCCAATTATTTTTTATCACTTGAAGAGGAAAAAGTTATTTGCTATTTCCATTGATTCTGTTACCTATTATTTTCCCATCTATCAACAATATAAAAAGCATATTGCTGAATGTCTGCCCTTACTCATTTCCTATCTCTTATCAAGTATCTGTCTCTAGATAAACCTTCCAATACACCATTGAATGAAAATCTAAAGCAGAGGTGTACAATTTTAATAAGTCCTTCAACAAGATTGTAGCGGGCTGCTTTTGATGAATTAAAAAACTGTGTTTAGCCTTAATACTGCAGGTTCCTCACTTCTGGTTTAAATCTGCTGACATATTTTCTTTACCAAGTGAAATTTATTTTTTCTTTTATTTATAACTCTGATGCCCTGTAGACAATGCATAGACAATGCCTATTTTGAATAATGACATATAACATTTGATACTTTTATCATCTGTTCCTCCAGACTTATGAAATCTGAGCATAATGAGTCAGATTGAAAATCACTAAGATTAAAACCTCCTGGCTCTATTTTGATCTTTTCAAATTGAGCCATTTCCCATGGCTCTGCAGATGTATCAATATGAACTAAATATCAAGTATGACTTTTAATATCAATGACTACAAAATTACATGGATGATTACCAAACCAAAGCCACCATTTCAAAGGAACATCAAATGAAGAAGCATTCAAAACAAATATGTAGAAATATAGTGTCATGGAATTATAACTTTCATTCACTAACCACAAGCAGTTTATCAACAGTAAAAGCTCTTATTTATAACAGATGATCATATTTGAAAATTGGAGGTCAAATTTCATGCCTTTGTGATTCTTTGAATTAAAGTTTAGAACTCAATTTTTTACAGTGAAATGTTTTGGATTTTTTTTTTAAATTGCTGATATTTCTTGGTGTATGTAAAAGAGTCAAGGATTTTTAAAAAAACAAAAAAACTTATCAGGATGTAAAAAGTTAGTTGAACCTATCTTGAGAATTTGCTACAATCTTATATAGATGGTGTGTAGCCAAAAAGATTATGATTTCCAGGACATGTTCAGGTCTATTGACTTGTAGAAGGTGTGAGAGGTACCATTCACCTTCTTAAATCCTGAATCAGTGGTCATAAGAGAATTAGTATAGATTAGTAATTGCTTTTAGTTAGTACAAAGAGATGAACATCTCAAAGTAAGCACACCACCCTTTCCCACCCAACCAACTCTTAACCATACCGCTCACTAGTCATCAATTTTTTTGACAAAAGATCCCAACATTCTTTCTGGGAGACGTTGAATTAAATAGCGCGCCAAACCAAAATACGAGATTTTCCTCTTCTCTACAGAACTATTTAAAAAAATTACTCTCAAAAACATAATTAACTTTTTAAAAACAATTGGCCTCCTATTAAACATATAGACTATGTTACCAACACCTTCGACTATCAAGTTTATACAAACAAAAAGCTTTGACATTTATATATACACACACATACATATCAGAATTTAACACTCAATGACCCTTAAGAGGTCAATTTGCCATAAAACCCAACCATCACCAACCTAAACATTTGCATTTACAAATCATATATATAATATATGTGTAAAAAGGCTCTGGCATTAAATAACCTATTGAGGTTGATATGCCATTAAATCCAACCAACTAACCAACAGAAGCGGCATTCTCCATGGACACAGCATTGTTAGCCGACCAATAAAGACTGACATACATTAACTCTGTACGGACCCTAGATGCCACCTAGAAGACCTAGCAGGAACGATGGACGATATGGATGGATGGTAAGAGATACAAGAAATGATGATGAGATACGATATGATGATGAGATGCACATTTACCTATTCACGTATTCAGAATAGGTATTTAATTTAGAAAGTTTAAATTAACTTAAAACTATAGCCAATTGAAACTGAATATATGGAGTTAAAACCCAGCATTTTCGGTGAGCTTCAAGATCGAAATAAAATGTCTATTTATCTTTAGTTAAACATAACGATTTGAGATACATACATATATAAATGTATATATACACTCACACGCACCAATATACATATATACACACACACACACACACACACACACACACACACATATATATATATATATATATTTGTGTGTATATTTCAGTAATATCCAGTCAGATTATCAGAAGAAGAAAAAAGAAAAACCTTTGTTGTCTAAATTTCTGAGACGAAGCTTGTTGATTTTTATCATTAAGGGTTTTCAGACTATTATCTTCATCTTTATGGTTATTTCCACAACGTTTCGGCCAATATGTCCTCCGAGACACATGGCGTAACGGTTATAGGCGTTGGTTCCCTAAGCTTCTAAGGAGACAATCATCTGGAGGTTGCAGGTTCAATCCTCACTACAGGCTATTAACAATACAGGAATACTTAACACTTGTACCCGGTTATGGCTAACTGAATCAGAACAGGCGACCCCCGTGGTTTCAATAAAGGACGTAGTTCGTAGTTCCGTGAAGGTTCCCGAGTTCGACAAACACCTGAAGAAGGCTGGAGGACATATCGGCCGAAACGTTGTGGAAATAACAATAAAGATGAAGACAATAGTCCGAAAACCCTTAATGATAAAAAAGAAAACCTTTATAAATTTAAATTCTCAGGCAAAAGTAAAGGGCCCCCCCCTTTACTTTTGCCTGAGAATTTAAATTTATTGTTTTTTAACAATAAAGTATTAGAAAAATTAAGAAACCAGAAAAAGGGAGTTCCTGTAAATTAACCCATCCTAATTTGAACATATGCTAGATTTTTCGTAGCAGGTAGAATTTTATGACTTATGTAAGCTTATGAACTCAACGATAATCTTCATATATTTTTCCGTTTACTTCCTTTACATATGTTAATTCCCTCAGTTAATGGGGTCATAGTCTTCCTCCTAAAAAACCATTCGGCAGCCACCAGATGCCTTTAATTAACTCCAAAAATGGTCAAAAGAGATTTATTACTCCAGAAATTAAAAACCTTAATTTTGAATTAATATCTAAAGTTCCAAGAATCTCCTCTACATAAAACCCCGCGTCATATGATACTAGTAATTACTGAAATAAATGTTATTATTACCGATAAAAATCATCCAACATCAATATATCTGCTACTGTCTAAAGTAGGAGCCTCAGTGGCCCCCAGTCAGGATAATTTAAATTTACTTTTATGTCTACATTTAAACACAAGTTCGTTACGTTCATTAAGCAGTCATCATCATCATCATGTCATGCTAGTAGCACTGATATTCCTGACCCTCTCTCGCCACTTTTCCCTACCGTTCATCGCCTCTGGCAGGTCTTCTGGACTACATCCCGTATCCTCACATAGTTGCTGAATGTATGTTCGTGCTGGTCGTCCTGCTTTTGCTCGGTCATGTGTGGGGATCCATAAGAGTACATCACTTATGAGTTCGTCCCTGCTTCTCCAGCAGTGTCCTGCATGTCTGGTTCGTCTAACTTGAATAGTTTTCGTGTGACATCATAGTCAGCAAGTTCAAACTCCAGTCACACTATTAGGTTAACATTAAGCAGTAGTCTGCGATATTAAAAATTAATTATACTAATTTTTTCATCGATACACAAGTTACATCTACCATTAAAGTTATTCGTGGTTAAAGACTGCTGGACAATTTTCCACTTTATTTGGGGGGTTAACTCCTGATCGTTTAGGTTCCAAAAATATTTAGCTAGAGTGATTTGGTTTCTAAGTCGCAGATTAGAAAAAGAATGTCTATGGTTATACAGTCTTTGTTTCCAATTCCCAGCGGAGATACCTATATAGACCTTCTTCCCCTCATTACTATGTTCCATGGGGGAATTGCACGCTCGGTATACGACGTTCTTCAAGTTGCATCGTCCACCCAAGGGGCATTCCCCTTTTCTTCTACAGTTACAGGACACCTCATAAAGTCTTCCACTATTCCTATTTAATTCGTCTAGTAACCTCCTGTTGTGGTTATTTAAGATACTATGCATTTGTTTGTACAAGAGTAACTAATTTTTACGGTGTTCCTATTAAAAAATTTTCTTCATGGATTGTCCCTATTAAAGTGTCTATCCGGGAGGTTTAGGAAGTATTTACCTATGTTAATGTTGGTAAGTTTATAAAATGGCAGGTTAAATCATATTATTCTTCTATTTCTATTTTTTCCTTGTCTATTTGAGTGGTTATTATTGGTGTCACCTACCTTGACGAGTGCGTGGGTCCCACAACTATTAGTACTTCTTCCATTAGAGTCGGAGTTCACTGGGTTCACATACTCCAGTCTACCTTGGAATCCGTTGTTTTTGAGGGCTTCATCATACATACTTTTGCTCTCCTCAAAAATTCTTTTACATGAGGATAGTCTGTTTATCCTATGATTCACGGCATTAGGAAACTGCTTCATTAACGATCTTGGGTGGTTAGAGTCAATATTTACGTAGGTGGGGGCGGAATTGTTCTTACTAAAAGGTTTGAAGGCGCCGTTATTTAAAGTGTGACATCAAGAAAGTCAACTATCTTAAAGTTTGAGTCTATTTCGATTCGTAGACCTAGTAATTTAAATGCCTTAATTATCTTTTCCTGTATTTTAGAGGTCTTGGAGCCGTTACTGTTCGGGAAAAAGATAATTCCGTCATCCCGGTAATGCCCCACCTACTCTGTTGACAATTCTTATCTATATATATATATACAAATACATATATACACATATATACAATTATTCTCCCTCCAGCTATGGGTAAATAGTAGGGCAGACTGAGTTCTTCAGCCTTGGTGAGGCAACTAGTCTAGGAGAAGGAAAATTCTGAATTCAAACCTGTTAATCTCCGCTTAAAAAATTGACCTTGTGTCATATCCTGCCCGAGCGGAGGGGTTGGGTAAATATGATATGCATATATATATATATATATATATACATATGTACACATACATATTTGCCCATTCGTTTAGGGCTACAGAATTCACCGACTGCTTCTAGGCAGAGGGATAAGCCTCCCCCAACGAGTGTTCTGATATGACACTAAACAATCTGATGGTGAGGTTCCAGTATTGCTGGAGCTTTGGGGAATGTGGAGTACCCCTTCATTGTTATCGCTCCCAGGTCCACTCTGTGTCTTGAGTAGTTGCACCTGATAGGGTCGTATCAATGGGTCAAATATAACTAAATTGCGTACTTACGCTAAACTGACTTACTTGAAATAGAACTGTCTTGATATCTAAACTGCGTGCTTATGCTAAACTGAATTGTTTGAAATAGAACTGTTTTGATATTTAATTGTGTGTGGACAAAAACTATACTTATACTAAACTGAATTGTTTGAATTAGAACTGTTTAACTAAACTGAATAGCTTGAAATAGAAATGTTTTTGACAATTAAATCATGCTAAACTGAATTGTTTGAAATATGAGTGATTATTTGTATAAAAATGGATTTGGCATTAAATAACCTACAAGGGTTAATATGCCATAAAACCCAAACAACCAAACAACACATACACATGTATACACATCTACACACACACACACACACACACACACATATATATATATATATATATATATATATATATGCACATTTATACACATATATATATCCATATATGCATACATAAATATACTTATATACAGAAATATATACATGCATATATATACATAATACATACATATATATTTGAATATGTACATATATATATATATATATACAAATATTTCCACACACATAGATGTATATATATATATATATATATATATATATATATATATACACACACACATATATATAAATATATACACATACATACATACCAGTATGAAAAAACACAAGGTCTTCAAAGAATTATTTTATTCGTAGAAATATTTGCCAACGTTAAACGTTTTGGTTTTTTAGACCTACATTAGAGCGTTTGGGTTTCTAAATGAAACAAAAAATGAGAAAGTTTTAAAACATTCCACTTCCGCTGTTAGTGCTCTCTATCAAATTTGTGCGATACAACTAGCGTTCCAAAATTCATTTAAAAACTCCATATCTATATATTTATCTATCTATCTTATTCAGTTCATATCTATATATCATTGACATTCCATGATATATATATCCGACATATCAGTCTTAATCTTTCTATCCCTGTCTGTTAAATTTGACTATCTGATGGCGAGATTCCAGTATTGCTGGAGCTTTGGGGAATGTGGAGTACCCCTTCATGTTTATCTACCTTTCTGAATATATATAAACGGTGAAGCTGAATTATTTCAAGTAATGGATTTTGTAATTTTTCTGTACCAATTTAACCAAATAAGGAGACACACCGAAAAAAAAACAAGTCTCTGTTTGATAGTATTATCGTTTTAGATGATACTAAATTCACCAATTATCCGGCATGTTTTATTTTGTATATTAACTAACATCTTGGAATCCTTAAAATTAAAGTCGTGATTAGTTTTTAGCGGTTTGGTCAAACATAATTTAGAAACTAATAACAACTTTAATTTGAAAAATTCTAACATGTTAGTTTATATACATAATAAAAAACACTAAAAAATTCTTCAATCTGTTATATAGCCACATAATACATATGCATGCAGAAACATATTTAACACAATAAAGACGAGCGGACACAGTTCCCTAGAAAAATATACCTCTCACTTTATTTGAAAGGGTTCGAAAGGGTTACGAAAGGTATTATCTGTGAGAGGTGAGTTGGAGACTGAACAGAACTGCAACATATTGACCCCCCCCCAACTCTTCTGGCTACAGCAGTATTTCTTTCCCGTTCTCCTGGGCTGCTCAACCGGGGACGTGGGGGCCCAGTCTCTGCTGGGACATGGTTCTCATTCCAGCATCTTCTCTCCAGCCGATCTTAACTTTCTGTCGCCGGGGTTATATAATAATTTGATGTCCACCTACTTCTTGCGAGCGTCACAATTCGCACTCAATTCAACCCCTCGACAGTCAAGGTTGTCCCCTGATATATTCAACCGGATGCACCTGTTATTTACACAGGTGCATTTTTTTCTTTTGACAGCTCGGCCGGGGTCAATATGTTACAAATCTAGTATCATTTCATTTATATATATAAATATGGCAACTGCATAACCTCCTCAGATCACTACTGTCCCCCATAACCTCATACCCCCATCATTAGCGTCCTTCTGCCAGGTGAGCAGTGTTCTCCTAAATAGGGCTGCTCATACACTAGAGTCTCCACCGGGGTCAGCCCCTTTCACCATGGGAAACAACACCGATGTTTGTTAAGACTCTTACTGCCTATCCGTAGACATGTTACTGTATGCTACCAACCGCAGGTTGCCGCCCTTGTGTAGATATGTAACTGCACGCAACCAACTGCTTAAGTCTGCATATGTTGCCACATTTACATCGCCATGAAACTTTTTCGAGAGAAAAGTTGGTAGATGAAAAGATTGTAAGGGGACATTTGTACATCATTGTATTATAGTGGCCAATGCTTGTACAACACGAATACCACTCTCTTAATGATTATTATGCGGTGACAAGCCGAAGCAAGATAACCTGTAATTACATCAATTTCAGGTGTTAAATCAGAGTTGTTCTAGTTGGATAAATTGACAAAGATTATGGGGTCAAAATATTCCAGGAATAATGACCTAAAAGTCCATTGAGGAAAAATTTTCCTCCTCCCCTTTGACAAGTTTAGTTTTTCATTCTCCTCACCAGACAAACTCTTTGCGGGTACCAGATTAGTCATCGGTGACCCGGCTATGAAACAGGTTGTACAGGGTTACATAGTACCAGTAGCGCTTTTAGTGACCTGGCAGATAGATAGATAGATGATAACAGTGTATGGTTGTCACTATCTCAGTGGGTTTGTGGCAGACCAAATGCGGTATAATTTAGGGAGTGCTCAATATATGTGATAGAGCTATTATATAATAGTAATAAAAATAAATATATTTTAGTTTTTATATATGTTTAATAGTATGGATATATATGTTTAATAGTATGGATACTTATCTGCAACCACCAACGGTTTCATGCTTTCTTATTATGACAATCATCAGGCAAAAGACGGCATGAAATCGTTGGTCTGAGATGAGCTTCCATGCTATTAAAAAAACTAATATTTATTTATCTATTTATTTATTTGTTAAATATACATATATATATATGTGTGTGTGTGTGTGTGTATACGCATACATATACATACGTACATATACATAAATATACACACACACACAATCTTTAGTTGTTTTTTTTATTCTTCGGTGTCTGCTAATGTTGACATTTATGAATTATTCTGTGTCAAATTTCTGTCCATAAAATTTCTCTGTCTATAAAATCATACGTGCATATTTTACTGTCATAATTAAAAACAAAAATAAGTAAATCAATATATATATATAATTCGTTTCGTTTGCTTGAGTGTCTGTTATCTTTTGATTCCTCGGATAATGAGTTAGTCGATGGAACTTGGCATGTAAATTCCCTTAATCTTAGGAGTACTTTAAAGGCATCTGCAATGGGTAGCGAGGATTAAGTTTCCCGAATGTAAGCGGAACATTTTAGTTGAAAATTCACCATGAAGGTTTAATTCGACCAGGAAGAAAATAAAATTGGCATCCACAGGAGGGCTCCTCCTAGTGAGGTAGGTGAGTGGAACCAGAAACTTTTGGAAGAAAAATTAAATAAGAACGACTCAGACTATCCACAAACTCCCCAGCTAATGTGCCAAACTTGAAATGAACTTTGAATTTCCTGTTTTAAAAAGTACCTGTGGGGAGAGCGGGGTGCGAAATGCAGGTGCAGAGGAATCATTTCAGCTCCCAGTAGTACCCGGAACAGTTTGAGTTAAAATTGATCACGAAAGCCTAATTTGTCCAGAAAGGAAATAAAATTGCTACCTTCCGGAGTGCTCCCAACTTCTACTTAAGGTGGAGCGGGGACTTTTTAGAAGAAAATCAGTGACAGGACTTATTAGAACAGATATCAAATCAAAATAGTTTATGCTTATCAAAATGTGCTTTAGTATATATATATATATATATATATATCCCAAGCAATACTGGATTTTCCCGTGGCACAATGGCTAAAGATCTAAACTGCAGCCTTGAAGTATTTTTGCTGATCCCAACAGTGATGGTCTCTCGTTCTGATCATCAGTTTCTTTTCCACTCTTTGGGGGACCGTTTTAAGGTTACCCAAAACTCCGCTAAAATTGATATCAATTTCATGCTTGACTGTTTTTTTTAACTCTCTGACAAGAACCAAGTATTTGTCTATCTTTTCACTTCTTTTTTAAATTTTAAATTTTTAAATTTAATTTTTTTTTTTTTAGTCTATGGTCCGCTGCAACGGTAAAATCTACTAGTTAACAAGTTCTTTTCTTGTTAACTAACACCAGGTCTTGTCACACCAGTTCTAACTGGCGGTCTTTCATTGTAGTAAGTGGCAGTAAGTCTCGTCAGATATCCAGGACTCCTCAAAAGTATCCTCGCTGATTTTAGTAGTGCTGTGGTCTAGAAGGTCACAATTCTACCGTCAATCTTCTCTAGTTTCTTTTTCAGGTTCTTGGAGATTGTTCCAAGAATCCCAACTTCGATTGAATTCATCACCTTCATGTTCTATAACGTTTTTCGTCCTCAGGCAAGGTCTAGGTATTTGTCCAGTTTTTTGCCTTCTTTCAATTTCACTTTCATTTTGTGGTTTAAATGATATGGTAGAGTCTGTGGGGGCGGGTAGTTGACCTTTAAGTGACTTCGGCAACGGCAGTTGGGGGTCAGGTGAATCACTGCGCTGGTTGAGGATGACTAGAGAAAACTGAGGGTCCCAAAATCTCAGACGCATATGTAAAATCGGCGGAAGCGGATGTTCCTCCCGCTGACACCAGGCAGAAGGGAGGAGACGACTCGAATTTTAGAGTTAAATGCGAGACGTGATGAGGTAAAGTCACGGAGTTGAACACGAGCCGCGAAGACATGAAGAGACGAATGTTTGCGAACCCCATTTTTGGGAGTGGGCTCCAAAAAAAGAGGCTTTATACACTGAAAACGACCCAGCATGTTAGAAATACAATAGAAAACCAGAAAGAAAATTCAAGGTCCATGACTGCTGTCTCTTTCTTACCATGATATGTTGCTTCTCTTTGCCTAGCTAACACGGTCAACTCAGCTTCTACACTCTCTTTCTTTCTCCCGACGACTACCTACAAATTGTAGTACTAAATAAATCTTTGAGTAGTTAAACAGAGTTTCGTAGGTTCATTAATTTTTTTCACGGTAGACCCTACCGTGAAAAAAAATTTGTGACCCACAAACAGGTTCCTAGAGGTACGAATGTCTATTTGGTACCGTTATGGTACATATCTTCTCTTTGGTACCGTTAAGGTACAGTGGTCTGCTGGTGCGGCAAAATCCACGAGATGATAAGTTCTTTTCTTCTTTTTAATTATTTAATTTTTAACTAGGTCTGGCTTTCTGGTTGGGTTTATTTATTTTTATTTATCTTTCTACTCATTCATTAATTTATTTGCACATTATCGTATACATAACATAAGTTTTTATCAACGATCTATTCTGAACCAAAACCAAATATTTATGTAAATTTTTGTTTTCGCAATTATTTATGAATTTTTAAGTGTTATATATGTTTTTTATAAGCAAAGACGAACTCATTTGACGTTCTTCAATGTACGTGCCAGTATTGGTCGACCAGCAACAACTTATTTACATTAGCTCAGAGTGGACACAGGAAGTAGTGTAGGGGACCTGCCGGGAGCGATGGATGATAGGGACGTATGGGAAGAGAGAGAGAGAGAGAGAGAGAGAGAGAGAGAAATAATCAGGGCTGTCAGCGCGACTTGATGATGATGATGATTGAAAATAAGGCACAAAACATTTTACAAGGTGTTTAAAAAAAATTTATATCATTTGAGGTGTACAAGGTGTTTCAGAAAAAAAATTATATCCATATTTACCCAACCCCCTCCGCTCGGGCAGGATATGACACAAGGTCAATTTTTAAGCGGAGTTTAACAGGTTTGAATTCAGAGTTTTCTTTCTCCTAGACTAGTTGCCTCTCCAAGTCTGAAGAGCCTATTCTGCCCTACTATTTACCCATAGCTGGAGGGAGAATGATTGGATTCATACCTTTCCCAAGGGTATTAGTGCTATGTGAAATGCAATCAGTCTGGTCCAGGATTTGAACTCGTGTCGCCGTGTCCATTTCCTACGACGATAACCATTACACCACGGACACCTGCCAAAAAGAAAAATTGATGTCATTTCGTAATCAAATAACTTGACCAATTCTTGTTCAAATTATCCCAAATCTTTAACACCTTTTCTTTTCCAGTGAATGAAACTTCTATACCAGAAAAGACAAAAACATAACATTAAACATAGAATTTTGATTTGTTTTTATGTATGCAATTAAAATTTGAAATTATTTGAACGAGGATTGGTCAAGTTACGAGATTACGAAATATCAATTTTTCTGAAACATCCAGTAGATTTTTACCGATTTCTCTTATAATTTTGAACCCCAGTAACCGATTTACAAACCATGTTCGACGTTCGCTCCTGAGTGTAAACATTTTTGTTTAAAACTATTCAATAAAAAAAAGTGCAAATGTTTTCTAATTTGACGGGATCTTTCTGTTCCCAAAATATCGAGTTTAGGGTGCATTTAAAGAAGAAAAATATCTCGATTTACTATTTTAAAAAAATGACTGATTTTATAATGGTTCCATGGCGAAAAAGAAATTACGATATTTCATCCAACTAAAATAGCCTTTCTGCTGACTCCAAAAATCAGTCTTGATCTGTAGGGAACAAAGTGTCTTTTCCCCTGACAAAGGACCAATAAGGAATAAGAGACCAGTAATAAAACCATGCATCAATCAGAAGAGACCTGAAAATTTTCGTTCCAGGAAATTCAAAGTTTGACAATTCGAATGCTTTTCTTAACGCAGAACTCGGAACAAAGAAACTTATACACATACATACAAATAAGACATTTAAGGACAAATACCAAAAAAAATTATATCAATGTAAGTAAAGTTGGCAACCATAGTCGAGGGTGACCCGAAGGCTCCCTTTTCAATAGCTACTACACCGAGTTGCAAGGGAGGGCGCTACTCCTTTCCCTGGATTGCTCCACTTTACCCTTGATCCGTACCTTATAATACTGAGTGTTAAGCAAGGCAGCATCATGTACCATTTTTTTAGTCTTTGATATGACTCGACCTGGGATTGAACCCCGGTCTCCCGGACCAGTTGGCGCGACACTCATTAGGTCAATGGCCCGGTTTTCCAAATACAGATTTTAATGCATTTCAATACGTGTCTTCTTGTATATCAAGTGCCTCGGGCTGGGTTATGGTTAGCAAGCAAGACTAGCATATCTTCACGGGTGAGTTAGTGTCTCACTGAGTGCCCCATTCATATGGCCTTTTGCTATATCTAAGCAAAAGGCTTAGAAAATTACTACTTCTTATCATTACTATCACGCTGTTGTGTGTTTGCTGCTCACTTTATATCAGTAAAAAAAAATCAAAGGATTCCTCCCCCGACAACCAACACATAACTACTGGGTAATTTACATTAACCATCCCACTTTTGCAGGACGCCGTAACAAATTTAATGGTATGTCAAATCGTCAAGGGTTATTTTATTTCTAGATGTTGGGGAATTATGTTCAAGCAATTATCCACCCAGTCAGTTGGGACTTTAGAGTACGCCAACTGCGCCTCTACTGAGGGATAAGACGACCCCAAACGGAACACTGGTAATCCAAATAACAAACATACACATGCAGAAAAATTGCTAACCTGAACAAAGTTCCATAATACCAACATAAAATCCCACCCTCACCAAAAACTCAACACCTCTTTGGTGGGGGGTTATTAAATGCCTTGAACTGGCCAGATACTCCTTAGATTGAAGTAAAACTAATTTAAAAAATCAGGATATCAAAGACATCAAAAAGACATATTAGAAAAATGGACAAAATATAGATACTAATACCTATATAATAACATTTAACCCCTCGTCAGAACCTACAGAATTAAAAATAGATTACATCAACACAAAAGTGAAAGCTAACATCCCCCGACAACCCTGCTGCTTAAACTGCCAAATATTTATCGTTGCATCAGGATATCGGCGTATCTGAGACGCAGCAGCACAGAACATCAAGAATCGAAATGCAATGAATAAATAAATTGAGTAAATTGTAGGAAAAAAGCCCCCCCCCACTGCATATTCAACTTACTATCAAATTTGACTTTAGAAAATAATGGAAAAGAAATATACCCTTCCCAGAAGCCAAGAAAACTGTAGAAACCCACGCGACAAAACCTCTATCAAGCAACTATGAAAACCCAACCAAATCCCAACAAAACGATAATGAAAATTCTTTACTTAAGGAACTAACAACCCTGATAAATGAGCTGAAAAATCTAGATGAAACCTTTTTTATTTCCAATAACTAAAAAGATGCACAATACACACTACCATCCGAAATCAAACACAACATTTTTGTATCCACAAAGAAAATTTCTAACCTCCCAAAAGTTGAATAAAAAAATGTCTCGGACGCCATCCTGATCTAAAGATTCCTCCTGTAATTCGAAAAACAAGATCACTCTTCATAATCATTGAATCTGTTATAAGCTTGCCTATTAGAAGCCTATAACTCTTCATAATCATTGAATCTATTATAAGCTTCCTTTTTAAAAGCCTATCAACCTTCATAATCAAAAAGTTATATCAGGTGATTTAAGCCCCAAATCTGTTAAAAAATTGAAAAAAACGAAATTCTACTCATAGGGATAGAAAAAAAAGCATGCTGACTTTCTACTCAAAATGATTAAGTTAAACAACATTCTGGTCAAAACATGCCCTCACGAATCTCTCCACGTAAGTGGGAGGGTTGTGAGAAGTAAAGAACTTTTATTGTGTACGATCAATGAAATAAAAAGATTACAAAAACACAATGGGATGACAGAAATAAAAAGTGTGTCAATAAAAAGGAGATAAAAATAATAGAAACCAATACATACATAACCACATTTTATACACCAAAAATAGCGGAAAGAATAAAAGTGGACTATAAAATGGAAAGGATGAAACAATACCCACCAAACCTACCCAGATGTTATAAATACTAAAAATAAGGCCACCACGAAGACAATTGTAGAGAATAATAAATATGTGAAAAATGTGGTCAACACTAACCTGACCACCTGACTAATGAATGTGAAATTCCCCACAAATGTGCCCACTGCGGCGGTGACCATCCGGTCTACGCAAGATCTCGTGAGATCTGGAGGCTAGCGAAAGAAATTCTGGCAATAAAACATAAAAAATAACATTCCTTACCATAAAGCATGGAAGATGGTTGCAGTGTCTAAGACCACTACCCCTTCACAAGCAGTCTAACGAGAAAAATCCACACACTCAGAAGAATAAATACGAACGAATTGTTAAAAAATTAATTTAGCTGGAACCAAGCGATTGGGAAAGCTTCATTAAAAAATAAAAGCTTTGTCTGAACACAGCAAAAATCATATCAGAGCTGAAAATAAAAAAAAGCACAAAACGAAAAAGATGTAGCGTTATCAAATAGGAATCTTTTTCTAAAATCCCAACTCCATTAAATAGTGATCATCGCTGAAAGGGAATAAATAAATTTTTTAAAAATTAAATTGAATTATAAAAGAAAATTATTAAAATATACAGAAACTCCCAGAGGCCTCTGACTGGAAAAAGGGGCGACGCATGCGTAAAGAAAAAGGGACCTCCCGACAAAAGGAGGAAGCTCATATTCTTTCAACAGTGATCGGCGAATTGACAACATCTCAATCTCCCGGCTGCTAGTGGAAGCTAAACGTGGCCGCTCTATGGCGCCACGTTGGGCTAACCTTTCCCTAGTAGCACTCGTCTCGGTTAACAGTATGCCAAAAATACAAAAGCTACGAAATGGACCTCTCGAACTACGAACTAAAACACTGGACTTGGACAAACTACGAAAAGCGACTAACACATTGTTAAAGCTTTAAAATACCAACTGAGGACGCACATATACCAAGAAACGATTAACATATTTTTAAACACCTTCACTGGGGGATTCAACCATTTCAATTGTATTCAGGGAAAATTCCCTCACCCATTGAATTGTTGTTGAACCCAGGAAATAAAGAAAAAAAAAACGTCTTCGTCGCTTATCTGTTGCTGTCTTCTTTCATATAATTATTTTTGGGCCTTCTTGTTCAAGGAGTTACATCAAGAAGCCAACGTCGGGTAAAAATAGAACAACCTCAGAATAGAGTCAGATAAAAAAAAAACGGTAACACAGCAGGCCCCTGACCTCTGCTTGACCCCACATACACAACACGAAACTCTTGAATGATATCTCCCATAAAAGATATCACCGTAATCGAGACACACAATAAAACAAGATCTCTAATAAAAGAAACAAAAGAAAAATGCCAGAATAATATACAATAATCGCCCACAAAGCAAAAAACTGAAACTAAAAACAGATTCAACCAACTGGAAAAAATGGAAACAGAAGAGATTCCAAACTCTACAAAAAAAACAAAACAAAGAAAAAAAATATAACCTTTCAAATCCTCCATGGAAAACGAAATATTCCAATGGAATATACGAGGAGTAAAACCAAATTACAGTGGCCTACTTCTGCTACTGAACAACCTAAATCCCGCTATAACATGCCTCCAAGAAACCTTTTTCAAAGATAACAACAGAAAAAAGTAAAAAGTGTGAGCTATACAACCATATATACAATACAGGACTCAAGTCTTCCGGAAGTGGATCCATTCGAGTCAGAAATAATATATTTCAAATCAAAATAAATCTAAACACTGAACTACAAGCACTAGCTGTTAAAACAATCGTGCACGGAGAGATTAACGTATGTTCGCTCTACATTCCACCCAATAACTCTATCAATAAAAGTGAATTAAACAAACATTGAGCTCGACTACCTAAACCTTTCATAATATTGGGAGTCCTAAACGGCTACAACACTATACGAGGAAGTAAAGAAACAAATAGAAAAGACAGAATATTCAAAGAACTGATAAATAGCCAACAACCTTGGGAGTCCTAAACGGCTACAGCACCATACGAGGAAGTAAATAAACAAACAGAAAACACAGAATATTCAAAGATGTAATTAGTACCCAACAACCTTTGACTAAATTTACATTTTCTATTTTAAGTAGAGGAATTATATTGTGAATTGAATTACCATGACAAAAAAAAAATCCGGCTAACACTTGCGCATGACATACGGAAACACTGGACAGCTTTTTCGACCTTATTGGGTCTCATCAGCAGTGTATACTGTGATCCCCACCCCCGGAGATCGAACCAGTGACCACAGATTGCAGAGCCGAAACTCTACAACTGAGCCCTCAGTCCATATCGCACACAAGTGACGCCAAATTAACTAATCATGGTATTTGCGCGGCCAATTTATGTGGATACGTATTTCCAATCCTCTTGGGAAGACGTGGCCCTGGAGGTGACCTTGTCCCTTGTAAAGAGTACAGATGTAACTTGCAAGACACATTCAGTTTAATTGGCTGCGCAATTAACATGACTAGATAATTTGGTGTCACTTGTGTGCGATATGAACTGAGGGCTCAGTTGTAGAGTTTCAGCTCTGCAATCTGTGGTGGCTGGTTCGACCTCCAATAGAGGAGATCACAGTATACACTGTACTTAAGTGTTCGCTTGATTTTCAATTCACAACTTTTGTCTATTTAATGATGGATCCCAAACAGATTTGAATCCATCGATTGTTCACTACCCTGCCATAAATCTAACTATGTCACCCTTTGATCCATATAGATTATAACTAGAAAGTACATAAAGATACACGCAGCAGTGATCATTTCCCAATTATACTGGAAAGCCCTGAGCCAAATGAAGGTGGCTCTCATCATTGTAAACTAAAAGAAGCAGTTTGGGGAAGATATCAAGCCGAATGTAAAAAAAAAAAAACTCATCCATGATGTCAATGCTAAATACCTAGATCATTTCACAAAAACTCTTATAGCCATACCAAAAGAGAACATTCCAAAAAGTCAAATAGCGGGTAAAATAAAACAAGCCAGGCTTTGAAAAAAAAATTGTCAAGATGTAATCAGATTTAGGGGAGCAGCTCAACGTAAATTCAACAGAGTCTACTACATACAATTTAATTGAATTCAAATATCTCAGAGCAAAGACACGTAAAACAATAAAAGAAGCAAAGAGAAAATGTTGGAAAAATTATGTTATAGTAACCACAAGCTACTCACGTCGGGATTCTTAGGTATACGCGTCTCGCTGTCATCCAATGTCGTCAGCGAATGCTTTTTTCCACTACAAAGTGAAAACTATTTCAGAGACCATAAATTCTATGCGTCGTTTCGGAGATATTTTCTAATTGCGGTATATAGCGAGTAATATTTACTACCGAATAGCTGTATATTGACTAGTTTTATTATG
Source organism: Sepioteuthis lessoniana (assembly GCA_963585895.1). NCBI lineage: Eukaryota > Metazoa > Mollusca > Cephalopoda > Myopsida > Loliginidae > Sepioteuthis > Sepioteuthis lessoniana. Next base: position 79,275,497 of record OY757925.1, on the reverse strand, counting down.
CAAAAGAAATTAAAGTGAAGTATTTCTGCCAACCATTAAGGCCACATTGGTCTACTGGGTAGAGTGTTCGCTAATAGCCCGGTAGACCAGGGTTCAATCCCAGGTCGTGTCATACCAAAGACTCAAAAAATGTTACTTGATACCTCCTTGCTTAAAACTCAGCATTTTAAGGTACGTATCAAGGGTAAAGTGGAGCAATCCAGGGAATGGAGTAGGTCCTTCTCTACACCTCGATATAGTAGCTATTTCCTGGCCTACGAACCAATAACCTCAGGCACTGACGACACCAGCCCGTGAACTTTGGACAACATTCAGATCGACGATTAATCTACCAACAGAGACCTTCAAAACCACATTGAAATTTATTAACGTCGTTTAATTTATCTCGAAATAATAAATCTGGAAATTTTGTTACAACCGAATATCTCGTTTCGTTATCCTTGCTTTTCCCATGTCACTTCAGTCATTTTTAAAAGTTTATATGGTCAGCTACCATAGACGGCTCTGCATGACTATAAACATTCTCAACACCATTCAACACCAAAACAATTTGGGAAATGATTTTTAAAATCTCCAGGAAGAATCAACTGATAACAGTAAATTATCTTATGGTAAACAATTAAACGAGTAAAGTAGAAAAAGCAAACTTGCTTCTCAGAAAATTCCGAAAGAAGTAGACACCAGAAATTCTAAAACAGCAAACCCAAATTTTATCAAATAATTCAAAATGTTATAACAAGCCTTTTACCATGACAGAACTGATGGGGTCAATTGAACAGTTCCACAAAACAGGCGTAAGCCCTGATTAGATACTCTACGAATTCATCAAATAGCTTGCCCAGTCGGCTGGGGCTGTAGAATACACTGACTGCACCTCTGCAGAGGGGTAAGACCCCCCTAACGAGTGTCCTGCATATGACACTAAACAATCTGATGGTGAGGTTCCAGCAGTGCTGGAGCTTTGGGGAATGCGGAGAACCCCTTCATTGCCATCGCTCCCATGTCCACTCTGGCCCGGGGTGGTAGCACTTGATAGGGCCCTATCTATGAGTTAAATAGAACTAACAGCATACTTATGCTAAAATGAATTGTTTGAGTAAACTGAATAGCTTGAAATAGAAATGTTTTTGACAATTAAACCGTACTTACATTTAAACTGCGTGTTTATGCTTAACTGAATTATTTCAAATAGAACTGTTTTTCGACATTAAAACTGTATTTACACTTAACTGAATTGTTACATATAACTGCTTGAATAGTTTGAAATAGAAATGTTTTTGACAATTAAACTGTGTACTTATGCTAAACTGAATTGTTTTAAATAGAACAGATTATTTACATAAAAATATATTTGGCGTTAAATAGTCTACAAGGGTTGATATGCCATAAAACCCGACAAATCAAACCAAACTAAACCAATTATCAAATAGATCCCACAAGAATCGCTGCAATATCTTCGAAATAACTTGAATGATATTTGGATAAATGGAGAATTTCCCAAAATTTGGAAACAGTCGACAGTGATTCTCATTCCACAAACCCAACAAAGACGATATAAACCCACAAAACTACTGACCACTCACGAGCTACTTCCTCAGGTCAATAGAACGCATAATAGACTGGTCAATATCCTTGAAAAACACAACCTCATAACAAAATACCCGTGTGGTTTCAGAAACAAGAGAACCACGATAAGATCAGAAACTCATATAGGAGAGGTTAACATTAGAAAAAACACTTATACGAGATATTTTTTATCTTGAAAAAGCGTACAATACTACGTGGAAGAATAGAATAATTAAAGATCAGCATAAAATTAGACTGAGAGGCAGACTACTTAATAAAGAAATTTTTATCGGAAAGAAACGTTAAAGATCGTTTAGGATCGATATTCTCTAACCTCCAAAAGCTAGAGGAAGGGATGCCATAAGACAGTATACTGTCGGTGACGCTATTGAGAATAAAAATCAACGATATAGTCAATTGCTTAAAACCTGGAGTTGAGTGCACTCTATGTGTGGATGACTTCTCAATATACTATTAATCAAGATACAATCACATTACAGAGAGACATCATGTTATATCAGCGTATGGTTGCAAGGAAAGAAATAAACACAGTTGAAAAAACAAAGAACACGAAGGCACGTAAACATTTTAACAATTGTATTGGAAACAAGTAAGTAAAAAGTTCAAATAGCTGGGTTTGTAAAAACGTGTTGATATGGAATTAAAAAGCAGAAAAATGTCTTATGTAGGATTGTTAGACTTACGCGCACACGGTCAATCAGATGTTATGAGTGCGGAGAGGAAAGTCAATGTGGGTGATGCGCAGTTTCGAGTTTCGCTGCTCTCTCTCTCTCTCTCTCTCTCTCTCTCTCTCTCTTTCAGTTGGAGTTCTGGTCTGCAGACAGTCGTCTGCCTTCTTTTGATCTGTCCCCGCTGTCGAGAAATTTGTCTTTTATATCGTTTTTCTCTCCTGATTGGATCAAATTGGGGTTTCTTTGCTTTTTACCGCGAAGGTCACGGATTGGCCGAAAAATAATTTTATTATTTTTATTTTTTGATAAATTTCATCGACATATCGCTATGTACTGATCCTATGTGTAGAAGCCATTTTTTTTCATTTTGAAGAAAGTCTCAGCACCGATAACATCCAGTGAATGCTCCCGTGGACGCTAGTTGCAATCATTATTTTTCTGTGTACGATAAATTAGAAGAGATCTCTTTCGATCATATAAGAGACATTTACAACAATGCCTAAATAAAATAAGCTAATGAGCAAAATTAAACAGATTCAGATTCCTAAAGAAGAAAATTATATGCATTCCCTTTTGTCAAATGAGAAAGCTTCATGATGACTGTGTACTCAAACTGGAAAGTTCAGAAATACTAGTGGTTGAACAATATAAAATTGGGGCGTGATATATGATAAAAAACTATCCAATATTCCTCGCAAAAGGAACCTTAAAACAAATTGTAATAAGACACTGCAACTACTACGCATGTTAGCCTATACAGATTGGGGAGCTAATCAACGGAACGATACAGGTATATCCAGGACTATACAGGACGATACAGGACTATACGATACAGGAGAATACAGGACTTTACAGGACTATACGATACAGGACGATACAGGACTGTACGATACAGGAGAATACAGGACGATACAGGACTATACGATACAGGAGAATACAGGACGATACAGGACTATACGATACAGGACGATACAGGACTGTACGATACAGGAGAATACAGGACGATACAGGACTATACGATACAGGAGAATACAGGACGATACAGGACTATACGATACAGGACGATACAGGACTGTACGATACAGGACGATACGATACAGGACGATACAGGACTATACGATACAGGAGAATACAGGACGATACAGGACTATACGATACAGGAGAATACAGGACTTTACAGGACTATACGATACAGGACGATACAGGACTGTACGATACAGGAGAATACAGGACGATACAGGACTATACGATACAGGAGAATACAGGACGATACAGGACTATACGATACAGGACGATACAGGACTGTACGATACAGGACGATACAGGACTGTACAGGACTATACGATACAGGACGATACAGGACTGTACGATACAGGAGAATACAGGACGATACAGGACTATACGATACAGGAGAATACAGGACAATACAGGACTATACGATACAGGACAATACAGGACTGTACGATACAGGACGATACAGGACTGTACAGGACTATACGATACAGGACGATACAGGACTATACGATACAGGAGAATACAGGATTTACAGGACTATACGATACAGGACGATACAGGACTGTACGATACAGGAGAATACAGGACGATACAGGACTATACGATACAGGAGAATACAGGACGATACAGGACTATACGATACAGGACGATACAGGACTGTACGATACAGGACGATACAGGACTGTACAGGACTATACGATACAGGACGATACAGGACTATACGATACAGGAGAATACAGGATTTACAGGACTATACGATACAGGACGATACAGGACTGTACGATACAGGAGAATACAGGACGATACAGGACTATACGATACAGGAGAATACAGGACGATACAGGACTATACGATACAGGACGATACAGGACTGTACGATACAGGACGATACAGGACTGTACAGGACTATACGATACAGGACGATACAGGACTATACGATACAGGAGAATACAGGATTTACAGGACTATACGATACAGGACGATACAGGACTGTACGATACAGGAGAATACAGGACGATACTCCGTTCTAATTTTGACTCTGGCTGCATGATCTATTGATCTGCAAGAAAGTCATACTTGAAATCATTACATATAATACACCATGAAGGAATAAGACTCGCACTGAGAACCTTCCCTATTTTTTCAATAGAGAAGTTTTATGTGGAAGCAAATGAACCACCACTAAAATTCAAGAAAGAGAAATTAACCATCCAATACTATATCACATTAAAATCTTGTCTTTCCTATCCAGCATATGACTGGACACTAAACCTAAAATATTACTTTTCAACCAAAACAAAAAAGGTCCTTTGGAATCCGAATGAAGCAACCTACCGAAGAATTTATCCCTCTGAAGATAATAGACAAAACTAAACTATCAAATACTCCCTATTGAATCATTAATAATGAAAGACCTTCCTCAAACAATGACTCACCCAATTACCTATCTGGAAAAGTTCTCAAAAATCAGTGAAACATACTTGAATCATTCAAGCATCTTCATCGATGGCCCTAAAGACGGAGAATAAACAGGTTGTGCAGCAATGCAATACTCAACAAAACTATAAAAAACAAAAACTTTTACTAGAGGGAGCATCCATCTTTAGAGCAAAGACTTAGGCAACAGAACTGGCATTAGATCTTATAGTTACGAGCAAATGTAAGAAATTCGTAAAATTTTAAGATTCCTTATTTGTCCTGGTTTCACTAAGGAGGAAAAAACTGGGAAAACCCACCGCAAAAAGGTTATTAAAATTATGAAACTCCTCCTCCTCCATAAAAGTTACTTTCAGAGCCTCAAGCTGCTGGACACATGGCGTAACGGTTATAGGCGTTGGTTCCCTAAGCTTCTAAGGAGACAATCATCTGGGGTTTGCAGGTTCAATCCTAACTGCAGGTGAGTAACAATTTAGGAATACTTAACACTTGTACCCGGTTATGGCTAACGGAATCAGAACAGGCGACCACCGAGGATTCAATAAAGGACGTAGTTCGAAGTTCCATGAAGGTTACCGATTTCGAAAAACAACTGAAGAAGGCCGGAGGACATATCGGCCGAAACGTTGTGGAAATAATAATAAAAATGAAGACAATAGTCCGAAAACCCTTAATGAAAAAAAAAACTTCTTTCTTTCTTGTTAATTAACACTAGGTCTGGTTTTCTAGCCGGGATTTGGTGATTCGTTTGTATCTCAATCTCAGAAAATTTTATTCGTCTCATTTCCTGGAACAGATTCTGGTTTGTGCATATACCATCTGTTTGTATAAAGGAGGTGCCCGTGGTGTAATGGTTATCGTCGTAGGAAATGGACAAGGTGACACGAGTTCAAATCCTAGACGAGACTGATTGCTTTTCACATAGCACTAATACCCTTGGGAAAGGTATGAATCCAATTATTCTCCCTCCAGCTATGGGTAAATAGTGGGGCAAACTGGGTTCTTCAGCCTTGGAGAGGCAACTAGTCTAGGAGAAAGAAAACTCTTAATTCAAACCTGTTAAACTCCGCTTAAAAATTGACCGTGTGTCATATCCTGCCCGAGCGGAGGGGGTTGGGTAAATATGGATATAATTTTTTTTCTGAAACACCTTGTACACCTCAAATGATATGAAAAATTTTGAAACACCTGGTAAAATGTTTTGTGCCTTATTTTCAATCATCATCATCATCAAGTCGCGCTGATAGCACAGATTTCCCTGATTCTCTCTCTCTCTCTCTCTCTCTCTCTCCATACGTCCCTATCATCGATTGCTCTCGGCAGGTCCCCCAAACTACTTCTTGTGTCCACACGGAGCTAATGTAAATAAATTGTAAAAAATTGACCTAGTGTCATATCCTGCCCGAGCGGGGGGGTTGGGTAAATAGGATCTGTTTGTATGGTCGAATTTTTATATCTTGCACAATTCCCAGTGTATAACCGTTCCCATTCAGTCATCCCTAGTCCTATATTCATTTTGTACCAGTTTGCTACATTCGCTTATTATATGATTAACCGTTTCATTTCTATCACCACATAACCAACACTAGCTATTATTATTATAATTATTGTTATTATTTTAAGTTGGCCGATCATAATAGAGGGCAACACAAAGGCTACCTTTTCAACAGCTACTACACTGGGGTATAGAGGAGGACGCTACTCCTTTCCCGGTATTGCTCCACTTTGATCCGTGATGAGTGTTAAGAGGCACCAAGTACCATTTTTTACTTCTTCAGTATGACTCGACCTGGGATTGAACCCCGGTCTCCTGGAGCATTGGCGAACACTCTACCCACTTCACCAATGGGCAGGTAATAATAATAATGTCTTTTTAAAAATGTAGAATTAAAGTGAGCAGTCATGTACGAAGCTTTGCTTTGTCTTGCACATTGGTCTGGGGTTAACAAACATCAGTTGAAGTAACGTATGTGTAATATCGTCGAAGTGAATCATGCACAAGAGAAGAATGAATGTTTAATATATTTATTCAGCACCAATATCCGGTGCTAACGGATACATACAAAAACACAGTACAATAAGTTACAAACAATTAACAAGAGAATTTACAAGAAATTGAGGAGGGTCAAAATGCTTTTTGGCCAAACGAAGTAAGATCAGTCCAAATATTAATCAACTTAATATCGGCTTATTAATCAAGCAGGACCGTAGCCCAGACACGCCCAGCATTCCCCAAAATGCCTCGAGTCCCGTCGACATTCCCCTAAAAATGGGCGCTTCAGTAAAACTAGCCCCCTCAGAGGATGGTTAGAGCCTGAGGGACTGCTTCTTGAGGCTCGAGGAGTAAGTCAGTCACGGGATAAGTCACTGTCGGCCGCGTGACGCGAATACTAGGCTTTCGCACTAGGCAGCCTCGACCAGCTTATTAATCAACGGTATTTGTTGCATGCCCCACCAAATAGGCGAGTGTGGCACAAGCCCTTTTTTAAGGTGGGTCCGGATGCAGGGCCGTAGACCAGACAAGCTCGGCATTCCTAAAAATGCCTCGGGCCACGTCTGCATTCCCCTAAAAAGTGCGCCTCAAGCGCCATGCGATAAACCTTGTCCCTCCGAGGTGGGTTAGAGCCTGGAGGAACGCTCCGCAAGCCTCGAGGAATCTCAGTTTTGGCCGTGTGACGCGAATGCTAGGCCTCCCCAGCACCCGCGTCAAGCAGCCTCGGCTGACAACAGCATCCAGAGACGTGACACATCCGACCAGATCCGTACTGCTGATACCACAGCCGGCCGAAGTGTGCCCTATCTGCTGGATCCAGCTTATTAAATCAAAGGTATTCGTCGCACGCCGAACCAAACGGACGAGTGTGGCAGAAGGCTTTTATTAAGGTGGGTCCGGGCGCAGGGCCGTAGCCCAGATACACCTGGCAACCGCCAAAATGCCTCGGGCCTCGTTGGTACTCCCCTAAAAAGGACCGCCTAAGGCGCCAGACGACAAACCTAGCCCCTCCCAGGATGGTTAGAGCCTAGGGGGACGGCTCCCTGAGGCTCGAGGAATGTCAGTCTTGGCCGCGTAACGCGAATGCTAGGCCTCCCCGATACTCGCGCCAGGCAGCCTAGACTGACTACTGTATCCAGAGATGTGACACACCCGACCAGATCCGTGCCGCTAATACCACAACTGACCGAAGTGTGCTCTATCTACTGGATCCAGCTTATTAAATCAACCATCGAAGTCCTTAATCATAGGCTATTTATGGCTATGATCCAGTTCAGCTGGTATAGTGCCGAAGGGGTGCTAGCTACTCTACAACAGTATGTTACGAGCTTTTGATAAAGTGTAGCAGATTAGTCTTCCAAGTACTGTGATAAAAGGTTGAAATGAGTTCTAGATACAAATAGGGCTCAGCCATTTCTAGCCTAATTTCAACTAAAATTTCAAGAATTTTTAGTTATGACAAGAAAGATTCTAAGTTAACACATCACTCAACAATTTGATGCCTCTTTTGTAGAACGATTTATATTTGGTCTCAAAATACGCCCCAGTTTCCGATATCACTTCTTCATTGGAGCCAAATATCTTTTCATTCTTTTGAGGTCTGCAAACAGCCAGCCGTTACTGGGAGCCAAATCTGCAGAATAACGTAGGTGCAGAAGCAATTCGAAGTGCAATTCATATAGTTTTGCCACCGTTGCGATCGATTTGTGACACGGTGCATTGTCTTGGTGAAAGAACACTTTTTTCTTCTTCATTTGTGGCCGTTTTCTTCTTCCTTCAAACGCACCAATAATACTATATAATATTCGCTATTGATGGTTTTTCCTTTCTCAAAGTAATCGATTAACAAAATACCTTGCGCATCCCAAAATACGGAGGCCAAAGCCTTGCCTGTTGTTGTTTGCGTCTTTGATGACTTTGGACGGCTTTCACCAGCTGCTGTCCACTCAGTTGACTGCCGATTTGACTCCGGAGTGATGGATCCATGTTTCCCCCATTGTCACGTATTTCCGTAAAGACGTTGCGTTGAAACAATGCTCTGAATCGTCGACGCAGTATTGTTTTTTATCGACTGTGAGCAAACGTTGCACCCACTTTGAACACAGCTTTCTCATTGACAAATGTTCATGCAAAATGGTGAATTCACTGCCTTCTGATATCTTCAACTCCTCTGCTATCTCACGCAACTTCGATTTACGATCGGCTAAAACGAGTTTGTGGAGTTTTTGGTGTTTTCCGGGACACCTGCCGAATTTTGGACGACCTGAGCGTTCAGCATCATTTGTGTTTGTACGACCGCGTTTAAAGTCAGCATACCACCTCTTAACCATTGTTTCCGACGGAGCAGAGTTCGAATAACACTTATCAAGCCATTGCTTTGCTTGAACAATATTTTTCCCCTACCAGAAAACAATACTTTATCAACAAACAAAATTCAGCTTTTTCAATTGTTTTGAAAATTTGCAACTGTAGCTTCACTTAAATGACTGTAATTTGTAAACTAATAATCTGATTGGGCTCAAATTTTGACACGTGCGATTTGAAGGTTAGTACTATATAAAAAAAGATCATATTGATTTTTTTATTTATGGCACTATCTATATATCAGGCCTGGGATTTATTGAGTGATGTGTTATACTATACAGTTCAGACTGCTTTTTTTTTTCTTTTTTTTTAGGTAGGATCTGTCTTTTACTTTTTGTGTCTTGGTGTTCTCCTCACTGTAAAAAGGATGTTGGTCTCACGTCCAGCATTAGTAAACTACCCTCTTGGTAAGCATCATGAGAATCCTTTCTAACTCGATCAGGTGTTGACCCACTAAAAGGGAAATCATTTCGACACCAACCAACCAGCGCCAATTCGATTTTCTTTTTTCTCAGTCTATTTGCTTCGACTATCATAACTTTTACATTATTTCTTAGTTATGCCTCCTTGGGCATCACTTTTTTTTACCATCTTCTCATATCAATCTTAAAAAAAAAAGAAAAAATCTTTACAACAGAACATATACACTATTAAGACAATATATACTGATAGAATTCTGTTAAGTAATTCATCTGATAGTTTCAAAAGTGTCCTTTTAAGTTCTTTTTCAACCCATTTTTCTGAAATCACCGATCTAAATCTTAATTTTTTTTTTCACACGATTGCTGTTTTTGATACGATTAAGCAACTTGTTCCAAAAATATATTATTCTATCATCAAAAAAATTGGTTAGTAGACTTAGTTGTTGAAATCTGTCTTGACAGTAAAACTCCAATTCAAGGAGAAATATTGAAAAAATGTCTACCATAATTAGAAATTTTATCATTTTCAAAGTTTCAATTTGATCGATTATTCTTCTTTCTAGCCAAATCCTAAACCCTAATTTTTCTAATCTTTCCTTGAGTTGCCACCTGTAAATCAAGGCTCTGTAAATGTTTAATATGTCCACTAGCCAAAGTGCCAAGAATGGTGGTGGTGGGGTAAATACATCACAAAGAACGATCTTAATTAGTAGTTCATAATTAATTTGAATAATTAAAAATGAGGTTTAGCGTGAATGTAGACTTCAAGATTGCGACTGTAAATCACTTTATCCAATAAGCTATAAGTTAAAGGTGCCCGTGGTGTAATGGTTATCGTCGTAGGAAATGGACACGGTGATACGAGTTCAAATCCTGGCCGAGACTGATTGCATTTCACGTAGCACTAATACCCTTGGGAAAGGTATGAATCCAATTATTCTTCCTCCAGCTATGGGTAAATAGTAGGGCAGACTAGGCTCTTCAGCCTTGTTGAGGCAACTAGTCTCGGAGAAGGAAAACTCTGTTAAACTTCGCTTAAAAATTGACCTTGTGTCATATCCTGGCCGAGAGGAGGGGTTGGTAAATATGAATAAGCTATAAGTTCAAGCATTTTAATTTTTACTAACCCCTCCGCAAGATGGATGTGACACAAAGTCAATTTTTAACTGGTTTGAATTCAGAGTTTTCCTTCTCCTAGACTGGTTACCATACTAATGTTAGAGAGCCTGTCTGCCCTACTATTTACCCATAACTGGAGGGAGAATAGTTAGATTAATATCTTTCTCAGGTGTATTTGCGAAAGGTTAGAGCATTTTAAGGGTATTGTCAATAATGTGCCGTTTTTACATAAATGATAAATAAAAATAAATAAAACCCGTCCATTCATTCGATGATTTCTTTTAAGCCAAAACTTTGCAAATGAATTGCAGTTGGTCTTGTTTATATTGTTGAAGGCTTGTATAAGACTAGCTACACTTTTTGGATGAGCTGAATAGAGTCCCACTGTGCCACAGATTCTCTAAATAACACTCTTCTGGTGTTAAATTTAGTTTTTCCTTTTCCTTCTTCATGGCTTGTATTATTAAGACTAGTAGCTGTGTGGTTCTTCTTCATCCGATGGACGAAGATTAATCATATGGCATCACTCGCCAAATGGTTAAAAGTAGGTATATAGGTTGGGTACGCTATGTAGCCGGGTCAACCCAACTATTTACCCATAAGAAGGAAGAGCGAAAGAGGAGGAAAAATTCATGATTTTCCTCGGCATATTAGCGGGAAGTGAAACAAAGAACAATCTAGTCCAAGATTTGAATTCGTGGAGGTGAGTGTAGTGTAACGGTTATCTTAGTAGGAAAATGACTCGAATTTTACGTACATACATGCATACAAATATAATACAGTTGGCGACCGTAGTCGAGGGTGACCCAAAGGCTCCCTTTTCAATAGCTACTACACCAAGGTGTAGGGAAGGGTGCTACTCCATACAAATAATGTAAATAATAATATCTGACAATGTGGTTACTGTTGAATATCATTAAATTATTCAATATCCTGTTAACATGAAATTCTTAACCTGACACAATTATAGGAATTTTACGAATATCATACATATATAGCATTTCGTCAATTTGTACAAGTAAATAACTTAGGTACTTTATGTGGTATAATGGTTAGCAAGCTTGGCTAGTCAACCATTACTATTGAGTTCGTGTATCACTGGGTGCCCCATACATACGGCTTTGTGCCATCGGCTGGTGCTGTAGAATACACCGACTGCATTTCTGCAGAGAGGTAACCCCCCCCCCCACTACGAGTGTCCTAGATATGACACTAAACAATCTGATGGTGAGGCTCCAGTGATGCTGGACCTTTGGGAAATGCGAAGTACTCCTTCATTGACATCGGTCCAGGGTTCACTTTGTCCCCGAGTGGTAGCACTTGATAGGGTCCTATCTATGGGTCACATAGAACTGTTTGACATTTGCCTTGTTTTCCTGTTTTCTATCCCGCGTCCATTTTTATCAGCTTTTCCGTTTGAGTTTCTTTCCATCAATCATAGCCAGCGGCCAATTTGTTGCTGATACATTTTTATTTTTAACCCGGGCGTCTGCTGCTATCCTGACCTTGACTCAGGGAACCCTCCCGTTCACTTTCCCATTTGCTTTACCCTTATAACCTTTCACTCTGCCTCTGTCTCTGTGACTGCCTCGAACATCTTTCTCATATATGTCCCTCCTTTTTCACCGTCCTGTGGTTGATCTCTAAATATTGCAGGGAAAAAACTTATTAAAACAATCAACCGGAGTCCCTAATTACATTACACTTGGAACCATTATAACTGTGTGCAAACAAATCACTGATGTTACATTTACATTGCAATACTTGAAATCATTTAGCTCTACGCAAAGAAATGTTTATTTGTTTAATGGCATATCAACCTATGTAGGTTATTTGATGCCGATCCATTCTCTTCGAAGAACAGTAGTGGTACTATTTAACCCATAGATGGGGGGATACGGGGGTTCATACCTATCCCAAGAGTATTTATCCTAAGTGAACGTAATAGCGTGACTGGAGTTCAAACCTACGACGATTCCGCAGTCCAGCGCTATAACCATTACATCACGTGGAAACACCCTGCAATGAAATGATTAATAGTAAATAGAAGTATTCGAGTTTTTTTCCATCAGTCATAGCCGGCGGCCAATTTGTTGCTGAAATATTCGAGTTAGGTAGAAATACTTGAAACCATTTTACTGTTTACAAAAGAGGTTCACTTAAAAATGTATCTACAAAATGCATTTACAAATCATATATTTAATATGTATGTAAAAACAGGATTTGGCATTAAATAACCAACAATGGTTGATATGCCATAAAACCCAACCCAATCAAACTAAATCTTAGACTATTACTCTGATGACTTCGTACAGGAGCAATAATTTTGTAATAATGACCGGTAGAGTGTTCGCCAGTGGTCAGGGAGACCAGAGTTCAATCCCAGGTCGAGTCATACCAAAGACTCAAAAAGTGGTACTTGATACCTCCTTGGTTAACACTCAGCATTATAAGGTACGTTTCAAGGGTAAAGTGGAGCAATCCAGAGAAAGGAGTAGCGCCCTCCCCTACACCTCAGTGTAGTAGCTATTGAAAAGAGAGCTTTCGGGTAGCCTTCGATTACGGTCGCCAACTTATAACTTTTCTAGTTTTGGGTATTTTGGGAAAGTGACTATATAAGCTTATATAAAGACAATTTATTAAGAACAGAATTTAGCATTAAATAACCAACAATGGTTGATATGCCATAAAACCAACTAAACCAAGAAAAGCTTAGTAAATAATTTCAGGTGCATAACTTTGTAGTGTGACAATGTCACAACATGATAGCTAAAAGCAAACAAACAAAAGCTTGTCTAGTCGGCTGGGGCTGTTTAATACACCGACTGTACCTCTGCAGAGGGGTAAGACCCCCCCCCCAAGAGTGTCCTGGACATGGCACTAAACAATCTGATGATGAGGTTCCAGTGATGCTGGAGCACCCCTTCATTGCCATTGCTCCCATGTCCACTCTGACCTGGAATGGTAGCACCTCATAGGGCCCTATTTACGGGTTAAATAGAACTAACTGCATATTTATGCTAAACTAAATTGTTTAAATTAGAACTGTTTGACTAAACTGAATAGCTTGAAATAGAAATGTTTTTGACAATTAAATTGTACTTACATTTAAACTGCGTGCTTATGCTCAACTGAATTAGCAAACCTACACGAGTGAGCTCGAGTCTCATTGGCCGCCCCGTTCATTCGGTCTTGTGCCACATCGAAGCAAAGAGCTTTATAAATTACTATGCCCAACTGAATTGTTTTAAATAGAACTGTTCTTGTCATTGAAACTGTACTTACACAAAACTGAATTGTTTAATATAGAACTGTTTTTGACATTTAACTATATGTTAACAAAATCTGTACTTATACTAAACTGAATTAACTGAATTAGAACTGTTTGAATAAACTGAATAACTTGAAATAGAAACGTTTTTCCACATATAAACTGTGTACTCATATTAAAGTGAATTTTTTGAAATAGAAGTAACTATTTGCATAAAAATGGATTAGGCGTTAAATAACCTACAAAGGCTGATAAAACCATAAAACCCAACCAACAAACAAAAGCAACTGTTTCATGACTTAATACAGTTATGCTCAAGAAGACTCGGATAAGTCACGCTAAAAGTAGCAATTACCGTCAGATCATGGAAGTTGAGCAGCGATTATCTTGTTTAATTCTCGGATGAGCGACTATTTACTAACAAATGACACTATAAGTTCTGTGGGCCAGTCTAAACAAAGCTTAGTCAAGTCATGCTGAAAACACCAATCCTTGTCAGATTATCGAAGTTAAGCAGCGATTATCTTGTTCAATTCTCGCATGAGTGATCACTTACGAAAAGCAGGGAGTATTTATCTTACTCCCAACGAAGCCAAAATTTGACGCAAAGTCGGTTTAATGTAGGGTGACTCGCGGGAAGCAAACCTCCCGAGGATTGGATGAAAAAAATTGTTTATTCCCCCCACCCCCGGCTTTCACCTTCACAGCACCTCAGGCACCGGACATTTCGCTCTGTCGTTATTCCTTTTCGACAAAAGGCTGGTACTGCCTAAGGAAAAGACCCCGGAAGAATAGCAGTTACTGTAATCAGTCAGAATTATTCGTTGCAGACTAAGCAAATTTGAATAATTGCTGAGGAAATTTTCAAATCTTCATTTTTATTTATTTATTGATTTATTTTCTTTATTTGTCTGTTTATTTTTGTGAACTAGAACACGAACAGGCATGGGACCTCATAATTCATACTTATGCAAATATATACACGAGTTTCCAAGTTCAAAATAAGATAGACCAATCAAACTTTAGTATACCAGCGTCAAGGATACGCCAGCTTTATTTGTGAAGTAGACATTTTCTTATATACCGTTGTACTAGAGGTTTATTTCCATATTTCTTTTGATTTTTTAATATTTAATTTTTACCCAAACCGTCTGCTTACCAGTCTGAATAAAATCGACACTACCCTGAATCTGCAAACGAAAGGGCATTCGAAGTTCAT
Organism: Sepioteuthis lessoniana; assembly: GCA_963585895.1. Taxonomy (NCBI): domain Eukaryota; kingdom Metazoa; phylum Mollusca; class Cephalopoda; order Myopsida; family Loliginidae; genus Sepioteuthis; species Sepioteuthis lessoniana. The sequence goes on along the minus strand of OY757925.1, from coordinate 79,260,400 downwards.
CGAAAATGGCCGAGTTCTCGTCTTGTGAAATCTCATTTAAACCCGAGTCTTCTGACAATCAAGCTAACTTACCGACGAACACTACGGATTTTTCTCGGCCTCCCCTCAATATTACTATTAGTTTAAAGAACTTTCCAGCCATCATTAAAAAATCACCATTTTACTGTTCGAAAGACCTCCCAGGTATAGCTGAAAAAACAGGCAGTACTAATTTGCTAACATACAATAACCTTTCTCACTTTTACTACAAAAATACTAAGAGGAAAATGAAGGATAAACTTAGCCATGCCCTACCAAAAATGCCTGGGCACATTAATAAACCAGCAGAAGAAAACGATGGAACATCTCTACGTTCCGTTGTTAAAAATCCGCCTCGATCACTCCACGAATTGGTTCCGCTCTCAACTGAGGTGCTGACTGGGTTTCAGTTAAAAATGGGTTCCATTTCAAAAGATGAAATTTCCCGTTTGGCTAAAAAGGATAATCGTGAAAGTGAATTATCCTCCAAAAAATAAGACTTCGTTTTACCCTCCTATATAAAAGTACATGTTAATGATGGGTTTATTCACCCGAGCTTCTAAAAATTATTTTTTCTCTTCGTTTTTTTTTTTTTTTTTATTATTTGACAATTTCTTGTGTTTGGTATGGCTATATATGAATCAAACTCCCACCACAAAATTTTGGGCAGGTATATTACAGTAATTCGATAAAAAAAAAAATGAATGTAGAGTTTTGGGCAGTTCAAAACAAAACGCCAGATCATTGAGTTTTATGCGTTTTTTTTTTCTTTAAAATTTTTTAAATATTTACGAAGATTGGTCCCCCCCCACCATAACTAGTTATCTTTTAGTTTTAAAAAATTACGTAAATTTTATATTCACTTAACTTTCGTAAAAGGGTTAATTTTAATTTCGCGTATGTATTGACTTTTCAATATACTATTGCGACGAGTGTTTTCTTAATTTTTTTTTTTTAAAAAAATCACAAATCACTCGGGTCGTTATTTCTACGACCGCTGGAAAGCGCACTAAACGGAAACAAGGTCCGGTGGTGCTGTAAGACTCCCCTACCCCAAATATAATGATACTAAACTTCATCTGATGGTGAGGCTCCAACCCTGGATCTCTGGGAACTGAGTATCCCTTCATTGTCATTCTCCGGCAGTTCGTAAATGAGTCAAATAGACCCGTTTCTAAATTATTCTTGAGATCACAATACTGTTAAGAAAAATTCCTTACCCTCAAGGAATAGTTTGCAGAAACGGATTGACATGTGAAACTTTAACTTACATCACTTTTTGCCGAGATCAGCGTAAACATTTTTTCTCCATGGTAACGATGGGTTTAGTAGACACTAATATAATGAATATTAGGTGACAGGTTATTTTGAGCGCCAACTTACGACTGTCTAAAGTGTTTCTATTTGCTTCGTTAATAATGCACCAGACAAAACACTGATTTCACCATATACGATCTTGGAAAAACTAGTAAAATGGGTTCAAGTTTAACAAAGCTTGGAATAACTTGGCAACCTGTCCACATTCTACTGCGCCTATTATTATTATTATTATAAAGTGACTTGCAAATGCAAACTAGTAATTTCACCTCACCCACGAGAATATGTTTTTATTCACTCTGCCGAAATTTCATATTGTCCTCCACCAAAGCTCTTCATTGACCACTTTAAAGAAGCCCTGGCCTACAGGAAAGTTGCTTATTCGTATCAGCTTCGTCAACAACTACAATTAATATCACAGCCTATAAACTCTCGGATATATTTGTCACTGCCTCTCACCAGACAAGACTTGACTGAAGGTCTATGAGAGTGGGACTTTAGGAGAGAGGAAGGTCGGGCTCGAGCCCTGCTGGACTATGATGCAGCTCACCCAGCCGAAGTAGAGGGCCTTACGGCCTCAAGTCCGCCTTTGTTGGACTGTGCCCGTACCAGCGGGATCTAATCTTGTCGACAACGTGTTTTAAAATTTGTACTCGCTATAAGTGTTATATCGGTGAACGGTTGCAAGGAAAGAACAAAAACACAGTTGTAAAAACCAAGAACACGAAGGCAGGTAAAAAATTTAACAACTGTATTGAAAACAAATAAGTTCAAATAACTGAGTGTGTATAAATGTGCTGATATGGAATTAAAAAGTAGAAAAATTTCCTATGCTTAATACTGGTACTATTTACCAACGCCTCCGCTCGGGCAGGATATGACACAAGGTCAATTTTTAAGCGGAGTTTAACAGGTTTGAATTCAGATTTTTCCTTCTCCTAGACTAGTTGCCTCACCAAGGCTGAAGAACCTAGTCTGTCCTACTATTTACCCATAGGTGGAGGGAGAATAATTGGATTCATACCTTCCCCAAGGGTATTAGTGCTATGTGAAATGCAATCAGCCTCGTCCAGGATTTGAACTCGTGTCCATTTCTTACGACGATAACGACTACACCACGGGCACCTCCAAAAGTGGTAGGATTGTTGAACTTACGTGCATGCGGTTAATCAGATGTTACGAGTGCGGAGATGAGAGGGGTGTTTAGTGATTTACGGCTTAGTCGCTTCCTTCAAAGTGGAGAAAAGAAAAATCTATGCGGGTGATGGAAATTTACTAAGTTTTTTGCTTAGATGTGGCACAAGGTCATATGAAAGGGGCACCCTATGAGACTCGAACTCACTCGTGTAGGTTTGCTAGTCGAGCTTGCTAACCATTACACCACCAGGGTTTCGCCTCTCTTTCTCACTCGCGCAGATGTTCTAGTCTGTGAGTGTCGTCTGGCTCCGCTGTCGAGAAATATTTTATAGCGTTTTTGTCTTCCGATCGGATCAATTGGGTTTTCTTTTGTTTTTTACCTCGAAGGTCACAGATTGTCCGAAAAATTGCGTTATAATAATTTTTTTTTTTTTTTTTTTTTTTTTTTTTTTTTTTTTTTTAACAAATTTCATCGACATTTTGCGATGCGCTGATCCTGTGCGTAGAAGCCCCTTTTTCCATTTTGAAGAGAGTCTCAGCACCGATAACATCCGGTGAATGCTCTCATGGACGCTAGTTGCAATCATTATTTTCTGTGTACGATAAATTAGAAGAGATCTCTTTCGGTCATATAACATAAGTGTTAACTTTTTTCCTCCCGCAGAAGATTTTATTTGTTTTAAATTACTAATTTAATATGTGGAAATTGTGCTTTTTAATTAGAAGCTACTATCAATTATTGCAGAAGACCCTTTTAATGCTTTCTTTTATGATACTTCATTTTTATTGCATAACTGGGCTAGAGTGTTCGCCAATGGTCCGGGAGACCGGGGTTCAGTCTCAGGTCGCGTCATACCAAAGACTTTAAAAATGATACTTCCTTGCTTAAAACTCAGTAATATAAGGTATGTGTCAAGGGTAAAGTGGAGAAATCCAGGGAAAGGGGTTGCGTCCTTCAATACACCTCGGTGTTGTAGCTATTGAAAAGGGAGCCTTCTGGTCACCCTCGACTACAGTCGCCAACTTTACTTACTTTGTTGATCTATCGAGCGTGTTCTAGGACAGGGGAATTTGCTACCCAGCCGCTTCTTCCTCTTTCTTTTTTTTTTTTTCCGTGTTAAAAGTTTTCTTTAACTGGACTTTTTTCCCGCTTATTTCTTCGAAATCTGATAAATTCCCAAGCATGAATGAATTTTAAATTTATAGTCCTAATTTTTTTTATACCATTATCTAGAAGAATGGAGAACAGTTTAAAATATCATTTCTTTGATGATAAATTTTACAATTGAACGTAAAATGAGGTACTCAGGTAAATTAAGAGGCACAAACAAAAAATAAAGTCTACCACTCACCCACATACACAGAAAAGAAAATAATGAATATGAATAGCAGTCGGCATATAAACTATACAATTTCTATCATTAAGGTTTTTCGGACTATTATCTTCATCTTTATTGTTATTTCCACAACGTTTCGGCCGATATGTCCTCCGGCCTTCTTCAGGTGTTTGTCGAATCGGGAACCTTCACGGAACTTCGAACTACGTCCTTTATTAAAACCACGGGGGTCGCGTGCTTTGACACGTTGGTTCCCTGCGCTTCTAAGAAGACTATCATCTGAAGGTTGCAGGTTCAATCCTCACTACAGGCGAGTAATATACAAGAATACTTAACACTTGTACCCGGATATGGCAAACGGAATCAGAACAGGCGACCCCCGTGGATTCAATAAAGGACGTAGTTCGAAGTTCCGTGAAGGTTCCCGAGTTCGAAAAACACCTGAAGAAGGCCGGAGGACATATCGGCCGAAACGTTGTGGAAATAAGAATAAAGATGAAGACAATAGTCCGAAAAACCTTAATGATAAAAATCAACAAGCTTCATCTCAGAAATTTAGACAACTAATATACAATTTCTGCTATTTTTATATATCTAAAAGCTCCACTACTGAGCTACGAGTGAGGGTAGCTTTGCGTTTCCCCTTCATCGGATCGGAATAGACGGGTAACTCGCCAAATAATGAAAAATAGATATAGTGATTGGGTACGATAGTCCTTGCGTTACACACCGTGTGAACGCTTTAATTAACTTCCAAATTTCGGTTGCTTAACTGAGAAATGTCTTCGCTTTTTCGGTAAAGAAATATTTGTTATAAAATTTCAGGGGCTCAAAATTTAATTAGAAAAGTATAAAAGAAATTTAACTTCAAACGGATAAGTTTGCAATAAAAAGATTAAATTGCCGCAACCGGCCTACGAACGTAAACAGATCAGTTTACACCTTCGTCTTAGAGAAATAACATCCGGGTACGACCGGAAATGATGAAGCTCTTTTTCGACTCTAACCAGCAGTTACAGCTAAGAAAGGGATAAATTAATATTTATAAACATTTGCAAAACACTTCAGCCAGAAATAATTCTATAAAAATGGAAGTAATACTCTTCGGTAGCCTATACCGGGCGATAGAAGTACTTATTTTCTACGTCCATTTTTTTATAGAAGAACTTTCTATCCAGGTGGCGCGACAGAAGTGGAGTTCCCTTTCTTCCATATGAAAAAGGCTTCAAAATGATAAAGAAAGGGCATAAAAATAAGCTTTTTAGCTGGGCCGTCTGGCATTCGTGCCGGATGGGTGCTCGAAACCAAGAGCAGACTCGGGGCCGAATAGGCCCCCAGCTTCGGCTGGGCAACCTTCGGGTGGGCGAGCTGCACTTTTGTCCCCTTTGTACGGCACTAGACCAAGCGTCTAGTTTAAGCCGTAAACTGGCATACGTGCCCGGACCCACATTTGGGTTCGTGAAACTGCTTGCCTCATCAGGCTCACATTGCACTAAGTGAGCCGATGAGCAGCACTGACAAGCAGGGTTCGAGTCTCGGCTCCTTCCCGACCTTCCCCTCCCCTTTATCCCCACTTTAATCGGCCTTCGGGCTTTTGACCTTGTGTCAAGTCGTGTCTGGTGGGAGGCAGCGACAAATATTGGGCAAACCCCCGGCTTTTTAGCTGGGCCGTCTGGCATTCGTGCCGGATGGGTGCTCGAAACCAAGAGCAGACTCGGGGCCGAATAGGCCCCCAGCTTCGGCTGGGCAACCTTCGGGTGGGCGAGCTGCACTTTTGTCCCCTTTGTACGGCACTAGACCAAGCGTCTAGTTTAAGCCGTAAACTGGCATACGTGCCCGGACCCACATTTGGGTTCGTGAAACTGCTTGCCTCATCAGGCTCACATTGCACTAAGTGAGCCGATGAGCAGCACTGACAAGCAGGGTTCGAGTCTCGGCTCCTTCCCGACCTTCCCCTCCCCTTTATCCCCACTTTAATCGGCCTTCGGGCTTTTGACCTTGTGTCAAGTCGTGTCTGGTGGGAGGCAGCGACAAATATAGGGCATAAAAATAAGGCGCGTTCTTCGCGTTTCTTTGTGTCCTTTGGTGGGACGCTCTCGACCGCCTGTGGTTGCGTGCCGCACAGTTCGTTCGGGTGTATTCCACCACTGGATACATCACCTCTGGCCTCAGGGGGCCGTCCCCCCAGGCTTTAACCCTCTTCGGAGGGGTTGGGTTTATCGCCCGACGCCTGAGGCGCCCCGAAAAGGGGAATGCCGACGGGGTCTGAGGCATTTTTGGAACTGCCTGTCGCGTTGGGCTTTGGCCCTGCGACAGGACCCACCTTAAAAACGGCCTTGTGCCACATTCGTACGCTGGTGGGGCGTAGGATAAATATCGGCATAAAGTAAGTGTAGACTGCTTTCTTTCACTAAAAATGTTGTAACCAACCATTGGATTGTTTGATCAAAATAATTATTAAAAGAAAAAAAAATTTGAAGTCCTACCCGATCGCTTAAAGGGAAAAAAGCTAAAGAGAAAAAAGTGGCAATCAGAGCCTTCTGTGAGGGATTCGTGCTAGAGAGTCGGGATATCAATTAGCTCAGTTGAATACGCCGACCTACCCCCCAGAAACACCAGCTCCCTAGTCTAAAATGAATAAGGATTGGTTTGATCCTTGGAGGTGCCCGCGGTGTAACGGTTATCGTCGTAGGAAATGGACACGGTGTCACGAGTTCAAACCTGGACGAGACTGATTGCATTTCGCATAGCACTAATACCCTTGGGAAAGGTATGAATCCAATTATTCTCCCTCCAGCTATGGGTAAATAGTAGGGCAGACTAGGTTCTTCAGCTTTGGTTAGGCAACTAGTCTAGGAGGAGGAAAACACTGAATTCAAACCTGTTAAACTCCGCTTTAAAATTGACCTTGTGTCATATCCTGTCCGAGCGGAGGGGGTTGTTAAATATGATAAGGATTGGTTTGATTGCATCTGAGGTGACTTTGAAAGGGGAATGACGACGGGACATGAACAATTTTGGCTCCTGTGCCTCGGGAAGTATGTTTTCTATAGGCCACCCTATGTTAATCCGACTTTGTCACTCTCCAAAACTATTTGGTAGTCGGGTAAATATTGTCAGAGCCGCGATACAGACATTGTCAAAGCAAGGGAGAGATAGTGGCTAACGGTCATACGCTAGGTTGAATCACAGACGGTTAAACTTCAAAATTAATTCAAGATGTTGACAGTCTTTTTTAAAATAATGCAATATAACAAAAAAGATTTTTTTTTTCAAAAACTGACTTTAAATGCATTCAGACAAGGTCACTATTTTAAGGAGAGTTTAACAGTTTTGAATTCGGAGTTTTCCTTCTCCTAGACTTGTTGCCATAGCAAAGTTGAAGAGCTCAGTCTATCTTAATATTTACCTATAGCTGGACGGAGAGTAATTTGACTCGTACCATTCCCAAGAAAAAGTGATTTTACATGCGATTCGAAAGAGCATTTGACTATTTAAAAATACAGTTTTCATAGATGCAATTTTTTAATTGCCCAGTCAGCTAGGGCAGTAGAATACACAGAGGGGTAAAACTCCCCCAACGAGTGTCCTTATATAGACAATAAACAATCTGATGGTAAGGTTCCAGAATTTCAGGAGCTTTGAGGAATGCAGAGCACCACTTCAGTGCCATCTCTCCCAGGTTCACCCTGGCACGGAGTGGTAGTACCTAGTAGGGTCCTATCCATGGGTTAAATCGAACTAAATTGCGCACTTGTGCAAAACTGAATTGTTTGAAATGGAACAGTTTTTGACATTGAAACTGGACATAGGCTAAACTGAATTGTTTGAATTAGAACTGTTTGACTAAACTGAATCGGTTGAAATAAAAATGTTTTTGACAATTAAACTGTGTACTCATGCTAAACTGAATTGTTTGAAATATAACTGCTTATTTGTATAAAAATGAATTTGGCGTTAAATAACCTACAAAGGTTGATATGCCATAAAACCCAAACAGCCAACCGACCAATTTTTTAAAGAGAAATATAATTTTCTAAAAAAGCCTAAAGTACATTTGTGGAGATGAAAAAGAAATAAAAAGATTATAACATCCCAGCGGACCTCTGACAGGAAGTGAAATCTGCGCATGCCTAAAAAGAGGGGTTTTCTGGCATCAAAGAGAAACACTGTTACACCAAGATTTCTCGACAAGACAGACTTATTCTCAGCTGCTAATAGGAAGCACACGTGCTGGCTGAGTCCTGAGGCCTTGCAGCGCGCTGTATCTCCTGCTAGTAGCAGCGAAACACATGACGGACCCTCAAACTTATAACTTGCGAAAAGTTCATAATATACTTCAAACGCCTTGTCTGAGGAGCGCGACTATTTCTACTGTTTCAAGAAAACATTCATACCACAGAATAGTTGTAAACCCCTATAATAAAAATTTGAGTCTTAAGGCATTCTCGTCTTTTTTCTTCTGTCTTTAATTCACTTACAGCTTCGACAGATAAAAAGAAGACAGCAAGTGAATGGGGTAAGAAGAAGAAAAGTTGTCAGTTTATGAACCTCAGGATTTCTAAACAATACCAACAGTTCTTACCGGCCCATGGGTATAAGGGTTAGAGTGTTCACCGATGGCTCGGGAAACCGGGTTCAATCCCAGGCAGAGTCATACCAAAGACTCGGAAGATGGTACTTGATGTCCCCTTGCTTAACACTCCGTATTATAAGGTATAGATCAAGGGTAAGTGGAGTATATAGGGAAAGGAGTAGCGCCCTCTCCAACACCTCAGTGTTGTAGCTATTGCAAAGGGAGCCTTCGAGTTACCCTCGACTACGGTCAACCAACTTACTAACTTACGAATAACCCTTTATCAGTCCTCAAACATTTTACACAATTAAAAGAAAAATTAGATATTCGAGAACATCCAACTCATACATACCATTTTTAACGAAGGCGCCTCTGGTTGTGTAATGGTTAGCAAGCTCGGCTAGCAAACCTACACGAGTGAGTTCGAGTCTCATTGGGTGCCCCTTTCATATGGTCTTGTGCCACATCTAAGCAAAAAGCTTAGTAAATTTCCATACCATTTTTAAGGAAGAAACTTTTATTTTTCTCAAAAAATAAACCAAAACAAAAACCAACCTGCGAACAAAGAAGATATATAATTTCTCTTCTCAAGTTATTATGGTTTCACTTCTTTGCTGCCAATGTTTTGGTTTAACCTTTCAACATACTTTGATCGACCTAATAGACTTTTCAACTGCACTACGATCCTTCCCAGAATCCTCATTTATTTGAACATGAGAACAAAAAGAAAAACATCAAGAACTTTAACACATTCCACTATTAATCCTTGGTTCCAGTATTGCTGGAGCTTTGGGGAATGTGGAGCACCACTTCAGTGCCATCGCTCCCAGGTTCACCCTGGCCCGGAGTGGTAATACCTAGTAGGGTTCTATCTATGGGTCAAATAGAACTAAACTGTCCACTTGTTCAAAATTGAATTGTTTGAAATGGAACAGTTTTTGACATTGAAACTGGACATAGGCTAAACTGAATTGTTTGAATTAGAACTGTTTGACTAAACTGAATCGGTTGAAATAAAATGTTTTTGACAATTAAACTGTGTACTCATGCTAAACTGAATTGTTTGAAATATAACTATTTATTTGTATAAAAATGAATTTGGCGTTAAATATGCCATAAAAACCTAACAGCCAACCAACCAATTTTTAAAGAGAAATATAATTTTCTAAAAAAGATGAAAAAGAAATAAAAAGATATTTATTGAACATGAGGAGGACAAAAAAAAACATCAAGAACTTTAACACACTTTACTATTGATACTTGACTGCACGTAAGTGTTTCTATTTTGTATATTTGTTGCTACCTGTTGTAGAAAAAAATCTACTTTATATTAACTTTTAAAGAAATCTTTTCGAGACGTACGAGTTGGTATTTTCATTGAGCCAATTTTTTTTATTATAAAGATTTGGGGGTAAAACTCTACACGTGTACTCGTTTAAGTTCACCGAGTAAAAAAAAAAAAATGTCGAATATTTTTTATTGACTTGTGATTGATTTGAATTGATTATACTCCCACCCAAATTTATTGCAATTCGTTCAATTTTTCGGGAAAAAAAGTGATTTTACATTTTATAAGATGGTGGGGTTCACTTTTATATTTTAATTCTATATATAATGATCACCCATTTCCCGAACACTTAGCGTTGAAAGAGACAAGTTCAGCTCAGTCAGCTCGAACTGCAGAATACACCGTTTGAATCTCTTTAGAAGCGTAGGACCCTCCCAAGTGTCCTAGATATGACATTAAACCATCTGATGGCGATGATCCAGCATTGGGGATTTAGGGAATGTGAAGTATCCCTTCATTGCCATTGCTCCCTGGTCCACTCAGACCCGAAGTGGTAGCACCTAATATGTGTAGAGAAGAGGAAAATCTCATTTTGTTTTGGCGCGCTATTTAATTCGACACCGAATTTCACCCAATCAGGATGACATATCCCATTCAGCCCGGATCTTCATTTCCGGCTACCAAAGGGGTGAGCGGCCAAACACAACCCTCTCTTCGGCTTGAGACGGCGACCAGCACGGACGTGTCTCTGGTCGCCCCTGCTTAGCGATGCCCTTTAGCTAAACAAGCCACCCAGTGCGGACATATCACTGTGGCTTTAACCTTAGCAGCAGCAACATGGACACTCAGCGGGGGAACCTTCTAATTTATGGATTCTTTGCGTCTAATATATTTTAGACCAAGGAATCCCAGTTGAATATGAATTAGATACGTTCAACATGCCTTCCACAAGCACCACAGAAATTTACTATGTCGATTCGAGCGCCACTCCGCTCTCGACAAGTTCCCATTTCACCTCTGGTCCACTGTAATGGAGACAACGCACGCCTCTCCCCGAAACACCAGACACACGAAGCTACACGGTGGCCTTGAATACTTCCCTCACACGTCCAACGACACGCTGCCATTTCCAACATCCCGCTAAGCTATCGCGTCTCCAAAAAACCCACAAGCCTAAATACCACGAGTTTTGCAGCGCCAAGAACAAACCTCCTCAAAGCTGCAAATAAAGAACTTTCGTTATTGTGTGTTGTTATAAAGCAAAGTCTTGTAATTCATTTCTTGTGCCCAAAATATAGTGTTCGGGAAAATAACTAATTCCACAAAACACGCTATATATGGTCCTCTCTAGGGGTCAAATGGAACAAAGTGTGTACAAACAAATGACTGATGTTAAATTGTGACAATTAAATAGTAATACTTGAAACCATTTAACTGTGTGCAAAAAAGAACTCAGGCTCGTTTTAGAATGTTATCTACAAAATGTGTTTACAAATCATTTATTTAATATATATGAATAAAGAGGAGTTGGCATTAAATAATGTACAGTGGTTCATATGCCATAAAATCCAACCAAACCAAACCAGACAGGTTAAATTATTTTAATTATTACTATTTTTTTAACTTCGAGGGAGGAGGACATTCTTCTTATTATTATTATTATTATTATTATTATTATTATTATTGTAGTAGTAGTAGTAGTACTACTACTACTAGTAATAGTTTCCAAAATAGGTGATCATTATACATTGAATTAAACTGAAAGTGACCACTTTTATAAAAGTTATATTTATTTAAAATTGCGATGAGTTTGAAGACTGAATTAATTCAAATCACATAAAAATTACTAGAGTTTTTCCCCGGTGAACCTGAACGAATGTGAATGTAAAATAATATCGGTATTGTTTTCTGATTCAATTTCAGCCAAAATTTTTGTTCCCTCTTTATCATATTTTTTTTTTTTTTTTTTTGTCTGCACCTTTTTTCACATTAAGAAAATTCCAATAATATTTTAACTTGAATTAATTGATTACAATAACTAATACTTTTCTAATTGAAGGAATAGTCCAGCCTCTTTCGCCATAAGGAAAAATATTTATGCAAAAACCTTCTCTTAGTCTGTAGCAGAAAGAAAATTGAAATTTTTGTTTGGCACGTAATTTAATTTGACCGTTAGAGTCACTGAACATTTTCACCCAATCAGGATGACTTGTCCTATTCAGCCCGAACCATATTTCCTAGCAACACCAAAAATTGAAGAAAGCCCGCCAATCTCTCTCTCGCTTAGAAATCCCCAAAGGGAACGGACGTCTATTCGTCTGTTCCCGAATAGTAGTAGCCTCATCAACCACTATGAGGAGAGCCATCTAGTTTATGGATCCCTTCGGTCTATTCTTCTAGACCAAGGGATTCTAGTTAAAAAACAAATTAGATGATACACTCTAACAACTTCCTACATTCTTTCTTTACTACGAGACCTCGCAGCATACCAGTGTAAACCCCTATACTTCATGCTGCCATTAAAACCTTGATACAAAAACCTAACGACGTCTTCGTTCTCCTCCAATACCTTTATTTTCCATCAACATTTAGCGAGGGGATAACTACCAACGAAATACCAACGCCACCAAAGTAATACCTTCAAAAACCTACAAGTCCAAGTTTAAGTAACGATCTCAGGGTTTTTCATCACATCAAAAAAATAAGATTACAATTTTCTAGAAAAAACATAAGTTATTTCCCTACTTTGCCGCTAAAATCTAGTGGGTCTGAGACCAGCTATCTTCTGTCTACCAGCTATCTTCTGTCTAGAGAGTAGAAGTCCGATATTCAAAGAGGACAGGCTTGCCCAATCTGCTGGGGCTGTAGAATACACCGACTGCACCTCTGCAGAGAGGTAAGACCCCCAACAACGACTGTCCTGGATATGACACTAAAGAATCTAATGGTGAGGTTCCAATTATACTGGGGCTCTGGAGAATGCGGAGCACCCCTTCATTACCATTACTCCCAGGTCCACTCTGGCCCGGAATGGTAGTACCTGATAGAGCCCTATCTATGGGTTAAATAGAACTAAACTGTGTACTTATATTTAAATTGCGTGCTAATGCTAAATTAAATTGTTTTGAATGGAACTGTTTTGACATTGAAACTGTACTTACGCTAAACTGAATTGTTTGATATAGAGCTGCTTTGATATTCAACTGTGTGTATACAAAATATATACGTATACTAAACTGAATTGTTTGAATTAGAATTGTTTGACTAAACTGAATAGCCTTAAATAGAAATGTTTTTGACAACTGAACTGTGTACTCATACTAAAGTGTATTGTTTGAAATAGAACTGCTTATTTGTATAAAAATGGATTTGCCATTAAATAACCCATAAGGGTTGATATGCCATAAAACACAAACACCAAACAACCAAAGAGGATAGGGCTGATATATTTTTATTAAAAAATGTTTAATATACGACTGCTCCAACTGCCTAACCAAAGTATCAGGTCCGAATTTTACAAACGATAACAAAGTTAAATCCTTAAAGGAATTCAAGAGTCACACACTTGTATGCAAATCAAAAAGAACTAAAAACATTTAAGTACACACAGAAAATTAATCCTTACACACGAAAACATTTTTAAATTATTATCATAAAAAAATATAGAGATATAAAAAACGTCTGTTCAACCTCCTGTTATTTGTTTTCTGTTTGTTTTATTTATAATTCATTTATGGGGCACATGGGAGGGTTTTTTTTTGGTTGTGGTTAATTGTTGATTTTGTTGAAAGATTCTGAAGGTTTGGGTCTGACTCCTTTGTCTTCTTGCCCCATTCACTTGTGGCCTTCTTTCTGCCTGTCGAAGCTGTAAGGGAATTAAGGACGGAAGAAAAAAAACAAAGATACCTTGAAACTCAAATTCTATTTGTGGGAGGGGGTTATGACTATTCTGTGGTGTGGAATGTTTTCCTGGACCAGTACAAATAGTCGCGTTCCCTCCAGACAAAGCTTTGAGGTAAATATTATTGAATCATCTTCAGGAATTACGAGTTCGAGGGTCCGTTGTGTGTTCAGTGGTATATTAAGCAGAAGTTGTAACTAGTAGGAGAGACCCAATGCGCTGCTAAGTTCGGGACTCAGCATGCACGTGCTCTCCCCACAATCAGCAGAAGAAAAGGTTCTTTCTGTCGAGAGGTCTCAGTTTGGTGAGATTTTCTTTCGTGTCAGGAAGCTCCTCTTTTTAGGCATGCGCCATTTCGCTTTCTGTCAAAGGCCTCCGGGGAAGCATTTTGTTACAGTAACTCGTTACTCTAATTTGCTACACACTATACCCTCATTACCCATGTATGCCAACTTCGCTATTCTACATTAAACTGTTTTGGCATCAAGCCCTTCAAAATTATTCATGCTAATAGCACTAAACCATGTTTTATGAGGATTTATAAGTTAATAAACGTTGTTTAGAGGTGAACGTTTCACGTTCCTGGTAGTCATTTCTTGTACAACAAGTGTAAACACAAATTTTTTTTAAAGTCTTCATTTTCCAATGAAAAGAAAAAGACCATAAACTTGGTTTCCGACCAAGAATTTTGGGTCGCATGACATTCTACTGGATAACGTCTGTTCGCTTGTACGTCCGTTGTTTAATAGTATTAGTATAGTCGGTGGTAGGGGAGATATTTATTCGAGTGCCAACACCGCAAGGACTAATATTAGCATTAGTATATCCATGATGTACTAACAATGAATAAACGGAAGGAAAGACAATATAAGTTTATTTACACACAGTGAAACACTTAATGTATACATGATATAAGTACAAGTAGTATTAAAAGAAAGAATGTACAAATGTGTACCAACTGCAAGAAATATACACATATTGTTCATTTCCTGTCGGCTAGGATCTCACGTTGACCGTGGGTGGTCACCTGAAATTCCTGTGGACGGGATCCTGGTATTAGGTGGTTACGCGGCCTGCAATACTCTACTTCGGTCCTTACTTCGGCTAGATGAGCGGTCGGAGATATCCGATCAATTAGATGGCTATGTCAAACCAAGCGCCAATAGGTCCCGACCATATTCTAAAATTTCTTATAGTAAACAAACACCAAAGGGTTTTTTTTTTTTAAAAAAGGTGCCAGAAGGCAGTTGCTGAGGGTCAACCGCGTCGTGAGAAACAAGACTGACTATGGTTTAACCAAGGCACTAGGTTTTAAGTATTGAACGCTTGGAAATAGCATGGCTTGAAATCCCAATCCTTTGATTCGAATATACTGGCCAATGTATCTCAACTAAAGTGAATGAGTATCATTGTTGGAAAATTTCCAACTGAAGTTGAACTCCGTGGTGGGTGGAATACAGGATCAGCGAATAAAAAACAAGAAAAAGCAACATGTATGGTAAATACAAAGAAAAAACCTGAACGAAACCTCTCTAATTAAAAAAAAAAAAAATGAAAAAACAGAATCCCCAAGATTTATTGTATTTGAATCATTAGAAGAAACTCCTTTAGCCAAACTGTCCCTTTTCTTGATTGAAAAAATAATATTCTGCAGAGCAAACCCTCGAACGGTGAAAAATTATTAGAAGCCATAATCTATTTGTTGAGGTAGATAAAAATCATGCCGAAAACAAAACAACAAAAAAACCCTTCCAAAATTTGAAGTAAACCCAGTCGGCTGGGCCTGTAGAATACACCGATTGCATCTCTGTAGAGGAGTAACAACCCCTCCAAACACGCGTCCTGGATATGAAATTGAACAATCTGATGGCGAGGCTCCATTAATGCAGGAGTTTTGGGGAATGTGGAGTACTTCTTTATTGCCGTATCTCCCAGGTTCACTCTGGCCCGGAGTGGTAGCACCTGATATGGTCTTATCAATGGGTCAAATAGAACTGTTTCACATTTAAACTGAGTGCAAACAAAAGACATGGTAAATTGAATTGTTCGTAAAAGAACAGTTGGACCATTTAACAATGTGTAAACAAATGACTGATGTCTAATTGAATTGTTATTGATACATAGCAATACTCGGAAACATTTAACTTTGTTGACTTATGTTAAATTGAATTGTTAGAAATAGAATTCAACTGTGTGCATCAACAAAATGTTTTTACAAATCATATGTTTAATGTATATGTAAAAATAGGATTTGGCATTAGCCAACAATGGTTCATGTACCATAAAACCAAACCAAACAATTTGAAGTGTAAGGTTTACCCACATAAAAAACTTATCTCAAAGGAAGTTATCAGAAACAATGAGCTATCCTTAGCAATACCAAAGGAAATAAAAACAGCCTTAGGAATGCAAGGAGTCACGGACTACAAAAGGATAACCATTTGAAGGGATGGTAAAGAACTACAAACAGCCTTAGGAAAGCAAGAAGTCACGGACTACAAAAAGATAACCATTGGAAGGGTGGAGAAGAAATACAAACTCAAAAACATTCAGACATTTAGGAAATCCATAATTTACAAAGAAATAAAAATTGGATACTTCCTCGATACTGTTGAACAATATACCCCTGCGCCTTTTAAGGGGCTTCTAATGTCAAAAATATGAACATGACAAGGACAGCTGCTGGAGGTGTCCGACATGTGGAAGGTGTGGCCAAATGACCCAGACCACATGAAAGAAGATTGCTAAGTGAACTACCCACCCTTTTTAAGAATTTGCAATATATACAAAAGAGAAAAGGAAAATGCCGGAGGTGAAATACAGAAGAAATATAACGTTTCTAGGAACAAGAAAAATATCAAAATCCAAAAGTCAAAACTTATGCCAATGTAGCACAGAAGACGAGTCCAATCAGCAACAACAAGAATCAACTTGACAAATACGAGGGTTTCAGTGATAGTACAGTAAGTAAAGTTGGCGACCGTTGTCGAGGGTGACCCTAAGGCTCCTTTTCGATAGCTACTAAACCAAGGTGTAGAGGAGGGGGCAACTCCTTTCCCTAGATTGCTCCACTTCACTCTTGATCCTTACCTTATAATGCTGAGTATTAAGCAAGGAGGCATCAAATACCATTTTTGAGTCTTTGGTATGACTCGACCTGGGATTGAACGCAGGTCTCCCTGGCCATTGGCGAACACTCTAACCATCATGCCAATGCCCGATAGCACAACTAGGACAAAACAATTGGCCAAAATGTCAAGAACAGCTAAAATAACAAAATACAATCAGCAGTAATTAAACAAAAAAAATCTACAATAAACATCTATATCACAGCCCCAAATATATCTTCAGAAAACTCCAAATCGCCAACTGAAATAAATACCCTGAGGAGACAAATCCCAAAGAACATCGATCCACCCACTAATTATCATAAATCAAGAAGCAAACACCAAAAAAAAAAAAAAAAAGAATTTCTAATTACCCCAACCAAACTCGAACCCCGTCCCAACAATTCCAAATAAATCATATCCAACAAAAAAACTGATTAAAAATAGAATAATGACTGAAAATATCAAACTCTCCTCATTTCAATTCAGAAATCCGCTCTGCATAAAAATAAAAATCATAAAAAAAACTGAGAAATTAGATATAAAACAAGACCATTGTAGAAGGAGATATTGTATTTTTGATATTTAATTTCCATCTTGTAGTGGTATATTTAATTTGTTTTTATATGTGGTTGCGTGTTCTCACAAGTCGGAAGGTCGCCATTTATAGCGATGAGGATGACATTATTATTATTATTATTATTGGATTTTTGGTTTAAGGTTTAAGTTGGTTTTGTTGGTATTTGGTTGCGTTGATATTACGTTGGTAGCGTTGGTATTTCGTTGGTTGTTATCCTCCCACTAAATGTTGATGGAAAATAAAGGTGGTGGGGGAGAACGAAGACGTCGTTTGGTTTTTGTATCAAGGTTTTAATGGCAGCGTTTTATGGTATATCAATCATTGTAGGTCATTTCATGCCAAATCCTGTTTTATACACGTTTTTAAGTGAATTGTTTGAAAGTAATTTGAAATTAAGAAAAGGCTTCTTCTGCCTTCAATAGGCAAGGGAGGTTGGTTAAATAACTGCGAAACTCCCTTTCCGGGAGGTTGGACCAGCGGGCAAAGCGATCATGAAAATGCTCTCGGAAGGCCTTACGAATCTCTTGGTTCGACCGGAGCACGCACCCATCCGAGGATTTAATGGACTCGATGAACCGATAAGAAAACTTTCGCAACTCTTCCTAACACGCAAACGTGTTGCTCTTCATGGCTTCTTTGGGAATTCGATTTAACTTAGATCTGACTACGTAGCCTTGGTAACGTTTGCTACTCTCGCGCACCAAGTCCCTCTTAGCTAAATCTATGTCTGGAAATCCCCCTCTCCACTGCCCAGGCTAACTTATCATATAAGGACTTCTTAGCTCTATCTAAGTTGAATTGTTGGCTGTACTTAATGGCCAAATTCCTAATCTTATACTTACGGGATCCCCACCATATATTCCCGACTACTGCCCCCACTTTTACCAGAGGAATTAAGTTTCCCAGCCGCTCCCGAAAGTCCAGTATCTTTAATGAGGTACTGAACTTCCACTAACCAGCCGGACTAGGCCTATTACCAAGACACAAACTGATCCTAACGAACCCATGGTCAGTCAGCCCTATCCAATGGAACGTGAGATAAGAGACGAATCGTATGTCGGCTCCAACCAACCAACACGCCCACCAAGCAGAATCTATCCTAGAAAGAGAGCGATCCATGAGGAAAGCGGTCGACCAGGGTGTGCTCGGCCTTTAGGTTGATCAGACTGCTTTCACACCTCTTCGACCCACTAGCACCTCACCCGGCCCCATCTATCTTGGGTTCAAGGATTGCATTTCAATATCCCACTAAAACTATCCCTTTCGGGCTCACGAGAAACTGTCCAAACCGCCGAAAGAAGGAGCACCTCTCCGCAGTGCAATTGGGTACGTAATCCGTGACCACCCGGTAAGCGAAACTTTTCACGCCAACATCGGCCACAACTAGTTGGCCCTCGTCACCTGCAAAGACAACACTGATACCCGCATAAAGCCGCGTCCGATGAAAAGACAACAAATTCGCCCTCCAGCATCCAAAAACCACTATGTAAGCAAAGTACCGCAGCTGCGTTCACGCTGAGATTCGATAATTCACCAAGCAAATGCGTGCACTTGTTTGGATCCCAAGGTCTTCTCACATTTACACTAGCTAGGTTGAGAATCATCCTTATTTACCTTCCCATTCACTGTCCACAATGGTCACGAAATCCTTGAGTGTGAGGATGCCGATGGCTTGTCTCAGAGTGCCAGTTCCGGGGTCAGTGGTGACTCGGTCATCTCTGGACAGGCCTCCGTCATCTGGAAGGATTTCAAATCTCGGGCCCTAAACAGCGTGGGGTGTACCTAATCAGGGAGCTTGAAAGTTTTTTTTAGTGAAGGGAGCTCCATTTCCACCAATCAAATATCTGATTCGGCCTGGAAAGTGCTGCTAACGGACGAAGGCGGTCACCCCTTTAAAGTTGGAGAGCCTTTCAATGACTCTTTCTTGAATTTTTTACGTTCTAGTAGCGGCCGTAATGATTTCCTCACTTGGAAGTTGTGCTTGTCTTACAAGGAGGCAACGGAACATAAGGTCGCTCCCAAAAGATCTAGGAATCAGCAACCTGATGGGGAAGCTGATCTTGTACGATCTTTGTTCTTTGAATATTTTCTTTTGTTCTGTCCTTCGACACGGAGTAAGAGTCCACTATGGAGGGTGAGAGGAGTGTAGAAGGTTAATGCAGGATTGGGAGGTGCCCGTGGTGTAATGGTTATCGTCGTACGAAATGGACACGGCAACACGAGTTCAAATCCTGGCCGAGACTGATTGCATTTCACATAGCACTAATACCCTTGGGAAAGGTATGAATCTAATTATTCTCCCTCCAGCTATGGGTAAATAGTCAGGCAGACTAGGTTCTTCAGCCTTGGTGAGGCAACTAGTCTAGAAGGAAAACTCTGAATTCAAACCTGTTAAACTCCGCTTAAAATTTGACCTTGTGTCATATCCTGGCCGAGCGGAGGGGTTGGAAAATATGGTTAATGCAGGATTGGAGGGTGGGCGGGTTTTTCGACGGAGAGGGTAGAAATGAGAACTTGTGAGGTGCTTGCACACATTGGGTATCTTTTGGAAGGGATGAGTGCTGGGATTCTATTTTTTTGCGAATTTTAAAAAATTTCTGTCCTGCCTCTTTTTGTTGGAAGCAGATGGTATGTGATCCATCTCTTCGGGAATATCGGTGACATTGTTGGTATCTTTTGCGTGTCCTTAATGGTGCGCTTGGAGTTGGTTGCAGATGGAACTTCAGAATATTCTTTGGGCATAAGCTCCGAAGAAGTCTCTGAGGAGCGAGCTTTCTTTTTTTGTGTTTGCTGAAGGAGGCAGCTTCGAGGAAGAGGTTTTCTTATTTTTCTCCTTCTTGATTGTTTTTATCTTCGGCCTCCGGAACCACCTTCATCGTCTCAGAGTGTCACTTCTTTCCGAGGAAGAGAAAGCAGGGAGCCTCTTCCACTCCCTCCTTTCTTGATCCTTGTGGGTAGCTTCAGAGGAAAGGACCCTTTAGTCCTCTTTTGGTAACTTCGGTCAACTCCTTCCCTCGTCTCCTATCGGCGGCGGATTCCTGCGCAGCTTTGTGCTCTGCAGTCACTCCCTGTTAGTTTGGGTTTTTACCTGCTTTCCTGGACTGGTCTGAGCCAGACGACCTTGCTGACGATACAACCAGCATTGGGGTCGTCAGCTCTCCACGATGACCACTATCTGCTGATTACGGAACTGGATGGTGTAAAGGCATTTCAGTCGCCGTTTTGTGGGCTGTAGGCGCCAGCCCGCTGCTGGAATTTAAAGCTGGCCGACATCTGGCTATCTGGAGCGGCAGACGTGGCCGTTAATGGGGCATGCATGAGTGCCGGTCCTACGGTCCTTGGAGCAGCGACCGAAGGCGCGGTCCCTTGTTCGGCGAATGGAACGGTGCGTTATCCAGTGGAAGAACCAGATCCACCCCCATGGTCATGGACTCAACTCTGAGGGGTGGACGACTACACGACGAACAAACGAACACCTTCAATCAACGGAAACGAGCAAAGTGGCCAAAGAAGAACAACGAAACACAAATTACACTTTGATCTTCTGCACAGGGTTTTCTTTTGCTAAACTTCCGATTTCTAAGGGAGTGGCGTAGCTTTAGACTACAGCACTGGTGATCATACAAAAATACCCAAATACTAGACGAGGGGAAAATAGTTTATAAGACCAATGGTTAAAACAGCTGGATTATTTTATGTGACTTTAAAAGTTAATAGCAATTAAAATTTTAATTCAAATTCGCATCCAACGATTATAGAAATTTATCATCGTATGCCCAACGGCAATTCCCTTTTTGCATCGTGTTAGTATGCTTTTTAATATACAAACACAACTGTCCAAACGGAAGTGCCGTGGGGCATACGATGATAAATTTCTATAATCTATGATTATTTTTAGGTTAAAAAAATACTGCTGCGTTCACACATCCCATCTAAATTGTACAAAGACCAATTTTTAGAAAGAGCAGTTCCTGATTCATGTTACTAGTTTTCATGTCGTTCAAACCACTGATACACAAACTCCATCAATACACGAAGCCTTGTTTGCCTGATGCCCGACCACAACTGGCTTTATGCAAGCTCAGTCATCTTGGAGTCAAACGCTACAGTAAAGACAGCCATTTCCTTTTCCCTATACATTACTACTTCTCATTCACATACTGACTGTATCATACTAACACATATACAAGGACTTTGCAATCCACTCAAGGATTTTCTCGTACATATAAACATGCAAATATTTGCCTGGTTCTCATGCTGGGTGAGTGAAAAATTAATCACCAGGTTACAGAGGGTCGTCCGCCCTCCTGACATTACCTGCTTTCCCGAGCCGAGTTCATTGCTTGATACCTGAGGCACCTCAAAAATGAGGATACCGACGGGATCAAGCATTTTTTTTGTGACGGCTACGTATGAGTCTCAATTTGAGCGCGGGCCCCAAACAATAAAATGACCTTATGTGAAATCCCACCAGGTGGGAGGTCAGATAAATATCATGCACATACAAAGACTTTACTATCCATTCATAAAGACTTTGTTTCTTTTCGTATAAGAGGTTAATTTGCCATAAAACCCAACCATCACCAACCTAAAAATATGCGTTTACAAATCATATATATATGTGTAAAAAGGCTCTGGCATTAAATAACCTATAAAGCTTGATATGCCATTAAATCCAACCAATCAATCTTTTCGTATATTCTGGGATAAATTATTGATTTTGCTTTTCTCTCTTTTTTTTGTGATTATTTCTCTTTTAGTGCATGCTCTTGTTAGGATCAGTTCCCTACCGAGAATTAATTTTTTTCTTTTTTATTTATTGCGGACTTTTTGTCCTCATCTTGGTAGTTTTTGTGTTGTTCCTTCTTTCACTACGTTTCGGCAAAATTTCACCTCTGGCCTTCTTCAGGTGATTTTACCGCGACCTCAGATAGGAATGCAGAGTCTTGTAACCGTATACCCAATAATTACTGCCTTCCATAGTTGTTGTCTATCGCACCACGTTTTTTTTTTGACCGAGGTCGCGGTAAAATCACCTGAAGAAGGCCAGAGGTGAAATTTGGCCGAAACGTAGTGAAAGAAGGAACACAAAAAAAAAAAAAAAATACCAAGATAAATAAATTTAAAAAAAATTAATTCTCAGATTAAGAAGCCTCATCTCAAAATGATTCCAATTAAAGACAGTTCCCTACCGTTCAAGCTGTTCTGCAAAATACACCGACTGCATCTCTACGGACGGGTAGAAGCCCATCCCTAACGACTGTCCTGGTTATGACATTAAACAATTACTTCCCGCTCCACTTTGATCTAGTGTGGGAGCACCTGATAGGGCCCTATCTAGGGGTCAAACGTAACTGTTTGACATTACAACTGTGTACTTATCTTAAACTGAATTGTTTGAAATAGAACTGTTTGGTCATTTAACTATATGTAACCATGTGTAAGCAAATGGCTGATTTTTAATTGACTTGTTAGTAATACATAGCAATACTTGGATCAATTTAACTTTGTTACCTTATGCTAAACTGAATTGTGTGAAATGGAAACTGTTTGATCATTTAACTATGTGTAAATAAATTGCTAATGTTTAATTGAATTGTTAGTGTTAAAAAGCAATACTTGAAAACATTTAACTGCGGGCAAACAAATTATTGATAGTTAATATAATTATTCGTATTAGATAGAAATAAGTGAAACCACCTAACTGTGTGCAAAAAAAATGAGCTCAGGCTGGTTTAAAAATGTCATCTACAAAATGTGTTTAGATATCATATATCTAATATAGATGTATAAAGAGGATTTGAAATTAAATAACCTACAATGGTTGATGCACCATAAAACCCAACCAAACTAAGTCAGATATATTTAATGTATATGTATAAAGAAGATTTGGCATTAGATAACCTTCAATAGTTGATATGCCATAAAACCCAACCAAACCAAATCAAATATATATATATATATATATATATATGTATAAAGATGATATGGTATTCATTTACAATGGTTGATACACCATAATACTCAACCAAACCAAATCAGATATACTTAATATATATGTATAAAGAGGATTTGGCATTAAATAGACCGAGGTTCAATCCCAGGTCAAGTCATACCAAAGACTAAAAAAAAGGTAGTTGATGCCGCCTTGCTTAACTCTCAGCATTAGAAGGTAAGGATCAAGGGTAAAGTGGAACAATCCAAAGAATGGAGTCGCTCCTTCCTCAACACTTCGGTGTGGTAGCTATTGAAAATGGAGACTTTGGGTTACCCTCGATTTAGGTCGTCAACTTTACTGTTACTCATAAAGAGGATTTGGCATTAAATAACCAACAATGGTTGATATGCCGTAAAACAAAGCCAAACCAAACCCCTGCCTTTCAAATAGTACAGTGGGGGTAGCGGGTTGTTTGATTGTTGTTATTATCTGACTCCATTTTGTTTTCTTCCCAGCCATATTAATTTACTGGTTTCTCTTTTGATCTATGAAGGCTGTAAAGGAATTACGGAACAATAGAAGAAAGGAAGCCAAGATATCTTTCATATTTGACTTTATTTCGAGGTTCAACAACCATTCTGTGGATAAAGAAAACATTTCTGAATCTTAACGAAATGGTTGTGTCTCCCAGACAAGGTGTTAAATTGTGTTAGTCATTTTCGGGTAGATATGTCTATTATTCAGTATTTTTTAGTCGTGGTTTGAGAATTCCATATTTGGTGTTTTAGACGTGGATTGCTGGTAACAAAAATGGCTGCTACTTATGAAAAGCTTAACCAGCGTGCCGCATAAAAACGGACACGTGGCTCTCCATCAGCAGCAAGAAAGATATAGCTATTTTCAATGCAACGGTCACTGCTGAAAGAGAACGCGTTTCTTTCTTTTTGCTGGGACGCCGTCCATACTTGCTTCAGTGGCTTCTGAAAGTTTCTGCATCTTTTTAAAAATTCGTTTTAATTTAATTTTTATTTTTTACCCACTATAGTACTTCTAATGGCTGCTAGGTGCCGTGATCAAAGCCAGACTCTATCTCTCAAGTCTTTACACAACAACTTTCATTCTAAAAAGAACTCTCAACTTATACCAAAAGACTCTCAACTACACGATAGTATTTTCCTCTATTATGTACACTTTTAGTATTTCATGCTATTTTTGAATTAATTCTATTAAATTGCCCACGCAATACACGTTTTCAATTCGTCGTGAATTATTCTACATTGTTTAGCTTGAAGAAATATTGAACTACAGTACATTTCCTCTGCTACAAATAGTTTTCCTCCCGCGCTCAAATTGAGGCTGTGACTAATGGTACTGACACCTATAACTCACCGCCACAATTCGTAGATTTGTTGAATGACAGATATACGTAGAAAGACTTTCAAATTGTCAATACCAAAGCCCACTAGATTTTCTTCCCACAGTCTTTAATATTCCTTAATAATTCGAAACCTTCATCACGTGGAACGATAAAATTGTCGCCCTAGAAAAGACGACATGATTCCATTTCCGTTTAATGAAAACCGGTTTTCTTTTTTTGTTGCAGACCATCTTACTAGTTGGCCAGTTGTGTACAAATCCCAAGAGCGATAGGAGCCTTCTATCATGTCTGAAAGTGACACAATGTTCAACGAGCGAGATCGGAGATGCGCCGTTGTACAACTCATGCTCTCAACCGATCCAAGTTATGACAACAGGACCATTGCCAGCACCCTCAAAATGCAAATCTGGATTGCCACGAATAACAGGGACGTGCCCAGGGTGATGAAAGCAAAGTTTCCGGCTACGGTTATGGTCTTTAGTGTGGTTTCAAGTGAGGGGCACATCATGCCACCTCACATCTTCGAAGTCGGCTTTGAAGTCAACACCAAAGAGTACGTGGATGTGCTGAAGAGTGTGGTGATCGCCTGGTGCAATCAGGTGGCCGGTGGCAGACCCTGGGTGTGGCAGAAGGACTCGACGCCGGCCCACAAGTCCAAAGAGACCCAGGCTTGGCTTCAAAAGGACTGCTACGACTTTTTACCCTTCTCTCACTGGGCCCCTCCTCCCCCGACCTGAACCCGCTGGACTACTTCGTTTGGTCATACGTCGAGAACATCACCAACATGACCTCCCACAACACCAAAGCCAGCCTGATCGCCGCCATCCCCTGAGTATTCGCCGAACTCCCGCCGGCGCTTGTGGAAAAGGCATGCTCCCAGTTCCAGATCCGTATCAAGGCAGTGATTGAGGCTGAAGGCGGCTAAATTGAATAGATGTCAGTTCTACTACATAATCAAGTTAGCTGAATTTATTTTTTCAATAAAAGTTTTAAAATAAAGCTGTAGTGTTGTTTTCTTTAGGACGACAATTTTATCGTTCCACCCTGTACATAACATTAAAATGAATAGGTCCGCAAATGATTATGAAATTGGTATTTGGATTTTAATTATTTCATATACTTGTCTTCTACACGTGTTTCAGACTTTATGGTCTTCTTCATGAGATTTTGAATGGTTAAGTTAAGTTTTGTTTGTTGTTTTTATCGTGATGATTGTTTTGATAGAATGTGATCTTTTTAATTCAAGGAGTTGTTTCTGTGAATGGCCTATTGTTGTTAACTGTTCATGAAAGCCTTTGATCTTCTGAGGCTACAGAGAGTGTGGTCTGTTTTCTAAGGACGGAAGAAAAGGAAGATGATACCTTTTATATTTCAACTTTATTTCTGGGTTCGACAACCATTCTGAGGGTGGGAAATTCTTCCCGAATCCAAATGAAATGTTGCGTCTCCCTGACACGGTGTTAAAAAAAAACTAGTTTTTTTTTTGGTAGATATGTCTATTATTCGATGTTTTTAGTCGTTGGTTGTTGTTAACAGAGATGGCTACTATTGGTGGGAGAGGGAACCAGCGTGCCGCTAAGCGGACACGTGGTTTTTTCACCACCAATAACAAAAGAAAGTAGGTCTTTCCAATCCAGCAGTCTCTGCTGGAAGAGGACGAGTCTCTTTTTTCGTGCTCTTAGGTCTGTTTTTAGGTATCCATAGTTCCAATTTCCTATCAGGGGCTTCTGTGAACTTCCATACTTTTTTAACTTACTTTTATTTTATCTACTTTATTCAATACCACAGTCGCTGTAGATGTATTGTGTATATATAGAAGTATGTGTGTAAAAATGTAAATATGTTAGTATATTCATATTTGTATGTGTGTGTATATATATATATATATACACATACACACACACGCATATATA
Organism: Sepioteuthis lessoniana; assembly: GCA_963585895.1. Lineage (NCBI taxonomy): Eukaryota > Metazoa > Mollusca > Cephalopoda > Myopsida > Loliginidae > Sepioteuthis > Sepioteuthis lessoniana. The sequence goes on along the minus strand of OY757925.1, from coordinate 79,233,910 downwards.
TGTGTGTGTGTATACACATGCATATATATCACTATGTACGTTTTGTTTAGTTTTATATATAATAGTCACACGTCGCATAAAATCTTACCAAACAACATCTTTTCGCTTATACGTCCTCAGTAAAAAATTAAATTTAAACGCGTAATGACAGTAGGTGTCTTGAAACATCATATTGCATTCAATAGGTTTCCAGACTTTTTTTGTACAGGCATTTAAAATTCAGTATGTTATTGCTATACATCTTATGAGATGACTGACCAATTTTTATGATTCCAGATACAAATGAACATCTACAGCAGCAATTGGAATACACCCTACTAAAACCTGATTTTCACAGCTGGTGAATTTCAAAAATGCAATCTAGACGTGAGGGCACTTTAGAAGAACTATATGCAATACAATTCTGTTTTAAACTTGGAAAAAAAACACAGAAACGTATGGAATGATTCAAACTGCTTTTGGAACATCTTTCATGAATCGAGCATCAGTTTTTGAGTGGCATAAGAGATTCAAGGAAGGCAGGGTGTCTGTGATGGATGATGAGAGGTGTGAGAGGAGTAAGGAAGTCAATACACCAGAGTTGATTGGCCAAAGGGTTATGGTAAGGGTTACTATGTTGAGGTTTTAAGGGAGTTCAGGAAGAGATTCCGTCGGAAGAGGCCAGCACTGTTCAAATCGGGTCAGTGACATTTCCAGCAGGACAATTCACCAGTCCACTACTCCATCCTTGTCACAGACTATTTGACCAAGATGGGCATCAAGACAGTTCCTCAGCCTCCCTTTAGTCCAGACCTTGCTCCCAGTGACTTTTGGTTATTCCCTAAGCTCAGAGGCTGTCGTTATGAGACTATTGAGTAGATGAAAGAGGCTGTGACGAAGGTCACTGACACGCTCACACAAGAGGACTTCCATGGGGCCTTCCAGAAGTTGATGGAACGGTACAAGTGCACTGCAGCCGGAGGAGATTACTTCGAAGGGGACGAGAGTTTCATGTGTGTCCTATCAATAAAAGTTCCCATACGAAAAAAAGTCTGGAAACTTATTTAATGATCCTCGTACTATTATCTAAACAAAAGTGATGGCCTTTTGGAAAATAAAGTTTGACAAGAAGAGAATAAATTTGTTTAAAGATGTGTGTATGTTCATGTTAACGAAGTTCGTAAATAAGTCGTTCTTACTTACATTAAGTTTATAGCGGATTTTATGACTGTGGCGACAGCGTGTCGCGTTGATGAAAGAAAGTTTGTCGGGTTTTTCTTTTGAATATAATTCTCGGTCATTTGAAGAGAGTTCATGAACTTTAGTTGAGGAAGGAAAGGAATTTGTCGGAATGTATCGGCTACTGCTTTAATATATATATATATATATATATATATATATATATATATATATATATATATAAGGATTTGCAAGCAAATAGTTTGTTGGTGACATTATTTTTAAATTAACCAGAGCTTATTTGTTAGCACACAGTTGAATGGTTTCAAGTATTGCTATCAAATACTGATAATTCTATCTAATATTAATCATTTGTTTATAGTACTATTATTAACTACATGAAATTTGGTGATTATAGCGCTGTTATGCAATGACAAACAGACCGAAATGCATTGGATGTATTTTAGTAAGATAGATTTCTACTTAAATGTACTTCCAACCTGAAATCTACTCAAGAAACAAGAAAAGAAAATATTAAGAACACATGTAAAAAAAATAAAGTAAATAAATTGATTCAATTTGAATATTGGAAACCTATTTTCAGCCATACAGTATTGATTAATTTTTAATCTCTGTTTATTGCAATTGCTGTCAGTTAAGGACTATCACTGTCAAGTAGTCTGTTTAGCTTTCTATTCATTCGTCTTTTTTTTAATCAATTGCTTTTCTCTCTCAGACCAAAACCAACGTTTTCATTGTGTATAGAAACATTCTGAATCAACTATTACCCACAATTCCTCTTAGCTGCAATCTGAATTTTTAAGATTAAGAGTATTTTTTTTTAATATTTCATCAATGATTTGCACTAATATCCTGGCCTAATAGTTATCGTCTTATGAAGTAGGCACAGTAACCCGACTTCAAATATCGTACAATGTATTGGTTAAAGCGATGGACTGCGGAATCGTAGTAAAAGAGTTCGTTCTCCAGTCGCCCTATTACGTTCACTCTCGGACAAATACCCTTGGGAAAGGTATGAACTCCTCTTATCCTCCCAGCTATGGGTTAAATAGTATCACTACTGTTCTTCTAGGAGAATGGCTTTGGTATTAAATAACCTACAAAGGTTAATATGCCATTAAACAAAGAAATCTATCTATCAAATACCGTACAAGGTTGTTTGCGTTTGACTTTTATACTAATACCCTTGAGAAAGGCGTGGATCCATTTATTCTCCGCCACCCACTATGTGTAAATAGTTGGATAGACTGATTTCTTTAACCTCGGTGCGGCAACCAGTCTAGAAGGAAAACCAGTTATACTCCATTTAAAAAATCGACATTGGGTCGCATCCTACTGATCTTAGCCCAACTATTTGACTGTGTACAAATGAATGAGTAATTTTTAACAGAATAATAAGTATTAAATAGCAATACTTGAAACTTTTTAACTTTTTGTCTAAATTGAATTATTGGTATTACATAGCAGTTTTTGAATAGAATTATTAGTCTTTGATAGCAATAATTAAAACCTTTTAACTGTAGGGGGACATGTTATTTGGTAGATATGTTTAGTCCCCCAAAATTTAATGTTGGGGTTTAGTATATGTTTAGTTTAGTGGTATATTATGTTTGGAAAAAGGCAGATGGAAAAAGGGAAAATAGGCAAATGGAGACAAATGTAGTAAATGAAGTAAATGAGTAAAGATATGAAACGGTGCAGACAAAAGGAACATTCAAAACGAGGCGACAAACGAAACAAATTTATATTCACAAGAAAACATGCAATGAAATATTTAAAATATTGCTATGGTTCTATATTGTTCGTAAAATAGCCCTGTGTGTGTGTGTGTGTGTGTGTGTGTGTGTGTGTGTGTGTGTGTGTGTGTGCGTCTAACATAACTAAAACTACAGAAAGGGTTAAATAATAAAAGTGTCCTATTCATGTCGACTACATATTTTTAAATGTTCATTTCTTCCTGTGTTGGTGTTTCCGAGGTTGGAAAAAGTCTCATAGGCAAAGTATCTTGAGGAAAAGAAAGTTTGCGTGGTTTATCCATTTTGTGGCCTTTGACGTCTGTTGGTAAATAAGAGAGTCGCACTGGAGAGAGTGTGTTAGCGCTGCAATAGAAATTGGGAAAAAGAGATAGAGTAGTTGAAGACGACGTATTTATAGAAAATACGTTCTTGGAATCGGCTCCAAAAAATGCGGGACGAAATTCAAACGAGGGGCATAGTTTTAAGCAGGTCACGTGGTTCTCCTGGCCAATGGTTTCCTGAGACTGAATATTTGCTTGCGTCAGCCATCTTTGTTGTGGGAACAAGTGGCATACTGCCCAATTTAAATTATAGGAGTGTAAGTCCTATAAACCATGTAGAAACAATAGCATTACTTGTATGCAAACAAATTAGTTCTACCTTAAGTAAAAATGAAATCACCGACAAACTATTCACTAACAAATCATAAAAGTATATCTATTCAAATGTGTGCTAATAAATGATTGGTATTAAATTGTAACGGTTACGGAGCAATTCTTCAAACCATTTAACTGTGTGCAAACAAACGATTGCAAAATAAACGATAATAGGCAAGAGTTATCATAGCTTTTGAAATGAAGATATCTTAAAAATTTGGTTTATTTTCTAATATTATAAGTATTAAAATTTTCTTACAATATCATCATCATGTCGCGCCATCAGCACAGATATCCCTGACCCTTTCTCGTCACCCTTCTCTATCGTCCATTACTTCCGGCAGGTCTTCAGGCCTACATCCGGTATCGACATAGGGCTGCTGTATATAGGTTCTTGCTAGTCGTCCTGCTTTTGATCGTCCATGTGAAGGGGTCCACAGTAGTACATCACTTATGAGTTGGTTCTTACTTCTCCAGCAGTGTCCTGCATGTCTAGTTCGTCTAACTTTGATAGTTTTCGTGATGGGTGGTAAGTGGCCGTACAGCAGCTGGTGTGTGGGGTGCTGCCCCACCATATTATAGTTACTTGCTTATACATTGCAGGTAGTTCAGCTTTGTGCAAATGTACATAAATGTGTGAATGTTTTCCTAGTATATTTTCATCTATTTCTATTAGAGATGAATTTTCAGTTAAGGAAACAGAAAAATATGAAGCAAGACATGGTGAATATCGAAAATGTTACACGTACATTTCGAAAGATGAAGACAATAGTCCGAAAACCCTTAATGATAAAAATCAACAAGCTTCGTCTCAGAAATTTAGACAAGTATATTTTTATGTTATGGCTAACGGAATCAGAACAGGCGACCCCCGTGGATTCAATAAAGGACGTAGTTCGAAGTTCCGTGAACGTTCCCAAGTTGGACAAACACCTGAAGAAAGCGGGAGGACATATTAGCCGAAACGTTGTGGAAATAACACTAAAGATGAAGACAATAGTCCGAAAACCCTTAATGATAAAAAACCAACAAGCTTCGTCTCAGAAAATTAGACAAGTACATTTTTATGTTTTGATAAAAAGTATTGAGACTGGTTTCATCCCTTTCCAACCAAATAATACTTCTAATAACCAAAGTAGCCTATAGAAGAAGAGCACGGTAAAATCAAATTCTCTTTTGTTCATGGTTCCAAAAGAGTGCGCCCGTTCGCTTCTGTACATATGAACAAAGAGGGATCGCGCCCCGAATGGCCTCGTGTCATGTCTTGATGGCATGTCTTAAATACATAACTCTTTATTCAACATTTCCTCCCTGTCTCAAACGTACGTAATTAAAGACTCAATTTATACTGAAAGTTTCTTCAACAATACGATAGGACTTTTCTCTATAATGTACATTTAATGGTATTTCATGTCATTTCTGTATGTATTCTATTAAGTTTGCTCAGGCATTAAAATATATTGTTGTTAATTCGTAGTATTTGTAGTATTTGTCGCTGCCTCCCACCAGACACGACTTGACACAAGGTCAAAAGCCCGAAGGCCAATTAAAGTGGGGATAAAGGGGAGGGAAGGTCGGGAAGGAGCCGAGACTCGAACCCTGCTTGTCAGTGCTGCTCATCGGCTCACTTAGTGCAATGTGAGCCTGATGAGGCAAGCGGTTTCACGAACCCAAATGTGGGTCCGGGCACGTATGCCAGTTAACGGCTTAAACTAGACGCTTGGTCTAGTGCCGTACAAGGGGGACAAAGGAGACAAAAATGCAGCTCGCCCACCCGAAGGTAGCCTAGTCGAAACTAGGTGCCTAATTAAAGGCCCCAAGTCTGCCATTGTTCCTTTTCCAGGGCCACGCCCCGGACCGAAGTCCAGAACAGGCCCCGGGGCACTCGCCGGGGAGCACGCCCTATTGTTGTTAATTCGTCGTGAATTCTTCTACATTGTTTAACACGAGAAAATATTAAACCATAATACATTTTCTCTGTTACAAGGGTCCGAATTATTTTCCTCTAATAGTCAAATAATTGTAGCGGTAAAAATACCATTTCTTATTCACTCCAGCACAGACTCGTCTCGATATTTATATCGGGTAAGCAATGTGTACCTTGCTTCTTAGAAATACACGACATTGAAAGGGAGGAACCACTAGGAACTTTTATCATTAAGGGTTTTCGGACTATTGTCTTCATCTTTATTGTTATTTCCTCAACGTTTCGGCCGATATGTCCTCCGGCCTTCTTCAGGTGCTTGCCGAACTCGGGAACCTACTTAGTTAATCATTGCAGCTAGAAGTTTATATATCCAATATTTGTCTCTGCCTCCCACCAGGCAGGACTTGACACAAAGTCAATGACCCGAAGGTCGATTATAGTGGGGAATTAGAGGAGGGGAAGGTCGGGAACGAGCCGAGGCTCAGGCCCTGTTGAACTTTGCTAGTCATCGGCCCACTTTATGAAATGTGGACCAGATGAACCTAGTTGGACATGGATCCAAATCTGGGTCCAGACACGTATACTTGATTATAGCTTAAACTAAACAGCAAGGTCCCGTGCTATACAAGGGTGACAAAGGTGACAGTGATGCAGCTCGCCCAGCTGAAGTTTATATAACCGTACAAAAGATTTCATCGTCAATCGTTTTACAATTTTGTTTTATCCGTCGCTAACAACTCTCGCCAGAAATATGGGTACAATGTTTGTTCTATGATTAGCCATTAAAACGCTTTAATCTACCGCTAGGCAAAGTCTAGACATGCAGACATTTCTTTATAAGTTGCTCAATAAGTTGCCTTATAAGTTGCTCAATTCTACATAGAGCATCAGGATCTGTTTTTTTTTTTTTTTTCAATACATTTTAATCACGCATCGTAAGGACATTGTATTGTTGACAGAACGATCAATTAGTTACTATTTTTTCTAGTTCTTTTTGGTAGTCGGCCGACGGTCAGAGACCACCAAATTAACAGCCAAGATAGACCTCTCTCGCGTCCTCTACTAAGGACATTCCACATTGAACGCCTTCCTTGAATAACACTCAGCTACTAGCTTCACATACAGAAGAACCAGTCTTGCGGTCAGTCACACGAGATATTTGCTACAGTGACACACACACTTCCTACAAACTCAAGGACCAACATACTAACCGGCGACATAAAAAAAAAACTTTTCTCACTCTGACTCTTTTACTTCTGTTAAAATAATAAACCTTTCGTTGTTGTGTTTCAAAAGAAGTTTCGTTATTTATTTGTGTTGTCAAATAATTTATAGTGTTATGGAAATTAACCATTAAAAACACTTAAAGTTAAATGAATTCCTTCAAATTTGAAACTAGTGATTTTCTTTTTGTGCGAAGCTTTCAAGAAGAATTTATCAAAATTAAGAATGCATCGAATATCCTGCGGATATTTTCTGAATATTGACGATTTCCAAATTCTCAGAATAGGAAATTGTTTTCTGAATTGGTAGCAACATGTCGTTATATTTAATTATGTTGAGGGACTACCCAACGTAATAGTTATCGTCTGTTTTTCCAGCTATGGATAAATCGTAGGGCAATCTAGGCTCTTTAACCTTGGCAACTAGTCTAGGATGAGGAAAACTGATTTTAAACCGGCACCACTCCACTTAAAAATTGACCTTGTGTCACATCCTTGTCATGACAGAGGGTTTTACGTAAATACATACTATTTTTTTTTATTACAGGTTTATGATGCATATCGTCGGTTACCGTCGTACAAAATGGAATCGTCGACCTGAGTTCAAATCCTAGACGTGACTGCATTTCATTTTGCGCTGATGCCCTTGGGAAAGGTATGAATCTATCAATTTCTCCCTCCAACTATGGGCAAATCATTGGGTAGTCTAGGCTCTTCAACCTAGGATAGGCAATCAGTAAAGGAGAAAGAAAACGAAATTCAAGCTAGATTTAAAATGGATCCTGCGTCATATTCTAACCATGGCAGAGGGATTGGGTGGATACATTTAATTATGGATTTTGAGCATATTTTGAATGGTTTGTATTTCTTATTTCTTCCAAAAGGAACTGCCATTCTTAAGAGTCTTCAACGAATGCGCTAACATATAACACCACGTTTCTTGCTTTGAAGCTGATGTTGTTTTTGTGGAAAACAAAACTACAATGCTAAGTGGATGCATTTAACAGCACAGAAGAATCAATAATGTCCACCTCTTTCAAAACGATATTACAATATGGTTGCCATAGCAACAAGATAAGTACAGGTGAGTGTTGTTGTCTTGTTTTTTATCATATTGATAGACTGTCAGCAAATATATGCCGATGTTTTCTTGCTTGTTTTTCTATCAATTGGAAACAAGTCGGAAGTTATTTTTATCACCACCCCCCAAAAAAGGGGAAAATTCCTTTGATTCTTATATACTGACTCTTATCAGTCTTTTTATTTAAATGCCTAAGATTCATTTTGACTAGATGCTATGTGACATCCCGTAATTCTAATCTTTCAAAAACAATAATAAATTCAAATGATGTCAAACCTTGAGAGAAATGATATCTTCATAGTTTTAAGATCACTTTGAGTACAGATGCACCTAACGGGAGCATATATATATATATAATTTCGAAGAGATACAACGGATTAAAAGATGATAAAAGTAAAAAGATTTTCCAAAACATTCCTGAGAAATGAAGAGAGGAAAGGAAGGAAGGAAAGAAAAAAGAAAAGGAAAAAGAAGAAAATTTTTATTTTGATCATCTTTCAATCCGTTGTATCTTCTAGAAGTTCTAAACATTTAAACGTCATTGCCAGTGCCAATCACGTGATAGTTTTTCAAAAAATGAACGCTGATTGAATGATTGAACAGTTATATGATCTTTCTTTCTAAGTATATTTTTCTTCCCCTGTTACTGCATTTTATTAAAACATCCATCGTTGTTTTAGCAACACTTTTTCACCATCTTAAAGTCCTGATGAAGGATTACTGAAACCGAAACATTTTAACGTTGACTTAACGCTATAATAAATTCATTATTTTTGGATTACTTTGTTTTTTCTATTTTCTTCATACTGTCGGATTCATTTGCATTATTTAGTTATATATATATATATATATATATATATATATATATATATATATCCCGAAGGAGGAAGGTTCGAAGTCGTTGGATCAATTCCGAATAATTTCATTATTAAACACTGAAAGTAAGATCTTTTTCGGTTTATTGTCAAGGCGCTTGTCAGATTTCATTCGAGTTAACGGCTACATTGATACATCCGTCCAGAAGGGCGGGGTAGCCGCTATGCCAGGGTGCCTTGAACATACAGGAGTCCTGACACAGCTCCAGAGAGAGGCAAAGGAAAGCAAAGGGGACTTGACTGTATTATGGTTGGATCTCGCTAACGCCTACGGGTCCATGCCACACAAACTGGTGGAAGAAGCCCTAAAGAGACATCACGTACCACCATCAGTATGCGATCTCATTGCAGACTATTATAAGAATTTCCGGCTGAGAGCATGTTTAAGTACAGTAACATCAGAGTGGCAGACCCTGGAAAAGGGTATCATTACAGGGTGTACTATGTCTGCCGTCCTATTCTGATTGACTATGAACATGCTTGTGAAGGCAGCAGAGGTGGAATGTCGAGGCCCTTTGTCAAGATCAGGAGCCCGCCAATCACCAATAAGGGCTTACATGGATGATTTAACCGTAACGACGACATCTGTCATCGGAGGTAGATGGCTCTTAAAGGGTCTCGAGAGAAATATGACCTGGGCTAGAATGTATTTCAAGCCAGCAAAATCCAGGTCACTAGTATTAAAAAAAGGCAAGGTCATGGACAAAATCCGATTTACAGTCGCAGGAGAAACAATACCTACTCTGAGCGAAAAGCCTATTAAGAGCTTGGGCAAGACTTTCAACAGTAGTCTGAAGGATATAGTCGCAAAACAGAAGACTATAAAAGACCTTGAGGAATGGCTGACGAAAATCGACAAATCTGGATTGACTGGTCGATTTAAGGCATGGTTATTCCAGCATGCAGTTTTGCCCCGGATATTGTGGCCATTGCTTCTCTATGATTTTCCGATTACCACCGTGGAATCGTTAGAAAGAGCAATTAGTAATCGGTTGAGAAGGTGGCTGGGCTTGCCGAGATGCTTAAGTGGTGCGGCTCTCTACGGGAACACCAACGCGTTGCGCCTCCCCTGCAGCAGTCTTGTGGAAGAATTCAAAATCACGAAAACAAGAGAACTTCTGCAATATACAGAGTCTGAAGATCCAAAGGTGGCTGCAGCAGGAATTCAGATAAGATCTGGCAGGAAGTGAAGTGCGAAGAGAGAGTTGCAAGTGGCGAAGGAGAGGCTTAGGCATAAAGCTATCTTAGGGTCGATAGCTAAAAGCAGAGCGGGATTGGGGTTTTTCCCCTCGACGCATACCAACTGTGCCAAAGGCAAAGAAAGACGCCAACTCATCCTAGAAGTCCGTGAGTGCGTAGAAGTGCGTTACGGTAAAATGGTCGGTCTGAGTCAGCAAGGAGCCTGGACAAGGTGGGAGGATGTAGAGAAAAAAAGGGTTACATGGTCAGATTGTTGGCGGCCGGATTTTAGCGAGATTCGGTTTCTCATTAAATCAGTGTATGGTATGTTACCGAGCCCAACGAACCTGCACATATGGGGGAAGAGAGAGACCCCCAATTGTCAACTATGTGCTAGGAAAGGGTCTTTACAACATATCCTTAGTAGTTGCCCAAAAGCTTTGGGTGATGGACGGTACCGTTGGCGTCACGATCAAGCACTCAAGGTAATTGCGAATGAGGTGACTAAAGCTATGAGGGCTAGTAATCATTAACCAGGAAAGAAATTGAAGCAGATCAACTTCGTAAAAGCAGGAGAGAAGATACAGGGAAAGAGCAGAGAGAAAACGAACCTGTTATCTTCCGCGGACGATTGGCAGTTGATAGTGGATCTGGAGACTCAGCTGAAGTTCCCCAGACACATAGCTGTAATATCGCTAAGACCGGACCTGATATTGCACTCTGATAGCACAAAGCAGTGCATTATTTGGGAACTGACTGTGTCATGGGAGGAATATATTACTCTCGCTAATGAGAGGAAGAGGTCCAAATACCAAGAACTGGTTGAACAATGTCAACAAAAGTCATGGAAGATACATTATGACCCCGTAGAAGTTGGTTGTAGGGCCTTTGCTGGACAGTCTTTGGGCAAAGCCCTAGCAAAAATTGGTATAGTTGGGGCAGCTAGAGTGAGGGCGCTGAAGGACATTACCAACACAGTTCTGAAGGCGTCAAAGTGGATTTGGCTTAAGAAATCAGAGCCATGAAAGAAATAAAGAGGACGATGGAAGAGCCTAAGAATTAAGACGAGGAGACATATTACACATTATAAGAGTATATTGAGTTAATATTAAGTTAGGGTAGTCGGAATGTCAGGGGAAGGGGTTGAGAACCATTGGCGTTTGCGGGGGTGGGGATGGATATTTAATCATCCGGGTTTTTTTTTTTTGGTTTTTTTGTTTTGTTTTGTTTTGTTTTGTCCTTGTATACAGGTTACGGCCCGCTACTAATTTAAGGTTTCAATAAGTTTATTTGCCAGCGCCCACAAGTAGTTTTAGTTAATTGATTGAAACCTAATGGCATATAGTTCATGGGACGAAGGGGGTGCTGGAGATAGGTTTGAAATAGTAATAAGTTAGAATGTAAGGAGTTGAATAGAGTAGCGTTTTTTTTTTTTTTTCTCTTTTTGAGAAATATGCATTAGATTGGTAATATGAGCATAGATTATTGATAAACGGGGAGGGAAATCTAGGCAAATAAGTATGAGTTAATCTGTAGCAAATGATTTCGTGAGCCAAATAAATGGGAGTTTTTCGGGGGGTTTTTTCTGGCTTCGAATAAGGGTATAAGGTAAGAGTTAAAAACTGACTGAATAGTTTGAGTAGGGGCTTATTTCATGTTAGTTTGGAAGTATTAGTATAGGATAGATTTGGGGAGGGATTTGTGTAAGTCTTGTTGAGTGTAACTCATGGACGTGGACGAGTATTAAAAATACCATCTTACCTCGATACCGAATCCGGAAGTAGTCAGCCGAGGTATTTGTTGCGCGCCCCACCTTACGGGCAAGTGTGGCACAAGGCCTTTTTTTCGGTGAGTCCGGGCGCAGGGCCGTAGCCCACACGCGCCTGGCATTTCCCAAAAATGCCTACGGCCCCGTCGACATTCCCCTTATTAGGGGCGCCGGGCGATTAACCCAACCTCCCCTAAGGGAGTGAAAGCCCGGGGGGAAGGCCCCCTGAGGCCGAAGGAAATCCCCAGACACCGAGACACACTCGGCCAGATCCGCGCCTCGACAACACGGCCGGCCAAATTGCTACCCAGCACCTGGAGAGGTCCAGCCCAAAATCAATCTGTCGCCAAAATGATTTGGACCGCGGCTGAAGTCGTCAGCTGAGGTATTTGTTGACCACCCCACCCAACGGGCAAGTGTGGCACAAGGCCTTTTTTATGGTGGGTCCGGGCGCAGGGCCGTAGCCCACACGCGCCCGGCATTTCCCAAAAATGCCTACGGCCCCTTCGGCATTCCCAGAATGATTTGGACCGCGGCTGAAGTAGTCAGCTGAAACTGGATGAGGTAAAGATGGTATTATATATAGTAGAGGAGTGTGGAATGCCCTGTTTTTCATTGGCTGTTACTGAAGGACAAATGTCTATAAGAACGGCCGAAGTCCGGCCTTATTAGGATTTTTTTTTTTTTTGCTTTGGTAGAGGCACGAGCGTAGCACGTCGCGATCAAGGAGGCGGCTTGGCTCTTCCAGAGTCATACCGGGGTTTCTGTCGGAGCCGATATGATGCAAAAATAACCCGAAATCGGTGATGAAGACAGTTGCATCACTGAAGACCTCCTTGATGCATCTAGGATGTATGATTGAAAATGTATATAGTGTTTGTTGTAGGTCCAAAGAAAGAATAAAAATATTTTAAAATAGGTAGGTCCACGAAGAGATTTGTATTTTTTGAATTTATTTATTTATTTATTTTAAATAAATTCAAAAAATACAAATCTCTTCGTAGACCTACCTATCTTAAAATATATATCATAACTAATTTGGGTAGTAATTTTTCTACGTTAACTGAAATAAAAGTCAGCGCAGTCGGCTTGTTCCTGTGAAATACGCGGACTGTATCACTCCAGAAGGCTAAGACCCACACCCAATGAGTGTCCTGATATGACACTAAACCATCTAATGGTGAGACTCCAGTCTCAAAGCTTTGGGGAATGTCGAGTACTCCTTCATTGCCATTACTCCCAGGTCCACCTGACTCAGAATGGTATTACATGTTAGTGTTCCATCTATGGGTCAGAGCTGTTTAATCATTTCCAATATCTGAAGCCATTTAACTGTGGTCAAACAAATAACCTCAGCTTCGTTTAAAAAATGTTGCCAACAACGTATTCACTTAATATATATATATATATATATATATATATGAACAGGATTTCGCATCAAATAATAATTTGATATCCCATTAAAACCAAATAAATTCGCCCAGCCGAATCAGATAAAACATAATTCGTGTGTTTTAATCAAGATGCCGCCATCTCCTCATTAATTGGCAAGCTTCTGAAATTAGGAGATCACTATATATACTTCGGTTGCAATATCTCATCTACTGAAAATGATGTCAGCATACGCATAGGTAAAGAATGTACTGTTATTGACAAGTTAACAACCACATGGAAATCTGATATCTCTGATAAAATAAAACGGGGAATCTTCCAAGCAGTGGCTGTGTCAGTACTATTTTATTACTGCACCACCCTGACTTTAACGAAACGCTTGGGAAAAAAAAAGCTAGATAAGAACTACACAAGGTTGCTGCATGCTATTTTGAACCAATCCTGGAAGTAGCACCCGACAAAAAAGAAACTATTCGACCACTTACATTCCATCTCACTGAACAAGACATGCGAGACACTAAGGACGTTCTCCCATGGACTCCGATTTATGAACACACCAGTGTTGTCTGATCAGAGAAAACTTACATTCTATGTGGACACTGGATGCCATCTAGATTACCACCAAGAATGATGGCCAATCGGAATGGATGTCAATCTATGGAATCAGTACACGATGATGATGATGATCATATTTACCAACCCCTCCGCTCGGGCAGGATATGACACAAGGTCAATTTTTTTCAGCGAAGTTTAACAGGTTTGAATTCAGAGTTTTCCTTCTCTTAGACTAGTTGCCTCACCAAGGCTGAAGAACCTAGTCTGCCCTACTATTTACCCATAGCTGGAGGGAGAATATTTTGGGATTCATACCTTTCCCAAGGGTATTAGTGCTATATGAAATGCAATCAGTCAGGTCCAGGATTTGAACTTGTGTCACCATGTCCATATCCTGCGACGCTAACCATTACACCACGGGCACCCCCCAAAATGATGATGATGATGATGATATATCAGAGACAATAATAAAGGATAAGCTCTCTGTGAGACTCCAACTTGCATCTCCTTTTGCCTCAGAGGAGCCTAGATATCAGTACCAGTTCTTTACCAACTAAGCAACAAGAGCCAATGGCATTGCAGAATCTCTCAGAAGACCAATTTGTAAGATATGTGTGTGTGTGTGTGTATAACAGGAAGAAATGAAAAAAGCAAGCAACGGCAATACAGTAGTTCTCTGCTTTTCATGACACTGGACTTGTTTAAGATGGGGAGCAAGATGTTGTACAAATTGGCATTGGTGTCATTACAAGAGTTCCCATAATGAGGGTGAGCACAACATTGAAATGCTTTAAGGAATCCTGATTTTACCATTTCATCATGCCAAATTAAACAATCGTAAGAAACCAGAATTGAAACCTGTTAAACTCTACTTAAAGATTGACCTTAAGTCACATCCTGCTAATATAGAGGGGTTGGGTAAATGCATAACCTACGGTTACATGCTCAGAAATGCACAAACTTCAGCCATGGTGCAAATTGATATCATGCAAGGATTCAAAGTTGTTATTCACTAAGCTAAGCACAGTTTGACACAGTTTGAATGGAGCACTCATTGAGATTCAACTTCACAATTGTATACTATCTTAACCTACTTACCATTATACTATGCAAGGCACCCATCCAATGATCCATTGTTGTAGAATACTTGAAGCAATATATTTTCTCGTTGTTTATTTTCCTCTTAAAATTCTGTCAAATATTGATTTTGTTTCTCTCAGTTATTGCAACATTTTCCAAATTCATGTCAGTTTTTTTATTTTATTTCACAAGCATTATGTATAACCTTCAATGTTAATAGTTTCTAAGATTACACAATTTAGTTTGCTTTGATTAAAAGAAATACTATTTTTATATTTATACCTTGACCCAGGATTGGATTAACCATTAAATAAGCATATTCGTAGGGTACCAAGAAAGAAGAGGACACCACTGTACTTTGTTTTTTTTCTGAAGATATGGTGCCTATCATGGCCAGATCATACTTGCAATAAAAATTCTTGCACTTTTCAAGCCATATATAGATATCATCATAGTTACACTAATGGCACAGAGTTCCTTGACTCTCTCTTCCTATCCATCATCTACAGCTCCTAATCAGTCTTCTAGACTGCATCCAGTGTCCATACAGAATTGATGTATATGAGTTTAAGCAGGTCAGCCAACACATGCATGTCCATGTACAGAAGTTCATTAGAGAGCATTATTTATGAGTTCATCCTTATTTCTCCAGCATTGTCCTGCATATCTTGTTTGTCTTACTTGTAGAGTTTATGAGATGGGAGGTAAGTGACTATACAACAGCTGTTTTGTAGAGTGCTGCTTCCAGGATTTATTCAAAGCAACATGTAGCATCATTGTGCTGCTCCTATCTAGCTTTTTCTCCATGCATTTTATTAGCAATTACAGGGTGCATCCATATAGTAGTAGAGCCACGGCCACACCTTGAAAGAAATCCCGATTTATTTTATCAGAAAAATCAGATTTCCATATGATTGATAACTTGTCAATAGCATTCTACACCTTTTCTGTATATATGTTGACAGCACTTTCAGTAGATGAGATATTGCTGCTGAAATATGTGAACTCGTCAACTAATTTTAGAGGCTTGCCATGCATTTGACACTAGTGCATAGTTCCACAGCTTTGGTGATTCATAGTCACATGTCCTTATCAGTGAATTTTATGCATTCAAACTAGTACCAACAAATTGTGCTTTCAAATATGATATCAACTGCACAGGATGAATGCTCTCATTTAAAACATTCATTGATCATAAAAAACATCTCATAATGTATTGTGTGGTCACATTCACACCCTCAACAATGACTAATGAAGATCAAAAGTACTTGTATTCAGCTAATAATATCAAAGATTTTGGACTATTATTAAATAGCCCTCATCTTCATTTGCAACATCTCACTTGTGAATGAGTAAGAAAGTTAGCCGACCATAATCAAGGATGACTCAAAGACTCCCTTTTCAATAGCTACTACACCAACATGTAGGGGAGGGCACAACTCCTGTCCCTGAATCACTCCACTTACCCTTGATCTGTACCTTATAATGCTGAGTGTTAAGCAAGATGGCACCAAGTACCATTTTTTTAGCCTTTGGTATGACTTGACCCTGATCTCCTGGACCATTGGTGAACACTTTAAGCAATATGCTGATGGGTTAGTCACTTACTATGATCAAGTAATTAAGTAAAGTTAGCGACTGTAGCCGAGGGTGACCCGAAGCCTCTCTTTTCAATAGTTACAACACCGAAGTGTAGGAGAGGGGGCTACTCCTTTCCCTAGGCTAAGTAAGGTTGGCGACCGTAGTCGAGCGCGACCAGAAGGTTCCCTTTTCAATAGCCGCTATATTGAGATATAGAGGAGAGTGCCACTCCACTTTACCCTTGGTACATGCCTTATATTGCTGAGTGTTAAGCAAGGAGGTATCAAGTACCACTTTTAAAGTCTTTGGTATGACGCGACCCGGGATTAAACCCAGGTCTCCCAGACCATTGGCGAACACTCTATCCACTAGACCAATGAGATGCCTTATGAACAAGTAAAGGCCAACAAAAAGGCTCAACTCCAAAACCTTGTCTGTCATCTTTAACAAATTATGCCTACAAAAAAACCTGCTCTCTCTCTCTCTCTCTCTCTATATATATATATATATATATATATGTATATATAATAGAAATATGTGGAAGGTTGAAAAAATCAAACACTTAACAGGTTTAGAAGGTGCAATATTTAGTTCTTTTTATTCTAAGAACTTTTTCAGACTAAACCATTTTCTGAGTTTTCCTATTTATAAGCAAATGAGGAATATGATAAAATGATGGAAAGAATAAAGGTGTAGCAGGCAAAAGAAAACGGTTTAGCCTGAAAAAGTTCTTAGAATAAAAAGAACGAAATATCACACCTTCTAAACCTGTTATATGTTTGATTTATCCAGCCTTCCTCATATTTCTATCATACTGTCAGATTCATCACAATCTATCATTTCAACATATATAGCAACAGTGTTGGTTGTCACCATACAACACTCACTTAATTACGCTTATAAATCATAACTTTATCTTATTTTCTTTGAAATGCAATGATGATGTTTTGTTCCTTAGTTATAATCACCTACACAAATAGAAATAAATAAGGAATTTTTTCTCGCCTCTACTGTAGCAATGTTTCGATACAACTGCATTCTCCCATCTAGTAAACAATGCCAAGTTTATCACACTGTGCATGGATCTTCACATACATATACACAAAACACCACTTACACATCCACACACAATAGTACGCAACTATAACCCACACAAACACACACACGCTCACTCACAAGCACATGTAAAGATTTCTACACTATCCCAACGGTTTTTGACTGTATTTTTCGATTTTTTGATTTATTCATTTCCTTTCATTATCTGCCTGACGATTGTTGTTTGTAAAACTTCATGAAACCAAAGGTTGCAGAAAAACTTCCATGGCATTAAATATATAAATCTAATATATATTTATTTATCACTTTATATATATATATATATATATATATGTGTGTGTGTGTACGAGGTGATATGATAAATTTCCAGACTTTTTTCGTACGGGTATTTAAAATTGTCATAAACTCTTGAAAATTCACTATGTTATTGCTATACATCTTATGAGATGACTGACCAATTTTTATGATTGCAGGTTTAAATCAACAGCTACAGCAGCAATTGGAATACACCTGATTGTCACCGCTGGGGAATTTCAAAAATTCAATCTGACACTTTAGAAGAACGATATGCAATAAAATTCTGTTTTAAACTTGGAAAAAATGCCACAGAAACGTATGGAATATTTCAGACTGCTTTTGGAGCATCTTGCATTAATCGAGCATCAGTTTTTGAGTGGCATAAGAGATTCAAGGAAGGCAGGGAGTCTGTAAGGGATGATGAGAGGTGTGGGAGGAATAAGGAAGTCAATACACCACAGTTGATTGGCCAAAGGGTTAGGGTTAGGGTTATTATGTTGAGGTTTTAAGGGAGTTCAGGAAGAGATTCCTATGGAAGAAGCCAGCACTCTTCAAATCGGGTCAGTGGCATTTCCACCCGGACAATACACCGGTCCACTACTCCATCCTTGTCACAGACTATTTGATAGGCATCAAGACGGTTCCTCACCGTCCTCATAGTCCAGACCTTGGTCCCTGTGACGTTTGGATATTCTCTAAGCTCAGAGGCTGTCGTTATGAGACAATTGAGGAGATGAAAGAGGCTGTGACGAAGATCATTGACACGCTCACACAAGAGGACTTCCATGGGGCCTTCCAGAAGTTGTTAGAACGGTACAACAAGTGCATTGCAGGCGGAGGAGATTACTTCGAAGGGGATGAGAGTTCATGTGTATACTATCAATAAAAGTGCCCATACGAAAAAAAAGTCTGGAAACTTATCGTATGTACCTCGTATATATGCAGGAGGTAGAGGTATGAACTAGCAATTATCACGTTGGGAAATGAACTCAAAAAGCCAGGTTCAAGTACTGGACAAGGCTATTTGTATTTCACTTTTGTGCTTATGCCTTTGGTAAAGGTAGAGGAGTCATCTTGGGGTGTTGATACTAATATGCTGGACTGCAACATTGTACAAAACAAGATCAATCACCCAACACATTATTATATCTTTTTCAGATTAAATCTCTTGGAAAAGGTATTAACCCCCTGATCCTCCTTGCTATGGTTTAAATTGTACCAATACTGTTCTTCTATAGGAATGGCTTTGGCATTAAATAACCCATGAAGATTGATATGCCATTAAACAAAGAAATCAAAATAAACTTTTGGTAAAGGCATGAATCGCTCTCTTCTCTCCCTGAAATATAAGTAAAATAGTAGAGCAAACTGGCCTCTTCAGTTTAAGTAACGTTTGGTTTGGTTGGATTTTATGGCATATCAACCTTTCATGGTTATTTAATGCCAAATCCTCTTTATACTTATATATTAAATATTTATGATTTGTAAACACATTTTCTTTATAACATTTTTGGTTTGGTTGGATTTTATGGCATATCAACCTCTCATGGTTATTTAATGCCAAATCCTATTTATACATATATATATTAAATATATATGATTTGTAAGCACATTTTCTTTATAACATTTTTGGTTTGGTTGGATTTTATGGCATATCAACCTCTCATGGTTATTTAATGCCAAATCCTATTTATACATATGAAATACATATGATTTGTAAACACATTTTGTTTATAACAGTTTCTACGCTTTTTTTTTTGCACACAATTAAATGGTTTCACGTATTTCTATTTACCACAAATCATTTGTCTGCACACAGCTAAATGACTTCAAGAATTGCTACATCAGTCATTTGTTGGCACATATATAGTTTGTTGGTAATTTCATTTTTAGATAATTTACAACTAATTCATTTGCACGCTCATATTACCCTTGTTTCTACATAGTTAATTGGTTTCAATTATTGCTATCTAACACTAATAATTCTATTCAATATTAATTATTTGTTTGCACACAGTTAAGTGGTTACAAGTATTGCTATCTAACACTAACTATTCTATTTAGCACTATTCATTAATTTGCACACAGTCAAATGGTATTGCTATGTAATACCAATAATTTAATTTAGGAACACACTTAAAGAGTTTCAAGTATTGTTATTTGACACTAACAATTCTATTTAACATTACTCATTTGTTTTCACACAGTTAAATGGTTCTAGGTATTGCTATGTATCCCTAACAATTCAAGGATCAGTTCTATTTCAAACAATTCAGTTTAGCATTCATCATCTGTTTGCATTCAGTTTGAATGTCCACCAGTTCTATTTGACCCTATAAGGTGCAACCACTTCGAGCCACAGTGGACCTGGGATTGATGGCAATGAAGGAGTACTCCCTATTCCCCAAAGCATCAGGATTGGAGCCTCATCATCAGATGCAGTTTAGTGTTATATCCAAGACACTCATTGGGGAAGTCTTATTCCTCTGCAGAGATGCATTCAATGTATTCTACAGCCCCAGCTGACTGGGCTTTGGGTAAGGTTTGGTTTGGTTTCTTTGTTTAATGACATCAACCTTTGTAGGTTATTTAATGCCAAAGCCATTCTCCTAGAAGAACAGTAGTGGTACTATTTAACCCATAGCTGGGAGGATAAGGAGGTTCATACCTTTCTCAAGGGTATTTGCCCGAAAGTGAATGTAATAGCGCAACTGGAGTACAAACTCGCTTACTATGATTCCACCGTCCATCGCTTTAACCATTACACCACGAGGACACCCCCCGGGCTTTGGGTAAGAAGAACAGTCAAAAAGAAAAAAAAAACAGAATGTATGGTTATTAATTTCACTTCTTAAAAACTTATTTGTTATAAGACAACATGTGTCTGCATTCGTACATCGTCAAGAGTAAAAGATGTTTATGTATATTTATCCAAGTTCTCAACTCTTTTAGGCACTTTGCCTACTTTATATTGAATATATCATGGATCAGTAGAATGGCATAATGGTTAGAGTGTTTGCCAATTTCCCAGAAGACCTGTGTTCAATCCCAGGCCGAGTCATACCAAAGACTCAAAAAATGCTACTTGATGCTACCTTGCTTAACACTCAGCATTATAAGGTAAAGATCAAGGGTAAAGTGGAGTTACCCAGGGAAAGGAGTAACACTCTCCCCGACACCTTGGTGTAGTAGCTATCAAAAAAGGAGCCTTCAGGTCACCCTCGACTGTGGTCGTGAACTTACTTATTATTCTTTATTAAAATTGATTGGTTGGTTGGCATATGATCACTTTTTGGGTCATTTAATGCAGAAGTCAGTTTTCTTTTTGCAAGCAATTATATAGTTTTACTATGTTTTCATATATATGTGTAATGTATGCATATGTGTGTGTGTGTATATATATATATATATATACACACACACACAGCACTTGCATATGTATACATGCATACAATGTATGTATATATATATATATATATATATATATATATATATAAATATATAGGAGTAGAAATAGCTGGCATTGAATTGGTTCAGAAAGAACCTTCAAAAATTGTACTCTAATTTATGAAAGTTACTGCTTTGATATTATTGAATGCTTTCAAGCGAAATATCCGCAAGTTCTTCTTGCCAGGTTTTGGCCAAAAAATGATCATATAGTTTAATATACAACTGAATTCAATACTTGTTTATCCTAATACAAAAATATTGTTAATAATCATATAGATTATAAATCAATATCCATTCTTGTAACTCAAGAGAAAGGAATGCCTGTTTTGTGTAAAAGAGATGCTTCCTTTATACCAGATATAATCTTCTTATTTTTTATCTCAATATTTTGCTTTATAAATTGAAACAACCATCACATAGACTGCAGTTTTTGCATATAATATGCAAGTAAATAAAAGCTTGAGGAAGATTATAAAGACATACATATTGCAATGTTTATTCAAGAATCACAACACAACCAATTAAAGATATATTATCATAGTAATGTACGGCTGCATAAGAATATAACTGTTTCTAAAAATACAAAAAGTAAAGCAATTAGAAAAGAAGAAATTAAAATTAAAACTCTGAAATGTAATGATTTATCAAATCAGTTAACACTTGAAATATGCGATTCAGCATTTTTCCCAGTTGCCGATAGTCAAATCAGTATACACTCCCAGATAAAGATCCTGACTTCAAGTAAACCTCAGCAATATGATTTTAATTTCATTTTGGAGCTATTTGAATTTTTAATGGGTGTGTCTGTCCACTTTAAATCCCCTAATCAAACTGGAAAGTAAATTTCAAGTAGTTCATTGTCTTTCTTGTAAAATTTGTTTTATGTATTTTTTATTCCCTTTCATTCTGTAAATGCACACATATAACATAGCCATACATGAATATGTGAAACGTGCATAGAATGTTCGTAACATAGGACCCCGAAACACGGAAAACACTTACGACTTCTTAGTTCAGGTACGAAACTTTTTATTACCTTTGAGTTTAAAGGTCCTTCAACATAAGGAGAGAGATACATATTCTTTTTATTCTGGCTTTTCCATCTGCCCCTCTCCCCACATGTGTGCCACCTGCCACAAGGCCACTGGCCTGGCTTCGGCGAGCTAGCGAAAGTCAACCGTCTTCTTCCGAGCCAGGAACTCAACTCAACAAACTGACTTTTTTCAAATCCCCCATGCGTGCTTCTGGTGTATGATGTCATTCACATCCCTGGTCACATCCTCTTCAAGGATTTTTATTTTGACATCTGTGAACGACACATCCTCCCCGCGTGCGCATCAACACCTGTGCTCAAGTTTGCACTTAACTAACCCATGTTAGGTTCCCAGCCTAACTAAACCCAAAAGCAAGATATATAAAATTAAATCCCTCGGCCATTATATTACACACACACACACACCCACACACACACACACATTGAGCTTTATTATATATATATATATATATATATATATATATATATATATATATAGGGTGGAATGATAAAATTGTCGCTCTAGAAAAGATGACACGATTCCATTTCCGTTTCATGAAAACCAGTTTTCTTTTTTTGTTGCAGACCATTTACTAGTTGGCCAGTTGTGTACAAATCCCAAGAGCGATAGGAGCCTGCTATCATGTCTGAAAGTGACACAATGTTCAACGAGCAAGATCGGAGATGTACCGCTGTACAACTTATGCTCTCTACTGATCCAAGTTATGACAACAGGACCATTGCCAGCACCCTCAAAATACAAATCTGGATTGCCACGAATAACAGGGATGTGCCCAGGGTGATGAAAACAAAGTTTCTGGCTATAGTTATGGTCTTTGGTGTGGTTTCAAGTGAGGGGAACATCATGCCACCTCACATCTTTGAAGTTGGCTTGAAAGTCAACACCAAAGTGTACCTGGATGTGCTGAAGAGTGTGGTGAACCCCTGGTGCAATCAGGTGGCCAGTGGCAGACCCTGGGTGTAGCAGCAGGACTCGGTGCTAGCCCACAAGTCCAAAGAGACCCAGGCTTGGCTTCAGAAGGAGTGCTACGACTTTGTACCCTTCTCTCACTGGCCCCCCTCCTCCCCGACCTGAACCCGCTGGACTACTTCGTTTGGTCATACATCGAGAACATCACCAACATGACCTCCCATAACATGACCTGATCGCCGCCATCCACTGAGTATTCACCAAGCTCCTGCCGGCGTTTGTGGAAAAGGCATGCTCCCAGTTCCGGATCCACATCGAGGCGGTGATTGAGGCTGAAGGCAGCTACATTGAATAGATGTCAGCTCTAAAAGTTTTAAAATAAAGCTGTAGTGTTGTTTTCTTTAGGATGACAATTTTATCATTCCACCCTGTGTGTGTATATATATATATATATATATATATATTTCAAAATGAATAGGTCCACTAAGAGATTTGTATTTTTTAAGAATTGCTTATTACGTTCTTACATACATGTATGTTTCGAGCTTGTTTCTTTCATCAGAGAACATATTGTAATTTACAAGTTTTTTTGCTTGAATGTGGCACAAGACCATATGAATGGGGCACCCAATGAGACTCAAACTCACTCATGTAGGTTTATTAGTCGAATGTTTTTTTTCAGGTTTTGTATCAGTTTATATAGAGGTCACTGTTTTGTGTTAGATTTCTTATAGTCCTCCTCCCTTTCCCTTTCTCAGAGTGTGTCTTCTTGGTCTCCCTTGTGGTTACATTTCCCCAATGAGCCTTTGATATTTAATATGCTATAAAGTTTTTCATTTTTTTACTCTGGATCATTGCGTGTGTTTGTTTGTGTATAGTTAATATGTTATAGAGTTTATTGGTTGTTAGGGGTTTTGAATTCCACTAACAGTAACCTTTTCTCTGTGTGTGTATGTGCGTGTATATATATATATATATATATATATATATATATATATATATATATATATATATATATAATATCCGTGCTGCCAGCACGATATGATGATGATGATATATATATATATATGCATATATTTATTCATGTATATATGTATATATACACAATGTATGCATATATTTATTCATAAGTATATGTATATATACACAGTGAATGTTTATATATATATATATATATATATATATATATATATATATATATATATATATATTGAAGTAAATAATTGAGTATAACCAGACAATATAGAGAAAAACTGATAACAAGGTAATCTAAAGCATTTCAGTTCTAATGAACAATCATCAGGATTGTAAAGGATGATATTGTGATGTTAAATCAATGATGGATGTTTAAAAAATGCAAAAACAAAATGAGAATTTAGATATATATATATGTGTGTGTGTGTATGTGTTTATAAACTAAATTATCAATATGTTTTGATATATATATACTTTCAGCCATAACCCAGCAAAAACCATATCATCTCTTGATTTTTCTACAAGCAGAATGCTTAAGGTTTTCTTAGAGATTAAAACACTTTCCAATCAAATTTGGAAATTCATTTTTATTCTGTGGAGAGTGCATTTACAATAGAAATAATATTTTTAATTCTCCATGTGCTGACCATGAAATCATGATTAAAATCATTTACTCTTTCTTACATAGATTCATCAATATCATCATAGATCCTTGTTAACTATGAGATGCTAATTAGAATCTTTATCTCTATTCTAAATAAATCATGGACCGCTATTAACAATGAAGTGCTGATAAGAATCTTTCTTTTTTTCCAATATAGAAGCATTGTTATCATCATAGACCACTGTTAACTATGAAATTCTAATTAGAATTCTTCATTCTTTCTTAAATTGAAGCATCGATATCATCGTGGTCTACTGTTACAACAGAACCCCACAAACTCATGAGCTCACTTGTAGAGATTAAAACTTCGACTTGATAATTGCCTGCACATTTCTGCTATCAAACTACCCTTTCTCCAATTGTCTGATGTCAAAATATCAATCTTATATGACTGGCACTTCTGACGGAAATAATTTCAAGAAATCAGTTTCATCTTAAATATGTCAAGTTCTCAACAGAGAAAAATTGCTTCCTACATTTAGAATAATTTTATCTCTCCTTCTCACAAAAAAATAACCTTTATGGTCACTATTAACTTTTCCAATTCTTAAAAAGACTATAATTTGTACAACTTCAACAATAAGACTCTTAATAAGAGTACAATATGTCTTATGATATTAATAATCACATAAATCCTTGTCATTATTACTTCTTGCATATTTCCCATTATAAATGACAGCTTCATTTACTTATAAAAGGGGGATAAAAAGTAAGTCCCATTTCAAAATTCTGATAATTTATCTCTTAACTATAATTCATAAGTATTTTCAATCACTATATATATATATATATATGGGGGGGATGTCCTTGTGGTGTAATGGTTAAAGCGATGGACTGCGGGATCGTAGTACGCAAGTTTGTACTCCAGTCGTGCTATTACGTTCACTTTCGGGCAAATACCCTTGGGAAAGGTATGAACCCCCTTATCCTCCAAGCTATGGGTTAAATAGTACCACTACTGTTCTTCTAGGAGAATGGCTTTGGCATTAAATAACCTAAAAAGAATTTATATGCCATTAAACAAAGAAACCAAACCTATATATATATATATATATGTGTGTGTGTGTGTGTGTGTGTGTGTGTGTGTGTGTGTGTGTATAGGATGATTGAAAATTAACTCCCTGTTTTGAAATTCTTATAATTTATTTCTTAACTATAATTTTTGCAAGAATTCAATTTTTAGTATTTTGAAATAGGAAGTTACATTTTCATCACCCTGTAGATTGGCCCTTGATATCCAGAGAGACAAGATGGTGGCATTTGTTGTGTTAGTTAATTTAAAATGCAGGAGCTTCAATTAAGAGAAATCATTTCCTTCTTCATTAGGCAGAGAACTTTTCAGTATGACCTTGTTGATATTCAGAATACCCTTGTAAATATTTATGAAGTTTAGGACATAACAGGAAATGGAACTCGTGAGTAATCATCCTGTTGGATTAAAAAATTTCATATCTGCTCAGTTTTAATGGTCTTGTGCCTGATTTAGCTTAGAATTTAAATATATACAGATAAAAGCCTTCTCTCTCTCTCTCTCTCTCTCTCTCTCTCTCTCTCTATATATATATATATATATATATATATAAAGGAGGTGTGTTTGTTGTAATAGTTACTGTTGTTGGAAATGGAATAGGTGACTTGAATTCAAATCCTAGAAAAGGCTGGTTGCACTTCATTTCATACTAATGTCCTTAGAAAAGGCATGGATCTATCTGTTCTCCTCCAATCAATTTCTATAGAGGACAGACAGACAGACAGACAGACAAACAAACTTTTATCAATCATTTATGTAGATAAGCAATCATCATCATCATGTCATGCCACTTGAACAGATATCCCTGCCTCTCTCTCACCACTTCTCCCTATCTTTCATCGCCTCTGGCAGGTTTTCAGGGCTACATCCTGTATCCTCACATAGCTGCTGTATGTATGTTCGGGTTGATCGTCCTGCTTTTGCTCAGCCATATGTGGGGGTCCATAGGAGTACATCCCTTATGAGCTTGTCCCTGCTTCTCTAGCAGTATCCTGCGTATCTGGTTCGTCTAACTTGGATAGTTTGTGTGATGGGAGGTAGGTGGCCGTATAGTTGGTGTTTTGTGGGGTGTTGCCTCCAGGACTTGTTCAATATTACTCGCAGCATTCTTGTGTAATTGCCATCTAGCTTCTTCTCCAGCTGTTTTGTTAGTGTCCAAGTAGTGCATCCATATAGCAGTATCGACACGACCGTTGCTTGGAAGAAACTGCGTTTCATTTTATGAGTCAAGTCTGACTTCCATATGCTCGATAGCCTATCAATAGCTGTCCATGTCTTCGTTTGCCGCATGTCGATGTCTTTTTCAGTTGATGAGACACTGCTTCCAAGGTAGATGAGATAATACATGATATTATCTATTTTGATTGTAGAATATTCCACTAGACACAATAATTTTGTTTCAAAAAGATAAACATTTTAAAATAGAAAAACTGACTGAGGTATTCTTATTTATGTATAATACTATATATGATTATACAGGGTGTTACAAAAAACCTCACTTTCATTTGATATGTACAGTTTTTTTCAGAAAAATAGATATCATTCTGTAATCTAATAACTTAACCAATTCTTGGTCAAATGATCTCAAATTTTGTGTAGAAACAACTCAAAATTCCATGTTCAATATTTAATTACCTTCTCTTTTTCCCAGTGAATAGCATTTCTATACATGGAAAAAAGCTATAAAACACTAAACAGAATTTTTAGCTGTTTTTACACATGCTATGAAAATTTGAGATCTTCAGAATGAGAATTGGTCAAGTTAATGGATTATAAAATGATATTGATTTTTCTGAAACATCTTGCATATGGATATATATATCAAAGTCATTATTTATTTTGTATATAGATTTTTTAGGAAATAAAATATGCCAGGCACTCCATGATTGGTTTCAGAAAAGATCTTTTTTTTAATATTTTTTATAATAACAGGTCTTTGATTCCAGATGATTTTTTTTTAATTTAATGTATCAAAGACTGTTTGAAAATACAAATAGCCTATACATATCATTTATATTGACTTAGAGATGTTTTATTGATTAAAACATTATAGAATGACCAATATGTTTTTTGGGTTTTTTTTTCTGAAATCACTAATGATACGCCTCTTCCTTAATAAAACAATGACAAGTTAATTGGCCAATCAAAATAGCGGCAACAATATGTAATCAATATAAAAATTGATTATATATAATTGGAAGACTAATCAGCAAAAATAGATATTTTTGTTATGAATGATATGAAATAAAATGTTATTTCATAACATCTTCTTCACTTCTTAGGAGATGTGGGTGGAGGCATTGATGGGAGCATGGGTGGTGTCATTGTTATCAACACAGGAAATGGAATTGGGGAACAGAGTTCAATTCCTAGTCATGTCTGTTTCTGTTCACTTTGTATCAATGTCCTAGATAGAGATATGGATCCATTTCTTCTTTCCTCCAGCTATGATTAGAACAGCTGATTGGCCTCTCTATCCTTGATGGGTCACCAGCCTAGGAGAAATAATAACTCTTAATCCAGATATATGCTACCCTCTAGTCATACTAACATCCGTAGCTGGACCTTCTAAAGAAGTTCAATGTAGTTTTTGATTTAATTCAATAAACTCCCACTGCAATGCTTGTACCTTGCTATATTGGCTCTCTCTTGGAAAAATCTCACCCACAGGTCAAATAGATCTGTGTAAAAATTATTAGTATTTGATCAGACAATGTGCAAAAAAAGAAAAGCTTTTGAGAAACAGCTCCCCAAAATATGTCAATATGAACCTACAATGAACGTGATTACCTAACCTTGTGACATAAAATAAACCTATGTTACATATTGACCCTTGACAGACTATGTTAGTTGTGGATTCCAGAACAGGATATACCCCTGTGTCATAAAGTAAACAAAAGACAGCAGAAATGCCATGTGAATAGCATGGGTGAATCACGTGAATTGTGTCAGAAGGAAAAATTTGTGGGAATCAGAAAAATATATAATGACAGAAGTTTTTGACCCCAGGGTCATTCGGGGAGAGCAGTACACAGAATAGTCACATCACATTGTCTTGGGTGTGAGCCCCCTGGGTTGAGAACTGGCTCTGTATCAGGTTCCAGTGAAAGAAGCAAAGCTATCTCCATGTGGTATCAATCATAGCAATCCGACTCTTTCTTTCTCTCTCTCTCTCTCTCTCTCTCTCTCTCTCTCTCTCTCTCTCACGAGGGTTTCAACATTTTGTTGTAAATAAAGAAAAGAGTTTATATTTTTATGAACAAGTGTTATTGCCTCTTTATCCTGGGTATATAACACCTTGACAAGTTGATATTCTGTTAAAATCAATCAATTTCCATGGAAAACACTGACCACATGGAAAGAGGTGAGATTAACCTCATGGTTAGAATTGTATATTAAACTGGACTTGTCATTTTTGATTGACAACCAGTCAAAGAGAAGAAGCAACTCTGAATCTAGATATATGCTGCAGTTGGATTATCTGCTCCTCCTGTAGGATGGATTTTCCTTGTTGCTGAGAGATGTCACTATAGCAACAAGGGAAAAGCACAGAAAGATAGATCTCTTTCATTCAACATAACCTTTGGAGAAGGATATGAATTTTAATCAGTCCAAGAACACTCCCTTCAGAGAACCTCGGCCATTAGTACAAATAGATAATGCCATTCTAAGCCAATGATAATGAAACATATACAAATGATATTATTTAGAAGTTTGGTAAAATAGGATGACAGCCCTGTCACTTGGGGGCTGTAAAATAGCTGACTGCTTCTCTGCAGAGAGGTAATCCTCTCCTCAACAAGTGTTCTGGATATGACACTAAACTACATCTGATGGTGAGGTTCCTGTCCTGGAGCTTTAGATGAATGTGGAGTACCTCTTCATTACCATTACTCTCAGGTCCACTTGGAGTGGTAGTATCTGTTAGGGTCTATTCAATAGCTCAAATAGAAGTATTTAATCATATACTATACTGAAACACATTTAAGTGTGTGCAAACAAATGACTGTTACCATTTGGAATTATTGGTATTGAATAGCAGTACTTGGAATCATTTAACTGTTTGGAAATAAATAATGGTTAAAATGAATTATTAGTATTACATAGAAATACTTGGAACCATTTAACTGCGTGCAAACAAATAAACTCTGGCTCATTTAAAAATTGTTATCTACAAACTACTTGTTTACAAATCATATGTATTTAACATATATGTATAAATAGGATTTAGCATTAAATAATCAACAAGGGATAACGTGCCATAAAACGCAACCAAACCAAATCATATATATTTGATATATATGTATAAGAGTATTTGGCATTAAATAACCAACAATGGTTGATATGCCATAAAACCGAAGCAAAATGAATCATGTATATTTGATATAGATGTATAAACATGATTTGGCATCAAATAACCAATAATGGTTGATATACCATAAAACCCAACCAAACCAAATCATATATATTTAATATATATCTATCAAGAGGATTAGGCATTAAATAATGTACAATAGTTGATATGCCATAAAACCCAAGCAAACTGAATCATATATATTTGATATATATGTATAAAGAGGATTAAATAACCAACAATGGTTGATATATGCTATAAAAGACAACCAACCAACCATAAAATAGAATGATTTTTATTATATGCACATTTTTTATCATGATTGTTGATTAGTTGGTAACTTTAGTCTTGATTTGTTATTCATCAATAAAGTTATTGAGTAATAAGAAATCTCTTGGGGATTTTTTTCAGACCGAAACTTAATATTCTATCATGAGAATTAGGTTTTATAAATAGATAACCATAATATTTTACAACACATTTTTCAAATTGTGTTCAGCAACGCCAGCAGCAGAGGTCTTTAAACACTGCAAGTTTGTGTTGAAAATTTATTTATATTATTTATGTTATTAGATAAGCAATAGAACTGCAAACTTTTATTTTGAGTTACTTGTACACACCTAAGAAAGTTCAGTTTAAACACTCCCCAAATTTTGGTTTAGAGTGACTTCTGAGGGTCCATTGCTGTCTCAAAAGGTGGTCAAAATGCTGCTACCTTTTGCAACAATATATTTGTGTCAAATACCAATAAAATGACCAAATAAAAACCTAGACTTGTTGGGCAAAGTAAATTACGAGGATCATTAAATAAGTTTCCAGTCTTTTTTCATATGGGCACTTTTATTCATAGTACACACATGAAACTCTAGTCTTCTTCGAAGTAATCTCCTCCCACTGCAATACACTTGTTGTACAATTCCAGCAGCTTCTGGAAGGCCCCATCGAAGTCCTCTTGTGTGAGCGTGTCAATGACCTTCATCACAGCCTCTTTCATCTCTTCAATTGTCTCATAACGACAGCCTCTGAGCTTACAGAATAAGCAAAAGTTACAGGGAGCAAGGTCTGGACTAAAGAGAGGCTGAGGAACTGTCTTGATGCCCATCTTGGTCAAATAGTCTGTGACAAGGATGGAGTAGTGGACTAGTGCATTGTCCTCATAGAAATGCCACTGACCCGATTTGAACAGTGCTGGCCTCTTCTGACGGAATCTCTTCCTTAAAACCGCAACATAATAACCCTAATCCTAACCCTAACCCTTTGGGCAATCAACTCTGGTGTATTGACTTCCTTACTCCTTCCACACCTCTCATCATCCCTCACAGACTCCCTGCCTTCCTTGAATTTCTTATGCCTCTCAAAAACTGATGCTCGGTTCATGCAAGATGGTCGAAAAGCAGTCTGAAGCATTCCATACGTTTCTGTGGCATTTTTTCCAAGTTTAAAACAGAATTTTATTGCATATTGTTCTTCTAAAGTGTCCTCATGTCCAGATTGCATTTTTGAAATTCACCAGCTGTGATAATCAGGCTTCAGTAGGGTGTATTCCAATTTCTACTGTAGCTGTTCATTTGAACCTGAAATCATAAAAATTGGTCAGTCATCTCATACAATGTATAGCAATAACATACTGAACTTTCAAGAGTCTACAACAATTTTAAATGCCTGCACAAAAAAGCCGGGAAACTTATTGAAGGCAGCATGTATGTGTACCTTTTGTTAAAAAAGCACCCCCCCTCTGATTAAATTCAATTACTCTGTATGAATATTTGGTGTGATTTTCAATTAATATTTTTGATAAAATTGTTTTTTATTCATATGGGGGTCAATGAGATAGAACCTGAAATGTATAGTACTGTATGTTCCATCCATATTTTCAGGCGTTATTTTTCCAATCAGATTGATAGTAATAGCCTGAGTATGACACTAAACTGCATCTAAAGCTCTGAGGAGTGTTAAGTATCCTTCATTGCCATTACTCCTAGGTCCACTCAGACTCAGAGTAATAATACCTGTTTAGATCCTGTCTATTAGTCTAATAGATCTGTTTGAAAATTATTAATATTAGATAAGAATATCTAATGCCAGATAATTGTAATTTAATTGTACTGGCAAATGCACCTACTTAAGCCAAAACCCTACTGCATAGTCTGGAATGAGCTGCCGCAGGCATTGGCCTCCATGTCAATGCACACAAAATGGAATACATGTCCTTTAATCAAACAGGCGACATTTCCACACTGCAGTAGCTCTATGAAACTAGTTGACAAGTTCACCTACCTAGGAAGCAGTGTCTCATCAACCAAAAAAGACATCAACATGCGACTAACAAAGACATGGACAGCTATCAATAGGCTATCAGTCATGTGGAAGTCAGACCTGACCAATAAAATGAAACGCAGTTTCTTCCAAGCAGCGGTCGTGTCGATATTGCAGTATGGATGCACTACATGGTCACTGACTAAACAGATGGAGAAAAAGCTTGACGGCAACTACACAAGAATGCTGCGAGCAATTTTGAACAAGTCCTGGAGGCAACCCCACCCCAAAGCAGCAGCTGTACGGCCACCTACCTCCCATCACAAAAACTATCAAAGTTAGACAAACCAGACATGCAGAACACTGCTGGAGAAGCAGGGACGAGCTCATAAGTGATGTTCTCATATGGACCTCCTCACATGGCTGAGCAAAAGCAGGGCGACCAGCTCGAACCTACATACAGCAGCCCTGCGAGGATACGGGATGTAGCCCTGAGGACCAGCCAGAAGCAATGAATGATTGGGAGGAGTGGCGAGAGAGGATCAGGGATATCTAGGCTGGTGGCACAATAAGATGATGATAATGAAGAATAGTTACTTGAAGCTATAATTGTTTACTAACAATTATTATTAGTTACTTGAAACCATATAACAGTGCAAACAAATTATTATATGTAAAGTTGGTGACGATAGTCGAGGGCAACCAGAAAGCTCCCTTTTCAATAGCTACTACACCGAGGTGTAGGGAGGGTGCTACTCCTTTCCCTGGATTGCTCCACTTTACTCTCGATATGTACCTTATATTGCTGAGTGTTAAGCAAGGAGGTATCAAGTACCGTTTTTAAAGTCTTTGGAATGACGCAACCTGGGATTGAACCCAGGTCTCCCGGGAAACCATATATTTGTGTATGAATTAATATTAGCTTCAAGATGTTTGAAAACCACAGATTTGCACTAATGATGTCCATCAACTAAAGTTATACTTAACAAAAGATCGAAACAAGTAATTTCTTTAGAGTGGGAACCAGCCAAACTTTTTGGATGAATTGATAAGAAAAGAATGGTGCACCAGAGATTCTCTGAACAGCACTCCTCAGGTTTTTGAATTCTATAAAAATTGGTCATTGGTAATGATATAAACATTTTAAAGATATAAATTGATAAATATATAAGTATGAAAACTGATTATCTAAGAGGAATTACAAGAGTCCAGTCTGCCCAACTATTTTACCTATAGTTTGGAAAGAGAAGATATAGGTACATAGTGGGATTTATCTCTCATTCTCTCAATCTTACTGTCCTTTTTACTATGAAATGGCATCCATCTCACAGTGATTACTACTCTCTTAATAATTGTTAAGAGAGGTTGATGGATCTCACCCTCCCTATATGCAATTAAAGCCACTTTTTCCGGCAATGTGTTAAGTTGAAAAAGATTTCACTTCATCTCAATGATCATCCAGCTTAAAAAACAAAAAAAACAGGCCTGGTCAGCAATTGCATCTCTGCAGAGTGGTAAGACTCCCCACAACAAGTGTCCTGGATATGACACTAAATAATATGATGATGAGGCGCCAGTAATGCTAGAGCTTTGGGAAATGCGGAGTACCCCTTCTTTACCATCATTCGCAGGTCTACTCTGGCTCGGAGAGGTAGCTCCTGAAAGCTCCTATCCATGGGTCAAATAGAACTGTTAGACATTTAAACTGAGATAAAATGAATGACTTATGCTAAACTGAATTATTCAAAATAGAACTATTTGATCATTTAACTGTGTGTAAACAAATGACTGACGTTTAATTGAATTGTTAGTGATACATGGCAATACTTAGAGTGATTTAACTGAGTGCAAAAGAATGAACTTGAGCTCATTTAAAAATTTTTATCAAAAAATGTGTTCATTAATATATATATATATATATATATATATATATATATATATATATATATTCAATATGTATGTATAAAGAGGATTTGGCATTGAATAAGCTACCATGGTTGATCTGCCATTAAACCAAACCTTTTTAAGTTTGGATTGGTTATGTTTTATGACATATCAACCCTTGTGGGTTATTTAATGCCAAATCCCTTTTATACATATATATTAAATATATATGATTTGGTTAGGTTGGGTTTTATGGCATATCAACCCTTATGGGTTATTTAATGCCAAATCTTGTTTATACATATATATCAAATATATAGGCTTTGGTTGGGTTGGGTTTTATGGAATGTCAACCCTTGTGGGTTATTTAATGCCAAATCCTGTCTATGATTTATCAAGAAATATTTTGTAGGTTATTTTAAAATGATTCAGAGCTCATTTGCTTGCACACAGTTAAATTGTTTTATGTATAGAAAATGATCAAATAGTTCTATTTGACCCATAGATGGGACCCTTACAGGTACAACCACTCCAGACTATAGTGGACATTGAAGTAATGGCAGTGAAGTCATACTTCACATTCCCCAATGTTCCAGGACTGAAACCTCACCATCAGATGGTTTGATGTCATATCCAGTTCATATGTTGGGTAGATATTGGGACTCTTTCACCGCAGCCATGTGGGCTGTAATTCTTAAGGGTTTTTGAGGATATTTGAAAACTGTAAATAGACCTGAAACTGTCTTCCATACACCACACTTGGTGTAAACAAGACAGTAACCCATGGCAAATAAAACGTCCTACAAATATGAATAATTTTCATAAACTTTAATAAAAGCAACTCAACATCATTGGTTTTAATACTAACCATCTTACAACATATATGTCACATAGGTAATAATAACTGATAATGCTCCCTTTGAGAAAATCATATATAAGTAGCTCATTCTACTGCTATAAGTATAAATGCACCAGAAATCAAGATGAAAGAAAATCAAGTAAAAAATTGATAATAATTAACCATGCTTCATCTAAGAAATTTGAACAACATAATAATAACTAATTTTGAGGTGTGTTTCAAAAGTATAAAAACTAAAGTTGTAATTACAAAGACAGAAATGAACTATAAACTAAATATAGCCCTGAGCTACTGAAACTGTGTTATCATCCTGGTTGTCGGCTGATGAGGACAGAGTATCACACGGGCTTTCACACATTGTATGATGAAAAAAAAAATTGATTTTCTTCAAAATACTTTCCTTGGTATTTAGCTTGCTTACTCCAGTAAGTTTTCCTTTGGTCAAAGCACCTCAAAAACTTCTCTTTGTTATGTCCTCTACATCATCAAACATAACTTTTTGTGATAAATTTTCATTTTCAGAAACAAGAGCCCTATGTTTCATAAAAAAATACTTCTTTTCAAGATTACTGATCAAAAATTATTGAAAATTGATTTATTATCTGTGACTACTACCTGTAGCCCAGTTGTTTCCGATCAATTTTGAGCCATGCTCCACTTTGATATTTCCAAAAATTTTGATACCCTCATGTAATATTTAATTTTTTATGAATTCAAAATTTTACTGCTATTCACATGAAGAAAGCTTATTGGAATTTATTTGTAATGCTCGTTAGCTGTGAGTAAATACTCATTTGCATAAAAAAGTAATGAGCTACGACTTGAGGTGAGATTATATGGACATTGGGGCATTCCATTGTTCTCAAGTGGCTATTAATGATCCTTCTGCAGTTCTTGTGGTTTATTCTGCACATTAGAGTAGTGACATCTACAAAGCTTAAAGAGCCATGAACTTGGTCTCTAAATAAGCCCCACTAAAATATTGCATGCCCCACTGGTGGAGCATGTGCCCCACATTGGGAATTACAGTAGTAGCCTGCACAATTTTGCTTAATAAAGAGGGAGTGACCCTTCACAAAACTGGCTCTGAGTGTAACTATTGCAATATGGACAGCATTCAAAATTTCCTTGTTCCACTCTCAGTTCTGTTTGGTAGATGGGGAGGGTCCAACTACTTTTTTTTTTATCTGTCTGATTTCCACTCATATACAATCTTCTGGCTTCCTTTATTGGGGTTGTTCTTGCCTCTAGTGCACCTCCAGCTCAACTGCCCAGTCTGCAGAAACACCAAACTTAGTCTTCCTATAGTTAGCCACCCAGAAACTGAACATAAAAAATATTGTGAGACTTTATGTCTCCGGGGCACACCCAAAAAGAATAATAAAATTTTAACTCCTGAAATGCCAAAGCAAGATTTTCAGTTAATTTTTAATGTCTTTTCTCAGTCTTATCAAAGCTAAACATCTCTTAAGAAAGTCCTTCTCTGATCTTTCTCACTTTGGTGAAGCACTCTTCAAATAGCATTGAGTATTTTCCTTTTTTCTTCCTTTCCAATGTTAGCTTTGAAATATTATTCATATAGCGACACAAGTTCAAATCCTGGACAAGACTGATAGCATTTCCCGTAGCACTAATACCCTTGGGCAAGGTATGAATCAAATTATTCTCCCTCCAGCTATGGGTAAATAGTAGGGCATAAGGGGTTCTTCAGCCTAGGTGAGGCAACTAGTCTAGGAGAAGGAAAACTCTGAATTCAAACCTGTTAAATTCCGCTTAAAAATTAACCTTATGTCAAATTCTGCCCAAGTGGAGGGGTTGGTAAATATGTATTGCATGATATGTTAAAATTTTTCTGTAAGTATCAAGACAGCAACTATGACCAGCTTCATTTAAATTTAAAATTATAAAATTAGGAAAAAATCTGAAGATTTGGACTCAATAGGTTTTTTTTTTTGAACCTCATATAAAATTTGCGATTTTGTTTTTATCAATATTGAACGTCTTTTGTTTTCATTTTTCTGGTGATTCTCTTCTTTTGTCATTTCCCTTGCATATTTGTATTTCTTCTCCAAACATTTTCCTATCATGCAGTTTTTCCTCATTAGATTAATTACACATACTGATAACCAATCAATAACAGCTGCTTGTTGCCATGGAAACACACCCAGAGCCTGGCAGATGATACTGAATCTATATGCACTCAGCTTTGAAAATATTTCAAATCACAAGAGAAATGATATTTCATGAAAATGCTTGTCTGCCTTTGCATTAGGTTTTAATGTCCTTCAAATGTTATTTGGTAGTGGGGAAAGTCCTTGTTGTTGAATGGTTAACATGTTGAACTCTGACATCATAGTAAGTGAATTCAAACTCTAGTTGCACAATTGCATTTACTTTCAGACTTATTCCTGTGAGAAAGGCATGGACCTCCGTCCTTCTACTAACTATGGGTAAAATATTATCTCTACAAAGATGGCTTTGGCATTAAATAACCCATGAAAATTGATGAACCATAAAACAAAGAAACTAAACCAAACCTCACTTAAAGTGTTGTTTTTTTTCATCTCCCCGTTTGGTGAGCCCAGTCAACTGGGGCAGTTGAATACACTGACAGCATTTCTGCTGAGAAGTAAGACCTCCCCTCCACACACACACACAACGAGTATCCTGGATATGATACTAAACAATCTGATGGTGAGGCTCCAGCTTTAGAGCTTCAGGGAATGTGAAGTACCCTTTCATTACCATCACTCTCAGGTCCACTCTGACCCGGAGTTGTAGCACCTGATAGGATCCTATCTATGGATCAAATAGAACTGTTTGATATTTAAATTGAGTGCAAACAAATGACTTATGCTTAACTGAATTGTTTGAAATAGAACTGTTTGATTATTTAACTGTGTTTAAACAAATGGTGTTTAGTTGAATTGTTTATGATACATAACAATACTTGAAACCATTCAACTTTGTTGACAAATCATATATATCAAATATATGTATAAACTGGATTTGGCATTAAATGGTTGATATGCCATAAAACATTTTGTGATTTTCTTGTGTAAGTTTTATAATGTACTAGTTAATTCAAGAAAGCCAAAGGGTCCCAACTGTAACTGTGGTCTATGAAGATATCAATGCTTCTATTTAGGAAAGGGTAAATTTCATTGTTATCTCTGTTATATTGAAAATTTAAATCAATAAAAAAAATGACATTTCATATGAATGCAAACCAGGGAACCACACAGCAAGCTCGATTAGCAGGCCATTGTTAGTGAGTTCAGTTCTCATAGGGTGCTCCATATTTTGGACCTTCTGCCACATCTATGCAAGACTTAGTAAATAACTTTGAATGAAGACCACAGATTAATCATTCAGTCGGAAATTGAATTGGAAATAATTTATTTTCTAAGTGCATTTTCAAGCATTTTCAAGCTCTAATAAAAATCTTGCTATGTTGTACCATTTCTTGCTGGGTTGCAGATACCAACATTAGGAGGTGCACTTAACATAATGGTTTTTGTCACAGGAAATGGAATTGGTGACCCGAGTTCAAATCCTGCACAAGGCTGTTGGTGTTTCATTTCAGGCTAATAGCCTTGAGAAAGGCATGAATTTATTGGTTCTTTTCCCAGCTATGGTTAACTGGTAGAACAGACTGAGTTCTTTAATTTGATTAGGCAACCTATCTTGACAGAGGAAAACTCAAAAATCAAACCAGTTTTACTCCTATGAAAACTTAACCTTGTGTCACTTCTGCCTGTTGTGGAAGGGTTGAGTAAATACATTTAGTTATATACCTGTATCCAAATATAATGAAAATTTGGGAAATATATAGATTTGAAAATGTTTATTATTTGCTTAATGGGTAACATTTTCAAAAAATAGGAAATTTCAAGTTTAAATTGCTGAAAAGTTCTTGGACAAACCAAGAGAATTGTATGTTTTGTTTTTTTTTATGGTTAAAGTAACTTGAGAAATTATATACCAAATATGTTGAATGGCAGGATGAACATGAGGAATATTAACTATATGTCATGGATCTCAGTCATTCCCTTCTTAGTAGGAGCGAGAACTTTTCTGCTCACCCTTATACAAGTGTTTTTGATAAAATATAGATGGATAGATGTTGTCATAAAATCTGAGATTTATCATTTTCTTTATTCTGTAGATTATCTAAATATAACTGTTTAATCTGTTTGATATCGATATCTTGGTCAGGGAAGCAAACAGTATATGTGTATTCTGGGACAATATAACCAGTATATCCCATTACACTTAAGGATGAAAGTCACTGGGCATCCCAAAATGTTGTTGTGATTCTGCCAGAAGATTCAACTAATTCATCCAGCAGTTATGGAGACACTCATAGTATAATGGTTATCATCATAGGAAATGGACATGGTGACCTGAGTTCAAATCCTCTACCAAGCTTTTTGCATTTCACATAGTGCTCATACCCTTAAGAAAATTGCCCTGTTGACTGGGGCTGTAGAATACGCCGACTGCTTCTCTGCAGAGGGGTAATACCCTTCCACCCAACGAATGTCCTGATATGACTCTAAACAATCTGATGGTGAGGTTTCAGTAATGCTGGAGCTTTGGAGAATGCAGAGTACCACTTAATTACCATCACACTCAGATCCACTCTGGCTCAGAGTGATAGCACCTGATAAGGTCCGATCAATGAGTCAAATAGAACTAAATTGTGTACTTATGCTAAACTGAATTATTTGAAATAGAACTGTTTTTGACATTAAAACTGTGTACTAATGCTAAATTTGATTGTTTGAGATAGAACTGTTTATATGTATAAAAATGGATTTGGTATTAAATAACCTGTTGTATACTTCTCATAGACCCAACCAAGAACATTATCAAAGATAATGAACAAACTTCAATGAATGAACAAAACACACTTCTTTATAAAAATATATCTCTCTCATTTTATTCTCGAAAGGGCCACACAGTTTGTTGTAAGTTTGAGAGATAGATTGAGAGACATATACTCAGAGAGAGGTCTTCTTCTTGCCCTATATCTTCTTCCTGGAGCCAGGGGGTGCCAATACTTGCACCCCCCCCCTTGCAAGCCGTATCGTCAGAGACAACCTAACGCCTGTGATCGGCTGCGTATCTCTGGCTCAACTCTCGATTCTGACTGGACTGTGTCTAAATCTGACCACGTGGTTCTCATATCACATGGTCTCCTTCCAGTTATACACCTACTCGACCAGCCTACCCCGACACACTGCCATCCCCCTGTTTACTAATCAAAACGTGATAGCTTGTCAAAGCACATGGGGTCACCAGGAACGAACCCAAAATCCCTGTCAACAGTCATTATATAACAAACCTACAATAGTTGATATGCTGTAAAATGAAACCAAACCTTAGGAAAGGTATGAATCCAAAAAGTTTCCTTCCAGCTATGGGTACAAAATAGGGCAGACTAAGCTCTTTAACCTTGGAATAGCAACTGGTCTAGAAGGAAAACCTTGAAATCAAACCTGTTAAACTCAGTTTTAATAAATGATCTGGTATCACATTCTGCTTATGTGGAGGAGTTGATAAATACATATAGTACTTTTTTTATTTTTTTCCACTTCCTTCATGTGCTGAAGTGAATGCTTGTGAAATGTGCTTGGCCTTAATGAGTAGAGTGTTTGCCAATGGTTCAAGAGACTGGAGTTCAGTCCTAGGTCGAGTCATATTAAAGACTAAAAAATGGGATTTGATCGCCTTTTGCTCAACATTCAACATTATAAAGTATGAATGAAAGGCAAGTGGAGCAATTCAGGGAAAGGAGTAGTGCCCTCTCCAACAACTCAGTATGGTAGCTATTGAAAACAGAGTTTTTAGGTCACCCTCAACTATGGTCAGCCAACTAACAACTTACTATATATATATATATATATATATATATACACACACATATGAGGGTCATCCAATAAATGAAGTGAATTTTGCCTAAGGAGTTGGCTATAGGAACCAATGTTTACAGTTGCACCTTTTTCAAGGAAATCAATAGTGATAGGTCCTTCCATGTCCCAGAAGATGGTCAGCATATCACGACCACTGCCCCCAGAACTTTTTCTTTACCAGAGAGTCAGTGTGTTTTCACTCAATCATCAAATATACCTACATATATCTTTCTCTGTTTTACCTTTTTCTACATACACACACAAACACACACACACACACACACACACACACACACATATATATATATATATATATATATATATATATATATATATATATATATATATATACACACCCCATAGAAACCAAAAAACTGCATCCTGTTGTAAGGCTCCAGTTTTAGAGCTCTAGAGAATATGGAGTCACCCTTTCATTGGTTCGATAAGTTTCCAGACTTTTTTGTGCAGGCATTTAAAATTGTCATAGACTCTTGAAAGTTCAGTATGTTATTGCTATACATTGTATGAGATGACTGACCAATTTTTATGATTTCAGGTTCAAATCAACAGCTACAGCAGCAATTGGAATACACCCTACTAAAGCCTGATTATCACAGCTGGTGAATTTCAAAAATGCAATCTGACACTTTAGAAGAACAATATGCAATAAAATTCTGTTTTAAACTTGGAAAAAATGCCAGAGAAACATATGGAATACTTCAGGCTGCTTTTGGAGCATCTTACATTAATCGAGCATCAGTTTTTTTAGTGGCATAAGAGATTCAAGGAAGGCAAGAAGTCTGTGAGGGATAATGAGAGGTGTGGGAGGAGTAAGGAAGTCAATACACTAGAGTTGATTGGCCAAAGGTTTAGGGCTACTATGTTGAGGTTTTAAGGGAGTTCAGGAAGAGATTCCGTCGGAAGAGGCCAACACTCTTCAAATTGGGTTAGTGGCATTTCCACCAGGACAATGCACCAGTCCACAACTCCATCCTTGTCACAGACTATTTGACCAAGATGGGCATCAAGACAGTTCCTCACCATCCTTATAGTCCAGACATTGCTCCCTGTAACTTTTGGTTATTCCCTAAGCTCAGAGGCTGTCGTTATGAGACAATTAAAGTGGTGAAAGAGGCTGTGATGAAGGTCATTGACACACTGACACAAGAGGACTTCCATGGGGCCTTCCAGGAGTTGTTGGAATGCTAGATGTGTATTGCAGCGGGAGGAGATTACTTTGAAAGGGACTAGAGTTTCATGTGTGTACTATTAATAAAAGTGCCCATACAAAAAAAGTTTGGAAACTTATCATATGCACCTCATATTACTCCCAGGTCCACTCTGATCCATACTGTTTGTACCAGTTAGGATCAAATCAATAGGTCAAGCAGAACTGTTTGAGATAATGTTTAAATGATTTTCAACTGCATAGATATAGTGGCTTTTAAAACATTAATATCACAACTAAGTATGAAGTGTTTACCAGTTTGAAATGATTGGGAAGGTATTATATGTAACCAGAGATCATAATTGGTAAAATGATGCCAGTATAAAATAACCCATCAAAAGTTGATATGCCATCAAAGTAGCAAATTAATCAACTATGTAATGAAAGTTCTGTTATCAATATATTTTAGATGATACTGTTCTGGTAGCACACTTGCCATTCTTTAAAGAAAGCAGACTAGTATTGATATGTCTAGATATTTAGACAGAAGTCTTGACATCATCCTTTTATCAAGCAGACTAGTATTGATTTGTCTAGATATTTAGACAGAAGTCTTTACATCATTTTATTTAGTTACTCAGCTGTACACCCCATTTAAATTTTAGAATTAAGATTTTTTTAAATATATTAAAAAAATTAATTAAAATTATCAAAAATTCATTAAAATATTTACTAAAAATTTATGAGATATAGTTAATCAGTTGATTAGTAGAATTTTATGTCAACTCTTTGCAGGTTACTCTATGTAGAAATCAGTAAAATAATTTTCTTTTTAGTCAAAACCATTTTGTAAATTTATTAAAATTGATTAAATTTCTTTTTCATTTAAAAAATCTAAAATTGATAAAAAAATTCAAAATGTTTAAATTCATAAAAAGTTATAAAATATTGTGAAAAATTATAATTGTTTTTTTTAGATGAGTTAGTTTTACTAACTCTTGGTGGATGATTTTATATTGAAGTCAGTTGAAAAAAAACTTTGTTTAGCCAAAAAAAGGGACTTAGAAATTTTGCAGAATTAGCACAATTTAATTTTTTTAGATTGTGAAATTATAAAATTAATTGATGAATAAAAATCAGTTTTTTCACAGATAACAGCATTACTTCATATGATATTTGTATCATTATATATTTCTTCTAAAATAGTTTTTTTTCCCTCCATAACATGATGTTCAATTTATTGTTCAATAACACAAATAGCACTTTCTAAATTTATCTCTGTCTAGCAAGATGAAAGTAAAAATGACACAAATTATATGAAGTTATACATTTTTTTATTAGGATACATATGTGTGAGTGTGTATAATGTATATGTGTGTGTAAGGTATGTTCAAAAAGTATCAAGACTGAAACTTTTAATGTAGTGATGCTAAATGACATATTTAATATATCCCGAAATGGAATAAATTGTCAATAAGAATCAGTGTCAAATTAATAAGTCTTTCCTCCTCAAGGAAAAGAGCTTTTTGGCCATGCTTGCCCATAGATTTTAATGATCACCCAAAATAAACTTTAAAAATCAAATAAGTTAATTATTTTTCTTTGCTAAAAGAAAATTAAATTCCTAAAAATATTTGTAAATAAGGGATGTTTTCCAGAAGTATTGCCACAAAAGCTGTATTTACCAAAACAGAAATGAACAACAAAAGAAAAATTAATTTTCTTTAAAATAGTCCCCTTAGCATTCAACACTATAATTCCAGCAAGTTTTTCATTAGTTAAAGCACCTCTGAAACTTCCCTTTTAATATAGTATGGAAAGATCCATGCTGGGAATATTGTTGCATATACACATCCAAAGTGAGGTGATATGGGAACTCAGAGAAGGATATGATTACAGAGTACTGAAAGCAGAATTTCTGCTGGCTGAATATGTCAAAAGATTCATGGACAACAGGTGGACTATGCAGTTGTTGAGT
Organism: Sepioteuthis lessoniana; assembly: GCA_963585895.1. Taxonomy (NCBI): domain Eukaryota; kingdom Metazoa; phylum Mollusca; class Cephalopoda; order Myopsida; family Loliginidae; genus Sepioteuthis; species Sepioteuthis lessoniana. The sequence continues at coordinate 79,189,825 of OY757925.1, read as the reverse complement.
GGCAACCAGGAGACTAGAAATGAAAACTTGGAAGACCTGTACAATGATAGGAAGATCAAATCATCAAGTGATTTGAGTCAATAGGGAGAAGAGCAAGATCAAAAATGGAATAGGAAGAAGAAGAGCAAGATCAAAAATGGAATAGGGAGACGAAGAGAAAGATCAAAAATGGAATAGGGAGAAGAAGAGAAAGATCAAAAATGGAATAGGGAGACGAAGAGAAAGATCAAAAATGGAATAGGGAGATGAAGAGAAAGATCAAAAATGGAATAGGGAGAAGAAGAGCAAGATCAAAAATAGAATAGGGAGAAGAGCAAGATCAAAAATGGAATAGGGAGAAGAGCAAGATAAAAAATGGAATAGGCAGAAGAAGAGAAAGATAAAAAATGGAATAGGGAGAAGAAGGGGAAGATAAAAAAATGGAATAGGGAGAAGAAGGGCAAGATCAAAAATGGAATAGGCAGAAGGGCAAGATCAAAAATGGAATATAAAAGAAGAAGAGCAAGATCAAAAATGGAATAGGGAGACGAAGAGCAAGATGAAAAATGGAATAGGCAGAAGGAGAGCAAGATCAAAAATGGAATAGTCAGAAGAAGATCAATATCAAAAATGGAATAGGGAGAAGAAGGGCAAGGGGAAAAATGGAATATAAAAGAAGAGAAAGATCAAAAATAGAATAGGGAGAAGGAGCACAAGATCAAAAATGGAATAGGGAGAAGAAGGGCAAGATCAAAAATGGAATAGGCAGAAGAAGAGCAAGATCAAAAATGGAATAGGAAGAAGGGCAAGGTCAAAAATGGAATAGGCAGAAGAAGAGCAAGATCAAAAATAGAATAGGAAGAAGGGCAAGGTCAAAAATGGATTAGGCAGAAGAAGATCAAGATCAAAAATGGAATAGGAAGAAGGGCAAGATCAAAAATGGAATAGGCAGAAGAAGAGCAAGATCAAAAATGGAATAGGAAGAAGGGCAAGGTCAAAAATGGAATAGGAAGAAGGGCAAGGTCAAAAATGGATTAGGCAGAAGAAGATCAAGATCAAAAATAGAATAGGAAGAAGGGCAAGATCAAAAATGGATTAGGCAGAAGAAGAGCAAGATCAAAAATAGAATAGGAAGAAGGGCAAGATCAAAAATGGAATAGGCAGAAGAAGAGCAAGATCAAAAATGGAATAGGAAGAAGGGCAAGGTCAAAAATGGAATAGGAAGAAGGGCAAGGTCAAAAATGGAATAGGCAGAAGAAGAGCAAGATCAAAAATGGAATAGGAAGAAGGGCAAGGTCAAAAATGGAATAGGCAGAAGAAGAGCAAGATCAAAAATAGAATAGGAAGAAGGGCAAGGTCAAAAATGGAATAGGCAGAAGAAGAGCAAGATCCAAAATGGAATAGGCAGAAGAAGAGCAAGATCAAAAATGGAATAGGAAGAAGGGCAAGGTCAAAAATGGATTAGGCAGAAGAAGATCAAGATCAAAAATAGAATAGGGAGAAGGGCAAGGTCAAAAATGGAATAGGCAGAAGAAGAGCAAGATCAAAAATGGAATAGGCAGAAGAAGAGCAAGATCAAAAATGGAATAGGCAGAAGGGCAAGGTCAAAAATGGGATAAAAGTGTGCTGTGTCTAGGGATGTGAAATGCATCAGATAAGCTGGTCAATAAATAGTTGCACCACAATATTTCTTTTAATGTCCTCGTATCTTGAGAGGTAAGACTTCTCCACCCAATGAGTGTCCTGGATAGGACATTAAACAATCTGATGGTGAGACTCCAATAATGCTGGAGCTTTGGGGTATGCTGAATACCCCTTCATTGCCATTGCTCCCAGGTTCACTCTGGGGCAAAGTGGTTGCACCTGATAGGATCCTATCTATGGGTCAAATAGAAAAGTGTTTGACATTTAAATTGAGTGAAAATGAATGACTTATGCATAATTGAATGGTTAGAAATAGAACAGTTTGATCATTTAACTATGTGTTAATAAATGACTAATGTTTAATTGAATTGTTAGTGATACAAGGCAATACATTGAACCATTTAACAGAGTGCAAAAGAATGACCTTAGGCTCATTCAAAAATGTTATCAAAAAATGTGTGGATGTGCCCGTGGTGTAATGGTTATCGTCGTTGGAAATGGACACGGCGACATGAGTTCAAATCCTAGACAAGACTGATAGCATTTCACATAGCACTAATACCCATGGGAAAGGTATGAATCCAATAATTCTCCCTCCAGCTATGGGTAAATAGTAGGGCAGACTGGGTTCTTCAGCCTTGGCAAGGCAACTAGTCTAGGAGAAGGAAAACTCTGAATTCAAACCTGTTAAACTCTGCTTAAAAATTGACCTTGTATCATATCCTGCCCAAGCGGAGGGGTTGGTAAATAGGATCAAAAAAATGTGTTTACAAATTATATATTTAATATATATGTATAAAGATGATTTGGCATTAAGTAACCTACAATTGTTAATATGCCATAAAACCCAACTAAATCAAATCATATATATTTAATATATACGTATAAAGAGAATTTGGTTTTAAATAACCAACAATGGTTGATGTGCCATAAAACCAAACCAAAAACATTACACCTCTTCCCCATGAAATGAATTTTCAGTTTAGGAAACAAGAAAAAGTTACAGAGAACTATGCCAGGTAAGTATGAATTTATCTGACCTCCCACCAGGTCAGAATTGACCCAAGGTCATTTTATAGAGGGTGGAGAGAGACATGCACAAATCTGAACTCCTGCATGAACATCACAAAAAATCCTTTGTTCCTTTGGTTTTCCCTCCTAGAGGTGCATTAGATGCCAAGCAATAAACTTAGCACTGCTAAACAGGTACTGCCTGTAAGGAAAGCCTCATGACCAACTTAGGATAATACACTTGTGTATACCTTCAAAAAGATCATATATATATATATATATATGATAAAAATAAGTGGAAAGATAGATAAATCAAACACTTACAAAAATTTAGTAATAGTGATATTTCATTCTTTTATTCCAAGAACTTCATCATTTTTTTTTAGATTAGTATAGGCTAATGTAGATTTTTCTCAATGTCTTGACAGCTGTCTTGACATACTCGCTTTTTTATATAAATTGTTTAACTCCATTCTTGATACTTTTAGATTGCACCTCATATCTGTAAGAATCAGTAGTTTTCAGCAAGATATAACAAACTGCTTGAAAATCACAACTTTTATTTGTGACAATGATCAACTAGACTGGAAGCAATGATACAATATGGCTTCAACTGCATCACACGCTACTGCTGCCCAGAATTCACTCTAATAATTTCTCTTGGCATTTGCACTGAAAAGATGTTCAAATATGGCAATATTTTCACTATTGTTAATCCAAATCTATTTTAAACTAAAGTTTTTCATATCCCATATAAAAGATGAAATCAAAAAGTAACGAGATTAACACTTTCAATTTTTTTATGTTAAATTTTAAGTGAAAACATGTATAAAAGTGAACAACTTATATAATAAAATGATTATGTTTTGGTATCTACTCTCTGTACCTGTGTTTGTGGTTCATGGTCCAATCAAATTATGCTACAGGGTCCCCACTATTAGTCAATATCTATAAAGCAGTATTCTGTTAAGATGCAATTTTCATCATCATCATCATTATGTCACGCTATCAGCACGGATATCCCTGACCCTCTCTCGCCACCCCTCTCTATCATCCATTGCTTCCAGCAGGTCTTCAGGGCTACATCCCATATCGGCACAGAGCTGCTGTATATATGTTCAAGCTGGTCATCCAGCCTTTGCTCATCCATGTGAAGAGGTCCACAGGAGTACATCACTTACTAGCTCGCTCCTACTTCTCCAGCAGTGTCCTGCACGTCTGGTTCGTCTAATTTCAATAGTTTTCGTAATGGGTGGTAAGTGGCCGTACAGCTGCTGCTTTGTAGGGTCTGCCTCCAGGACTTATTGAACCCTAATTATGTACAATAATCATAATTATTCTCAGATGGTTTCATTGATGCAGACCAACGCTTGTGTTTTTCCTTGAAAATACCCATGAGGACTGCCGCTTCCATTTTGACTGGTTATACTCCAACATCTTTGCCTACAAAATTCAATTCTTCCATTCAAAAAACTTTTTATATGATGATCAGCAATATAACTTGTTGTAGCTACTTTCAATGTCATGGTAATGGATGAAAAGGCATTGACAACTTTCATAAGAAAATATTAGAAGAAATGCAAGATGGCAGAAGAGATAAGCTTATCAAATACGGCTTTGGGTTTCTCTATCAATAAATTGCTAACACATTCAACATCATGGGCAAAATGGGTTAAAATAGAAGAGAATTTTATATAGGTTATTATATATATTTTTACATATATTTTTATATATATTTTTATATAGCTTTATATATATATATATATATATATATATATATATATATATATATATATATATATATATAGTTTATATAGTTTTATATACACATTTTATATATATATTGTGTAGTTTTTTATATATATATATTATATAGTTTTATATGTATTTTTTTATATAGTTTATATATTTCATATTGTTTTATATATATATATTTTTATATATAATCAGTGTAGTTTTATCTATTTTATATATCTTAAATAGTTTCTATATTTTATATATATATATATATATATATATATATATATATATATATATATATATATATATATATATATTTCATATAATATTTTTTTTAAAATTTAGCTAAAGAAAATACATTCTTTACTTTGTAAAAGTGGCTGAGTCCTTTCTGACACTGCAAAAACTCTCTCTTCTGGAGCCATACAGACAAACCAGCAACTATTGAAATTTCCCCTGTTATGGAGTTCAGGGGTGGTCAGTGCTGATGAATCAGTGCCAATTCAAAAAGAATTTTGAAACCAGTCCCAATACTTTTGGAACAAAATTTTTTTTATATGAAAAAGACAATTGTTCTAGTGTTGCACCATTCTTGCTTGTTCCTTCTTTTCTAAACTGATCTTAAGTTTAAAAGATACAAGGATATCAAGCTTTATATTATCACAAAAGAGAAGTTTCTGAGGTGCTTTGACCAATGGAAAACTCACTGGAATAATTGTATTGAATGCTCAGAGGAATATTTTGAAAAAAATTAATCTTTCCCATGTTGTATCTTTCTGTCAGGCTAAATACAGTTTCAGTGTCAATACTTTACAAACACATTTTTGCAGACATTCCTATGGATTTGCTTTTTTTTCTCTTTTCTTTGAGCACAAGAAAGACACTTTGTTGGGTTTTTTTGTAAATTTATTTTGGGAACCCTTGAAATATCTGAGTGTGTGGTGCCAAAATAGCACTTTTTTAGGTTGGATACCTCATTACTCAAGCATTTATCCTTATCCTCTCCATTTTAATGCAATGGAAGAGGTGTTTTCTGGAGGAACAGCCCTCTTAAGCCAAGACAGATAATTTATTCCGAGATATATTAGATATATTGGTCAGCACCTACTCCACTGAAATAAAAATGGTTGAGTTAGGTTCAGTCACCAATGCCAGAAGCATTTGAGCAATTTTTTATTCCATCTTTAAACTTCTCATTTAACTTCATATGGAGGTAGATTAATGTCAACCTGTCTACAGTTGTTTTATGTTCATGATACTGTTAACATATTCTAAGCCCCAATGACAAGGTGTCAGATAAGTTCTAAAGAGTCTTACCTCTCTGTAGTGACTATTTTGGGAAATGGCTGGAGCCCTGGAGTCCCCCCCCCAGGATAGACTGGTCTGAGGACTATTTAGAGCAGTACTTGCTCTAGACTGTCTGTAAACAAATATGACTAAGGTTATTTACATTAGTCGGCATACCAAACTGTGTACCATATTCTCTCCGGAATAAAATATCTTATTTTATATGTGTATCAACCTTACTAATTTCATGACACTACAGGCTACAACATATTCTAAGCCTCTCCAACATGGGTACAAAGCAAATGAATATTTGCTCTTAGCACTTGCCTAAAATATCAAAATTGATGTTTTTATCATTAAGGGTTTTCGGACTATTGTCTTCATCTTTATTGTTATTTCCACAACATTTCGGCCAATATGTCCTCCGGCTTTCTTCAGGTGTTTGTTGAACTCAGGAACCTTCATGGAACTTCAAACTACATCCTTTATTGAATCCATGAGGGTCGCCTGTTCTGATTCCGTTAGCCATACCCGGGTACAAGTGTAAAGTATTCCTATATTGTTACTTGCCTGCAGTCAGGATTGAACCTGCAACCTCCAGATGATTGTCTCCTTAGAAGCTTAGGGAACCAATGCCTATAACCGTTACACTATGTGTCCTGCTTGTTTTTTTACTTTACCAATCACAGGCCCTAACATAGCATTGAATTTTACTACAGTTTTTTTCAACCTCTAATACAACAGTTTCCATCACATCTTATAATTCTGTAACAAATAATCCAAAAGCCAATCTCAAGCCTTTCTATTTCTAGTCATAAATCAGCCTCCTTTATCTTTGCTGGATTTTTTTTTTTTATTCTGACATCCTGCTTACTGCATCCGAGCGAATTGTAAGTGATAGCAAACAGTAAATCTTTGATGCTATCCACCCAGTGCATTTTCTGTGAATGCAAAAGACATGTATGGATGCTAAGCTACTGTTTCCTGATAGATGTCGTCTCACGACCGGCACAGATTTCTAATAACATTGATTATCTACCAAACAAAGCAAACAAAACTATGATATCAGATAAAAACAACGGATGTCATGTGACTGGGCAATTGTTAGTTAATTAAAGATCTTGTGTCAGCAAGAAAGGACAAGATTAGATAAAAACACAGAAACTGATACATGTTAATGTCCAAGAGGAATGTACACTTTTTTATTTTCCCGTACTTGCAGCGTGATATAACCCAGCTAGTGAGACAAAACAGAAATGGAATCAATCCGGTTTCTGCAAACTGAGTCATTTTGTTTTATGACCATTTTAAAAAGGCATGAACTCAAAAGAAAATTGCCCAGTCAGCAGGGCTTAGAATACACTGACTGTATACTCTGCAGAAGGGTAAAATTCTTCCATCAAAAAAGAGGTGTCCTCTGTAAATGACACTAAACTGCATCCAATAGTGAGATTCCAGTTCAGTAAATCTGGGGAGTGTGGAGTACCCCTTCATTGCCATTACTTCCAAGTCTACTCTGACCTAGAGTGGTAGTGTCTGTTTAAGGTCTAATAAATCTGTTTAAAAACTATTTGCATTTGATATGACCATGTGCAAAAAAAATCTTAAGAAACAAGTGTACAAAAAAGTGGGGGGGAGTTCCGATAGCCTTGTGTCTAACATGCTGAACTGTGATATTGTAGTAAGTGAGTTTAAACTCCAATCACAGTGTTGTGTTCACTTTCAGACTAATATCCTTGGGAAAGGCATGAACCTCCTTATCCTTTCCAGCAATGAATTAAATAATACCATTACTGTTCTTCTACAAGGATGGCTTTAATATTAAATAACCAAACAAAAAATGTAAACATGAACATACAATGAACACAATTCTCTAACCTCTAGGTATAAAACAACCTGTCACCTGGGGCTTTAGAATATACCAGCTGTTCTTTTTCAGAGGGTTATGACCCCCACCCACCAAAGAGGGTCCTGGATATAACACTAAACCACATCTGATGTTGAGGCTCCAGTCATTGAACTTTAGGGAATGTGGACTATCCTTTTATTGCCATTAATTCCAAGTCCACTCTGACCTGGAGTGGTCATACCTGTTAGGGTCATATTTATGGATCAAATAGAACTATTTATCTATTTAAGTATGTACAAACAAATGATTAATATTGAATAGGATTATTAGCGTTAAACAGCAATATTTTAAACCAGTTAACAGTGTGCCAACAATAAATAGCAATACTTGTAACCATTTAACTGTGTGCAAACAGAACAATCAATGTTAGATAACAATACTTGGAACTAACTATGTGCAAACAAATATGCTTTGGCTCATTTAAAATGTTACCAAACACTATTCACTTACAAATATATATTTGTATATATTAATAGGATTTGGCATTTAATAGCACAAAAGAGTTGATATGCCATAATACACTATCAAATTAAATCTTGGCATGAAATAACCCTAGATGGGTTGACATGCAGTCAATATAAATCAATCGATCAAAGGTAAATTATTTATCTTAGAAGAATAATTATTCTCATCTGATAAAGCATTGATAATTAGGTATAGAATAATGTAGTGATATAGAATAATCTGACATGGGGGCCAATGCCAGCAGTGGCTCATTCCACACCATGCAGTAGTGTTTCGGCTTGGTTGGGTGTATTTGCCAGTATTGCTATATCATCGGCATAGTCAGCGTCGGTAATTGTTTTTTGCGGGGTACCTTCTGCTTCTTTTCTTTGTCAGCTCAAAGCCGGTCTCTCTGATTTTATCAATCGATGTTCTAAGCACCTAGTCTAGATAGATGATAAAAAGGTATGGGGCTTGCGTGTCCCCTTGTAATACTCCTGCTACAATGTCGAAGTATTCTGTGTCTCCATATGGTGATCGTACTTTTACTTTGGTGTTTCTATAGAGAATCGTTATTGCTGCAACGGTTTCTTTTGGTAGGCTGTATGCTAGTAGGATTTGTTCCATCTTCCCTCTGTGAATGGAATCAAAGGCCTTGGTAAAGTCGACAAATAGTAATGTCGCCTGTAGGTTTTTTGCCTGTACGCCTTCAAGGATTCTATGGATGGTCAATATTTGTGAGGTCGTGGATCTATTTCTTCCAAAGCCATTTTGGTTTTTCCTAAGGATGTTGTCGATTTTGGGTTCTATGCGGTTTCGTAGGAGGGCATTGTAAATTTTGGCTGCTATGGATGTAAGTGTTATGTCAATGCACACAAAACGGAATATATGTGCTATAATCAGACAGGCGACATCTCCACACTAGACGGAACCTCTCTGAAACTGGTAGACAAATTCATCTACCTAGGAAGCGGTGTCTCATCAACCGAAAAAGACATGAACACACGGCTAACAAAGGCATGAACAGCTATCGATAGGCTATCGATCATATGGAAATCAGACCTGACTGATAAAATGAAACGCAGTTTCTTCCAGGCAGTGGTCGTATCGATACTGCTGTATGGATGCACTACTTGGACGCTAACAAAACAGCTGGAGAAGAAGCTAGACGGCAATTACACAAGAATGTTGTGAGCAATATTGAACAAATCCTGACAGCAACATCCCACAAGGCACCAATTATACAGCCACTTGCCTCCCATCATGAAAACTATCCAAGTTAGACAAACCAGACATGCAGGACACTGCTGGAGAAGCAAGGACAAGCTCATAAGTGATGTACTACTATGGACCCCTACATATGGCCGGGCAAAAGCAGGACAAGCAGCTCGAGCATACATACAGCAGCTATGTGAGGATACGGGATGTAGCCCTGAAGACCTGCCAGAGGCGATGAAAGATAGGGAGAAGTGGCGAGAGAGGGTCAGGGATATCTGTGCAAGCAGCACGACATGATGATGATGATGATGATTGCTTATCTACATAAATGATTGATAAAAGTTTGTTTGTCTGTCTGTCCTCTATAGACGGCCAAACGGTTTGATGGAGATCTACCAAATTAAGTATCAATACTTACTGAATCCAAAAGAAAGTTTAGACCTTTGTTTTTTTAAATTGCTATATATGAATAAATAGAGTATAGGAAGTGCTTGTGGTGTAATGGTTATCGTCGTAGTAAATTAGACATGGCGATACAAGTTCAAATCCTGAACAAGACTAATTGCATTTCACATAGCACTAATACCTTTGGGAAAGGTATGAATCCAATAATTCTCCCTCCAGTTAAGGGTAAATAGTGGGGCAGACTAGGTTCTTCAGCCTTGGTGAGGTAACTAGTCTAGGAGAAGGAAAACTCTGAATTCAAACCTGTTAAATTCCGCTTAAAAATTGACCTTGTATCATATCCTGCCCGAGCGGAGCAGTTAGTAAATATATATATGAATAAATAGAGTGTCTCTTGCAATAAAAATTAATCAGTGGGAAAACATAATGTTGTAAAGCATGATTAAGTAGAATTTAAATTTTCAAACTTCAAAAGAAGAAACAAAGGAATTATTTTTCTCTAACTAAAATAAAGACAAAATTATATTTATATATATATATTTACTAATCTAATATCTACCAGCATTCACGGTACCAGAAAAAAAGAAAAAAAAAACGCCAGGAACAAGAGATAAAAAATATCTCGAATCACCGCCCGGGGAAAAAGAAAAATTATTATAGGACAAAAAGAAAGAAAAGGCCAACCCCATCACACCCCTTAAAAAAAAATCAAGAGATATGCAGTCAGTTGGTCAAAAGAAAACTAAAACCTTCCATGAACACTGCAATGCTACAATTACAAGAGTGCTCAACACGAGTGGAACCAATAATAAAATTAAGTTAATTTTATATATATATATATATATGTCATTAGCTATCGATACCATAGCTAATGAGGATTTTCTGAAGCATGGTTATTGCTAGTTGAAAACTATGGATGACAATATATACTCTTTACCATGGGGTTGAGCACTCTAGCAAAGGAATTTATGGCTGCTGCTCGCATAATACAAAGCTCTTCAAAGGAATGGAGCACTCTGGTATCCGGTAAGGTATAAAATATAAACAAACGAATGCTGCTGTTGCTACTTAATACCTTATAATTCCCTAGCTGATGTGGTACACTTGTTGGCCAAGCAGTCAGATACTAAGTCTAACATAAAGTTGGGCGGGTTTTGATCCCAGCTTCAAGCATCCTTCATGTCTAGCCACACTGAAGAGTTGTGATACAATGAAACAGTCTTCTGTGGATGACAATATATATATATATATATATATATATATATAATAGGATAATATACAATAATATCATAATAAAATATGTATAAGATAATATAATACCATAATATTATAATACAATATGTAATGTAATGACATATAAGTGAGTTGCATGACCATAGTTGAGGGTGATCTGAAGGCTTCCTTTTTAATAGCTACTCCACCTAGGCATAGGGGAGGCAGTACTCTTTTCCCAGGAAGATGACATAATATTTATTCTAATTTTATGCAACTTAACTATGTATTTAGGCAGTTTTTTAAGATAGAGATACAGGATAATTGCATAGTATTAGTTCTTAGTTTGGTCTAACAAAAGAAAAAAAATTAAATTGATAAATCTCATGTCATTTACTGAGATTTGAAAAAAATATTTCCCTGCTTAACTGAATTATTTCAAAAACAATATTATCTTCATAAAAAGAATATAATTCGTAAATCTCTTTTCTTTTATGCAGATTTCTTTTTAATCCAAACTTTGACCATTCATGATTGTTTAGCTTAAAATTTTTGACAAAGATTATAAAATTGCTATCAGTTATTCAAGCTTTGATTTATTACTCATTCGAGCTGGGTACTTCAGCTAGTATTCTATAAATAGTAAACTGTTTTGCTTTTTCATAAGCCTATAGTTCACTTTTCATAGTTTCATATTTCAGTTTTACTTTTTCATGAGTTCACATTTTCATGGTTTCATAATTTCCCTTTTTCATGAGCCTATAGTTCACTTTTTCATAGTTTCATTATTTCCCTTTTTCATGAGCCTATAGTTCACTTTTTCATAGTTTCATAATTTCCCTTTTTCATGAGCCTATAGTTCCCTTTTTCATAGTTTCATAATTTCCCTTTTTCATGAGCCTATAGTTCCCTTTTTCATAGTTTCATAATTTCCCTTTTTCATGAGCCTAGAGTTCCCTTTTTCATAGTTTCATTATTTCCCTTTTTCATGAGCCTATAGTTCACTTTTTCATAGTTTCATAATTTCCCTTTTTCATGAGCCTATAGTTCCCTTTTTCATAGTTTCATAATTTCCCTTTTTCATGAGCCTAGAGTTCACTTTCTCATAGTTTCATATTTCAGTTTTACTTTTTCATGAGTTCACTTTTTCATGGTTTCATAATTTTCCTTTTTCATGAGCCTATAGTTCACTTTTTCATAGTTTCATTATTTCCCTTTTTCATGAGCCTATAGTTCCCTTTTTCATAGTTTCATTATTTCCCTTTTTCATGAGCCTATAGTTCCCTTTTTCATAGTTTCATTATTTCCCTTTTTCATGAGCCTATAGTTCCCTTTTTCATAGTTTCATAATTTCCCTTTTTCATGAGCCTATAGTTCCCTTTTTCATAGTTTCATAATTTCCCTTTTTCATGAGCCTATAGTTCCCTTTTTCATAGTTTCATAATTTCCCTTTTTCATGAGCCTAGAGTTCACTTTTTCATAGTTTCATATTTCAGTTTTACTTTTTCATGAGTTCACTTTTTCATGGTTTCATAATTTCCCTTTTTCATGAGCCTAGAGTTCCCTTTTTCATAGTTTCATAATTTCCCTTTTTCATGAGCCTATAGTTCCCTTTTTCATAGTTTCATAATTTCCCTTTTTCATGAGCCTATAGTTCCCTTTTTCATAGTTTCATAATTTCCCTTTTTCATGAGCCTAGAGTTCCCTTTTTCATAGTTTCATAATTTCCCTTTTTCATGAGCCTATAGTTCACTTTTTCATAGTTTCATAATTTCCCTTTTTCATGAGCCTATAGTTCCCTTTTTCATAGTTTTATAATTTCCCTTTTTCATGAGCCTATCGTTCCCTTTTTCATAGTTTCATAATTTCCCTTTTTCATGAGCCTATAGTTCACTTTTTCATAGTTTCATATTTCAGTTTTACTTTTTCATGAGTTCACTTTTTCATGGTTTCATAATTTCCCTTTTTCATGAGCCTATAGTTCACTTTTTCATAGTTTCATGATTTCCCTTTTCATGAGCCTATAGTTCCTTTTTTATAGTTTTATAATTTCCCTTTTCATGAGCCTATAGTTCCCTTTTTCATACTTTCATAATTTCCCTTTTTCATGAGCCTATAGTTCCCTTTTTCATAGTTTCATAATTTCCCTTTTTCATGAGCCTATAGTTCCCTTTTTCATAGTTTCATATTTCAGTTTTACTTTTTCATGAGTTCACTTTTTCATGGTTTCATAATTTCCCTTTTTCATGAGCCGATAGTTCACTTTTTCATAGTTTCATTATTTCCCTTTTTCATGAGCCTATAGTTCACTTTTTCATAGTTTCATAATTTCAGTTTTACTTTTTCATGAGTTCACTTTTTCATGGTTTCATAATTTCCCTTTTTCATGAGCCTATAGTTCCCTTTTTCATAGTTTCATTATTTCCCTTTTTCATGAGCCTATAGTTCACTTTTTCATAGTTTCATATTTCAGTTTTACTTTTTCATGAGTTCACTTTTTCATGGTTTCATAATTTCCCTTTTTCATGAGCCTAGAGTTCCCTTTTTCATAGTTTCATAATTTCCCTTTTTCATGAGCCTATAGTTCCCTTTTTCATAGTTTCATAATTTCCCTTTTTCATGAGCCTATAGTTCCCTTTTTCATAGTTTCATAATTTCCCTTTTTCATGAGCCTATAGTTCCCTTTTTCATAGTTTCATAATTTTCCTTTTTCATGAGCCTATAGTTCCCTTTTTCATAGTTTCATAATTTCCCTTTTTCATGAGCCTATAGTTCCCTTTTTCATAGTTTCATAATTTCCCTTTTTCATGAGCCTATAGTTCCCTTTTTCATAGTTTCATAATTTCCCTTTTTCATGAGCCTATAGTTCCCTTTTTCATAGTTTTATAATTTCCCTTTTTCATGAGCCTATCGTTCCCTTTTTCATAGTTTCATAATTTCCCTTTTTCATGAGCCTATAGTTCACTTTTTCATAGTTTCATATTTCAGTTTTACTTTTTCATGAGTTCACTTTTTCATGGTTTCATAATTTCCCTTTTTCATGAGCCTATAGTTCACTTTTTCATAGTTTCATAATTTCCCTTTTCATGAGCCTATAGTTCCCTTTTTTATAGTTTTATAATTTCCCTTTTAATGAGCCTATAGTTCCCTTTTTCATAGTTTCATAATTTCCCTTTTTCATGAGCCTATAGTTCCCTTTTTCATAGTTTCATAATTTCCCTTTTTCATGAGCCTATAGTTCACTTTTTCATAGTTTCATATTTCAGTTTTACTTTTTCATGAGTTCACTTTTTCATGGTTTCATAATTTCCCTTTTTCATGAGCCTATAGTTCACTTTTTCATAGTTTCATAATTTCCCTTTTTCATGAGCCTATAGTTCACTTTTTCATAGTTTCATAATTTCAGTTTTACTTTTTCATGAGTTCACTTTTTCATGGTTTCATAATTTCCCTTTTTCATGAGCCTATAGTTCCCTTTTTCATAGTTTCATTATTTCCCTTTTTCATGAGCCTATAGTTCACTTTTTCATAGTTTCATATTTCAGTTTTACTTTTTCATGAGTTCACTTTTTCATGGTTTCATAATTTCCCTTTTTCATGAGCCTAGAGTTCCCTTTTTCATAGTTTCATAATTTCCCTTTTTCATGAGCCTATAGTTCCCTTTTTCATAGTTTCATAATTTCCCTTTTTCATGAGCCTATAGTTCCCTTTTTCATACTTTCATAATTTCCCTTTTTCATGAGCCTATAGTTCCCTTTTTCATAGTTTCATAATTTCCCTTTTTCATGAGCCTATAGTTCCCTTTTTCATAGTTTCATAATTTCCCTTTTTCATGAGCCTATAGTTCCCTTTTTCATAGTTTCATAATTTCCCTTTTTCATGAGCCTATAGTTCCCTTTTTCATAGTTTCATTATTTCCCTTTTTCATGAGCCTATAGTTCCCTTTTTCATAGTTTCATAATTTCCCTTTTTCATGAGCCTATAGTTCACTTTTTCATAGTTTCATAATTTCCCTTTTTCATGAGCCTATAGTTCACTTTTTCATAGTTTCATATTTCAGTTTTACTTTTTCATGAGTTCACTTTTTCATGGTTTCATAATTTCCCTTTTTCATGAGCCTATAGTTCACTTTTTCATAGTTTCATTATTTCCCTTTTTCATGAGCCTATAGTTCACTTTTTCATAGTTTCATAATTTCCCTTTTTCATGAGCCTATAGTTCCCTTTTTCATAGTTTCATTATTTCCCTTTTTCATGAGCCTATAGTTCACTTTTTCATAGTTTCATAATTTCCCTTTTTCATGAGCCTATAGTTCCCTTTTTCATAGTTTTATAATTTCCCTTTTTCATGAGCCTATCGTTCCCTTTTTCATAGTTTCATAATTTCCCTTTTTCATGAGCCTATAGTTCACTTTTTCATAGTTTCATATTTCAGTTTTACTTTTTCATGAGTTCACTTTTTCATGGTTTCATTATTTCCCTTTTTCATGAGCCTATAGTTCACTTTTTCATAGTTTCATAATTTCCCTTTTCATGAGCCTATAGTTCCCTTTTTTATAGTTTTATAATTTCCCTTTTCATGAGCCTATAGTTCCCTTTTTCATAGTTTCATAATTTCCCTTTTTCATGAGCCTAGAGTTCACTTTTTCATAGTTTCATATTTCAGTTTTACTTTTTCATGAGTTCACTTTTTCATGGTTTCATAATTTCCCTTTTTCATGAGCCTATAGTTCCCTTTTTTCATAGTTTCATAATTTCCCTTTTTCATGAGCCTATAGTTCACTTTTTCATAGTTTCATATTTCAGTTTTACTTTTTCATGAGTTCACTTTTCATGGTTTCATAATTTCCCTTTTTCATGAGCCTATAGTTCACTTTTTCATGGTTTCATAATTTCCCTTTTCCATGAGCCTAGAGTTCCCTTTTTCATAGTTTCATAATTTCCCTTTTTCATGAGCCTATAGTTCACTTTTTCATAGTTTCATAATTTCCCTTTTTCATGAGCCTATAGTTCACTTTTTCATGGTTTCATAATTTCCCTTTTTCATGAGCCTATAGTTCACTTTTTCATGGTTTCATAATTTCCCTTTTTCATGAGCCTATAGTTCCCTTTTTTATAGTTTTATAATTTCCCTTTTTCATGAGCCTATAGTTCCCTTTTTCATAGTTTCATTATTTCCCTTTTTCATGAGCCTATAGTTCCCTTTTTCATAGTTTCATAATTTCCCTTTTTCATGAGCCTATAGTTCCCTTTTTCATAGTTTCATAATTTCCCTTTTTCATGAGCCTATAGTTCACTTTTTCATAGTTTCATATTTCAGTTTTACTTTTTCATGAGTTCACTTTTTCATGGTTTCATAATTTCCCTTTTTCATGAGCCTATAGTTCCCTTTTTCATAGTTTCATAATTTCCCTTTTTCATGAGCCTATAGTTCCCTTTTTCATAGTTTCATAATTTCCCTTTTTCATGAGCCTATAGTTCCCTTTTTCATAGTTTCATAATTTCCCTTTTTCATGAGCCTATAGTTCCCTTTTTCATAGTTTCATAATTTCCCTTTTTCATGAGCCTATAGTTCACTTTTTCATAGTTTCATATTTCAGTTTTACTTTTTCATGAGTTCACTTTTTCATGGTTTCATAATTTCCCTTTTTCATGAGCCTAGAGTTCCCTTTTTCATAGTTTCATAATTTCCCTTTTTTCATGAGCCTAGAGTTCACTTTTTCATAGTTTCATATTTCAGTTTTACTTTTTCATGAGTTCACTTTTTCATGGTTTCATAATTTCCCTTTTTCATGAGCCTATAGTTCCCTTTTTCATAGTTTCATTATTTCCCTTTTTCATGAGCCTCTAGTTCTCTTTTTCATGGTTTCATAATTTCCCTTTTTCATGAGCCTATAGTTCCCTTTTTCATGGTTTCATAATTTCCCTCTTTCATGAGCCTAGAGTTCTCTTTTTCATAGTTTCATATTTTCCCCGTTTGACGAGCCTTGAGTTCATTTTTTTCTGGTATATCTTTTTCTCAATGTGCAGGATTTGACATCAAACTGCATCCAGTAGCAAGGCTAGTTCTAGAGCTCTGAGGAATGTAGAGTCTCCCCTTCTTTGCCATTACTCCCAGGTCCACTCAGACGCTAGTAGTATCTGTTTGTATTCCATCTATGCATCAAATAGATCTATTTTACATTATGCTTGGAATGATTTTGAATTTCATTAATACATTGGCTTTTAAAACATTGATATTGTTACTAAATGTTTATCTGTTTAAAATGATTGTGAAGATATATAAGCAGTCAACAGATTTCAGTATATTATAACCCACTGGGAGTTGACGTGAAAAATCTTAGAAAATGAATAAAATATAAATGAATAAATTTTGTATTAAAATCTGAGATTAATCCATTTTCTTATTCCATAGATTATTCAGGCTCGGAGGATTTTTTTAGATTTATTTATTTCATCTTTTAACTATTGCTTTCCATTGCACCTCTCAGACTGTTAACTTTCAAATTACAGCAAAAAGCAACAAAAATATGATGAAAGAAATATTAGAGTGTATCAAAATAACTTTCATTTATATGGATATCTGAGTTTGGATGGTGTAGATACAGTCAACAGTGTTCAGTTCTTGCCTATGTGAATATTTGTCCAATAAATACATAGATGAGAAACTGACTGTCACGAACATTGCATGGAGGTGCCTGTGGTGTAATGGTTATCAGCATAGGAAATGGACACGGCGACACGAGTTCAAATCCTCGACGAGACTGATTGCATTTCACATTGCACTAATACCCTTGGGAAAGGTATGAATCCAATTATTCTCCCTTCAGCTATGGTTAAATAGTAGGACAGACTAGGTACTTCAGCCTTAGTGAGGCAACTAGTCTAGGAGAAGGAAAACCCTGAAATCAAAACTGTTAAACTCCGCTTAAAAATTGACCTTGTGTCATATCCTGCCCAAGCGGAGGGGTTGGTAAATATGGTCACTGAACATTGTTGACTTTAAGTTTATGCTATCCTCCTCATATATGCTCAATCACTGAAATTAAGCACTCTTTATAAACAGATATAGCAAACTATATAATTAATACATATATATATATATATATATATATACACACACACACGCCAACTATATATACCAAAAAACAGCGTCTGGTGATGATACTCCAGTTCTACAGCTCTGGAGATATGGAGTCATTCATTTATTGCCATTACTTCCAGTTCCACTGTGACCCAGACTGATAGAACCTATGGATCGAATATCTGCATGCAAATGAATGTTTATCATTATTAGATATGTACCATAGCCATATACATGAATATGTGAAATGTACATGGGATGTTCATTACATACATACATAGAACATAGGAATCTTGAAATTCGAAAAACACCTAACAACTTTTTTTTTCCAGGTACGAACCTTTTTATTACCTTTGAGTTTAAAGGTTCTTTGACATAAGGAGAGAGGCACAATCTTTCTATTCTGGCTTTTTCATCTGCCCCCCCCCCAACATGTGTGGCACCTGCCACAATGGTCTCCGTGAGCAAGCGAAAGTCAACCGTCTCGTTCAGTGTCCAGTTCTCAACTCTCTGATTTTTCAAAATCTCCCAAAATCCTCCGCGCGCTTCCGGTGCATGACGTCATTTGCACTTGCTAGCCTCCATTTCCCATCTCAGGCTATTGTGACATCTCTACTCTGCACGTGCGCTGGAACACCTGTTTTAATGTTGCAACTAAGTAACCTAAGCACTGAGCCGAAAGGTTCTCAGCCTAACTAAACCCAAAGGCTGTGGACATGAAAGTGAGACTAACGGTAGCTCTCGACAAAAGAGGGTTCGTTTGTGTCTGGCGTGCAGGTCAGTAATCTGATACAAAGAAAGAAACACCGCCATTACAGGGTGAAAGAAAAGAAAAATACTGACCGCTGTTTCAATAATCCACCTTCAGCCCATTCTAAAGGAAAAAAGAGAGGAGGCCCCCCGACTGGAATTTTTATAGGCTAAGGAAATGGATTATGGGTAGAGTGATGTGAATAAAAACTGACTCGTTTTTTTTTTTTTTTTGTCGTGACTTTTTCTCATCGAGAAGCAGAAGCAGGAAAGAAGGTGGAAGAGGAACGAAAGAAGAAGCACAGAGAGAGAGAGAAAAAAAAGGAGAGTGAGAGAGAGAAGGAGGAAAGTGGAGGAGGAATGCAAAGAGGGAAGTGGTGTAGCAAGCACTTTAGACTGAAATCTAAAGATTCCTGGTTCAATCCCGGGTTCAACACTCAGGGAGATCATCCACCCTAAAACTACAAAGGCATAAACCGAAATCCCTTGGCCATTATATAACAGATAGAAATAGTTACTTGAAACCATATAATGGCTTGAATAAGACTGCCTTAAGCATTAATTAACCCAACAAAGGTTGGCATGCCATAACACCAACCAACTTTCTTTATTACACAACCATTTTATTTTACCAAAAGGACTTTAGCAATTTATGGACAGTTTATGGCTTTGATAGAAATTGATTGAGTGTTTAAAAAAAGACACACACACATACAAAATTATTGTTACTTGTAGACTTCCTATATAACCTGAAGAAAATCCTTTTCTGTCTTACATCCTATCTCTTTTATTGATTTTTGATTGCAAATGGTTATTAAAATAGAACATAAAATAAGATCTAAAGTAAAAATCCTTCATTCTATATTCTTGAATATAAAATCTGACTATATGTTAAAGGTAAATTTTGTCCTTTTTATAACAATCCGTATGATTAAATAATAACATTACAAATATATAAACAAAAATATTAGTTACTGAGGTCATTTATTAAGTTTAGCTTAGTTTTGTCCAATGCCAAAAATTCAAGACACCTTGTGAAAATCAAAGTCAAGAGCAATGAGACTTATTGTGTCTTCATCCTCTTGTTAATAACCATTTTCATCAGTTTCTTTTTTCTCTCTGAGTTTTCATTATATTCACATTTTGGCCACTGTGCCTCCCTGTCTTCTTGAGGTATCTTTTGTTGTAGTAGGGGAATTCAAAACTGGGCAGCCCAGTTGGCTGGGGAGGTGGGGCTGTAGAATGTACAGACTGCATCTCTGCAGAGGGGTAAGAGCCCCCAACCAAATGAGTGTCCTGGATAAGACATTAAACAATCTGATGGCAAGACTCCAGTAATGCTGGAGCTTTGGGGAAGATAGAGTACCACTTCAGTGCCATTGCTCCCAGGTCCACTCTGGCCTGGGATGGTAGCACCTGATAGGGTCCTATCAAATAGAACTGTTTGACATTTAAACTGAGTGCAAACAAATGACATGCTAAATTGAATTGTTTGAAATAGAACTGTTTGATCATTTAACTGTGCATAAACAAATGACTGGTGTTTAATTGAATTGTTCATGATACATAGCAATACTTGGAACCATTTAACTTGGTTGACATGCTGAACTGAATTGTTTGAAATAGAAATGTTTATGCCTTTAACTGTGGGTATACAAATGACTGATGTTTAATTGAATTGTTAGTGATACATACCAATACTTGGAACAATTTAAATTGGCTTATGTTCACAAATCATATATATCTAAAATATATGCATAAAGAAGATTTGGCATTAAATAACCTACAATGTTTGATCTACCATAAAACCAAAACAAAACAAACCAAATCATATATATTTAATATATATGTATAAAAAGGTTGGTTGGTTTCTTTGTTTAATGGCATATCAACTCTTTTTAGGTTATTTAATGCCAAAGCCATTCTCCTAGAAGAACAGTAGTGGTACTATTTAACCCATAGCTGGAAGGATAACGGGGTTCATACCTTTCCCAATGGTATTTATCCGAAAGTGAACATAATAGCGCGACTGGATATAAAAAGGATTTGGCTTTAAATAACCTACAAAGGTTTATATGACATAAAACCAAACCAAACTAAACCAAATCATATATATTTAATATATATGTATAAAAAGGAATTGGCATTAAATAACCTACAATGCTTGATATGCCACAAACCCAAGCTAAACCAAATCAACCAACTGAGCTGAGACCACTTTGAGAAGCCCTGACATAATCTTTAAAACAAACTTATGACAAGGTTGGGAGACTAAATGGAGTGGTCTCCCTTTTCACAGTGTTTGAGGAACTCTCTTATGTCACAAGTCATTTTTGGTCAAGTGACAAGATGAACTGAGAAATCCACCTCTTTTTTGAACCAGACTTCATAAGTGATAGATGTTGTCATTTCACTTCTCAGCAGCAGCATACAAGGACCCTCCCTATTTTACCAGACTTGAGAAGTGTAAGTGATTTTCATCTTTTGCTGTATGGACTTGTATTCATGTTGCTTGAACACATTGTGACTTTTTTATGGCATAGGACAGGAACTTAGTTTCCTCCAAGTATTGTGTACAATTAAATGTCATTATATTAATTGATTTGTCTATTTCCTACCGAATATTCTGTGTTAGGTCTCTCTCTCTGGAAAAACTTAATGCATTATAAGAAACAGGGTATTATCTATGAAGTAACACTTATTACAATAACAGAACAAAATGGCAATTATTCTTCTTATATTAAAATTAAATCTTCAATTGGATCCATGTTACCATTTTTATTTAAATTTCAAACTCTGGAGATTATACTGCTGAAACCTGTTCATTAATATGCGTCTGAATATGCATACTCTGCAGTTTTTACAATTGTGCATATTCATCAATGTGAATCTAAATATCAGAAATTCTATGAATGTGAAAGGTGAGGAGCTGTGACACTAGTAAGAAGCTTTGAAGACAGAAACAGCCACAATTATTTCCCATTGATAAGAGGTAAAAGAAAGGAAATATAAGATAAAGATTGAGAAGGGTGAAAATGGTAAATGGAGAGAGACTGAGAAGAAAAGAGAGAAAAAGAAAGAATAATAATAAGAAAAACAGCTGTGAAAATAAAAGGAAAGAAGAAGAAGAATGATAGAGAGGTAGAAAGAATAGTTAAAGGAAAGAAGAAGAAGAATGATAGAGAGGTAGAAAGAATAGTAAAAGGAAAGAAGAAGAAGAATGATAGAGAGGTAGAAAGAATAGTAAAAGGAAAGGAGAAGTAGAATGATAGAGAGGTAGAAAGAATAGTTAAAGGAAAGAAGAAGAAAAATGATAGAGAGGTAGAAAGAATAGTAAAAGGAAAGAAGAAGAAGAATGATAGAGAGGTAGAAAGAATAGTAAAAGGAAAGAAGAAGAAGAATGATAGAGAGGTAGAAAGAATAGTAAAAAGAAAGAAGAAGAAAAAGAATGATAGAGAGGTAGAAAGAATAGTAAAAGGGAAGGAGAAGTAGAATGATAGAGAGGTAGAAAGAATAGTAAAAGGAAAGAAGAAGAAGAAGAAGAATGATAGAGAGGTAGAAAGAATAGTAAAAAGAAAGAAGAAGAAGAAGAATGATAGAGAGGTAGGAAGAATAGTAAAAGGAAAGGAGAAGAAGAATGATAGAGAGGTAGAAAGAATAGTAAAAGGGAAGGAGAAGTAGAATGATAGAGAGGTAGAAAGAATAGTAAAAGGAAAGAAGAAGTAGAATGATAGAGAGGTAGAAAGAATAGTAAAAGGGAAGGAGAAGAAGAATGATAGAGAGGTACAAAGAATATTAAAAGGGAAGGAGAAGAAGAATGATAGAGAGGTAGAAAGAATAGTAAAAGGAAAGAAGAAGAAGAATGATAGAGAGGTAGAAAGAATAGTAAAAGGGAAGGAGAAGTAGAATGATAGAGAGGTAGAAAGAATAGTAAAAGGAAAGAAGAAGAAGAAGAATGATAGAGAGGTAGAAAGAATAGTAAAAGGGAAGGAGAAGTAGAATGATAGAGATGTAGAAAGAATAGTAAAATGAAAGAAGAAGTAGAATGATAGAGAGGTAGAAAGAATAGTAAAAGGAAATAAGAAGAAGAATGATAGAGAGGTAGAAAGAATAGTAAAAGGAAAGAAGAAGAAGAAGAATGATAGAGAGGTAGAAAGAATAGTAAAAAGGGAAGGAGAAGTAGAATGATAGAGAGGTAGAAAGAATAGTAAAAGGAAAGAAGAAGTAGAATGATAGAGAGGTAGAAAGAATAGTAACAGGGAAGGAGAAGTAGAATGATAGAGAGGTAGAAAGAATAGTAAAAGGAAAGAAGAAGAAGAAGAATGATAGAGAGGTAGAAAGAATAGTAAAAAGGAAGGAGAAGTAGAATGATAGAGAGGTAGAAAGAATAGTAAAAGGAAAGAAGAAGAAGAATGATAGAGAGGTAGAAAGAATAGTAACAGGGAAGGAGAAGTAGAATGATAGAGAGGTAGAAAGAATAGTAAAAGGAAAGAAGAAGAAGAATGATAGAGAGGTAGAAAGAATAGTAACAGGGAAGGAGAAGTAGAATGATAGAGAGGTAGAAAGAATAGTAAAAGGAAAGATGATGAAGAAGAATGATAGAGAGGTAGAAAGAATAGTAAAAGGAAAGAAGAAGAAGAATGATAGAGAGGTAGAAAGAATAGTAAAAGGAAAGAAGAAGTAGAATGATGGAGAGGTAGAAAGAATAGTAAAAGGGAAGGAGAAGTAGAATGATAGAGAGGTAGAAAGAATAGTAAAAGGAAAGAAGAAGAAGAAAAATGATAGAGAGGTAGAAAGAATAGTAAAAGGAAAGAAGAAGTAGAATGATAGAGAGGTAGAAAGAATAGTAACAGGGAAGGAGAAGTAGAATGATAGAGAGGTAGAAAGAATAGTAAAAGGAAAGAAGAAGTAGAATGATAGAGAGGTAGAAAGAATAGTAACAGGGAAGGAGAAGTAGAATGATAGAGAGGTAGAAAGAATAGTAAAAGGAAAGAAGAAGAAGAAGAATGATAGAGAGGTACTATTTACCAACCCCTCCGCTCGGGCAGGATATTACACAAGTTCAATTTTTAAGCGGAGTTTAACATGTTTTGAATTCAGAGTTTTCCTTCTCCTAGACTAGTTGCGTAACCCAGGCTGAAGAACCTAGTCCGTCCTACTATTTACCCATAGCTGGAGGGAGAATAAGGGGGTTCATACCTTTCCCAAGGGTATTTGCCCGAAAGTGAACGTAATAGCGCGACTGGAGTACGAACTCGCATACTACGATTCCGCAGTTCATCACTTTAACCATTACACCACGAGGACACCCAGGAAAGAAGAAGGAGAAGTAGAATGATAGAGAGGTAGAAAGAATAGTAAAAGGAAAGAAGAAGAAGAATGATAGAGAGGTAGAAAGAATAGTAAAAAGGAAGGAGAAGTAGAATGATAGAGAGGTAGAAAGAATAGTAAAAGGAAAGAAGAAGAATGATAGAGAGGTAGAAAGAATAGTAAAAGGAAAGAAGAAGTAGAATGATAGAGAGGTAGAAAGAATAGTAAAAGGGAAGGAGAAGTAGAATGATAGAGAGGTGGAAAGAATAGTAAAAGGAAAGAAGAAGTAGAATGATAGAGAGGTAGAAAGAATAGTAAAAGGAAAGAAGACGAAGAATGATAGAGAGGTAGAAAGGATAGTAAAAGGGAAGGAGAAGTAGAATGATAAAGAGGTAGAAAGAATAGTAAAAGGAAAGAAGAAGTAAATGATAGAGAGATAGAAAGAATAGTAACAGGGAAGGAGAAGTAGAATGATAGAGAGGTAGAAAGAATAGTAAAAGGAAAGAAGAAGAAGAAGAATGATAGAGAGGTAGAAAGAATAGTAAAAGGGAAGGAGAAGTAGAATAATAGAGAGGTAGAAAGAATAGTAAAAGGGAAGGAGAAGTAGAATGATAGAGAGGTGGAAAGAATAGTAAAAGGAAAGAAGAAGTAGAATGATAGAGAGGTAGAAAGAATAGTAAAAGGAAAGAAGAAGAAGAATGATAGAGAGGTAGAAAGAATAGTAACAGGGAAGGAGAAGTAGAATGATAGAGAGGTAGAAAGAATAGTAAAAGGAAAGAAGAAGTAGAATGATAGAGAGGTAGAAAGAATAGTAAAAGGGAAGGAGAAGTAGAATGGTAGAGAGGTAGAAAGAATAGTAAAAGGAAAGAAGAAGAAGAATGATAGAGGGGTAGAAAGAATAGTAAAAGGGAAGGAGAAGTAGAATGATAGAGAGGTAGAAAGAATAGTAAAATGGAAGGAGAAGTAGAATGATAGAGAGGTAGAAAGAATAGTAAAAGGGAAGGAGAAGTAGAATGATAGAGAGGTAGAAAGAATAGTAAAAGGAAAGAAGAAGAAGAATGATAGAGAGGTAGAAAGAATAGTAACAGGGAAGGAGAAGTAGAATGATAGAGAGGTAGAAAGAATAGTAAAAGTAAAGAAGAAGAAGAATGATAGAGAGGTAGAAAGAATAGTAAAAGGGAAGGAGAAGTAGAATGATAGAGAGGTAGAAAGAATAGTAAAAGGAAAGAAGAAGAAGAAGAATAATAGAAAGGTAGAAAGAATAGTAAAAAGGAAGGAGAAGTAGAATGATAGATAGGTAGAAAGAATAGTAAAAGGAAAGAAGTAGAATGATAGAGAGGTAGAAAGAATAGTAAAAGGAAAGAAGAAGAAGAAGAATGATAGAGAGGTAGAAAGAATAGTAACAGGGAAGGAGAAGTAGAATGATAGAGAGGTAGAAAGAATAGTAAAAGGAAAGAAGAAGTAGAATGATTGAGAGGTAGAAAGAATAGTCAAAGGGAAGGAGAAGTAGAATGATAGAGAGGTAGAAAGAATAGTAAAAGGAAAGAAAAAGAAGAATGATAGAGAGGTAGAAAAAATAGTAAAAGGGAAGGAGAAGTAGAATGATAGAGAGGTAGAAAGAATAGTAAAAGGGAAGGAGAAGAAGAATGATAGAGAGGTAGAAAGAATAGTAAAAGGGAAGGAGAAGTAGAATGATAGAGAGGTAGAAAGAATAGTAAAAGGAAAGAAGAAGAAGAATGATAGAGAGGTAGAAAGAATTGTAACAGGGAAGGAGAAGTAGAATGTTAGAGAGGTAAAAAGAATAGTAAAAGGAAAGAAGAAGAAGAAGAATGATAGAGAGGTAGAAAGAATAGTAACAGGGAAGGAGAAGTAGAATGATAGAGAGGTAGAAAGAATAGTAAAAGGAAAGAAGAAGAAGAATGATAGAGAGGTAGAAAGAATAGTAAAGGAAAGGAGAAGTAGAATGATAGAGAGATAGAAAGAATAGTAAAAGGAAAGAAGAAGAAGAATGATAGAGAGGTAGAAAGAATAGTAAAAGGAAAGAAGAAGAAGAATGATAGAGAGGTAGAAAGAATAGTAACAGGGAAGGAGAAGTAGAATGATAGAGAGGTAGAAAGAATAGTAAAAGGAAAGAAGAAGAAGAATGATAGAGAGGTAGAAAGAATAGTAAAAGGGAAGGAGAAGAAGAATGATAGAGAGGTAGAAAGATTAGTAAAAGGAAAGAAGACGAAGAATGATAGAGAGGTAGAAAGAATAGTAAAAGGGAAGGAGAAGTAGAATGATATAGAGATAGAAAGAATAGTAAAAGGAAAGAAGAAGAAGAATGATAGAGAGGTAGAAAGAATAGTAACAGGGAAGGAGAAGTAGAATGATAGAGAGGTAGAAAGAATAGTAAAAGGAAAGAAGAAGAAGAATGATAGAGAGGTAGAAAGAATAGTAAAAGGGAAGGAGAAGTAGAATGATAGAGAGGTAGAAAGAATAGTAAAAGGAAAGAAGAAGAAGAATGATAGAGAGGTAGAAAGAATAGTAACAGGGAAGGAGAAGTAGAATGATAGAGAGGTAGAAAGAATAGTAAAAGGAAAGAAGAAGTAGAATGATAGAGAGGTAGAAAGAATAGTAAAAGGGAAGGAGAAGTAGAATGGTAGAGAGGTAGAAAGAATAGTAAAAGGAAAGAAGAAGAAGAATGATAGAGGGGTAGAAAGAATAGTAAAAGGGAAGGAGAAGTAGAATGATAGAGAGGTAGAAAGAATAGTAAAATGGAAGGAGAAGTAGAATGATAGAGAGGTAGAAAGAATAGTAAAAGGGAAGGAGAAGTAGAATGATAGAGAGGTAGAAAGAATAGTAAAAGGAAAGAAGAAGAAGAATGATAGAGAGGTAGAAAGAATAGTAACAGGGAAGGAGAAGTAGAATGATAGAGAGGTAGAAAGAATAGTAAAAGTAAAGAAGAAGAAGAATGATAGAGAGGTAGAAAGAATAGTAAAAGGGAAGGAGAAGTAGAATGATAGAGAGGTAGAAAGAATAGTAAAAGGAAAGAAGAAGAACAAGAATAATAGAAAGGTAGAAAGAATAGTAAAAAGGAAGGAGAAGTAGAATGATAGAGAGGTAGAAAGAATAGTAAAAGGAAAGAAGAAGTAGAATGATAGAGAGGTAGTAAGAATAGTAAAAGGAAAGAAGAAGAAGAAGAATGATAGAGAGGTAGAAAGAATAGTAACAGGGAAGGAGAAGTAGAATGATAGAGAGGTAGAAAGAATAGTAAAAGGAAAGAAGAAGTAGAATGATTGAGAGGTAGAAAGAATAGTCAAAGGGAAGGAGAAGTAGAATGATAGAGAGGTAGAAAGAATAGTAAAAGGAAAGAAAAAGAAGAATGATAGAGAGGTAGAAAAAATAGTAAAAGGGAAGGAGAAGTAGAATGATAGAGAGGTAGAAAGAATAGTAAAAGGGAAGGAGAAGAAGAATGATAGAGAGGTAGAAAGAATAGTAAAAGGGAAGGAGAAGTAGAATGATAGAGAGGTAGAAAGAATAGTAAAAGGAAAGAAGAAGAAGAATGATAGAGAGGTAGAAAGAATTGTAACAGGGAAGGAGAAGTAGAATGTTAGAGAGGTAAAAAGAATAGTAAAAGGAAAGAAGAAGAAGAAGAATGATAGAGAGGGAGAAAGAATAGTAACAGGGAAGGAGAAGTAGAATGATAGAGAGGTAGAAAGAATAGTAAAAGGAAAGAAGAAGAAGAATGATAGAGAGGTAGAAAGAATAGTAAAGGAAAGGAGAAGTAGAATGATAGAGAGATAGAAAGAATAGTAAAAGGAAAGAAGAAGAAGAATGATAGAGAGGTAGAAAGAATAGTAAAAGGAAAGAAGAAGAAGAATGATAGAGAGGTAGAAAGAATAGTAACAGGGAAGGAGAAGTAGAATGATAGAGAGGTAGAAAGAATAGTAAAAGGAAAGAAGAAGAAGAATGATAGAGAGGTAGAAAGAATAGTAAAAGGGAAGGAGAAGAAGAATGATAGAGAGGTAGAAAGATTAGTAAAAGGAAAGAAGAGGAAGAATGATAGAGAGGTAGAAAGAATAGTAAAAGGGAAGGAGAAGTAGAATGATATAGAGATAGAAAGAATAGTAAAAGGAAAGAAGAAGAAGAATGATAGAGAGGTAGAAAGAATAGTAACAGGGAAGGAGAAGTAGAATGATAGAGAGGTAGAAAGAATAGTAAAAGGAAAGAAGAAGAAGAATGATAGAGAGGTAGAAAGAATAGTAAAAGGAAAGGAGAAGTAGAATGATAGAGAGATAGAAAGAATAGTAAAAGGAAAGAAGAAGAAGAATGATAGAGAGGTAGAAAGAATAGTAAAAGGAAAGAAGAAGAAGAATGATAGAGAGGTAGAAAGAATAGTAACAGGGAAGGAGAAGTAGAATGATAGAGAGGTAGAAAGAATAGTAAAAGGAAAGAAGAAGAAGAATGATAGAGAGGTAGAAAGAATAGTAAAAGGGAAGGAGAAGAAGAATGATAGAGAGGTAGAAAGAATAGTAAAAGGAAAGAAGACGAAGAATGATAGAGAGGTAGAAAGAATAGTAAAAGGGAAGGAGAAGTAGAATGATATAGAGATAGAAAGAATAGTAAAAGGAAAGAAGAAGAATGATAGAGAGGTAGAAAGAATAGTAAAAGGGAAGGAGAAGAAGAATGATAGAGAGGTAGAAAGAATAGTAAAAGGAAAGAAGAAGAAGAATGATAGAGAGGTAGAAAGAATAGTAAAAGGAAAGAAGAAGAATGATAGAGAGGTAGAAAGAATAGTAAAAGGAAAGAAGAAGAATGATAGAGAGGTAGAAAGTATAGTAAAAGGAAAGAAGAAGAAGAATGATAGAGAGGTAGAAAGAATAGTAAAAGGGAAGGAGAAGTAGAATGATAGAGAGCTAGAAAGAATAGTAAAAGGAAAGAAGAAGAAGAATGATAGAGAGGTAGAAAGGATAGTAAAAGGGAAGGAGAAGTAGAATGATAAAGAGGTAGAAAGAATAGTAAAAGGAAAGAAGAAGTAAATGATAGAGAGATAGAAAGAATAGTAACAGGGAAGGAGAAGTAGAATGATAGAGAGGTAGAAAGAATAGTAAAAGGAAAGAAGAAGAAGAAGAATGATAGAGAGGTAGAAAGAATAGTAAAAGGGAAGGAGAAGTAGAATGATAGAGAGGTGGAAAGAATAGTAAAAGGAAAGAAGAAGTAGAATGATAGAGAGGTAGAAAGAATAGTAAAAGGAAAGAAGAAGAAGAATGATAGAGAAGTAGAAAGAATAGTAACAGGGAAGGAGAAGTAGAATGATAGAGAGGTAGAAAGAATAGTAAAAGGAAAGAAGAAGTAGAATGATAGAGAGGTAGAAAGAATAGTAAAAGGGAAGGAGAAGTAGAATGGTAGAGAGGTAGAAAGAATAGTAAAAGGAAAGAAGAAGAAGAATGATAGAGGGGTAGAAAGAATAGTAAAAGGGAAGGAGAAGTAGAATGATAGAGAGATAGAAAGAATAGTAAAAGGAAAGAAGAAGAATGATAGAGAGGTAGAAAGAATAGTAAAAGGGAAGGAGAAGAAGAATGATAGAGAGGTAGAAAGAATAGTAAAAGGAAAGAAGAAGAAGAATGATAGAGAGGTAGAAAGAATAGTAAAAGGAAAGAAGAAGAATGATAGAGAGGTAGAAAGAATAGTAAAAGGAAAGAAGAAGAATGATAGAGAGGTAGAAAGTATAGTAAAAGGAAAGAAGAAGAAGAATGATAGAGAGGTAGAAAGAATAGTAAAAGGGAAGGAGAAGTAGAATGATAGAGAGCTAGAAAGAATAGTAAAAGGAAAGAAGAAGAAGAATGATAGAGAGGTAGAAAGGATAGTAAAAGGGAAGGAGAAGTAGAATGATAAAGAGGTAGAAAGAATAGTAAAAGGAAAGAAGAAGTAAATGATAGAGAGATAGAAAGAATAGTAACAGGGAAGGAGAAGTAGAATGATAGAGAGGTAGAAAGAATAGTAAAAGGAAAGAAGAAGAAGAAGAATGATAGAGAGGTAGAAAGAATAGTAAAAGGGAAGGAGAAGTAGAATGGTAGAGAGGTAGAAAGAATAGTAAAAGGAAAGAAGAAGAAGAATGATAGAGGGGTAGAAAGAATAGTAAAAGGGAAGGAGAAGTAGAATGATAGAGAGGTAGAAAGAATAGTAAAATGGAAGGAGAAGTAGAATGATAGAGAGGTAGAAAGAATAGTAAAAGGGAAGGAGAAGTAGAATGATAGAGAGGTAGAAAGAATAGTAAAAGGAAAGAAGAAGAAGAATGATAGAGAGGTAGAAAGAATAGTAACAGGGAAGGAGAAGTAGAATGATAGAGAGGTAGAAAGAATAGTAAAAGTAAAGAAGAAGAAGAATGATAGAGAGGTAGAAAGAATAGTAAAAGGGAAGGAGAAGTAGAATGATAGAGAGGTAGAAAGAATAGTAAAAGGAAAGAAGAAGAAGAAGAATAATAGAAAGGTAGAAAGAATAGTAAAAAGGAAGGAGAAGTAGAATGATAGAGAGGTAGAAAGAATAGTAAAAGGAAAGAAGAAGTAGAATGATAGAGAGGTAGAAAGAATAGTAAAAGGAAAGTAGAAGAAGAAGAATGATAGAGAGGTAGAAAGAATAGTAACAGGGAAGGAGAAGTAGAATGATAGAGAGGTAGAAAGAATAGTAAAAGGAAAGAAGAAGTAGAATGATTGAGAGGTAGAAAGAATAGTCAAAGGGAAGGAGAAGTAGAATGATAGAGAGGTAGAAAGAATAGTAAAAGGAAAGAAAAAGAAGAATGATAGAGAGGTAGAAAAAATAGTAAAAGGGAAGGAGAAGTAGAATGATAGAGAGGTAGAAAGAATAGTAAAAGGGAAGGAGAAGAAGAATGATAGAGAGGTAGAAAGAATAGTAAAAAGGAAGGAGAAGTAGAATGATAGAGAGGTAGAAAGAATAGTAAAAGGAAAGAAGAAGAAGAATGATAGAGAGGTAGAAAGAATTGTAACAGGGAAGGAGAAGTAGAATGTTACAGAGGTAGAAAGAATAGTAAAAGGAAAGAAGAAGAAGAAGAATGATAGAGAGGTAGAAAGAATAGTAACAGGGAAGGCGAAGTAGAATGATAGAGAGGTAGAAAGAATAGTAAAAGGAAAGAAGAAGAAGAATGATAGAGAGGTAGAAAGAATAGTAAAAGGAAAGGAGAAGTAGAATGATAGAGAGATAGAAAGAATAGTAAAAGGAAAGAAGAAGAAGAATGATAGAGAGGTAGAAAGAATAGTAAAAGGAAAGAAGAAGAAGAATGATAGAGAGGTAGAAAGAATAGTAACAGGGAAGGAGAAGTAGAATGATAGAGAGGTAGAAAGAATAGTAAAAGGAAAGAAGAAGAAGAATGATAGAGAGGTAGAAAGAATAGTAAAAGGGAAGGAGAAGAAGAATGATAGAGAGGTAGAAAGAATAGTAAAAGGAAAGAAGACGAAGAATGATAGAGAGGTAGAAAGAATAGTAAAAGGGAAGGAGAAGTAGAATGATATAGAGATAGAAAGAATAGTAAAAGGAAAGAAGAAGAAGAATGATAGAGAGGTAGAAAGAATAGTAACAGGGAAGGAGAAGTAGAATGATAGAGAGGTAGAAAGAATAGTAAAAGGAAAGAAGAAGAAGAATGATAGAGAGGTAGAAAGAATAGTAAAAGGGAAGGAGAAGTAGAATGATAGAGAGGTAGAAAGAATAGTAAAAGGAAAGAAGAAGAAGAATGATAGAGAGGTAGAAAGAATAGTAAAAGGAAAGGAGAAGTAGAATGATAGAGAGATAGAAAGAATAGTAAAAGGAAAGAAGAAGAAGAATGATAGAGAGGTAGAAAGAATAGTAAAAGGAAAGAAGAAGAAGAATGATAGAGAGGTAGAAAGAATAGTAACAGGGAAGGAGAAGTAGAATGATAGAGAGGTAGAAAGAATAGTAAAAGGAAAGAAGAAGAAGAATGATAGAGAGGTAGAAAGAATAGTAAAAGGGAAGGAGAAGAAGAATGATAGAGAGGTAGAAAGAATAGTAAAAGGAAAGAAGACGAAGAATGATAGAGAGGTAGAAAGAATAGTAAAAGGGAAGGAGAAGTAGAATGATATAGAGATAGAAAGAATAGTAAAAGGAAAGAAGAAGAAGAATGATAGAGAGGTAGAAAGAATAGTAAAAGGGAAGGAGAAGAAGAATTATAGAGAGGTAGAAAGAATAGTAAAAGGAAAGAAGAAGAAGAATGATAGAGAGGTAGAAAGAATAGTAAAAGGAAAGAAGAAGAATGATAGAGAGGTAGAAAGAATAGTAAAAGGAAAGAAGAAGAATGATAGAGAGGTAGAAAGTATAGTAAAAGGAAAGAAGAAGAAGAATGATAGAGAGGTAGAAAGAATAGTAAAAGGGAAGGAGAAGTAGAATGATAGAGAGCTAGAAAGAATAGTAAAAGGAAAGAAGAAGAAGAATGATAGAGAGGTAGAAAGAATAGTAAAAGGAAAGAAGAAGAAGAATGATAGAGAGGTAGAAAGAATAGTAAAAGGGAAGAAGAAGAACAATGATAGAGAGCTAGAAAGAATAGTAAAAGGGAAGGAGAAGAAGAATGATAAAAAGGTAGAAAGTATAGTAAAAGGAAAGAAGTAGAATGATAGAGAGGTAAAAGGATAGTAAAAGAAAAGAAGAAGAAGAATGATAGAGAGGTAGAAAGAATAGTAAAAGGGAAGGAGAAGTAGAATGATAGAGAGGTAGAAAGAATAGTAAAAGGAAAGAAGAAGTAGAATGATAGAGAGGTAGAAAGAATAGTATAAGGGAAGGAGAAGTAGAATGATAGAGAGGTAGAAAGAATAGTAAAAGGAAAGAAGAAGAAGAATGATAGAGAGGTAGAAAGAATAGTAAAAGGAAAGGAGAAGTAGAATGATAGAGAGATAGAAAGAATAGTAAAAGGAAAGAAGAAGAAGAATGATAGAGAGGTAGAAAGAATAGTAAAAGGAAAGAAGAAGAAGAATGATAGAGAGGTAGAAAGAATAGTAACAGGGAAGGAGAAGTAGAATGATAGAGAGGTAGAAAGAATAGTAAAAGGAAAGAAGAAGAAGAATGATAGAGAGGTAGAAAGAATAGTAAAAGGGAAGGAGAAGAAGAATGATAGAGAGGTAGAAAGAATAGTAAAAGGAAAGAAGACGAAGAATGATAGAGAGGTAGAAAGAATAGTAAAAGGGAAGGAGAAGTAGAATGATATAGAGATAGAAAGAATAGTAAAAGGAAAGAAGAAGAAGAATGATAGAGAGGTAGAAAGAATAGTAACAGGGAAGGAGAAGTAGAATGATAGAGAGGTAGAAAGAATAGTAAAAGGAAAGAAGAAGAAGAATGATAGAGAGGTAGAAAGAATAGTAAAAGGGAAGGAGAAGTAGAATGATAGAGAGGTAGAAAGAATAGTAAAAGGAAAGAAGAAGAAGAATGATAGAGAGGTAGAAAGAATAGTAAAAGGAAAGGAGAAGTAGAATGATAGAGAGATAGAAAGAATAGTAAAAGGAAAGAAGAAGAAGAATGATAGAGAGGTAGAAAGAATAGTAAAAGGAAAGAAGAAGAAGAATGATAGAGAGGTAGAAAGAATAGTAACAGGGAAGGAGAAGTAGAATGATAGAGAGGTAGAAAGAATAGTAAAAGGAAAGAAGAAGAAGAATGATAGAGAGGTAGAAAGAATAGTAAAAGGGAAGGAGAAGAAGAATGATAGAGAGGTAGAAAGAATAGTAAAAGGAAAGAAGACGAAGAATGATAGAGAGGTAGAAAGAATAGTAAAAGGGAAGGAGAAGTAGAATGATATAGAGATAGAAAGAATAGTAAAAGGAAAGAAGAAGAAGAATGATAGAGAGGTAGAAAGAATAGTAAAAGGGAAGGAGAAGAAGAATTATAGAGAGGTAGAAAGAATAGTAAAAGGAAAGAAGAAGAAGAATGATAGAGAGGTAGAAAGAATAGTAAAAGGAAAGAAGAAGAATGATAGAGAGGTAGAAAGAATAGTAAAAGGAAAGAAGAAGAATGATAGAGAGGTAGAAAGTATAGTAAAAGGAAAGAAGAAGAAGAATGATAGAGAGGTAGAAAGAATAGTAAAAGGGAAGGAGAAGTAGAATGATAGAGAGCTAGAAAGAATAGTAAAAGGAAAGAAGAAGAAGAATGATAGAGAGGTAGAAAGAATAGTAAAAGGAAAGAAGAAGAAGAATGATAGAGAGGTAGAAAGAATAGTAAAAGGGAAGAAGAAGAACAATGATAGAGAGCTAGAAAGAATAGTAAAAGGGAAGGAGAAGAAGAATGATAAAAAGGTAGAAAGTATAGTAAAAGGAAAGAAGTAGAATGATAGAGAGGTAAAAGGATAGTAAAAGAAAAGAAGAAGAAGAATGATAGAGAGGTAGAAAGAATAGTAAAAGGGAAGGAGAAGTAGAATGATAGAGAGGTAGAAAGAATAGTAAAAGGAAAGAAGAAGTAGAATGATAGAGAGGTAGAAAGAATAGTATAAGGGAAGGAGAAGTAGAATGATAGAGAGGTAGAAAGAATAGTGAAAGGAAAGTAGAAGAAGAATGATAGAGAGGTAGAAAAAATAGTAAAAGGGAAGGAGAAGAAGAATGATAGAGAGGTAGAAAGAATAGTAAAAGGAAAGAAGAAGAAGAATGATAGAGAGGTAGAAAGAATAGTAAAAGTGAAGCAGAAGTAAAATGATAGAGAGATAGAAAGAATAGTAAAAGGAAAGAAGAAGAAGAATGATAGAGAGGTAGAAAGAATAGTAAAAGGGAAGGAGAACAAGACTGATAGAGAGGTAGAAAGAATAGTAAAAGGAAAGAAGAAGAAGAATGATAGAGAGGTAGAAAGAATAGTAAAAGGGAAGGAGAAGTAGAATGATAGAGAGTTAGAAAGAATAGTAAAAGGGAAAGAGAAGTAGAATGATAGAGAGGTAGAAAGAATAGTAAAAGGAAAGAAGAAGTAGAATGAGAGAGAGGTAGAAAGAATAGTAAAAGGAAAGAAGAAGTAGAATGATAGAGAGGTAGAAAGAATAGTAAAAGGAAAGAAGAAAAAGAATGATAGAGAGGTAGAAAGAATAGTAAAAAGGAAGGAGAAGTAGAATGATAGAGAGGTAGAAAGAATAGTAAAAGGAAAGAAGAAGAAGAATGATAGAGAGGTAGAAAGAATAGTAAAAGGGAAGGAGAAGTAGAATGATAGAGAGGTAGAAAGAATAGTAAAAGGAAAGAAGAAGAAGAATGATAGAGAGGTAGAAAGAATAGTAAAAGGAAAGAAGAAGAAGAATGATAGAGAGGTAGAAAGAATAGTAAAAGGGAAGGAGAAGTAGAATGATAGAGAGCTAGAAAGAATAGTAAAAGGAAAGAAGAAGTAGAATGAGAGAGAGGTAGAAAGAATAGTAAAAGGAAAGAAGAAGTAGAATGATAGAGAGGTAGAAAGAATAGTAAAAGGAAAGAAGAAGAAGAATGATAGAGAGGTAGAAAGAATAGTAAAAAGGAAGGAGAAGTAGAATGATAGAGAGGTAAAAGGATAGTAAAAGGAAAGAAGAAGAAGAATGATAGAGAGGTAGAAAGAATAGTAACAGGGAAGGAGAAGTAGAATGATAGAGAGGTAGAAAGAATAGTAAAAGGAAAGAAGAAGAAGAATGATAGAGGGGTAGAAAGAATAGTAAAAGGAAAGAAGAAGTAGAATGATAGAGAGGTAGAAAGAATAGTAAAAGGGAAGGAGAAGTAGAATGATAGAGAGGTAGAAAGAATAGTAAAAGGAAAGAAGAAGAAGAATGATAGAGGGGTAGAAAGAATAGTAAAAGGGATGAAGAAGTAGAATGATAGAGAGGTAGAAAGAATAGTAAAAGGGAAGGAGAAGTAGAATGATAGAGAGGTAGAAAGAATAGTAAAAGGGAAGGAGAAGAAGAATGATAGAGAGGTAGAAAGAATAGTAAAAGGAAAGAAGACGAAGAATGATAGAGAGGTAGAAAGAATAGTAAAAGGGAAGGAGAAGTAGAATGATATAGAGATAGAAAGAATAGTAAAAGGAAAGAAGAAGAAGAAGAATAATAGAAAGGTAGAAAGAATAGTAAAAAGAAAGGAGAAATAGAATGATAGAGAGGTAGAAAGAATAGTAAAAGGAAAGAAGAAGAAGAAGAATAATAGAAAGGTAGAAAGAATAGTAAAAAGAAAGGAGAAGTAGAATGATAGAGAGGTAGAAAGAATAGTAACAGGGAAGGAGAAGTAGAATGATAGAGAGGTAGAAAGAATAGTAAAAGGAAAGAAGAAGAAGAATGATAGAGAGGTAGAAAGAATAGTAAAAGGGAAGGAGAAGAAGAATGATAGAGAGGTAGAAAGAATAGTAAAAGGAAAGAAGACGAAGAATGATAGAGAGGTAGAAAGAATAGTAAAAGGGAAGGAGAAGTAGAATGATATAGAGATAGAAAGAATAGTAAAAGGAAAGAAGAAGAAGAATGATAGAGAGGTAGAAAGAATAGTAAAAGGGAAGGAGAAGAAGAATTATAGAGAGGTAGAAAGAATAGTAAAAGGAAAGAAGAAGAAGAATGATAGAGAGGTAGAAAGAATAGTAAAAGGAAAGAAGAAGAATGATAGAGAGGTAGAAAGAATAGTAAAAGGAAAGAAGAAGAATGATAGAGAGGTAGAAAGTATAGTAAAAGGAAAGAAGAAGAAGAATGATAGAGAGGTAGAAAGAATAGTAAAAGGGAAGGAGAAGTAGAATGATAGAGAGCTAGAAAGAATAGTAAAAGGAAAGAAGAAGAAGAATGATAGAGAGGTAGAAAGAATAGTAAAAGGAAAGAAGAAGAAGAATGATAGAGAGGTAGAAAGAATAGTAAAAGGGAAGAAGAAGAAGAATGATAGAGAGCTAGAAAGAATAGTAAAAGGGAAGGAGAAGAAGAATGATAAAAAGGTAGAAAGTATAGTAAAAGGAAAGAAGTAGAATGATAGAGAGGTAAAAGGATAGTAAAAGGAAAGAAGAAGAAGAATGATAGAGAGGTAGAAAGAATAGTAACAGGGAAGGAGAACAAGACTGATAGAGAGGTAGAAAGAATAGTAAAAGGAAAGAAGAAGAAGAATGATAGAGAGGTAGAAAGAATAGTAAAAGGGAAGGAGAAGTAGAATGATAGAGAGTTAGAAAGAATAGTAAAAGGGAAAGAGAAGTAGAATGATAGAGAGGTAGAAAGAATAGTAAAAGGAAAGAAGAAGTAGAATGATAGAGAGGTAGAAAGAATAGTAAAAGGAAAGAAGAAGTAGAATGATAGAGAGGTAGAAAGAATAGTAAAAGGAAAGAAGAAGAAGAAGAATGATAGAGAGGTCGAAAGAATAGTAAAAGGGAAGGAGAAATAGAATGATAGAGAGGTAGAAAGAATAGTAAAAGGAAAGAAGAAGAAGAATAATAGAGAGGTAGAAAGAATAGTAACAGGGAAGGAGAAGTAGAATGATAGAGAGGTAGAAAGAATAGTAAAAGGAAAGAAGAAGTAGAATGATATAGAGGTAGAAAGAATAGTAAAAGAAAGGAGAAGTAGAATGATAGATAGGTAGAAAGAATAGTAAAAGGAAAGAAGAAGAAGAATGATAGAGAGGTAGAAAGAATAGTAACAGGGAAGGAGAAGTAGAATGATAGAGAGGTAGAAAGAATAGTAAAAGGAAAGAAGAAGAAGAATGATAGAGAGGTAGAAAGAATAGTAAAAGGGAGGGAGAAGTAGAATGATAGAGAGGTAGAAAGAATAGTAAAAGGAAAGAAGAAGAAGAAGAATAATAGAAAGGTAGAAAGAATAGTAAAAAGGAAGGAGAAGTAGAATGATAGAGAGGTAGAAAGAATAGTGAAAGGAAAGAAGAAGTAGAATGATAGAGAGGTAGAAAGAATAGTAAAAGGAAAGAAGAAGTAGAATGATTGAGAGGTAGAAAGAATAGTCAAAGGGAAGGAGAAGTTCAATGATAGAGAGGTAGAAAGAATAGTAAAAGGAAAGAAGAAGTAGAATGATTGAGAGGTAGAAAGAATAGTCAAAGGGAAGGAGAAGTAGAATGATAGAGAGGTAGAAAGAATAGTAAAAGGAAAGAAGAAGAAGAATGATAGAGAGGTAGAAAGAATAGTAAAAGGGAAGGAGAAGTAGAATGATAGAGAGGTAGAAAGAATAGTAAAAGGGAAGGAGAAGTAGAATGATAGAGAGGTAGAAAGAATAGTAAAAAGAAAGAATAAGAAGAATGATAGAGAGGTAGAAAGAATTGTAACAGGGAAGGAGAAGTAGAATAATAGAGAGGTAGAAAGAATAGTAAAAGGAAAGAAGAAGAAGAATGATAGAGAGGTAGAAAGAATAGTAAAAGGAAAGAAGAAGTAGAATGATAGAGAGGTAGAAAGAATAGTAAAAGGAAAGAAGAAGAAGAATGATAGAGAGGTAGAAAGAATAGTAGCAGGGAAGGAGAAGTAGAATGATAGAGAGGTAGAAAGAATAGTAAAAGGAAAGAAGAAGAAGAATGATAGAGAGGTAGAAAGAATAGTAAAAGGAAAGGAGAAGTAGAATGATAGAGAGATAGAAAGAATAGTAAAAGGAAAAAAGAAGAAGAATGATAGAGAGGTAGAAAGAATAGTAAAAGGAAAGGAGAAGAAGACTGATAGAGAGGTAGAAAGAATAGTAAAAGGAAAGAAGAAGAAGAATGATAGAGAGGTAGAAAGAATAGTAAAAGGAAAGAAGAAGTAGAATGATAGAGAGGTAGAAAGAATAGTAAAAGGGATGGAGAAGTAGAATGATAAAGAGTTAGAAAGAATAGTAAAAGGAAAGAAGAAGAAGAATGATAGAGAGGTAGAAAGAATAGTAACAGGGAAGGAGAAGTAGAATGATAGAGAGGTAGAAAGAATAGTAAAAGGAAAGAAGAAGAAGAATGATAGAGAGGTAGAAAGAATAGTAAAAGGGAAGGAGAAGAAGAATGATAGAGAGGTAGAAAGAATAGTAAAAGGAAAGAAGACGAAGAATGATAGAGAGGTAGAAAGAATAGTAAAAGGGAAGGAGAAGTAGAATGATAGAGAGATAGAAAGAAGAGTAAAAGGAAAGAAGAAGAAGAATGATAGAGAGGTAGAAAGAATAGTAAAAGGGAAGGAGAAGAAGAATGATAGAGAGGTAGAAAGAATAGTAAAAGGAAAGAAGAAGAAGAATGATAGAGAGGTAGAAAGAATAGTGAAAGGAAAGAAGAAGAATGATAGAGAGGTAGAAAGAATAGTAAAAGGAAAGAAGAAGAAGAATGATAGAGAGGTAGAAAGAATAGTAAAAGGGAAGGAGAAGTAGAATGATAGAGAGCTAGAAAGAATAGTAAAAGGAAAGAAGAAGAAGAATGATAGAGAGGTAGAAAGAATAGTAAAAGGGAAAGAAGAAGAAGAATGATAGAGAGGTAGAAAGAATAGTAAAAGGGAAGAAGAAGAAGAATGATAGAGAGCTAGAAAGAATAGTAAAAGGGAAGGAGAAGAAGAATGATAAAAAGGTAGAAAGTATAGTAAAAGGAAAGAAGTAGAATGATAGAGAGGTAAAAGGATAGTAAAAGGAAAGAAGAAGAAGAATGATAGAGAGGTAGAAAGAATAGTGACAGGGAAGTAGAAGTAGAATGATAGAGAGGTAGAAAGAATAGTAAAAGGAAAGAAGAAGAAGAATGATAGAGAGGTAGAAAAAATAGTAAAAGGGAAGGAGAAGAAGAATGATAGAGAGGTAGAAAGAATAGTAAAAGGAAAGAAGAAGAAGAATGATAGAGAGGTAGAAAGAATGGTAAAAGGGAAGGAGAAGTAGAATGATAGAGAGATAGAAAGAATAGTAAAAGGAAAGAAGAAGAAGAATGATAGAGAGGTAGAAAGAATAGTAAAAGGGAAGGAGAAGAAGACTGATAGAGAGGTAGAAAGAATAGTAAAAGGAAAGAAGAAGAAGAATGATAGAGAGGTAGAAAGAATAGTAAAAGGAAAGAAGAAGAAGAATGATAGAGAGTTAGAAAGAATAGTAAAAGGGAAACAGAAGTAGAATGATAGAGAGGTAGAAAGAATAGTAAAAGGAAAGAAGAAGAAGAATGATAGAGAGGTAGAAAGAATAGTAAAAGGAAAGAAGAAGTAGAATGATAGAGAGGTAGAAAGAATAGTAAAAGGGAAGGAGAAGTAGAATGATAGAGAGGTAGAAAGAATAGTAAAAGGAAAGAAGAAGAAGAATGATAGAGAGGTAGAAAGAATTGTAACAGGGAAGGAGAAGTAGAATGATAGAGAGGTAGAAAGAATAGTAAAAGGAAAGAAGAAGAAGAATGATA
The DNA here is from genome assembly GCA_963585895.1 of Sepioteuthis lessoniana. Classification (NCBI taxonomy): domain Eukaryota; kingdom Metazoa; phylum Mollusca; class Cephalopoda; order Myopsida; family Loliginidae; genus Sepioteuthis; species Sepioteuthis lessoniana. Next base: position 79,149,577 of record OY757925.1, on the reverse strand, counting down.
GAGAGGTAGAAAGAATAGTAAAAGGAAATGAGAAGTCGAATGATAGAGAGATAGAAAGAATAGTAAAAGGAAAGAAGAAGAAGAATGATAGAGAGGTAGAAAGAATAGTAAAAGGAAAGGAGAAGAAGACTGATAGAGAGGTAGAAAGAATAGTAAAAGGAAAGAAGAATAAGAATGATAGAGAGGTAGAAAGAATAGTAAAAGGGAAGAAGAAGAAGAATGATAGAGAGGTAGAAAGAATAGTAAAAGGGAAGGAGAAGAAGAATGATAGAAAGGTAGAAAGTATAGTAAAAGGAAGGAAGAAGTAGAATGATAGAGAGGTAGAAAGAATAGTAGATGGGAAGGAGAAGTAGAATGATAGAGAGGTAGAAAGAATAGTAAAAGGAAAGAAGAAGAAGAATGATAGATAGGTAGAAAGAATAGTAACAGGGAAGGAGAAGTAGAATGATAGAGAGGTAGAAAGAATAGTAAAAGGAAAGAAGAAGAAGAATGATAGAGAGGTAGAAAGAATAGTAAAAGGAAAGAAGAAGTAGAATGATAGAGAGGTAGAAAGAATAGTAAAAGGAAAGAAGAAGAAGAATGATAGAGAGGTAGAAAGAATAGTAAAAGGAAATGAGAAGTAGAATGATAGAGAGATAGAAAGAATAGTAAAAGGAAAGAAGAAGAAGAATGATAGAGAGGTAGAAAGAATAGTAAAAGGAAAGGAGAAGGAGACTGATAGAGAGGTAGAAAGAATAGTAAAAGGAAAGAAGAATAAGAATGATAGAGAGGTAGAAAGAATAGTAAAAGGGAAGAAGAAGAAGAATGATAGAGAGGTAGAAAGAATAGTAAAAGGGAAGGAGAAGAAGAATGATAGAAAGGTAGAAAGTATAGTAAAAGGAAGGAAGAAGTAGAATGATAGAGAGGTAGAAAGAATAGTAGAAGGGAAGGAGAAGTAGAATGATAGAGAGGTAGAAAGAATAGTAAAAGGAAAGAAGAAGAAGAATGATAGATAGGTAGAAAGAATAGTAACAGGGAAGGAGAAGTAGAATGATAGAGAGGTAGAAAGAATAGTAAAAGGAAAGAAGAAGAAGAATGATAGAGAGGTAGAAAGAATAGTAAAAGGAAAGAAGAAGTAGAATGATAGAGAGGTAGAAAGAATAGTAAAAGGGAAGGAGAAGTAGAATAATAGAGAGGTAGAAAGAATAGTAAAAGGAAAGAAGAAGAAGAAGAAGAATAATAGAAAGGTAGAAAGAATAGTAAAAAGAAAGGAGAAGTAGAATGATAGAGAGGTAGAAAGAATAGTAAAAGGAAAGAAGAAGTAGAATGATAGAGAGGTAGAAAGAATAGTAAAAGGAAAGAAGAAGAAGAAGAATGATAGAGAGGTAGAAAGAATAGTAAAAGGAAAGAAGAAGAAGAATGATAGAGAGGTAGAAAGAATAGTAAAAGGAAAGAAGAAGAAGAATGATAGAGAGGTAGAAAGAATAGTAACAGGGAAGGAGAAGTAGAATGATAGAGAGGTAGAAAGAATAGTAAAAGGAAAGAAGAAGTAGAATGATATAGAGGTAGAAAGAATAGTAAAAGGGAAGGAGAGGTAGAATGATAGAGAGGTAGAAAGAATAGTAAAAGGAAAGAAGAAGAAGAATGATAGAGAGGTAGAAAGAATAGTAAAAGGGAAGGAGAAGTAGAATGATAGAGAGGTAGAAAGAATAGTAAAAAGAAAGAAGAAGAAGAATGATAGAGAGGTAGAAAGAATAGTAAAAGGGAAGGAGAAGTAGAATGATAGAGAGGTAGAAAGAATAGTAAAAGGAAAGAAGAAGAAGAATGATAGAGAGGTAGAAAAAATAAAAAAAGGGAAGGAGAAGAAGAATGATAGAGAGGTAGAAAGAATAGTAAAAGGAAAGAAGAAGAAGAATGATAGAGAGGTAGAAAGAATAGTAAAAGGAAAGGAGAAGTAGAATGATAGAGAGATAGAAAGAATAGTAAAAGGAAAGAAGAAGAAGAATGATAGTGAGGTAGAAAGAATAGTAAAAGGGAAGGAGAAGAAGAATGATAGAGAGGTAAAAAGAATAGTAAACGGAAAGAAGAAGAAGAAGAATGATAGAGAGGTAGAAAGAACAGTAAAAGGAAAGAAGAAGAAGAAGAATGATAGAGAGGTATAAAGAATAGTAAAAGGGAAGGAGAAGTAGAATGATAGAGAGATAGAAAGAATAGTAAAAGGAAAGAAGAAGAAGAATGATAGAGAGGTAGAAAGAATAGTAAAAGGAAAGAAGAAGAAGAATGATAGAGAGGTAGAAAGAATAGTAAAAGGAAAGAAGAAGAAGAAGAATAATAGAAAGGTAGAAAGAATAGTAAAAAGGAAGGAGAAGTAGAATGATAGAGAGGTAGAAAGAATAGTAAAAGGAAAGAAGAAGTAGAATGATAGAGAGATAGAAAGAATAGTAAAAGGAAAGAAGAAGAAGAATGATAGTGAGGTAGAAAGTATAGTAAAAGGGAAGGAGAAGAAGAATGATAGAGAGGTAAAAAGAATAGTAAACGGAAAGAAGAAGAAGAAGAATGATAGAGAGGTAGAAAGAATAGTAAAAGGAAAGAAGAAGAAGAATGATAGAGAGGTAGAAAGAATAGTAAAAGGAAAGAAGAAGAAGAATGATAGAGAGGTAGAAAGAATAGTAACAGGGAAGGAGAAGTAGAATGATAGAGAGGTAGAAAGAATAGTAAAAGGAAAGAAGAAGAAGAATGATAGAGAGGTAGAAAGAATAGTAAAAGGAAAGAAGAAGTAGAATGATAGAGAGGTAGAAAGAATAGTTAAAGGGAAGGAGAAGTAGAATGATAGAGAGGTAGAAAGAATAGTAAAAGGAAAGAAGAAGAAGAAGAATAATAGAAAGGTAGAAAGAATAGTAAAAAGGAAGGAGAAGTAGAATGATAGAGAGGTAGAAAGAATAGTAAAAGGAAAGAAGAAGTAGAATGATAGAGAGGTAGAAAGAATAGTAAAAGGAAAGAAGAAGAAGAAGAATGATAGAGAGGTAGAAAGAATAGTAAAAGGAAAGAAGAAGAAGAATGATAGAGAGGTAGAAAGAATAGTAAAAGGAAAGAAGAAGAAGAATGATAGAGAGGTAGAAAGAATAGTAACAGGGAAGGAGAAGTAGAATGATAGAGAGGTAGAAAGAATAGTAAAAGGAAAGAAGAAGTAGAATGATATAGAGGTAGAAAGAATAGTAAAAGGGAAGGAGAAGTAGAATGATAGAGAGGTAGAAAGAATAGTAAAAGGAAAGAAGAAGAAGAATGATAGAGAGGTAGAAAGAATAGTAAAAGGGAAGGAGAAGTAGAATGATAGAGAGGTAGAAAGAATAGTAAAAAGAAAGAAGAAGAAGAATGATAGAGAGGTAGAAAGAATAGTAAAAGGGAAGGAGAAGTAGAATGATAGAGAGGTAGAAAGAATAGTAAAAGGAAAGAAGAAGAAGAATGATAGAGAGGTAGAAAAAATAAAAAAAGGGAAGGAGAAGAAGAATGATAGAGAGGTAGAAAGAATAGTAAAAGGAAAGAAGAAGAAGAATGATAGAGAGGTAGAAAGAATAGTAAAAGGAAAGGAGAAGTAGAATGATAGAGAGATAGAAAGAATAGTAAAAGGAAAGAAGAAGAAGAATGATAGTGAGGTAGAAAGAATAGTAAAAGGGAAGGAGAAGAAGAATGATAGAGAGGTAAAAAGAATAGTAAACGGAAAGAAGAAGAAGAAGAATGATAGAGAGGTAGAAAGAATAGTAAAAGGAAAGAAGAAGAAGAATGATAGAGAGGTAGAAAGAATAGTAAAAGGGAAGGAGAAGTAGAATGATAGAGAGGTAGAAAGAATAGTAAAAGGAAAGAAGAAGAAGAATGATAGAGAGGTAGAAAGAATAGTAAAAGGAAAGAAGAAGAAGAATGATAGAGAGGTAGAAAGAATAGTAAAAGGAAAGAAGAAGAAGAAGAATAATAGAAAGGTAGAAATATAGTAAAAAGGAAGGAGAAGTAGAATGATAGAGAGGTAGAAAGAATAGTAAAAGGAAAGAAGAAGTAGAATGATAGAGAGATAGAAAGAATAGTAAAAGGAAAGAAGAAGAAGAATGATAGTGAGGTAGAAAGAATAGTAAAAGGGAAGGAGAAGAAGAATGATAGAGAGGTAAAAAGAATAGTAAACGGAAAGAAGAAGAAGAAGAATGATAGAGAGGTAGAAAGAATAGTAAAAGGAAAGAAGAAGAAGAATGATAGAGAGGTAGAAAGAATAGTAACAGGGAAGGAGAAGTAGAATGATAGAGAGGTAGAAAGAATAGTAAAAGGAAAGAAGAAGAAGAATGATAGAGAGGTAGAAAGAATAACAAAAGGAAAGAAGAAGTAGAATGATAGAGAGGTAGAAAGAATAGTAAAAGGGAAGGAGAAGTAGAATGATAGAGAGGTAGAAAGAATAGTAAAAGGAAAGAAGAAGAAGAAGAATAATAGAAAGGTAGAAAGAATAGTAAAAAGGAAGGAGAAGTAGAATGATAGAGAGGTAGAAAGAATAGTAAAAGGAAAGAAGAAGTAGAATGATAGAGAGGTAGAAAGAATAGTAAAAGGAAAGAAGAAGAAGAAGAAGAATGATAGAGAGGTAGAAAGAATAGTAAAAGGGAAGGAGAAGTAGAATGATAGAGAGGTAGAAAGAATAGTAAAAGGAAAGAAGAAGAAGAATGATAGAGAGGTAGAAAGAATAGTAACAGGGAAGGAGAAGTAGAATGATAGAGAGGTAGAAAGAATAGTAAAAGGAAAGAAGAAGTAGAATGATATAGAGATAGAAAGAATAGTAAAAGGGAAGGAGAAGTAGAATGATAGAGAGGTAGAAAGAATAGTAAAAGGAAAGAAGAAGAAGAATGATAGAGAGGTAGAAAGAATAGTAAAAGAGAAGGAGAAGTAGAATGATAGAGAGGTAGAAAGAATAGTAAAAGGGAAGGAGAAGTAGAATGATAGAGAGGTAGAAAGAATAGTTAAAGGGAAGGAGAAGTAGAATGATAGAGAGGTAGAAAGAATAGTAAAAGGAAAGAAGAAGAAGAATGATAGAGAGGTAGAAAGAATAGTAACAGGGAAGGTGAAGTAGAATGATAGAGAGGTAGAAAGAATAGTAAAAGGAAAGAAGAAGAAGAATGATAGAGATGTAGAAAGAATAGTAAAAGGAAAGAAGAAGTAGAATGATAGAGAGGTAGAAAGAATAGTAAAAGGGAAGGAGAATTAGAATGATAGAGAGGAAGAAAGAATAGTAAAAGGAAAGAAGAAGAAGAATGATAGAGAGGTAGAAAGAATAGTAAAAGGAAAGAAGAAGTAGAATGATAGAGAGGTAGAAAGAATAGTAAAAGGGAAGGAGAAGTAGAATGATAGAGAGGTAGAAAGAATAGTAAAAGTAAAGAAGAAGAAGAATGATAGAGAGGTAGAAATAATAGTAAAAGGGAAGGAGAAGTAGAATGATAGAGAGGTAGAAAGAATAGTAAAAGGAAAGAAGAAGAAGAATGATAGAGAGGTAGAAAGAATAGTAACAGGGAAGGAGAAGGAGAATGATAGAGAGGTAGAAAGAATAGTAAAAGGAAAGAAGAAGAAGAATGATAAAGAGGTAGAAAGAATAGTCAAAGGAAAGAAGAAGTAGAATGATAGAGAGGTAGAAAGAATAGTAAAAGGGAAGGAGAAGTAGAATGATAGAGAGGTAGAAAGAATAGTAAAAGGAAAGAAGAAGAAGAATGATAGAGAGGTAGAAAGAATAGTAACAGGGAAGGAGAAGTAGAATGATAGAGAGGTTGAAAGAATAGTAAAAGGAAAGAAGAAGAAGAATGATAGAGAGGTAGAAAAAATAGAAAAAGGGAAGGAGAAGAAGAATGATAGAGAGGTAGAAAGAATAGTAAAAGGAAAGAAGAAGAAGAATGATAGAGAGGTAGAAAGAATAGTAAAAGGGAAGGAGAAGTAGAATGATAGAGAGATAGAAAGAATAGTAAAAGGAAAGAAGAAGAAGAATGATAGAGAGGTAGAAAGAATAGTAAAAGGGGAGGAGAAGAAGAATGATAGAGAGGTAAAAAGAATAGTAAACGGAAAGAAGAAGAAGAAGAATGATAGAGAGGTAGAAAGAATAGTAAAAGCAAAGAAGAATAAGAATGATAGAGAGGTAGAAAGAATAGTGAAAGGGAAGGAGAAGTAGAATGATAGAGAGGTAGAAAGAATAGTAAAAGGAAAGAAGAAGTAGAATGATAGAGAGGTAGAAAGAATAGTAAAAGGAAAGAAGAAGAAGAATGATAGAGAGGTAGAAAGAATAGTAAAAGGGAAGGAGAAGTAGAATGATAGAGAGGTAGAAAGAATAGTAAAAGGAAAGAAGAAGAAGAATGATAGAGAGGTAGAAAGAATAGTAAAAGGGAAGGAGAAGTAGAATGATAGACAGGTAGAAAGAATAGTAAAAGGAAAGAAGAAGAAGAATGATAGAGAGGTAGAAAGAATAGTAAAAGGAAAGAAGGAGAAGAATGATAGAGAGGTAGAAAGAATAGTAAAAGGGAAGAAGAAGAAGAATGATAGAGAGGTAGAAAGAATAGTAAAAGGGAAGGAGAAGAAGAATGATAGAGAGGTAAAAAGAATAGTAAAAGGAAAGAAGTAGAATGATAGAGAGGTAGAAAGAATAGTAAAAGGAGAGAAGAAGAAGAATGATAGAGAGGTAGAAAGAATAGTAAAAGGAAAGAAGAAGAAGAATGATAGAGAGGTAGAAAGAATAGTAAAAGGAAAGAAGAAGTAGAATGATAGAGAGGTAGAAAGAATAGTAAAAGGAGAGAAGAAGAAGAATGATAGAGAGGTAGAAAGAATAGTAAAAGGAAAGAAGAAGTAGAATGATAGAGAGGTAGAAAGAATAGTAAAAGGAAAGAAGAAGAAGAATGATAGAGAGGTAGAAAGAATAGTAAAAGGGAAGGAGAAGAAGAATGATAGAGAGGTAGAAAGAATAGTAAAAGGAAAGAAGAAGAAGAATGATAGAGAGGTAGAAAGAATAGTAAAAGGAAAGGAGAAGTAGAATGATAGAGAGATAGAAAGAATAGTAAAAGGAAAGAAGAAGAAGAATGATAGTGAGGTAGAAAGAATAGTAAAAGGGAAGGAGAAGAAGAATGATAGAGAGGTAAAAAGAATAGTAAACGGAAAGAAGAAGAAGAAGAATGATAGAGAGGTAGAAAGAATAGTAAAAGGAAAGAAGAAGAAGAATGATAGAGAGGTAGAAAGAATAGTAAAAGGGAAGGAGAAGTAGAATGATAGAGAGGTAGAAAGAATAGTAAAAGGAAAGAAGAAGAAGAATGATAGAGAGGTAGAAAGAATAGTAAAAGGAAAGAAGAAGAAGAATGATAGAGAGGTAGAAAGAATAGTAAAAGGAAAGAAGAAGAAGAAGAATAATAGAAAGGTAGAAATATAGTAAAAAGGAAGGAGAAGTAGAATGATAGAGAGGTAGAAAGAATAGTAAAAGGAAAGAAGAAGTAGAATGATAGAGAGATAGAAAGAATAGTAAAAGGAAAGAAGAAGAAGAATGATAGTGAGGTAGAAAGAATAGTAAAAGGGAAGGAGAAGAAGAATGATAGAGAGGTAAAAAGAATAGTAAACGGAAAGAAGAAGAAGAAGAATGATAGAGAGGTAGAAAGAATAGTAAAAGGAAAGAAGAAGAAGAATGATAGAGAGGTAGAAAGAATAGTAAAAGGAAAGAAGAAGAAGAATGTCAGAGAGGTAGGAAGAATAGTAACAGGGAAGGAGAAGTAGAATGATAGAGAGGTAGAAAGAATAGTAAAAGGAAAGAAGAAGAAGAATGATAGAGAGGTAGAAAGAATAATAAAAGGAAAGAAGAAGTAGAATGATAGAGAGGTAGAAAGAATAGTAAAAGGGAAGGAGAAGTAGAATGATAGAGAGGTAGAAAGAATAGTAAAAGGAAAGAAGAAGAAGAAGAATAATAGAAAGGTAGAAAGAATAGTAAAAAGGAAGGAGAAGTAGAATGATAGAGAGGTAGAAAGAATAGTAAAAGGAAAGAAGAAGTAGAATGATAGAGAGGTAGAAAGAATAGTAAAAGGAAAGAAGAAGAAGAAGAAGAATGATAGAGAGGTAGAAAGAATAGTAAAAGGGAAGGAGAAGTAGAATGATAGAGAGGTAGAAAGAATAGTAAAAGGAAAGAAGAAGAAGAATGATAGAGAGGTAGAAAGAATAGTAACAGGGAAGGAGAAGTAGAATGATAGAGAGGTAGAAAGAATAGTAAAAGGAAAGAAGAAGTAGAATGATATAGAGATAGAAAGAATAGTAAAAGGGAAGGAGAAGTAGAATGATAGAGAGGTAGAAAGAATAGTAAAAGGAAAGAAGAAGAAGAATGATAGAGAGGTAGAAAGAATAGTAAAAGAGAAGGAGAAGTAGAATGATAGAGAGGTAGAAAGAATAGTAAAAGGGAAGGAGAAGTTGAATGATAGAGAGGTAGAAAGAATAGTTAAAGGGAAGGAGAAGTAGAATGATAGAGAGGTAGAAAGAATAGTAAAAGGAAAGAAGAAGAAGAATGATAGAGAGGTAGAAAGAATAGTAACAGGGAAGGTGAAGTAGAATGATAGAGAGGTAGAAAGAATAGTAAAAGGAAAGAAGAAGAAGAATGATAGAGATGTAGAAAGAATAGTAAAAGGAAAGAAGAAGTAGAATGATAGAGAGGTAGAAAGAATAGTAAAAGGGAAGGAGAATTAGAATGATAGAGAGGTAGAAAGAATAGTAAAAGGAAAGAAGAAGAAGAATGATAGAGAGGTAGAAAGAATAGTAAAAGGAAAGAAGAAGTAGAATGATAGAGAGGTAGAAAGAATAGTAAAAGGGAAGGAGAAGTAGAATGATAGAGAGGTAGAAAGAATAGTAAAAGGAAAGAAGAAGAAGAATGATAGAGAGGTAGAAAGAATAGTAACAGGGAAGGAGAAGTAGAATGATAGAGAGGTTGAAAGAATAGTAAAAGGAAAGAAGAAGAAGAATGATAGAGAGGTAGAAAAAATAGAAAAAGGGAAGGAGAAGAAGAATGATAGAGAGGTAGAAAGAATAGTAAAAGGAAAGAAGAAGAAGAATGATAGAGAGGTAGAAAGAATAGTAAAAGGGAAGGAGAAGTAGAATGATAGAGAGATAGAAAGAATAGTAAAAGGAAAGAAGAAGAAGAATGATAGAGAGGTAGAAAGAATAGTAAAAGGGGAGGAGAAGAAGAATGATAGAGAGGTAAAAAGAATAGTAAACGGAAAGAAGAAGAAGAAGAATGATAGAGAGGTAGAAAGAATAGTAAAAGCAAAGAAGAATAAGAATGATAGAGAGGTAGAAAGAATAGTGAAAGGGAAGGAGAAGTAGAATGATAGAGAGGTAGAAAGAATAGTAAAAGGAAAGAAGAAGTAGAATGATAGAGAGGTAGAAAGAATAGTAAAAGGAAAGAAGAAGAAGAATGATAGAGAGGTAGAAAGAATAGTAAAAGGGAAGGAGAAGTAGAATGATAGAGAGGTAGAAAGAATAGTAAAAGGAAAGAAGAAGAAGAATGATAGAGAGGTAGAAAGAATAGTAAAAGGGAAGGAGAAGTAGAATGATAGACAGGTAGAAAGAATAGTAAAAGGAAAGAAGAAGAAGAATGATAGAGAGGTAGAAAGAATAGTAAAAGGAAAGAAGAAGAAGAATGATAGAGAGGTAGAAAGAATAGTAAAAGGGAAGAAGAAGAAGAATGATAGAGAGGTAGAAAGAATAGTAAAAGGGAAGGAGAAGAAGAATGATAGAGAGGTAAAAAGAATAGTAAAAGGAAAGAAGTAGAATGATAGAGAGGTAGAAAGAATAGTAAAAGGAGAGAAGAAGAAGAATGATAGAGAGGTAGAAAGAATAGTAAAAGGAAAGAAGAAGAAGAATGATAGAGAGGTAGAAAGAATAGTAAAAGGAAAGAAGAAGTAGAATGATAGAGAGGTAGAAAGAATAGTAAAAGGAGAGAAGAAGAAGAATGATAGAGAGGTAGAAAGAATAGTAAAAGGAAAGAAGAAGTAGAATGATAGAGAGGTAGAAAGAATAGTAAAAGGAAAGAAGAAGAAGAATGATAGAGAGGTAGAAAGAATAGTAAAAGGGAAGGAGAAGTAGAATGATAGAGAGGTAGAAAGAATAGTAAAAGGAAAGAAGAAGAAGAATGATAGAGAGGTAGAAAGAATAGTAAAAGGGAAGGAGAAGTAGAATGATAGACAGGTAGAAAGAATAGTAAAAGGAAAGAAGAAGAAGAATGATAGAGAGGTAGAAAGAATAGTAAAAGGAAAGAAGAAGAAGAATGATAGAGAGGTAGAAAGAATAGTAAAAGGGAAGAAGAAGAAGAATGATAGAGAGGTAGAAAGAATAGTAAAAGGGAAGGAGAAGAAGAATGATAGAGAGGTAAAAAGAATAGTAAAAGGAAAGAAGTAGAATGATAGAGAGGTAGAAAGAATAGTAAAAGGAAAGAAGAAGAAGAATGATAGAGAGGTAGAAAGAATAGTAAAAGGGAAGGAGAAGTAGAATGATAGAGAGGTAGAAAGAATAGTAAAAGGGAAGGAGAAGTAGAATGATAGAGAGGTAGAAAGAATAGTAAAAGGGAAGGAGAAGTAGAATGATAGAGAGGTAGAAAGAATAGTAAAAGGAAAGAAGAAGAAGAAGAAGAAGAATGATAGAGAGGTAGAAAGAATAGTAAAAGGAAAGAAGAAGAAGAATGATAGAGAGGTAGAAAGAATAGTAACAGGGAAGGAGAAGGAGAATGATAGAGAGGTAGAAAGAATAGTAAAAGGAAAGAAGAAGAAGAATGATAAAGAGGTAGAATGAATAGTCAAAGGAAAGAAGAAGTAGAATGATAGAGAGGTAGAAAGAATAGTAAAAGGGAAGGAGAAGTAGAATGATAGAGAGGTAGAAAATATAGTAAAAGGAAAGAAGAAGAAGAATGATAGAGAGGTAGAAAGAATAGTAACAGGGAAGGAGAAGTAGAATGATAGAGAGGTTGAAAGAATAGTAAAAGGAAAGAAGAAGAAGAATGATAGAGAGGTAGAAAAAATAGAAAAAGGGAAGGAGAAGAAGAATGATAGAGAGGTAGAAAGAATAGTAAAAGGAAAGAAGAAGAAGAATGATAGTGAGGTAGAAAGAATAGTAAAAGGGAAGGAGAAGTAGAATGATAGAGAGATAGAAAGAATAGTAAAAGGAAAGAAGAAGAAGAATGATAGAGAGGTAGAAAGAATAGTAAAAGGGGAGGAGAAGAAGAATGATAGAGAGGTAAAAAGAATAGTAAACGGAAAGAAGAAGAAGAAGAAGAATGATAGAGAGGTAGAAAGAATAGTAAAAGCAAAGAAGAATAAGAATGATAGAGAGGTAGAAAGAATAGTGAAAGGGAAGGAGAAGTAGAATGATAGAGAGGTAGAAAGAATAGTAAAAGGAAAGAAGAAGTAGAATGATAGAGAGGTAGAAAGAATAGTAAAAGGAAAGAAGAAGAAGAATGATAGAGAGGTAGAAAGAATAGTAAAAGGGAAGGAGAAGTAGAATGATAGAGAGGTAGAAAGAATAGTAAAAGGAAAGAAGAAGAAGAATGATTGAGAGGTAGAAAGAATAGTAAAAGGGAAGGAGAAGTAGAATGATAGACAGGTAGAAAGAATAGTAAAAGGAAAGAAGAAGAAGAATGATAGAGAGGTAGAAAGAATAGTAAAAGGAAAGAAGAAGAAGAATGATAGAGAGGTAGAAAGAATAGTAAAAGGGAAGAAGAAGAAGAATGATAGAGAGGTAGAAAGAATAGTAAAAGGGAAGGAGAAGAAGAATGATAGAGAGGTAAAAAGAATAGTAAAAGGAAAGAAGTAGAATGATAGAGAGGTAGAAAGAATAGTAAAAGGAGAGAAGAAGAAGAATGATAGAGAGGTAGAAAGAATAGTAAAAGGAAAGAAGAAGAAGAATGATAGAGAGGTAGAAAGAATAGTAAAAGGAAAGAAGAAGTAGAATGATAGAGAGGTAGAAAGAATAGTAAAAGGAGAGAAGAAGAAGAATGATAGAGAGGTAGAAAGAATAGTAAAAGGAAAGAAGAAGTAGAATGATAGAGAGGTAGAAAGAATAGTAAAAGGAAAGAAGAAGAAGAATGATAGAGAGGTAGAAAGAATAGTAAAAGGGAAGGAGAAGTAGAATGATAGAGAGGTAGAAAGAATAGTAAAAGGAAAGAAGAAGAAGAATGATAGAGAGGTAGAAAGAATAGTAAAAGGGAAGGAGAAGTAGAATGATAGACAGGTAGAAAGAATAGTAAAAGGAAAGAAGAAGAAGAATGATAGAGAGGTAGAAAGAATAGTAAAAGGAAAGAAGAAGAAGAATGATAGAGAGGTAGAAAGAATAGTAAAAGGGAAGAAGAAGAAGAATGATAGAGAGGTAGAAAGAATAGTAAAAGGGAAGGAGAAGAAGAATGATAGAGAGGTAAAAAGAATAGTAAAAGGAAAGAAGTAGAATGATAGAGAGGTAGAAAGAATAGTAAAAGGAAAGAAGAAGAAGAATGATAGAGAGGTAGAAAGAATAGTAAAAGGGAAGGAGAAGTAGAATGATAGAGAGGTAGAAAGAATAGTAAAAGGGAAGGAGAAGTAGAATGATAGAGAGGTAGAAAGAATAGTAAAAGGGAAGGAGAAGTAGAATGATAGAGAGGTAGAAAGAATAGTAAAAGGAAAGAAGAAGAAGAAGAAGAAGAATGATAGAGAGGTAGAAAGAATAGTAAAAGGAAAGGAGAAGAAGAATGATAGTGAGAAAGAAAGAATAGTAAAAAAAGAAATTGTTGAAAGAGAAATGGAATGAAATGAAAAGTAGATATTAGAAAAAAACGAAAGTGAAAAACAGAAAAAGAGAAAGAAAATGACAACTTGAAATTCAAAAAGAGACAGGGGAAAGATAGAAATATAGAATGCTAGAATGAAAGTATGGCAAAAGGAGACAGGTTTGGTTGGTTGGATTTTGTTTGGTTTTCTGGCATATCAAGCTTTGTAGGTTATTTAACACCAAATCCATTTTTATGAAAACAGTTCTATTTCAAACAATTCAGTTTAGCATGAGTACACAGTTTAATCGTAAAAAACGTTTCTATTTCAAACTATTCAGTTTAGTCAAGCAGTTCTAATTCAGCTAATTCAGTTTAGTATAAGTACAGATTTTGTTTACTCGCAATTAAAAGTCAAAACACTTCTATATTAAACAATTCAGTTTAGTATAAATAGAGTTTCAATGTCAAAAACAGTTCTATTTTAAACAATTCAGTTTAGCATAACCACGCAATTTAAATGTAAGTAGACTATTTATTTGTCAAAAACATTTCTATTTCAAGCTATTCAGTTTAGTCAAACAGTTCTAATTCAAACAATTCACTTTAGCATTACTATGTAGTTAGTTCTATTTAACCTATAGATAAGGCCCTATCAGGTACTACCATTCCGGAGCAGAGTGGACCAGGGAGCGATGGTAATGAAGGGGTACTCCACATTCCCCAAAGCTCCAGCATCACTGGAGCCTGACCATCATATTGTTTAGAGTCATATCCAGAACACTCTTTGGTGGGGGGTCTTACCCCTCTGCAAAGGTGCAGTCGATGTATTCTACAGCCCCAGCCAACTGGGCAATACACAGAGTTAATGTCAAAACAGTTTTATTTCAGATATTTCAGTTTAGCATAAGTTCACAGTTTAAATATCCAAACATTTCTATTTCAAGCAATTAATTTTAGTATAAGTATGCAGTTTAAATGTCAAAACAGTTCTATTTTAAAGAATTTAATTTAGCATAAATATGGGTTAAATAGAACTAAACCATGGTTTGAGTTTACTGCTTTGACATTTAAACAGCAGAGTACCCCTTCATTACCATCGCTCCCAGGTCCACTTATCAGGTGCTACCACTCCAGGCCAAAGTAGACCTGGGAGCGATGGTAATGAAGGGGTACTCTGCATTCCCCAAAGCTCCAGCATCACAGGAACCTCACCATCAGATTGTTTAGTGTCATATCCAGGACACTTGTTAAAGGCGGGGTCTTACCCCTCTGCAGAAAAGTAGTCAGTGTATTCTATAGCCCCAGTAGACTAGGCACAAAGAGACAGGGAAAAATTAAAATATTAGAAAAAAAGAAAGAAAAAAAGAGAAAGAAAGAAAGTATGACAAAAAGAGACTAGGTACTCTGCATTCCCCAAAGCTCCAGCATCACAGGATCCTCACCATCAGATTGTTTAGTGTCATATCCAGGACACTTGTTAAAGGCGGGGTCTTGCCCCTCTGCAGAAAAGTAGTCAGTGTATTCTATAGCCCCAGTAGACTAGGCACAAAGAGACAGGGAAAAATTAAAATATTAGAAAGAAAGAAAGAAAAAAAGAGAAAGAAAGAAAGTATGACAAAAAGAGACTAGGTACTCTGCATTCCCCAAAGCTCCAGCATCACAGGATCCTCACCATCAGATTGTTTAGTGTCATATCCAGGACACTTGTTAAAGGCGGGGTCTTACCCCTCTGCAGAAAAGTAGTCAGTGTATTCTATAGCCCCAGTAGACTAGGCAAAAAGAGACAGGGAAAAATTAAAATATTAGAAAGAAAGAAAGAAGAAAGAGAAAGAAAGAAAGTATGACAAAAAGAGACTAGGTACTCTGCATTCCCCAAAGCTCCAGCATCACAGGATCCTCACCATCAGATTGTTTAGTGTCATATCCAGGACACTTGTTAAAGGCGGGGTCTTACCCCTCTGCAGAAAAGTAGTCAGTGTATTCTATAGCCCCAGTAGACTAGGCAAAAAGAGACAGGGAAAAATTAAAATATTAGAAAAAAAGAAAAAAAAAAAGAGAAAGAAAGAAAGTATGACAAAAAGAGACTAGGTACTCTGCATTCCCCAAAGCTCCAGCATCACAGGATCCTCACCATCAGATTGTTTAGTGTCATATCCAGGACACTTGTTAAAGGCGGGGTCTTACCCCTCTGCAGAAAAGTAGTCAGTGTATTCTATAGCCCCAGTAGACTAGGCAAAAAGAGACAGGGAAAAATTAAAATATTAGAAAGAAAGAAAGAAAAAAAGAGAAAGAAAGAAAGTATGACAAAAAGAGACTAGGTACTCTGCATTCCCCAAAGCTCCAGCATCACAGGATCCTCACCATCAGATTGTTTAGTGTCATATCCAGGACACTTGTTAAAGGCGGGGTCTTACCCCTCTGCAGAAAAGTAGTCAGTGTATTCTATAGCCCCAGTAGACTAGGCAAAAAGAGACAGGGAAAAATTAAAATATTAGAAAAAAAGAAAGAAAAAAAGAGAAAGAAAGAAAGTTTGACAAAAAGAGACTAGGTACTCTGCATTCCCCAAAGCTCCAGCATCACAGGATCCTCACCATCAGATTGTTTAGTGTCATATCCAGGACACTTGTTAAAGGCGGGGTCTTACCCCTCTGCAGAAAAGTAGTCAGTGTATTCTATAGCCCCAGTAGACTAGGCAAAAAGAGACAGGGAAAAATTAAAATATTAGAAAAAAAGAAAGAAAAAAAGAGAAAGAAAGAAAGTATGACAAAAAGAGACTAGGTACTCTGCATTCCCCAAAGCTCCAGCATCACAGGATCCTCACCATCAGATTGTTTAGTGTCATATCCAGGACACTTGTTAAAGGCGGGGTCTTACCCCTCTGCAGAAAAGTAGTCAGTGTATTCTATAGCCCCAGTAGACTAGGCACAAAGAGACAGGGAAAAATTAAAATATTAGAAAAAAAGAAAGAAAAAAAGAGAAAGAAAGAAAGTATGACAAAAAGAGACTAGGTACTCTGCATTCCCCAAAGCTCCAGCATCACAGGATCCTCACCATCAGATTGTTTAGTGTCATATCCAGGACACTTGTTAAAGGCGGGGTCTTACCCCTCTGCAGAAAAGTAGTCAGTGTATTCTATAGCCCCAGTAGCCTATGCACAAAGAGACAGGGAAAAATTAAAATATTAGAAAGAAAGAAAGAAAAAAAGAGAAAGAAAGAAAGTATGACAAAAAGAGACTAGGAAAAATAAAAATATAGAAAGAAAGAAAGAATGATAGTATGACAAAGAGAGACAGGGATAGATTAAAGTTTTAAAAAAGAAAGAAAGAAATACTGACAGTATGACAAAGAGAGACAGAGAAAGATGGAACGATAAAAAGATAAAAAAGAAAGTAAGAAATCAAAATGTAATATAATTAAAGACTCCACTTGATTGTTTTAATTGTAAGTTGTTTTCTGGCTAATTTTAGAGGTCAGCCACAAGATAATAGAAAAGAAGTAACATATATGAGAAAGTGATTCAAGGCAGTCTCAGAGACAGAGAGAGAGAGAAATGCTATAAAGGAGAAATGAATGGGAAGATGAACAGGAGGCGGGTCTCAAAGTCTAGGTCAGGATAGCAGTGGACACCTGGGTTAAAAATAGAAAGGTAGCAGCAGCAAATTATCTGGTGGGCTCTTATTGGCTGGAAGAAACTCAAATGGAAAAGCCGTCAGAGGAGACATTGGAGAAAACAGGAAAAGAAAGTTAGTTAGACATGAGAAGCATTGATGTGATGACGGGCTGAAAATTACGACACCCATTTTGGGGTAAGCTTCACAAAGGGGTCCCACACTCACTGTAAAGATGTGAAAATAGAAACCCGAGCAAGCATGTGTTAGAACTACGATAGAAAATGAGAAAGATATGATCAAGGTCTGAGTCTACTCTCTCTCTTCTCATGACCGTTTATTTCTTTCTGTCTATCTAAAGCAGTTCACTCAGTTCATGCTCTCTTTTCTCTCTCTTCAGCAACCACAAGTGAAAGGTAGTTGCATTAAACTTTTGTATTAGCAAACCAAGGCAATGTTTTGTGTGTTTGTCACTTTTTTGCGCAGTAGGGTTACTACAGAGGTCCAACTGAAACTTAAGGCATAGTGCTACACTCATAGCCCCGTTGGAACCATGATAGTTCAAGTATCTATTTGGTGTCATAGCATTACAAATTTCTATAGGTGCTGTGGTAGTATTACAAAGAAAGACAAAACAGATGAAGAAATATAAAAAAATATATATAAATGAAATAGAGAGAGAGAAAAAAGGAAAACACACAAATGGCAAATATAACAAAAAAAGAGACTGGTTAAAGATAAAAAGATATTAAATACAGAGAAAGAAAGACCAAGAAGGAAAAAAGTGACAAACAAGAAAGAACTAAGAATAAAAGAGAGAAAAAAGAACGAATCCCATCATAATACAAAGAAAGAAAGAGATCAATAATAAGAACAGGCAGACAAATTCTCGTCGTGAATAAACACGTTTCTATTTTTTCAAGTACCTGTTCAAGAATTGAATGTTGGAGATAAAACTCTCAAGCAGCAAGTTTCCATTTTACAAAGTTAGAATAGTTGGTAGAAAGATTTCAATTTTACAAAATTCTGAATCTTCATGAAAGTATTCAAAAATAAAATTTGTTGTCTGATTAATGAATGATTTTTTTTGTTTGTTTTTAATTCCTCTGTTGTTATAAAAGTTTAAACAATAAAAAAATAAGCAGCTTCCTTCTGATAAAATAGACTAATAACTAAGAATTATGAAAAACTAGCTGAACTATCTGTTGGTCGGTTATTTTGTTTTAGGGCGTATCAATCCTTTTTTGGCTATTTAATGCAAAATTGAGTCATTTTGATAACAGTTTCAAACAATTCAGTTTAGTATAAGTATATTTTTTTGTTTACACACAGTTAAGTGTCAAAACAGTTCTATTTCAAACAATTCAGTTGAGCGTACAAAAATTGTTCTATTTCAAACAATTCAGTTGAACATATGAACAGTTCTATTTCAAGCAATTCTGTTTAGCATAAGTACACAGTTTAGTTCTATTTGACCAATTGATAGGACCCTATCAGGTGCTACCACTCCAAGTCAGAGTGGACCTGGAAAAAAATGGCAATTAAGAGGTACTCCGCATTCTCCAAAGCTCCAGCATTACTGGAACCGTACCATCAGATTGTTTAGTGTCGTATCCAGTATACTCGAGGTGGGGCTCTTACCCTTCTGCAGAGAAGCAGTCTGTGTATTTTACAGCCCCAGCTGACTGGGCAATGAAGTATTTATCTACACAGGGGAAGATGTCAAGACATAGTGAGACTAACAAAAATAAATTCCTTCATATTTTCTAATTCAATCATCTAATAATATCGATTTCATTATCAATCAAAAATTTACAAAAAAAAATACAAATGGTAATTGTTACTATAAAAGATAAATCCACATAACAGAAAAAATATATTTTATATTATATTTATATTATATCTCATATTTTCTTATTATATCTTTATATAGTATTTTTATAATATAAAAGTAAATAGAATTGGTGACCATAGTTAAGGGCAACCTGAGGGCTCCCTTTAAAATAACTACTACACTGAGGTGTAGGAGAGAGAGCTACTCCTTTCCCTGGATTGATCCACTTTACCCTTGATTCATACTTTATAATGATGTGTGTTTAGCAAGGAGGTATCAAGTACCATTTTTTTAGTCTTTGGTATGACTTGACCTGGGATTAAACCCCGGTCTCCCAGGTTGAATATTATTTTTCTTAATTTACTTTATGAAGAAAATATTGTTCTGTGAAAAGTTTTATAGATCAACTTAACAATGAAAGAACTTTTCTTAAATATGTAAGTCTCTCACAAACTTTAATTTCTCTTTAGAAGTTCACAGACACATACGGAGAATAAGGACATTTCTCTATACATACCTTCATTTAATCCTTTTATTTTGTTTGGATTTACTTTGCTCAGGCAATAAAATATGGTGTTAATTGTATATAATTGTTATTATATTGTTGAGAGGAAACAACATTTCACCAACTCCAATTCTTCTCCAAAACTATTTTGAAGAAAATTAATGTTTCATTCACATATTCACTGTTCATTTCTTGGTAAATACAGCTTCAGTCTCAATAATTTTTTAACACAGCTTGTATAATACTACCTCTGTCTCATAAAAGATGTTACATTTAGTATAAGAAATATATATAGAATTGCACCAACTATAAATGGTTTCATTCATTGTTCATTTCTGTCTTGGTAAATACAGCTTCAGTCACAATAATTTTTGAACACATCTTACATAATACTATCTCTGTCTTATAAAAGATGTTACATTTAGAATAAGAAATGTGTGTAGAAATGCATGTGCTACAATGGAAGAAAAATGATTTCATATATTGTACATTTCTATCCCAGTAAATACAGCTTTAGTTTCAATACTTTTTAAACATACCACGTTTGTCTTGAAATATATCTTAGATTTAATATAAGAAATGTACCGATTATAATGGGACAAGAATCATTTCCTTCATTGTTGTTTTATAAATACAGCTTTTATCTCAGTATTTTTAAACAAACCTTGTGCAATTATTTTAAATTTATATATGCCTCATAAACACAAAGTTTCACACATTTTCTTTTCTTTTTCCTTAGATATTAATATAAGTTAATGTGTTACCCAAGCAAATAACTTTAAAATCTTGTAAAACTATTTCTCCATGTCTCTTCAACCTCAATATGTATAGATACGAGGATCATTAAATAAGTTTCCAGCCTTTTTTTGTATGGGCACTTTTATTGATAGTACACACATGAAACTCTAGTCCTCTTCAAAGTAATCTCCTCCACCTGCAATGCACTTGTTGTACTGTTCCAACAACTTCTCGAAGGCCCCATGGAAGTCCTCTTGTGTGAGCGTGTCAATGACCTTCGTCACAGCCTCTTTCATCTCCTTAATTGTCTCATAACGACAGTCTCTGAGCTTAGGGAATAACCAAAAGTCACAGGGAACAAGGTCTGGACTAAAGGGAGGCTGACGAACTGTCTTGATGCCTATTTTGCTTAAATAGTCTGTGACAAGGATGGAGTTGTGGACTGGTGCATTGTCTTGGTGGAAATGCCACTAACCCAATTTGAAGAGTGCTGGCCTCTTCCCTAGGAATCTTTTCCTGAACTCCCTTAAAAACTCAACATAGTAACCCTAACTCTAACCCTTTGGCCAATCAACTGTGGTGTATTGACTTCCTTACTCCTCCCATACCTCTCATCATCCCTAACAGACTCCCTTCCTTTCTTGAATCACTTATGCCACTCAAAAAACTGATGCTCAATTCATGCAAGATGCTCCAAAAGCAGTGTGAAGCATTCCATACGTTTCTCTAGCATTTTTTCCAAGTTTAAAACACAATTTTATTGCATATCGTTCTTCTAAAGACCAGATTGCATTTTTGAAAATCACCAGCTGTGATAATCAGGCTTTAGTAGGGTGTATTCCAATTGCTGCTGTAGCTGTTGATTTGTACGAGAAATCATAAAAATTGGCCAGTCATCTCATAAGATGTATAGCAATAACATACTGAACTTTCAAGAGTCTACGACAATTTTAAATGCCTGTACAAAAAAGCCTGGAAAATTATTGAATGCACCATGTATATTATTACATCACTACCATTGAGGGGTGTGTTGGAAAAATGCTCGGTTGCTGAGGAAATGTCAAGTGTATTCTTCCTTGCTACCAGTTGTCTCTTTCTGAATTCATCATCATGTCCCACCATCAGCATGGATCTTCCTGACCATCTCCTGCCACTCTTCTCTATCATCCATTGCTTCCAGCAGGTCTTCTAGGCTACATCCTGTTTCGGTACAGAGCTGTTGTATGTAGGTGTTAGCTGGACGTTTTGCTTTTGCTCATTCATGTGAAGGGGTCCACAGGCATACGTCACTTATGAGTTTATCTCTACTTTTCCAGCAGTGTCCTGCCTGTCGGGTTCTTCTAACTTGGATAGGTTTTGTGATGGGTGGTAGGTGGCCATACATCTGCTGCTTTGTGGGGTGCTGCCTCCAGGACTTGTTCAATATTGCTCGCAGCATTCTTGTGTAGTTGCCATCAAGCTTTTTCTCCATGCGTTTAGATAGTTTCCATGTAGTGCATCCATATAGCAGTATCGTCACGACCACTGCTTAAAAAAAACTGGGTTTCATTTTATCGGCCAGGACTGACTTCCATATGACCGATAGCCTATTGATGGCTGTCCATGCCTTTGCAAGTCGTGTGTTGATGTCAGTCTCAGTTGATGAGACACTGCTTTCTAGGTAGGTGAACTTGTCAACTGGTTTCAGAAGTTGGTAAAAATCCTGACTCTGACGTTTGGACAAGGAATTGCTCAACTCTGCCAACTGGAAATAACTCTCTCCTCCTAAGACAGGACCAGATTTTATGTCCATCATGAGGCTGTAGAATTCTCTATAATCTTCTAGATAACTCTATGAATTTGAAGAAACAGGAAGTGCATGGTCATTTCCTGTTTCTTTGTTTCCTTTTCTGTGGTTAGCCTCATGCTTACTTAGGGTCATGGGGGTCATTTCTTTTAACCATTAAAATATGTAACAACATGTCTTGACCATAATATCCCATCTCTGTTCTGTGGGAGGTCAAATAAAAAAAGGGATTCCATTTGCATACTCCCAGAACTCATCAGAAAAAATATTCAGCATAAGAATTTTTCTTTTGAAACAAAGCATCTCCATTACATACATACAGAGTGCAGAAAGCAAAATATGGAATAGGGAGGATTGGATTCATGCCTTTACAACAAGGTGCAGAAGGCAAAATATTGGATAATTTTTAAAACATTTTTTAGTCAGATTAGTCCAATTTTTGAAAAAAAATGTGATGAATCTAAATTTTCATGATTAGCTCTATTATTCAAGCACTTTTTCATTAAAATTCTGTCAAATCTGAGTGAGCAAAAAAGACAAAAAACAACAAATATTTGCTTAACACCGAAACCAAGCCAAAAAAAATTCTGAAATAATTGGAGTTTCTTTATGACCTCCATCAAGCCCAGACCTTAACTCCCTTGATTACACTATATGGGGCATTTTAATAAACAAAAATGCAACTTCCCATCTAAATATTGGTTCACTTAAGACTGCTATTGAAGAGGAATGGAATAAAATGTCTGCAGAATTTATTTTGAATGCATGCACATCATTTCAAAGGCATATTGATAAAATAATTGAAAATGATGGCCATATTGAGTAAATTTACTGTTTTGTGACTATCTTCTTATTTTGTTGTTTGTTTTTTTTAATTAAATGAATTTTGTTTTATAATAGTCATTTATCATTATACTATTCCTAATTTTGCTTCTCCACCCTGTATATATAGATATATACATACACTTTTTAAAAAATTAATCTAAAATCTGTCCAAATGCCCCAGTATGCTAAAATATGAGTAGGGGTGTATAAGTTAATTTATATATCCATTGGTTATGCATTATGCTTACTATTATTAATAAAAAATATAATTATATATGCATGAATTAAATATACAAAATATTTCATTTGGACGCTGACTAAATGGTTGGAGAAGAAGCTCAACGGCAATTATACAAGAATGTTGCGAGCAATATTGAACAGGTCCTGGCAGCAACACCCCACATGGCGCCAACTGTACGGCCACCTACCACCTATCACGAAAACTATACAAGCTAGACGAACCAGACATGCTGGACACTGCAGGAGAAGCAAAGACGAGATCGTAAGTGATGTGCTCCTGTGGACCCCCGCATATGGCCAATCAAAAGCAGGACAACCAGCTCGAACATTCATACAGCAGCTATGTGATGATATGGGATGTAATCCCGAAGACCTGCCGAAGGCGATGAATGATAGGGAGACGTAGAGAGAGAGGTCAGGGATATCCGTGCTAGCCGCACGTCATGATGATGATGATAGGCTCAACAAGTTTTAAATTATTCAAATATACATATGTATATATGTATTTGATTGAATAGAACAGACACTTCATATTTGCCTATTCTGTCTTTGTTCATTTCGAATCTTTCAATGAGTCACTTGACTTTTAGATGGAATGAATTTAGGAAGGTGCCGTATCTTTCCCAAATTCTTTTTGACTCCAAAGGGAGCCATATTTGATGGAGTAAATAATGAAAAGTCAAACACAATGGCAAGTCATATACATTTATACAAAGAGGAAGAACAAGACAGGGAGGGAATCTACAGAAAAATCAAATGACTCATACAAAGACTTGAAAGGATTAAAGATAGAATAAAACAGACACAAAATGTTTATCCTATTTAATCAAACATGTTTAAAAGAGAAAATGCTGCCTCTATATATATATATATATATATGCATGTATATTTTGGCAGCATTTCTTCATTGACACATATTTGATTGAACATAATAAATACTTTTGTTAATCCTTTCGAACTGCCATATCAATCTTATGATATTCAGCAGGAATTGGTTGATAAACTTTCCATAATTAGTTATTTCCCAAGTACTGTCAGTCCAATCTTGGGCCATCATCAGGGGAGGATGTATTACAAAAGCGATGTAACTTTTGTAAGTACATTACTACTTTGTAAGAATGAGCATTTGTACTGTTGTACTATGTAGTGTTTACTTTACAAAAAGTTACATCACGTTTGTTATACATCTTCCCCTGATGATGGCCCAAAGTTGGGCAGAATGTACTTGGGAAATAACTAATTATGGAAGGTTTATCAAACAATTCACACTGAATATCATAAGACCAATACAGCAATTCGAAAGGATTAACAAAAAAATATGCAGACAAAAAATGTCTATTATGTTCAATCAAATACATACATATATATATATATATATATATATATTAATGATGGCAGTAGGAAAATTATTACCCAATTTTATGATAGAAAAAATTTCATTGCTCAATGCTTTAGAGAAAAAAGCAGTTTTAAAAACTAAATGTTTAAAATCCTGAAAATGCTATCATTCTCTCTCTCTTTCTCTCTCTCTCTCTCTCTCTGTATATATATATATATATACTATTTCAAGAAAAAACAATATTTGGTCACATTAAGATAATAAATTTATTTCCTTCCTGTTAAGAGCATTGATATGAATCAAAGACTCTAAAATAAATTTTAACAGGACTTCATCAGATCCAATAGGAAAATAAAAATTTATCCTATTAAAATTCATTTTAGTCTTTGATTCATATCAATGCTCTTAACAGGATGGTAATAAATTTATTATCCTAATGTGACCGAATATTGGTTTTTTTCTTGAAATAATATTATTTGCTCAGTGAATTTTATTTGCATTGAGCTCTTTGCTTGGAATATTAAAATATTCGAAATTTGAATAATTTATTTGTCCTGACGGGATTATTCCCTACCCCAGATTTGCCAGATTGAAGAATACCTTATATTTGTTATATAGTAAAGATAAAGCAAGTCAGCCAGAGGTGCTTGATAGAAGCCAGAAATGGGTTTTACGCCAGACAGCTAGAGGTGGAAGACAGAACGTTGAAGTGGGAGATGAACTAATCAGCCAGAGATAGAAGCCAGTCAGTTAGAGGTGGTAGATAGAAGCCAGAGATGGGTGAGAAACCAAACTGCCAGAGGTGGTAGATAGAAGCCAGAGATTGGTGATAAACCAAACTGCCAGAGGTGGTAGATAGAAGCCAGAGATGGGTGAGAAACCAAACTGCCAGAGGTGGTAGATAGAAGCCAGAGATTGGTGAGAAACCAAACTGCCAGAGGTGGTAGATAGAAGCCAGAGATTGGTGATAAACCAAACTGCCAGAGGTGGTAGATAGAAGCCAGAGATTGGTGAGAAACCAAACTGCCAGAGGTGGTAGATAGAAGCCAGAGATTGGTGATAAACCAAACTGCCAGAGGTGGTAGATAGAAGCCAGAAATGGGTGAGAAACCAAACTGCCTGAGGTGGTAGATAGAAGCCAGAGATTGGTGATAAACCAAACTGCCAGAGGTGGTAGATAAAAGCCAGAGATTGGTGATAAACCAAACTGCCAGAGGTGGTAGATAGAAGCCAGAAATGGGTGAGAAACCAAACTGCCAGAGGTGGTAGATAGAAGCCAGAGATTGGTGAGAAACCAAACTGCCAGAGGTGGTAGATAGAAGCCAGAAATGGATGATAAACCAAACTGCCAGAGGTGGTAGATAGAATCCAGAAATGGGTGAGAAACCAAACTGCCAGAGGTGGTAGATAGAAGCCAGAGATTGGTGATAAACCAAACTGCCAGAGGTGGTAGATAGAAGCCAGAGATGGGTGAGAAACCAAACTGCCAGAGGTGGTAGATAGAAGCCAGAAATGGGTGAGAAACCAAACTGCCAGAGGTGGTAGATAGAAGCCAGAGATTGGTGATAAACCAAACTGCCAGAGGTGGTAGATAGAAGCCAGAGATGGGTGAGAAACCAAACTGCCAGAGGTGGTAGATAGAAGCCAGAAATGGGTGATAAACCAAACTGCCAGAGGTGGTAGATAGAAGCCAGAGATGGGTGAGAAACCAAACTGCCAGAGGTGGTAGATAGAAGCCAGAGATTGGTGAGAAACCAAACTGCCAGAGGTGGTAGATAGAATCCAGAAATGGGTGAGAAACCAAACTGCCAGAGGTGGTAGATAGAAGCCAGAGATTGGTGATAAACCAAACTGCCAGAGGTGGTAGATAGAAGCCAGAGATGGGTGAGAAACCAAACTGCCAGAGGTGGTAGATAGAAGCCAGAAATGGGTGAGAAACCAAACTGCCAGAGGTGGTAGATAGAAGCCAGAGATTGGTGATAAACCAAACTGCCAGAGGTGGTAGACACCACCATGAATGGGGTTATAAACCACTCTGTCAGATTCGGTTGATTTAATCCAGTAACGGGTGATAACTTTATCCAGAATAAAATCAGATATAAATCATTGTGTCTGTGTACTTGATTCTAATGCCATTTAGAGAACAGTATTATCTCTGTTGTTCTATTTTTGGACAGGCACTTGAAATAGAAACACTTTTATTTATAACAGGAATCAGTCCACTTGCCATTAAACTACAGAGCTTAATCTCTTCCTTCTTTTTCTCTTATTTTCCCTCTATTTTTCTCTTCTCTCTCTCTCTCTTTCTCTTTCTCTTTCTCTCTCTCTCTGTTTTTTCTCTGTTTATTTTTCTCTTATTTTACCTCAACCCCCCCTTGCCTCCTCTCTCTGTCATCTAACCATTTATTTTTCTATTTCCCTCTCTCTCTCTCTCTCTGTCTTCTCACTGTTTATTTTTCTCTTATTTTACCTCAACCCCCTCACCTTCTCTCTCTGTCATCTGTTTATTTTTCTATTCTCCCTGCTCTCTCTCTCTCTCTCTCTCTCTCTCTCTCTCTCTCTCTCTCTCTCTCTCTCTCTCCACTGTTTATTTTTTCTTGTTTTTCCCTCTCTTTATTTCATTCTTTGATGATTTAAATTACATTCATGTAAACATCTTCTCTGAACCTCATCTTAGTCCACCAGTACATAAATAAATCTATGTGGCAGTTAAAGGAAACCATGAC
Source organism: Sepioteuthis lessoniana (assembly GCA_963585895.1). NCBI lineage: Eukaryota > Metazoa > Mollusca > Cephalopoda > Myopsida > Loliginidae > Sepioteuthis > Sepioteuthis lessoniana. The sequence continues at coordinate 79,123,240 of OY757925.1, read as the reverse complement.
TTCTCAATGTATCTCTCCATGACAATTATTGATAGTTTGGTGAAACCACGGAAGAAATAGTTTGACAGAGATAGAATAAATGGGGGGAAAAACAGAAAAATACATCAAGTTGCTATTTCTTTTTTTATTTCATCATACTACATATATAATGAAACATAAAGAATACATGATTTTTTGTGCACCACAACTTATATGTATATAATAATAAATAAATATATATTAGATTTATATATTCAATGCTATGGAGTTTTTACAAAACAACAATCATCAGGCAGCTAACAAAATGAAATGAATCGAAAATCGAAAAATACAGTCAAAAACCGTTGGGATTGTGTAGGAATCATTACATGTGATTGTAAGAGTGTGTGTGTGTGTAGCGGGGTTATAGTTGCGTATTATTGTGTGTGTATATGTAAAGATTCCTACACAATCCCAATGGTTTTTGACTGTATTTTTTAATTTTTGATTCATTTCATTTTGTAAAAACTCCATGAAATCCAGGGGTTTACAGTCTAAATTCCATGGAATTAAATATATAAATCTAATATATATTTATTTATTATTATTATATAATAGCTCTCTTAGATATTGAGCACTCTCCATATTATATTGCACTTGGTTCACCACAAACCCACAAAGTGATTTAGTGACAACCAGCACTGTTATAATATATATATATATATATACATATATACTAGGGAAATAAAGTAAAGTTCAGAAAGAATACAAAAGGAAATAACCCTATAGCTTCAGTTAAGCTACCAAAAGAGGGATATATTAGAATAGCAAAAGGATCTAGCATTTGCTCGGATGAAAATAACATCCTCAGTACTAAATTTTGTGTAAGGAGTCCCTGTGGCATAATGGATAAAGTGTTTGACTGTGGCCTTGAAATAGGCAAGTTTGAACCCTTGTTGTATTATTACATTCGTTTATGGACTAATACCCTTGGTAAAAATATAAAAACCTCTAATCCCGCAGCTATATACTATATAGTACCACTACTGTTCTTCTACAAGGATGTCTTTTGCATTAAATAACCCATGAAGGTTGATACACAGTTAAACAAAGAAACCAAACCAAACCAAACTAAACAATCGATCTTCATAGGCTTCTAATATTTATGATATTGTTTTTTATGCTTTTTGTATCCTCTCTATTTCTGGCAATGGGTTAAATAGTACCACTACTGTTCTGCTACGAGGACGGCTTTGGCATTAAATAACCCAGGAAAGTTCATATGCCAAAAAAGTAACCAGACATAGCTTTTGCTAAGGAAATGAATTTGAACATAATTTTGAACCTCACTTGTTGATTACTTCAAGGCTTAAGAAGTTACTTACTATGTATATATATATATATGAACATTATATGTCCATTTCGCATATCCGTATCTGGCTATGGTACACATGGATATTTTAAGTCAAGGCTTAAGAAGCGATTTACTAAGTGTTAGTTCATATTTCACCTTTGTTGTCACTCTATAATACCTTTTCTATCATTGTTGCCCTTCCTGTATTATTTTATAAACCTTGCCTTTAGGATCCAACAAGCCTTAGTGAGTGGGTCCCCATGGTGTAGTGGCTAATGTTCAGGACGACGACATCATAATAAGCGAGTTCGAACTCAAGTCACGCTATTGTGTTCACTTTCGGATTACTATCCTTGGAAAAGTATGGACTTCCTTATCTCTCCAGCTAGGTGTTAAATATAACCTCTACTATTCTTCTACAAGGATCTATTTGGCATCAAATAACCTAAGAAGGTTGATATGCCATTAAACAAATAAACGAAACAAAACTAAACAATCGATCTTCATAGGTTTTTAATATTTATGATATTGTTCTTTATACCTTATCTATCCTCTCTATTTCTGGCAATGGGTTAAATAGTACCCCACTACTGTTCTGCTACAATTAACTGTATTACATAATCCACAGAGGTTGATATGCCATTAAACAAAGAAACCAAACCAACCTAAATTTTGTACTTTAGGATATGATTTAGGATATGTATGATGCTAGTGTTCGCCAGTGGCCCGGGAGACCGGGGCTCAATCCCAGGTCGGGTCATACCAAAGACTTTAAAAATGGTACTTGATACGTCTTTGCTTAACACTCAGCATTATAAGGTACATATCAAGGGTAAAGCGGTGCATTCCATGGAAAAGAGCAGCACCCTCCTCTACACCTTGGTGTTGTAGCTATTGAAAAGGAAGCCTTCAGGTCGCCCTCAACAACGGTCGCCAACTTTACTTACTCACTTACTTATGATACTATATACACGCATATGTAGAAAAAAGGTGAGATGAAAATGATATGTGGAAAAAAAAACAGTTGTTTAAGAATTTTGGGTTTTGGTTTAGGTTGGTTTTTATGGTATATCAAACATTAAAAGTTATTTAATGCCAAATCCTATTTATACATATACGTGGTGTATTCAATAAGTTTCCAGACTTTTTTGTACAGGCATTTAAAATTTTCGTAGACCCTTGAAAATTCAGTATGTTATTGCTATACATCTTATGAGATGACTGACCAATTTTTAGGATTTCAGGTTCAAATGAACAACTACAGCAGCAATTAGAATACACCCTACTAAAGCCTGATTATCACAGCTGGTGATTTTCAAAAATGCAATCTGGACGTCAGAACACTTTAGAAGAATGATATGCAATAAAATTGTGTTTTAAACTTGGAAAAAATGTCACAGAAACGTATGGAATGCTTCACACTGCTTTTTGACCATCATGTATGAATCAAGCATTAGTTTTTGCGTGGCATAAGGGATTCAAGAAAGGCACGGAGTCTGAGGGATGATGAGAGGTGTGGAAGGAGTAAGGAAGTCAATACACCACAGTTGATTGGCCAAAGGGTTAAGGCTACTATGTTGAGGTTTTAAGGGAGTTCAGGAAGAGATTCCTAGGGAAGAGACCAGCACTCTTCAAATTGGGTTAGTGGCATTTCCAGCAGGACAATGCACCAGTCCACAATTCCATCCTTGTCACAGACTATTTGAGCAAGATGGGCATCAAGACAGTTCCTCAGACTCCCCATAGTCCAGACCTTATTCCCTATGACTTTTGCTTATTCTCTAAGCTCAGAGGCTGTCGTTATGAGACAATTAAGGAGATGAAAGAGGCTGTGACGAAGGTCACTAACGTGCTCACACAAGAGGACTTCCATGGAGCCTTCAAGAAGTTGTTGGAATGGTACAACAAGTGCATTGCAGGTGGAGGAGATTACTTCGAAGGGGACTAGAGTTTCATGTGTACTATCAATAAAAGTACCCATATGAAAAAAGTCTGGAAACTTATTTAAAGATCCTTGTATATATAAATATATGATCTGTAAGCACATTTTGTAGGTAACATTTTGAAACAAACCTGAGCTCTTTTTTTTTTTTGCATACAGTTAAATGGTTTTAAGTATTTCAATTTATTACTAATCATTTGCGTGCACACAGGTAAATGGCCTCAAATATTGCTATATAACAGTCTAAAGAGTTTCAAGTATTGCTAAGTATCACTAACAATTCAATTAAACATCAGTCATTTGTTTACACACAGTTAAATAGTCTAACAGTTCTATTTCTAACAATACATTTGAACATTATTTGTTTCCACACAGTTTAAATGTCAAACAGTTCTATCTGACCCATAGATAGAACCATATCAGGTGCTACCACTGTGGGCCAGAGTGGACCTGGGAGCAATGGTAATGAAAGAGTACTACATATTCCCCAAAGTTCCAAGGCTAGAGTCTCACCATCAAATTGTTTAGTGCCATATCCAGGACACTCATGGACAGGGATCTTACTCCTCTGTAAAGAAGCAGTCAGTGTTTCTATAGTCCCAGTCAACAAGGCTGAAGAACATTGGATAAAATAATGTGCTCATATGTCAGATAGCAGAGAATTATAAGAATCAAAATAATTCTTGTTTTATGAAAGATTTTGATTTTTTTCCTTTTTGGCTTTATAAACAAATGAAACTATAATTACAGAACAAACCAAGGAAGTTGATGGTTGTTTGGTTGATTGGGTTTTATGGCATATTAACCCTTGTAGGTTATTTAATACTAAATCCATTTTTATGCAAATAGTTCTATTTTAAACAATTCAGTTTAGCATGAGTACTCAGTTTAATTGTATAAAACGTTTCTATTTCAAGCTATTCTTTTTAGTCAAACACTTCTAATTCGGCTAATTTAGTTTAGTATAAGTATAGATTTTCTTTACTCACAATTAAATGTCAAAACAGTTCTATATCAAACAATTCAGTTTAGCGTAAGTACGTAGTATAAATGTAAGTACAGTTTAATTGTCAAAAACATTTTTATTTCAAGCTATTCAGTTTAGTCAAACAGTTCTGTTCTGCATAAGTATGCAGTTTAGTTCTATTGAACCCATAGATAGGGCCCTATCAGATTGAACCTGGGGGCAATGGCAATGAAGGGGTTCTCCGCATTCCATAAAGCCCCAACATCATTGGAACCTCACCATTAGATTCTTTAGAGTCATAAACAGGACACTCTTTGGAGGGGGTCTTACCCTTTTGCAGTGGTGCAGTCGGTGTATTCTACAGCCCCAGAAGTTGAGATAAGTATTATTTTAGTTTATATATATATATATATATATATATATATATATATATATATATATAAAGTTCCTTAGTATAATTACTATTACTCAATTAAATATTTAACCAGCAGTAAAAAGTGCTCAATACTCAGGAAGTAGAGTAATATAATGATATCACAATATCAAAATGCTAACGATATTACCTGAGGATCATGTAAACATGAAACTTTGAAGTTGTGAAGGAGTTTCTTTCTTTCTTTTGATTTGATTTATCTAATGGTATAGCAACCTTTGTGGGTTATTTAATACCAAAGCTATTCATATAGAAGTATGGTAATGGTTCTATTTAACCTATAGTCATACTTAAAGCCAGATGGGAGTCCCCATGGCATTGCGGCTAACATACTGGACTACAATATTGTAGTTAAGTGATTTATCTCGCTTTTTGCTTTCAATAAGACTTGAACTCACTCATGAAGGTTTGTTAGTCTAGCTTGCTTACCATTACACCACTTGAGACGTCCACAGAAATATTGTACTTATGGCCAGAGTTTGATTAATCAAAACATTTTAAATAAAGCTCTCAGGTAACAAGAATGTAGGAGAGAATTTTCTGAGATAGCAACATTTTTTAGGTCCATAAATTTAAATCAGATTTTATTTTGATAAGATTTGTTTGGTTTGGATGGGTTTTATGGCATATCAACTATTATAGATTATTTAATGCCAAATCCTTTTTATACATATATATCAAATATATAGGATCTGGTTTGGTTGGGTTTTATGGCATATCAACCATTGTAGGCTATTTAATGCCAAATCATTTTATACATGTATATCAAATATATGATTTTAAACATATTTTGTTGATCACATTTTTAAATGAGCCTGCTGTCATTTTTTTTTGCACCCAGTTACAGTGTTTCAAGTATTTATATCTAATACAAATAATTCTATTTACTATTAATCATTTGTTTGCACAAATGATTAAGTATTGCTATGTAACAGTAAAAATTTAACTTCAGTCATTTGTTTGAAACACATTTAATTTCAATTATTGCTAACATTACAAATTCCATTCAATATTAATCATTATTTAGAATAAAAATATTAAGAAATTAAATAATAATTAAATCATAATTTTAAGAGGAAATTAAATAAAACGATATATAAAAAATTAACTAAACAAGGTAAGTTTGATATTAGTATTAGTGTTTATTGCCACGTTTTCCTTAATAAATAAATAAATAAATAGATTTTTTTCTTAAAATAAAATAGGTTAAGTTATTGACAAGATTTTAGTTGCTGAGGGCTTTGTAAGTTGTGTAAAACATTTTGATACATAAGAAAACACAACACCAGACAATGATATTTCATCCATTTTAACATTAACTTCTTGCCCATTTTTTTGTTCCTGTCCTTGTTTTTTAAATGAGTAAGAATCCATTGATAAAATAAAAAAAAATTCTCTCCCTTGTGTGATGGCTATCTGAAGAGGTTGGTTTCTCTTACTGAGTTCCCAGCTGAAATAAATTTATAAAAGCCAAATGACGGTTTGCTGAGTTTTTCAATTATATATATATATATATATATATAGTCATCCACAGACAGATCTGTTTCGTTCTATCAGAACTCATCAATGTGGCTAGACATACTAGCTTCCTGTAGCTGGGATCGAAACCTGGTTGACTCAAATGCCAATCCGAGACTCTACCTCTCATCCATGAGGAACTAATAGCAGCAAAGAAAATTTTAAACGGTTATAAATCACAATTACTATTGTTTACATACATCTGCTTAACGGCTACCGAGAGCTCAATTCATATATTTGAAGAGCCTTGCAACAAACGCTAATGGCAACACGATTACTTCATTCACTAAAGAACTCAACCCTACGGGGGTAGGGGAGTATATATATATATAGTCATCTACATATATATATATATTTTTTTTTTTTTTTTTTTTTTTTTGTTTAAAAAACAAGAAATTAAGAAATAGTATTCCAAAAATATATATTTTGCTCTGCAGGTATATTTAGTTTTAAATAGTCATACATTGAGCACTCTTTCTTTGGATATTCACAGTCATTATTTACTTGGGATATATATATATATATATATATATATATATATATATATAATATCATGATATATTTGCTATATTTATAAATAAAGAATTCTCAGTATTTGTGATAGAGTATATATGTATAAGTTTGAATAGTGTAGCAATAGTCAAAGGCATTGGCGGACTGTTAGTTTGTCACCTAAACAATCATCAGACCAAAGTCTATATCTATACTATTTGTTTGGTTTGGTTTTATGGCATATCAACCATTATAGGTTATTTAATGCCAAATCCTCTTTATACATATATATTAAATATATAGGATTTGGTTTGGTTTGGTTTTATGGCATATCAACCATTGTAGGTTATTTAATGCCAAATCCTCTTTATACATATATATTAAATACATAGGATTTGGTTTGGTTTGGTTTTATGGCATATCAACCATTGTAGGTTATTTCATGCCAAATCCTCATTATACATATATATTAAATATATAGGATTTGGTTTGGTTTGGTTTTATGGCATATCAACCATTCTAGGTTATTTCATGCCAAATCCTCATTATACATATATATTAAATATATAGGATTTGGTTGGGTTTGGTTTTATGGCATATCAACCATTATAGGTTATTTAATACCAAATCAATAAGTTTGCATAAATATTCAAAAGTTGTACTTACTTTTAGACGGCTACATATTCTGTGCTTAGTTTAACGGTTATGGTCATAGAAAATGATATCTGTGACTCAAGTTCAAATCCTAGACAAGGCATATTACTTTGCACTAATGCCGTTTGGAAAGGCATGAATCTATCTGTTCCCCCAGCTATAGGTAAATAGTCAGGCAGACTGGGTTTATTTTTAGCCTTGGTTAGGCAACCAGTCTAGAAGAAAAACTTTGAACTCAAACCAGCTTTACTTTACTTAAAAATTGCCATATCATGGTGGAGGAGTTGTGTAAATTCATACATGCTTATTGAACCCAGAAAAGATTTTGGCATGAAAATTGTTCCTATTAGCAGACATTTAGTTACTGTAATGAATTCATTCATATTAAGATACTGAGAGATTTAAAAAAATGTTAACACGTTTATGGGAGCACCTTTATGATATAATTTCAGTCTCCACATGTTCATCATTCCTATCTACACATTCTTGGAATTTCTCACCAGTGATTAAAAAATGTTATTATTTCTATTGGAGTATCTTTATTAGAAAAGCAGAACTGGTTGGTTGGTTGGTTGGTTGGTTGGTTGGTTGGTTGTTTTGTTTTATGGTGTAGCAACCCTTTTCAGGTCATTTAATGCTGATTAAAATTTCTCACAATTCTGTTTAGTATAAGTATAGTTTTTGTTTACAAACTGTTAAATCTCAAAACACTACTATTTCAAACAATTCAGTTTAGCATACATACAGTTTAGTTCTATTTGACCCATATATAGGACCCTTATCAGGTGCTATCACTCTGGGCCTGAGTAGACCTGGGAGCAATGGAACCTCACCATCTGATTGCTTAGTGTTATATCCAGGACATTCATTAGAGGGGAAGGTCTTACACCTCTGCTGAGAAGCAGTCAATATATTCTACAGTCCCAGCTGACAGGGAAAAAACAGAACTGATATTATGGAGACCAGCTAGGGAAGATTCTAATAATGTGTTCACTGGGATGGAGAACAGGTGGAGACTAAAATCATATCATAAAGTAACTCCCATTGAAATGTTAACATTTTTTTTAAACACGTTGGATTATTTGGATTTTCCTAATATAGAAAAAGGTGCAGATGAAATAATGGAAAAAAAGTGGCCAGGAGATTTGGCTAGAATTGAATAAGAAAACAAAAACCTTTTACAATGAAAAATAGGATTAATAATTTTCAATTTAGATATATGAAGCCCATGCATTAAATATTACTTGGTACATATGAATTTTAAACCAACTTTTCTCTGTTTAAAAATCATGGCAGAAGAGGAAAAAATCTTTGACCTTGAAAAAGCATTTGTATTCTCTGTGCAATCTGCCAGATGAAAAAAAGAATCTTTAAATATTATTCAAAATATGGTTGTTTTTTTTTTTTAATCTCTCCAACTTTTGCCAGCAATCCACAACTTTTCAATAAATGCCATTGCCTTTTTAACAGCTAGCAATGTATTTTTTGTTTCATGGGCAAAAGTGTGGTAACTTTGGATTCATGAACCGTTTTTTAAATTTTTTGCTTTTTGAACTTTTGACAATGCACTTATGATCCTGAGTTTTTGACTTCCTTCTTTACCTTTGGACTTCTGAAATGAACTTCTTTACTGACCTTATTGGTGGTATATTTATTAACCAGCTCAAAAATTAACCTTTTGTCATATTCCGCCTGTAGCAGAAGTGTTGGGTAAATGCATACATATTCTGCTTTTGTCGGGTGACACAATTTTTCCTTCATAAAGTTCTCCATAAAAACACCCTCCAATTGAAAGTTGTTTCCCTTGCAGGATCACTTTTCATACTGGTAAGCTTGACCTTTTGTTTTGCCTCATAAATAGAAAGACAATCTTGCCAGGTGATGAATAGGATGATCAAAGGAACTTTTGATGAAAATGTTCCAGCAATTAAAAAATTCCTGGTTAGTGGCTGTTAAAGAAAGGCAGAAACAAGCTTACTTCCCTACTTTCATTGTCTCCTCTGTTGTCTACACTACTTGGTATGTCTGTTCCTTAGACATCAATAAACACATAATGGAATTGACAATATTGTTCCTCCACCAACACACTCAAAACCAGTCCATCGTGGATGTAGACTGACATTTACAGAGGTATGATTGACAGGGACAGGTCAAAGTTCAATTGCAGCTGAAACAAGTAAGAGAAACTGTTGAAATTGAATTGGCTCTTGTCTAATTGGCTATAGAGAATCACATGGCAACCAATCTAGAAAAAGAAAAACTCTCAATTCAAACCTGTTAAACTCTGTGTTCGTGGTTTTAGAAGTCTAGTCAAAGTGGAATCAACCTATGGTGGGGGTAGTCAAGTTATTTAACACGCAAAACAAACTCATGGATGTTCACCAATCAGACATAAGCAAAATACTGCTCTCCTTTTTCTACCTCAAACTTAGTTTCTTATATGCTCATTAAATCTCGCCACTTCACGTGGGCTTATCACATTCTCCACCATAAAATAAGTCACACTTCTTGTGTCCTTTTCTTCTTCTGGTTTCCGCATGCTGGTAGCTGAGAGAGAACACCTTCTGTTTCTTCGAGGTAAGATTGTTCATGGCATTACTACTACACTCCCCACTGATCCTATGATCACACATGAAACATTCGGGAGGTGGTCTTTTGCACCGTGTGCTTCTTCATGGTAGTATAGTCACTTGGTCTTCATTAGAAGTGTTATTGGAAGAGGCATCACCTGCATTTGTACTGGGTACCTGTTCACACGGTCTCTCTCTAATGGTTACAAATCTTTCACTTGCATCTTCTAAAACCATGTCAGAACAGACCATCGGCTAGCCTGGTCCCACCATGGGTCGCAGATCTTTCACATGGCGTAGCATTCCGTCGACCGTTCTGTTCTGTACACTGGTAATTCTGGTCACACGTCCCACTTTATATTTTGTGGTACATCGTCCATGTGGAGTCTTTACCCACACTCAGTCACCCGGTTTGAAAACAGCCTGATTATGTGTCGGCGCTGGTGTTCCATTGATTCCTTTTAGCCGTATGCGGTACTGATAGACCATATTGGCTGGTGCTGTAGCAGAGGATACGTCATCCTTTGGCGTGACGTTGTACCAGTATACTGCTTCTGGTATAGTACACTGTTTTCTGGCGGCGATCCTTTTTACAGTTCTGTGACATCGCTCGATGATGCCGTTACCAGAGTGGACGTATGCACAGCGGAATCAAAGTCGGACTCTCCACTCATTTAGAAAGGTTTTAAGCAGGCTGCTCTGAAAGGCAGTGTCATTATCTGTCAGAATCTCTGTCGGTGGGCCCCGCTCATAGAAAAGCACCTTCAGCTGGTTGATTACACTTGTCGCATCTTGTCGAGGAAGACGTCGCCAGATGGCAAACCGAGTGGGGCTGCAGTCGATCACCATCAAAAAATGGAACCCGTTACAATGGGTAATATCCATTGCTACCCGGTGCCATGTTTGTTTAACATTCAAAGCCTCCTTTGACCAGTGCACGGGTGATGGATCGATCGACTGACACTCTTTACATTCTCTGACGACGGTTTTCACTGCGGCCTTAGAGACCCCAGGGGCAATCTGTTTCACAGAATAAAGTGTCCGCCGCACACCAGGATGACCGCTTCGTCGGTGAACAATCTTGATCTGGTCAAGCCCAACTGAGCTCATGGATGCAGTGCAAGCAGGTTGCACAGGCTCAGTGTTCCTTTTAATTGCATCAAGCCCCCTTTGAGGCACTCTAGTCAATCGATCTGCCTTATTTTGGCTAGATTTAACCAAGAACACATTCATCGGCAGTGCATATTCTTTCACTGGTTTTATTATGGTGTCAAGCCGCCGTCAAATGAGCATCTTGCTTGCTGCTTTGGTTCGTACCCTAGCTTTGCAGGTAAGGGTGTCCGAGATCCATTTATGGACACAGGCAGAATCAGTGAACAAATGCAAGGTGGTCGTCTTCTAGAGGATTGCCAAGTTTATTCCTTTAATAATGGCATCGAGTTCTGTAAGGTTAATATGTTGGGAGTCTTTTGCTGGTCATAACCAACAAGCATCCTCTACTACAGCCCCATCATATACAAGCGACACGCCGCTAAGGGCTTGGCTGTCAACACGCCATTTGCCCCGCGTCGGGTCTTCCTTGTGCACTCTAGAGAGAACCTCTTTAAACATGGTGTTGAGAGGGGCACTGTCAATTTTGCCATCCCATCCAGTGGTGACGTCAGATGCTCTCCGCTTGATGAATGCCACAGCTACACGAAGCCAACCACCCACGAGAAGGTGCCCAACCAATTTGCCGCATAGTGAAAATACGTTCCGTCGCGTGAAGACACGAGGCATGTCTGGGATTTTGTTTCCTCTTCTCCAATTCAGAGAGTTATCCTCTCCCCAGACCTGTAACCCAAGCACTCGCACACCATCCTGTAGCCTCTCCGGCTCCTTTCTGAGGAGGCCGAAGCTGCTGAGATGCTCCTTCACACGTGCAGGCACAATGCTCTCGTCCACATACACATCATCAATATAGGCAGATGTTGCCCGCTGTATGTGCTTATCCTTCGTCAAGATAGCATCAACAATTGTCTGCATGATGGATGGTGCCACATTGAGACCAAACCCCATGCAGGTCAGGCAATACCTTCGTCCCTTAAACAGTAAAGTTTGATAGGACCATAGTGATTGGTGCACATGTACTTGAAGGTATGCCTTGCGAAGGTCTAACATGGATACATTCGATCCTGCTCGCCGCCATTCTCTCAACTTTTTGGTGCATATGTCTGCACGAGCCGTAAATGGATCCACGTGATCATTCAACTCCCGATAGTCGAGAACCAGCCTTACCTTTTGTTTATTCTGCTGGATGACTGCCATTAATGGGATCAGGCCCTTTGGGGGCCCCAATTTATCTTCCGGGTAAGGAACTAACCACCCATTGTCTATCCAGTTTTGTAGCTCTTTATCGTATTCTGCACGAGCTCTTGCAGGGACGGTGTATTCCGGTACTCTGTTGTATAACTTTTCTGGTGGCTGATCACCAGACCACTTCCATGATACTGTCCAGGATTTGGTGCGTTGGTCAAACTCTGCGCAAAAGTCAGGCTGTTCTAGCTCTATTGTCGCACCCAAAGTGTGAGCCACATCAGCAAAATGTGCCTTGCCTCCTTCGTCGATGTGCACGCCGCCCAATTTCTTGATGACGTCCATTCCTAGAAGGAGGTCGAATCCCAATGGCTTGCTGTTTACCACTAACACATTCGTCTTTAAGGGATTTCTGTTGGTCACTGTTAAAGTTATGCTACCAACTTAAAAGGTACTTCCTGCTTGTTGTCAGAATTGCAGTACTTTTCCATACTTCGAGTCGACATAACATTCCACTCACAACGGATGAGGAGCAGCCGGAATCCACCAACGCTATCCAATCCATTCCATTGACTTTCACCTTCATTACAGGAAGCACTTCTTCTAGTTTATGTGGGGAGAGAGTAGTGCCGGCCTCTCGCCTCTTGCCTAGTTTTCCTGGACACCTTGATGCGACATGTCCTTGTTGTTGACACTGATAACAGCGAGGCATTACTACTACACTCTGCTTAAAAATTAATCTTGTGTCATATCCAGCTTATATGGAGGGTTTGGTAAATATATAGGAAACCACTTGAAATTTGAGAGATTTAGTCAGAATTCCATACTTAAATAAGCAGTCAATTAATGGTAGGATCCTGTTAAAACTATGCTTAAGTGAAACTCCTCTCACCCATTGGGAGTGGACATTTGCTTATAAATGAGTGACTCCTATTCTTCATCAACTGAGAAAAGTCACTTCACTTCTTCCTTCTTGCAACAGAGCCAAAAACGTGTGAGGTGTTTGTGAAAATCTTGTCAATTATTCTCTCATCATTTTTTTATCACCTTGAAACAAATAACAACCTTTCTACGGGTTTCTTTCAATCATCATCACCAACATCACAACTGGAGGCATACTTAATACTTCCTACATACCTCCAAAAACAAACTTACTCTCCTATAAGAAGCTACCACACAATCCATGGATCTACTAATGATTTTAAAGGAGAAAACTTCTCTATATCATTAATTTCAACAAGTATTTTTCTTCAACTTTCAATTTTAGCTGCTTTTCATTACAACTCATACACTCTGTTGACAAGGCTTAGAATATGCTGATTGTTGCTCCCTACAGAGGAGTAAACCTTCCCCCTTGAAAAAAAAAATGGGGTGTCCTGGGTATAACACTAAACTGCATCTAATGGTGAGTCTCTAACCCTTGACATTTGGGAAATCTGAAGTACCCCTTCATTGCCATTACTCCCAGGTCCACTCTGACCCAAAATGGAAGTACCTGTTTGGGTCCCATCTCTGGGTCAAATTAATCAGTTTTAAAATTATTCATATTCTATTGAAATGCTTGATGCAATATAAATGTAAATTATTTGCATTAAGAACAGTTTCAGGAGACTGGGCCATTGGCCTAATGAGTAGAGTGTTCGCCAGTGGTCTAGGAGACCTGAGTTCAATCCCTGATTGAGTCATACCAAAGACTCAAAAAAATGGTACTTGATGGCACCTTGCTTAGAATTCAGCACTATAAGGTGAGGATCAAAGGTAAAGTGGAGCAATCCTGGGAATGGAGTAGCACCTTCCCATACATCTCGGTGTAGTACCTATTGAAAAGGGAGTGTTTGGGTCAGCCTTGATTAAGGTCGCAAACTTTACTTATAATTGTTTACTAAAAATTATAATTAGTTACTTGAAACCATATAACTGTGTGCAAACAAATAACTATTCTTACATATAAATAATTACTTGAAACTATATATTCATTTGTATTAGGTCAGAATACTAGAAATCATACAACTGTCTGAAAATTATTTGTGTCAGATACAAATACTTGATATATAACTGTGCTAAACTCTTAAGCAACTGTACAAAATTATGAATGTAAATATAATTATACAATGAATGCAATTTCCTAACCTCAAAGAATAAAATAATGCCTGCTGGGTTGACATGCAAAGAAAATCATTCTATCTATCAATGCTATTATTATTAATTTCATCTTGTATTTTTCTTTCAATTTTTGTTGCTTTTTATCACAACTCACTTGGCCCATTATGTAACAGGACACCTTCCAGAATACCTTCCAGGTAGTGCACAGAAACACCCCTGAGAGGCTTGAGGCAAAAAAACTTAACAATTGTTAATAAAGAAAACCTAAATTTGAAGGTTAGATTGATAAAATATTGATAAGAAAAGAAGTAAATAAAAAATGTCAATATTATCCAGTTTAGCAGATTCTGATGCAGTTCTGGTAGGATTCAAATGTTAGTTAAATTTAATAAAAGTAAGATTTAGGATAACCAAATTTTATCCACTTCTCCCTGCACACCTCTGGGTCTGCTTGGGACGTGACAGATAAGTTTCAATATGATTCCCAGACTGAGCCAAAAATTGGGATTTTGTTTACGATTTAGTACTTTATCCATTATTATTTATATGTTTTGCCTCCTTATGCATCACTAAACTTTACAATCTTCTCACATCAACCTTGAAATAAAAAATCTTTGCATAAAACACATACACTATGAATACAAAATCTATGTACAGATCAAATTCTATTCAGTTATTCCACTGATAGTTCCCAAAAATTCCCTCTTTTTCATACCATTTTTACTGAAACCATCCAATCTAATTGTTATGGTAGCCAACCTGCAGTCGGTAATGAACTCTTCCGTGATTATTAATACCGGGCTCTGTACTTATTCCCGGCGGACACTTGGCAGTCAGACTGACTTCTAACACTTTGTACATATGTTGAATTCTACTTCGTTAATATACTTTGTTCCACACAAACCCAAGTTGTGTAATTCTTCTGGACCCTTTACTGGTCCACAACACTAATCTTCAAATTTTCTACACTATACCTGTTTTCGATCTGATAAGTCTTCATCATTAAGTTGTACTGATAACATAGTTCCCTGACTATCTCTCTCACCATCTGTCCCTATCATCCACCACTCCTTGCAGGTTCTCTAGACTACAGTCAGTGTCCACACAAAATTGATGTATCTAAATCCTTGCTAGTCAGCCAATACTGGTGTGTCCATGTGTAGGAGTCCATAAGAGAATGTTGCTAATGAGATCATCCTTACTTCACCAGCTGTACCTAGCATGTCTTGTTCATCTTACTTGGATGGTTTGTGAGATGAGAGGTAAGTGGCCATGCAGCTGTTACTATGATAAAATTAAGCTGAAATTATGAAGTTACAATAACTAATTACGGTGAAAATGTTTGCAAGATGGTTATATCAGTCTGCCATTTACAGGTCGAAAGCAGAGTCTGTCCAAAAGAAAGTTTGTTTTAGCATCCTCTGCATTTGTTTGTTTCCTGTTCTATTCGAGACAACATTATGCTGCTTCTATTACTCATGTGACCTTTTCATGAATGAATGAACACACGAACACAAACAGAGAATACGAGAAGCATTACATTAAGTGTAAAATTGCCTCAAACAACAGCAAGTGAGAACTGAATTTGCAACACTTTTCAGATTTAATAATGAACTACTATATGATAAAAACAGATATTATTAGGTATTATTTATTATGAAACACTACAGCATTGATATTTCAGCTTTGATAATAAATTATTATAAAATAAAAACAGATGTAATTAGGTATTATTTATTATGAAACACTACAGCATTGATTTTTCAGCTTTGATAATAAATTTTTATAAAATAAAAACAGATATAATTAGAAAATTAATTTTTATTTATTGTGGACTTTTTGTCCTCATCTTGGTAGATTTTTTTTTTTCTCACTACGTTTCAGCCAAATTTCACCTCTGGCCTTCTTCAGGTGATTAACCGCAACCTCGGATAGGAATGCTGAGTCTTGAACCATATCCCCAGTAATTACTGCCTTCCATAGTTGTTGTCTATCGCACCATGTTTTTGACCAAGTAAACCTCTTGGCCGGCTTGGGTAGGAATTGAAACCGCTATCTTCTGACAATGCTCACCTGGGACCGTAGAGACTCAACGCCTCTATCCACTGCCCCGAAGTGCGATCAAAATTGGATTTTTTGGTCTTATAAATCCAATTATTTGTTCTCCTTATCTGGTCTTCCATAGTCAGGTCCATACCGAATTTGTAATTGTCTTTATTCGGATTTAATTCTCAGATTAAGAATACTCATCTCAAAAAGATTCCCAATAAAGACAGATATAATTAGGTATTATTTATTATGAAACACTACAGCGTTGATTTTTCAGTTTTGATAATAAATTGTTACCCCTCTGCAGAGGGGTAAGACCCCCTAATGAGTGTTCTGGATATGACACTAAACAATCGGATGGTGAGGTTCTAGTGATCCTGGGGCTTTGGGGAATGGGGAGCACCCCTTCATTGCCATTGCTCCCAGGTCCACCCTGGCCCGGTGTGGTAGCTCCTGATAGGGCCCTATCGGTGGGTTTAATAGAAATAAACAGCATACTTATGCTAAACTGAATTGTTTGAAATAGAACTGTTTATATGTATAAAAATGGATTTGGCATTAAATAACCTACAATGGTTGATGTGCCATAAAACCAAACTAAACCAATGATATTTAGGGAGTCCCTGTGATGTAGTGGTTAACATTCTGGACTGCAACATCATAGTAAGTGAGTTCAAACTCCAGCTGTGCTATCATGTTCACATTCAGACTAATACCCTTGGGAAAGATATAAACCACCTTATCTTCCCAGCTATGAGTTAAATAGTATCACTACTGTTCTTCTACAAGGATTGCTTTGCCATTATATAACCCAAAAAGGTTGATGTGCCATTAAAACAAAGAAACCAAAACAACCAAACCTAATAGTATCCATTTTGGGTATATAATATTTTACTAAAAATGATATAATCCTGGTAACTTGGATTAAAACATTTTTATAAAAATCATTTTATAAACAATTATTTATGCATGATGCTGTATATAATTCTTATCACACATAATTATATCCAAGATATAAATCTAAGAAACATTTTAAAGATATCATCCAAAAGAACCCCTGGGTACTTCATATAGATCTGAGTGTAGATGACAATAAATCAATCAACCAAGAAAAAAGTGATCTACAATTGATGTAAAGCATTTGAAGCATGGAGGATCAAACACTCCAGCTTGAAATGAGCACTTTGAAAGCAGTACCTCAATCACAGACAATTTTCAGCCTGAATATGGATTTGCTCATCAAGTGAGATCTCATGACAGTTGATAATTGCTGGCTCACTTTTCACAGGTTCTTCTGTAGCAACCAACAGGCAACTTGTGTCTTTCTACAACAATGTCTGTAGCTCAACAGCAAGTTTGAGAAGTCATATGAGAGTGCCTGAGAGCAATATCAATGACAAAAAACAATTGTCTTGTTTGTCACAGACTCAACTTGTTTGAATGAACTTGGCCTGAGGAGTCACATGAACTCCGATGAGTACTTTTTATGGAATTAAGAAGATCGCCTTCTTCTGTAAAGAAGTAGCAGACTATATAACATATATGATATTTATTATAACATAGTTTGATACAATTATATAACTATGCATAACTGCATACAGATTTTTTTTTTATATCCTGGGTATTGCAAAGTATTAAAGTCCAATAAAGAAGTATTATTATATCAGAATAGCAGCTGCTCCTGAGGACACTTGTTGTCACTTGACCTTCAGTGTGCAAATACAGAAAGAGGAGAAGAAGAAAAAAGATGAGAGAAGGAATTTTTAGAATCTATTTTTTAATGTATTTTTCTTTATCAGTGGAGGCTACACAAAAGATAAAATTCCCTCAAAAAGTTATTATTGCAAATTTTCTGTATTTGCACCATGTAATATATTCAGTTTTAGATGAACAAAGTTCCTGAAGTGTAGTTGCAAACATGGTGGACTGCTGCTATGAAGTAAGCTAGTTTGAACTCTAGTTGCACAATTATATTGACTTTTGGTCTAATACCCTTATAGGGTACTAATGTTTATGAATGAAAAGAAAATATTAAAAATAGTGCTACAAAAAATAAAGAAATTTATTTCTTTGTTGGGAGCTGAAATATAGAAGTGTATACAGCAATTCATGTATCAAGTCACAACCGTAAAGGCCAGTTCTGAGACCAGCGTGGATAAAGATCTTTATCCAACTTGAAATTGTAACATGACACCATTGTTTGAAGATCAAATGAACACAGCGCCGCTGAGAAAACAGTTAGTACGTATCACTTTGAGTTGGCATGAGTAACTGATCTGTGTTGTCTGGAAAATTGTGTGTTTTTATAGCATCAAGGTGGATCCTGCGCACACGCGTTGACTCTTGAAAATTCTTTGGGCGCGTATTTTAGAGACCTCTTATTGGTCCTAAAAACCATTTTCAATTGTTTATTTTTTTAAACATCTGCATGGAGATCTTTGCCCCAATTTCGATCCGTTTTTTCCAGAAAATTCTTTTGACAAGGAAATTGCATCATTTCCTATACCCTTACCAAAGGTATGAGTCCCTGTATTTTCCCTGCTGTGGGTTAAATAATTTCAACCATTAAACAATGAATCCAAACCAAATCAGTTCTAAATATATTCAATGCAGATCTTTCATCTTAATTAGGTTGGGCAAATGAATTTGTTGACATGCAAATAACAACACAAAAAAGAAATTTAGTAAAAGTTCTTTCCAATATTCATAAATGCTTACCTTATTTACTCGATTTAGTTAGGAGATTTCAATAGAATACTTTTCTTCTCTGAGTACACAAAGTCTCCTGTAGACTTAACTTCCTTTTTACAAAAGTGTCTTACCTTCTGTTTTTGTTTTGTTTTGATAAAACCTTTTATTGATACTAATTTCTATGTGTCTATGACTCATTCTTTCTTTGAAAGAACATTTTAGCTACATAATTATAGACTTTTCTAGCAAGAAATGATTGTTCATTAGAAGAGCAGATATTTGTATTATTTTCACTCAGTGTTTTAGTATTATTTGTGATTTTTTTTTCTATACATGTTAAAGATTTAGACATAAAAGAATGAAATTTACTTGGGGCTTTATTTTCTCTGCAACTGAAGAAACTAAGTCTAATGGCAAATGTAACAGAGTAAGGAAAATTACATGTATCATTTACATTCAGTTGTTCACCATTAATAATTATAGGGCATCTAGTGAGAATGAAATGTTACTACTCTATAGTAATTGGCCCATCAGACTACAAGAAGATGCTCCCCATTTTGAAATATATATATATATATTTCTAAAATCACCTAATTAAGATTAAAAAAACAAACTTAGGATGTTTTTTTTTATTTTTATTTTATTTTATTTTTTACTATAAACACCGAAACAATCTAAAAAAAATGTAGGATGGCTTTTTAAAAATTTTATCATTTTTTGAAATTTTATATTTTACTATAATCACTTAATTAATATAAAAACTTAGGATGGCTTTTTTGAATTTTTTATTTGATTTTCTATTTTTGATTTTTACTTATTTTTATTTATTTTAAATTTAATCATGTAATCAAGATGAAATAAAAATGCACTATGTATTTAAAAAAAAAAACTTAGTGTATTTTTATTTCATGTTTTGTTTTTTTTTTCTATTTTTAATTATAATCACCAAATCAATATAAAAAACTTATAGTGTTTTTTTTATTTTCAAATTTTTATTTTAGATTTTTTATTATATTTATATAATATTTTTTAAAATCTTAATTCTATTTTTGACTATAATCAAACTATCAACATAGAAAAAACTTAGCACGGCATTTTTCATTTTAAAAATCTTTTCCTCTTTTCCTTTTTATTTCATTCTTTTTTGTTATATTGTAATTACCAAATCAACATAAAAAAATAGAAAAGTCAGGATGGCTTTTTTATGTTTTATCTTATTTTTATTTCTTAAATTAAAAAAGAAAAATTTTTAATTTTATTTTATTTTACCAAATTGACAATAAATCTCTTTAAGGGTTCACAAATATCTTTTAAAATTATTGAGGCATCCACAAGAGGAAAAAAGGTTTGAGAACCCCTGGTTTCAGCCTAAAGAAATAAAGTCTGTTTTCTTGGCAACTAATGATATTATCATCTGATGGTGAATGTAAGGATATCAGGGAAATTATTAGTATGATTTTAACTCAGCTCTTCCTAATTGACAAAATTCTTTGTGTATAATATATACTTTTCAGTACATTTTTAAGCCCAAAGTCTAAAAGTGTGTATTATATACAAGAACTGAATATCACCTTTTTTTCATCCATGCGCATCGCCATATTTGGAATAACATGACTAAAAATAAGTTATATTTACTAATGTTTAACAAACACTTTTGTTTTATACCACGACAGAGAAATAGCCACTGGAATGTGTGTTTGTTTATAATTTGTTTCTCCTCTTGTGAACTTATTTTCACCAAAAGTTTGTGACATTTTCATATGAACATGTCTTTGCTTTTGCTCAAAATACTGTGTAAATTTTGTATTTTGAAATATTTAATAAATTATATAAATTCTTAATTTTAGCTGCTTAAAATCCCCAAAAGTCAACGTGTATTATACAGGAAAAATATTTTTCCAGAATTTTATAGCCAAAGGTTAGAATTGTGTTTTATACATGAATATGTGTTTTATACAACTAATTATAGCAATCATGATTTTTCTTGATAGTTGTTTCAACCCAAAGAAATGAAGCTTTCTTGTGGAATTCATTTTCTCTACAGCTAATAAAACTCAACTGCTAGATATATCTCTACTGATGTAATACTTTACATGATTTCAAACCCTTTTGATATTTTAGATTAAAAGTGTAAGAGTTACCCAGTGAATTGATCCAAAATCTTAGTTACTTTTTTGTTATTAGGTGTCATTAAAAGTGTTTAGTTTTAAGAAAATTCAATAAAAAATGTTGCCTTTTTATTGTTCCGTGGAAGATGTCTTAATGTGCTTTTTTTTTTAAATCTTAAAAAGTGGCATATTTTTGTTTATTCATTCTAACATTGAAGATAAAAGAAAGTAAGAGACATTTTTGCCATATGTGGTCTATTTATTTTAAGAAAAGTAAAAATATGATCTCGTGGATAATGGTGAGAGTGCTCACCAATGGTCTGAGAGACCGAGGTTCAATCCCGAGTTGAGTCATGCCAAAGACTCTAAAAATGGTACTTGATACCTCCTTGCTTAACACTCAGCATTAAACAACCCACAAATGCAGCTCATCTCTGACAACTCTTGAAGGAAAGGCAGAGTGAACCAATCCAAAGATAGGAGTAGCACCCTCCCCTACAACTTGATGTTGTAGCTATTGAAAAGGAAGCCTTCGGGTATACCTTTGACTTTGGTCAGCCAACTAACAACTATATACATTTTGAAAAAATTAATGTGAATGATCAAATGCGTCTTACAAGGATTAGTAAAAAATTATAAAAACTAAAGCTGTATTTATCAAGAAAGAAGGAAAGAAACAATGAATAAAACATTAATTTTCCTCATAATAGTAATTTTGGTTGGTTGGTTGGGTTTTATGGCATATCTACCTTTGCAGATTATTTATTGCCAAATCCATTTTCATGTGAATAATCAGTTCTATTTCAAACAATTTTATTTAGTCAAACAGTTCTAATTCAGTTAAGTATAAGTACAGATTTTGGTTACACACAGTTAAATGTCAAAACAGGTCATTTTGGCATTCAATATACACTACCAGTAAAAAGTATTTGGCAACCCTCAAAAATTTTTATTTCTCATTCTAAAAGTGTTATTTTTAATGAAACAAATTAAGCACTACATTGCTTTTATTTATAATACTAAATACAAGTCTTCTTCAGTAACTTTGACCTTTGTATAACAAGATATCTTTTGAAAAATTAATTTGAAGGTGTTTTTCTTCTTTTGTACTGAGCATGAATAAAACGTTTTCCAAAAGTTACATTATACCACCACTTGAACTTGCATTAGACTACACGTATTAAATTAATGATTGCTAAATACTATGTTTTTACTTATGCAGAGGAAGTTTCATCAGAGTCACCAGCTTGTGTGACAGAAGGCTGAATGATCCAAACATCACTGCACAACAGAACCAATGTTGTAATATAAAGTGTCAGCATCCACTGTGAGGAGAAGTTTCTATGAAGCTGGCCTATGTGGCAGAATTGAAGTAAAGAAACTACTGTTAAGGAAGCAAAGCAATCTCAAAAGGTTCCAGTGGGCCAAGGCGCACAAAGACTGGACAATAGAGCAGTGGAATAAAGTCCTTTGGTCTGACAAATCAAAGTTCAAAATCCTTGGGTCAAAGAGGATGGTCTTTGTGTGGTGAAGAGTTGGTGAAAGAGCTGCAACCCCCCCCCACTTCACACCATCTGTAAAGCATGGAGGAGACTCTGTTATGGTGTGGGGGGCTTTTGCCAATTACAAAGTCAGAGATTTGCACTAGGGTAAATTGAATCAGACCGGCTATCACTGCATATTGCAGTATCACACGATTCTATCTGGAACACCGCTTGTGAATAAAGAATCTGTACTCATGCAAGATAATGAGCTAAAGCACTGTCGGGTTGAATGGTTATCAATGTGAGAAATGGAAATGGCAACCCAAGTTCAAATCCTGAACCAGGCTATGTTTCGCATAGTGGTGATACCCTTATGAAAGATATGAATCCAAATATTCTAACTCGCTATGCGTAAATATCTGGTCAAACTGAACTCTTTAACCTTGGCATGACAACCAGTCTAGGAGAAAGAAAGCTCTGAATTCAAATCTGTTAAACTCTGCTTAAAATTGTCCTTGCATCTCATCCTACTCGTATGGTAAGGTTGGGTACGGAAATTACCAAAACGGTAATTTTTTACTGTTAATTACGTCAACATATTTATGTATATATACATAAAAAGTTGACAACCTTAGTCAAGAGTGACCCGAAAGCTCCCTTTTCAACAGCTACTACACCAAGGTGTAGGGAAGAGTGCTGCTCCATTCCCGGGATTGCTCCACTTGATCCTCACCTTATAGTGCTGAGTGCCAACCAAAGTGGAATCAAGTACCATTTTTTGAGTCTTTGGTATGACTCGACCTGGGATTGTGCCCCGGTCTCCTGGTCCATTGGCACACACTCTACTCATTAGGCCAATGGCCTGGTGTGTATATATATATATGTATATATAATTGACAGTAAAAAAAAAATACTTTTTTTAAATTTTTTATATTTACAGTGTTTTTATGGAGAAAAATCGAAAAATAAAGAAATCCAAAATGATGAATTTATTGTGAAAGAAATTCAATGTTGTAACATTTCAGATTTAACAAACTGTTATCAGGACTTTAAACATGATGATACCAAGTGTTGATAGCTTAACAATGGATGTTTAATAAAATACAAAAACAAGGGAAGAAATCATGTACATAAAGAAAGAACATATGATCGTTTAATCATTTAATCAGAATTCATATTTCAAAAAGTATCACATGATTGAGTAAGGTAATGATGTAAAACAAATGGAACCATCAAGAGATATAACAGATTAGAAAGAGAGAAAGAAGAAAAAAAATGTTTTTATATATAAAATTAGATCAAAAATAATTTTTACATTGAAAAAAATAATCACAGAAAATACTTATTCATGTAAAATTTAATTCCAGAGTGTACCAGTCAAATGTCCTATAAGTAGGGGTTAGAATATGCTGATTTTATCCCCTGCAGAGGAATAACCACTCCCCCCACAAAAAAAAGAAAGCACTAAACTGCATCTGATACTGAGGTTCCAGTTCTGGAGATATGGGGAGTGTCGAGTAACCCATTTATTACCATTACTCCCAGGTTCACTTTGACTTGGAATGGTAGAACCTGTTAAATGGATCAAATAGATCTGTTTAAAAAGTATTAGTATATGACAGGATCATTTGAAAAAAAACTCTTAAGAAACAACTACATAAAAAATGTAAATACAACTGTTTAATGAACATGATTCCCTAACATCTAGTCATAAAATAACCATGTACAGGTTGACATGCTGTTAAAATCAAGAATTCCTTTATTCCTGGATCAATAAAAAAAATGATCAAATTTTAGACTTCAAAAATTTAATTTAATAAAAATATGATTAATTTCAAGACTTCAAAAACTTGATTCAATAAAAGAAAAACAATCAAATTCAAGATTTCAAAAACATTGTTTTTATAAAAAATAATGAAATTCAAGACTTCAAAAATTTAATTTAATAAATAAATGATCAAATTCAAGATTTCAAAATATCTGTTTTAATAAAAGAATAATGAAATTCAAGACAGGAAAAATTTGATTTAATTTAAAAAAACAAAAAACATCAAATTCAAGATTTCAAAAAATTTGTTTTTATAAAAAAGAAATGATGAAATTCAAGACAAAAAAAAATTAATCTAATAAAAAACCCATAAAATTTAAGATCTCAAAAAAATATATTTAATAAAAAAAAATTAAATTCAAGGCTTCAAAAATTCAATTTAATAAAAAAATGATCAAATTCAAGATTTCAAAAAATCTAATTTAATAAAAAAAATTATGAAATTCAAGACAAGAAAAATTTCCATAGTAAGTGTTCACGTACATTTAAATGGCAGCAATAATCTGAACTGAAGTTTAAACGAGCATTTACTTATTATTGTCATCTCAAATTCTCTGAATTATCAAATGAGATTGTAACTCAATGTCTTTTACGTTCTGCCCATAAACATTTGTAACTGAATCAGTTAATGTCAATATAAGATGTGCTCCTGGGATGTGAGATTGAATTTCCATGTCTATTGGGTGTCTACTTCTGTATTTTTCATTCACTCTGATTACTTGAATGATTGTCTGAGATTGTTTGGATAAAATAAGCCAAAATACAAGGGTTGGTTGGTTAGGTTTTATGGCATATCAACCTTTGTAGGTTATTTAATGCCAAATTCATTTTTATGCAAATAGTCAATTTTATTTCAAACAATTCAGTTTAGGATAAGTACGCAGTTTAAATGTAAGTACAGTTAATTGTGAAAAACATTTCTATTCCAAGCTGTTCAATTTAGTCCAGCAGTTCTACTTCAGCTAATTCAGTTTAGTATAAGTACAGAGTTGGTTTACACACAGTTAAATGTCAGAACAGTTCTATATTATACAAATCAGTTTAGTGTAGGTAGAGTTTCATTGTAAAAAAACAGTTCCATTTCAAATAATTCAGTTTAGTATAAGTACGCAGTTTAAATGTAAGTACGGTTTAATTGTCAAAAACATTTCTATTTCAAGCTATTCAGTTTAGTCAAAAAATTTAGTTTAGCATCAGTATGCCATTAGTTCTATTTAACCCATAGATAGGGCCCTATCAGGTGCAACCACTCCAGACCACAGTGGACCTGGGAGCAATGGCAGTGAAGGAGTGCTCCACATTCCCTAAAGCCCCAGGATCACTGGAACCTCACCATCAGATTGTTTTGCGTCATATCCAAGACACTAATTGGGGGGGGTCTTACCCCTCTGCAGAGGTGTAGTGAGTGTGTTCTACAGTCCCAACCTACTGAGCAACCAAAATACAAGGATAGGCTAAAACATTTAAAGTCTGAGTGAGATAGTCTCATGGAATGTGACCAAATGAGGTTTATTTTTTGATATGGTTCCCTTTGCAGTCCACTAACTTCCCCCATTGTTGCAGTGCTTGTATCCCATTGGTAGAAAAAGTTATCAATAGCAGATGTACCATCATCATATGAACTTTTCTGCTTCCCTTATAGAATAAGTTAAACTGCCATAATTATTTGTGTGTAAGATGCACTTTTTTCACACATTTTTAAGCCTAAAAGTCTATTACATGCAGGAACAAAATGTTAACTTTTTACCTGGCTTAGAGCATCACCATATTCAGGATTGTATGATAAAATGTAAGTTATATCTATAATTTCCAAACTAAACTGGACATTGGCATAATGGTTAGAGTGTTTACCAATGGCCTGGGAAACCAGGGTTCAATCCCAGGTTGAGTCATACCAAAGACTCAAAAAATGGTCTTTGATGCTGTCTTGCTTAACACTCAGTATTATAAGGTAAGGATCAAGGGTAAAGTGGAGCAATCTAGGGAAAGGAGTAGCGCCCTCCCCTACGCTTTGGTGTAGTAGCTATCGAAAAGGAGCATTCGGGTCACCCTCAACTACGGTCGCCAACTTTACTTACTTATATTGTTTTATGCTGCTTCAGAGAAATTGCCACTGGAATGTGCTTTTGTTTATAATTTTATTTCTCTTATTGTGAACTTATTTCTGCCACAAGCTTCTTGTATTTTTGTGGGAACATGTCCATGTGTTGGCTCTAAATACTGCCTAAATATTTTGTTCCAAAACATAAGTAAACTATAAACTTTTTTTTTAGTCTATAAAAAATATTAGTCAGATAAAAAAAAGTTAAACAAATGTTCAATTTGGCTGCAAAAAATTCTAAAAGTCAAGTCGTTTTATATACAAAATACTTTTTGTCTTCAGAATTTCGTAGCCCAGATTCAGTGTTATACACTTAGAATTAGAGCGTTCAAAATTAATTATGTTTTCGTTGATTCCACATTCCAAACCAAACCTTAAAATTTGCTACACATGGGAGACAACTCTTGTTAAAAAAAATGAAAATTTTCTGAGTTGCCTCCCGTAAGTAATTTTGATTGTAACATAAAATTCCATGAATAATGAGAATAATTGTTCAATCAAATTTATTCATAGTGTACTCTATATAATCAGAGAAACCGTTAGGTTCCGGTTGTAACAGTGGTCCCTGATGATATTGATTCTTCTGTTTTGACAAGGGTTGAAAGATTCGGATTAGCATTTCATAGATATCTCAATTATATTGAGAATTTTAAAAAAATGCACAAATGCAGACTTCCACAAAATTGTCATTCAGTGGTAAATTGACCTGGAAATTATTCTATTCTCTAAGTTAGTGCATTTTAAGCATATTTCTTTAATAAAAATCCCACTATAATGTGCCATTTTTGCTCGGTTCATAATGTCAATTCTAGGTTGAGTCATACCGAAGACTAAAAAATGGTACTTGATGTTTCTTTGCTTAACATTCAGAATTATAAAATATGGGTCAAGGGTAAGTGGAGCAATCAAGCGAAAAGAGTAGTACCCTCTTCTTCACCTTGGTATTGCAGCTATTGAAAAGGGAGCCTTTAGGTTACCTTTGACTACGGTCAGTAAACAACTACTCGACCTATCTATATAGATATATATATATATAGAGAGAGAGAGAGAGAAATTAGATAATGAGGTAATCCTAGCACAAGGAGAGATTTATTGAGAAACAAAGTTGACACTATAGGATTTCAGTTCTAATGAACCATTATCAGGACTGGAAGAGATGATATTAGCGACATTAAATCAATGATAGATGTTTAAAAATTATACAAAAACCTAGGGAAAATCTATATATCGGGAAAAGTTGTTCATTTAAACAATACACCAGTGTTACTTTTTAAAACTGTCCTGTGATTTTTGTCATGTGATATATTGTTTAAACTTACTTGGATTACCTTGTAATCAAATCTTTTCTCTATATTGTCAGATTTTATTACTTTTTTACTTCCATATATATATATATATATATATATATATATATATATATATATGATGAGCATACGATAAGTTTCCGGACTTTTTCGTATGGGCATTTAAAATTGTTGTAGACTCTTGAAAATTTAGTATGTTATTGCTATACATGTTATGAGATGACTGACTAATTTTTAGGATTTCAGCTTCAAATGAACAGCTACAGCAGCAATTGGAATACACTCTACTAAAGCCTGATTATCACAGCTGGTGAATTTCAAAAATGCGATCTGACACTTTAGAAGAACGATATGCAATAAAATTCTGTTTTAAACATGAAAAAATGCCAGAGAAACGTATGGAATGCTTCAGACTGCTTTTGGAGCGTCTTGGATGAATTGAGCATCAGTTTTTGAGTGGCATAAGAGATTCAAGGAAGGCAAGGAGTCTGAGGGATGATGAGAGGTGTGGGAGGAGTAAGGAAGTCAATACACCAGAGTTGATTGGCCAAACAGTTAGGGTTAGGGTAAGGGTTATTATGTTGAGGTTTTAAGGGAGTTCAGGAAGAGATTCCTAGGGAAAAGGCCAGCACTGTTCAAATCGGGTCAGTGGCATTTCCAGCAGGACAATACAAGAGTCCACAACTTCATCCTTGTCACAGACTATTTGACCAAGATGGGCATCAACACAGTTCCTCAGCCTCCCTATTGTCCAGACCTTGCTCCCTGTGACTTTTGGTTATTTTCTAAGCTCAGAGGCTGTCGTTATGAGACAATTGAAGAGATGAAAGAGGCTGTGACGAAGTCATTGACATGCTCACACAAGACTTCCATGGGGCCTTCCAGAAGTTGATGGAACAGTACAACAAGTGCATTGCAGCCGGAGGAGATTACTTCGATGTGGACTAGAGTTTCATGTGTGTACCATCAATAAAAGTGCCCATACGAAAAAAGTCTGGAAACTTATCATATGCACCTTGTATATATATGTATATATATATATACATGTATATATATATATTCTTAGGATAGCAGAGATACAGAAATCAAGATTCTGTGTCTAAATTATCCAAATTTAAATCTCCATATACTCAATCAATATAGTGTATTCATTTATTTACAAATATGGTAAAGTGCATTATATATATATATATATATATATATATATATATATATATATATATATATATATAAACAGGTTTTGTTGAATACTGCAGATTGTTTCTCTTTTAAAATCTTCAAGTGAAGACATTCATGTCTTCTCACTAGTCTTCTTGCTTCAAGGTGAAGTTGGTAAAGAAATAACCCTATATTAGCCCAAGCACTTTCAACCATTTTGCTGGTCATCTATAATTCAGAGAAAAAAAAAACCCAGTCCAACTATATATAAAACTCACTGCAACAAACAATCAAACACAACCCCTGAAGATGACCTGCAGAATGGTCAAAAGCACTGGGGCTAAAATAGAGTTCTTTCTTTCCTAATTTGACCCAGAAGTAAGAAGTCTCGTAAGAAGACTTGAACATCTTCACTTGAAGATTTTAAAAAAGAAATAATCCTCTGTATTCAACCAAACCTATTTAGATAATGCTTTTCAGCCTAAGTATACAATATATATAAGTGTTCTATATATAAAATATGATGAAAAATCTATTCAGTCTGAAGTTTCAAATTATTTTATTAATTTAAAATTAAAATTAAAATGTGTACCTGTTAACTAATATTGTTATTCCCCCTTCAAAACTTAATAGAATGTCCCTAACAGCAACAGCAGCAGAAGAATGGACACTTTTTAAACAGATATTATTAGTCTCTGAGTCGTTCACCTAGCACTTGCTTGAAGACACTCTACCAGACCTTTTCAACTATCAGTACACATCTGAGCAATTTATATGAAAATGTTTGATGTCTAGACATCTACACTTCCTTGGGACAATTGGTTGATTGGGTTTTATGGCATATCAATCCTTGAAGGTGATTTAATGCCAAATCCAGTTTATATATGAGTATATATATATATATATATATATATTGTATGGTTTGCAGGTAATATTTTTAAATGAGCCAGAGCTCATTTCTTTCCGCACATTTAGATGTTTTCTAGAATAGTAAATAATTAAACAGTTCTATTTCACCCATTGATGGGATCCTAACAGGTACTTCCACACTGGATCAGAGTGGAACTGGGAGTAATGGCAATGAAGGGGTACTACACTTTTCTTGAAGTTCCAGTACAATCAGATGGTTTTGTGCCATATCAAGGACACTTGTTTGCAGGGATGGGTCATACCCCTCTACAAAAATGCAGTCAGCAAATTCTACCGCCCTAACCAACTGGGCTGTTTTAGGGATAAGTCATTGATAATTAAGCAGCCCATCAACTCTGACCCTGAGTGGCTGTACCTGTTTGCTTGTAAATTATTTGTGTTTGATAGGAATACTTAATATATAACTGTGTGCAAAAACTTTTTAGAAACAACTATTAAAAAAAGTGTAAATATGAATGTACAGTGAATACAATTCCCTGATCTCTAGGCATGAAATAATCCTAGATGGATTGACATGCCATTAAAATCAATCAGTCAAAAGCTTTCATGGGACAATTTCAGAAAATGGCTGGTGGATGAGAAATATCTTTTGCTTTGCCAAAAATTTTCAATATGATGATCATCAGTCAAAATTAAATCTATTTAATGTCAAAGTTAATCTGTTTCTTTTTTCTTTTTTTTTTTTTTTTTTTGAGGGGTGTAAGCAATTACATAGTTTCAAGTAACTATTCTTAATACAAATAATTAGCACATAGTCATGTAGTTTCAAGTATTCTTATCTCATACTACTAATTCATACACAATTTTATAGTTTCAGGGAATTATTTCTATTAAATAACAATAATCCTTTGTTTGCCGATGGTTATATGATATCAAGTATTCCTAATACAAATAATTTGCAAACAAATCTATTTGATCTATAGATGTTGACTCTGTTATTACCACTCAGGGTCAGAGTGGACCTGGGAGTAATGGCAATAACGTGGAGATTCCACAATCTGCAAAACCAAAATAGAAGCTTCAGCATCAGTTGAAGTTTAGTAAAATACCCAGAACTGCAAGTTATTTGTATATATTCACCCACCCTCTCTACTACAGGCACAATGCGACACAGTCATTTTTTAAACCGAGTAAAGCTGGTTTGAATTCAGTGTTTTCTTTCTCCTTGAATGGTTGCCAAAACAAGACTAAAGAATCCAGTCTGCCCTTGTATTCATTTATTACTGGAGAAAGAACAAATGGATTCATGTATTTCACAAGGGCATTAGCTCAAAGTGAAATGCAAACAATCTTGGCCAAGATTGCCAATTCTATTTCCTACAACCCTAACCCTAACCCTAAACTTGCACCAAATTATTTCTATTAAGAATATTTTTAGCACTAAATTGCCAAATATGAATTTAGTGTAGCATTACTGGTCATGTCGAAAATTGTCACACATGTAATACAAAACAACTCTGTTGCTTCCTGATACAAAAATTTATTGCTCTGACTTTTTTTACAATAGTCACCCCAAAACAAGAAATAAAAACTCAGAATTACTTGAGCCCATAAGATAGAAACTTTAACCCGTGGCAGGCAAAACAAACGACTACAGATTTAGACATTTCTTCTTCACCAATCAAGCCCTACCCCAATGAGACTGCCTAGCTCAACTGCGACTTTCACTTAAACTTGAACTGACTCTGCATCTCAGAAATCTTCTTATACATTTTATTCGAATTATTCTCTTGACTAATATCTTAATCACACATAATCACTAAGACTTTTTAGAGCCACATCATTCTAAATATCAGCTGATATGTATCTAGAAGTTTATTTCAATGTATTACTTACAGCTGATTTTAAAAAATCTCATCAACTCTTTATTTTGATAGGAGCTGACACACAAATGCAAAATAAAGTCTACACAAGTCCTGACCTTTTGTATCATAATAGTACCTAATAGATGTTTACACCACTACTGGTCTCAAATGGAAGGTTGTAATGTTACACACTAAATGTACAGTTCTAACCTCGGCATGAGAAAAGAGATGAACACGCAAAACTCCATTTAAGTTCACTTATACAAAAGTGTATTCCCTACAACTTTTTTAAGTAGTCATAGGGAGAAAGAAACAGAGGATGAAAACTGAGTCAACCACATTAGCTGGACAAAAAGAAGCAACATGCCATGAGGAGAGAGAGAGAGAGTGCAGACGCAGACCTTGAATTTTCTCTCTGGTTTTCTGTTGGTGTTCTAACATGCTTATTCACTAGTTTCGTCTCCACAGCTGCACGTCTGGTGTGAGTCCCCTTTTCAGGGCTGACCCCAAAATGGGGGCTGTAATTTTCTTCTCTTTTTACATCATATCTGGCTGATGTTCAACTTTTGTCTTTACCTCATCACCTCTCACAGCCAACTAACTTTCAAACTTGAGTTGTCCCATTACTTCCACCTGATGGCAGAGGGAGGAACATACCCATTTCCGTTGGTTCCATACCTGTGCAGAAGATTTGGGACCTCCTGGGGTTTTTTTCTAGTCATTTTTTATTACCATCGTCATTCACACGTGACTGGCTGACTGACAGCAAGTGCTTTGGCCTGACTCCTCAGAGACTCTCAGTCTGCTTTTTCTTCAAATTATTTTCTTTTCTTCTCTCTCTCTCTCTCTCCTTTGCCAGAAGTTAGCCTCTTGTTCTCTTTCAAACTTCAATTCTCCATATCACTTTTAGAAATCGAAAACTTGAAACTATGAGGTTAAAGTTTTAAATAGCATACAATTTATCACTAAAATAAAATAATTAACTAAAATAATTAATTAAAATCCCTAATTATATTATGTAGTTACTTGAAGCTATATGGGAAATAATCAAATCTAATGAAAAATACAGAAATACTTTGATGATTATAATGATACTATGATTTTATATGAATAAAAACATTTGCAACTAGTCAAATTTTTTTTTTCTATGAAGCACAGCTGGTATCCTTATAGTATCATTATTCAATTAACTGAAAAATATTGAATTCTTTAATACAAGAACAATATCAATCATTTTCCTTTAACAATTTTTATTTAAATATATCCTTGAAAAATGACTAATGATTCTCTAGGAGAACACGTCAGACAATCATAATACAGGATGTTGCAGAAATACCTGTCCCATTTTAAACAGTCACCAGTGTGGTGTAAATGGATTTAGGCAAGTGGTAATGGTAGCTCCATCAACATAATGTCTTATTTTTGTTTTTAGATATGATCAGTTACGATCATGACTTGGACCTGGGTACACAATGCATTTGCTGTCAAAACATTTTTTTAAAGACTGGTAAATCTGTAATTGCTACAGAGAGTTTCTCCAGCTCATTTCAAGTTACATCAGTGATGCTGCTCCAGGTAGAATTTTCAACCTATGGCAATATCAATTTCCTATCCGGAATAGCATCATTCTGATGTACGAGGTTCATTAAATTAGTTTCCAGACTTTTTTCGTATGGGCACTTTTATTGATAGTACACGCATGAAACTCTAGTCCCCTTCAAAGTAATCTCCTCCGGCTGCAATGCACTTGTTGTACCGTTCCAACAACTTCTCGAAGGCTCCATGGAAGTCCTCTTGTGTGAGCGTGTCAATGACCTTCGTCACAGCCTCTTTCATCTCCTCAGTTGTCTCATAACGACAGCCTCTAAGCTTAGGGAACAACTAAAAGTCACAGGGAACAAGGTCTGGACTATGGAAGGCTGAGGAACTGTCTTGACGCCCATCTTGCTCAAATAGTCTGTGATGAGGATGGAGTAGTGGACTGGTGCATTGTCCTGCTGGAAATGCCACTGACCTGATTTGAACAGTGCTGGCCTCTTCCGACGGAATCTCTTCCGACGGAATCTCTTCCTGAACTTCCTTAAAACCTCAACATAATAACCCTAACCCAAACTGTTTGGCCAATCAACTCGGGTGTATTGACTTCCTTACTCCTCCCAAACCTCTCGTCATCCCTCACAGACTCCCTGCCTTCCTTGAATCTCTTATGCCACTCAAAAACTGATGCTTGATTCTTGCAAGATGATCAAAAAGCAGTCTGAAGCATTCCATTTCTGTGGCATTTTTCCAAGTTTAAAACAGAATTTTATTGCATATCGTTTTTCTAAAGTGTCCTCATGTCCAGATTGCATTTTTGAAATTCACCAGTTGTGACAATCAGGCTTTAGTAGGGTGTATTCCAATTGCTGCTGTAGTTGTTCCTTGGAACCTGAAATCATAAAAATTGGTCAATCATCTCATAAGATGTATATTAATAACATACTGAATTTTCAAGAATCTACAACAATTTTAAATGTCAGTACAAAAATGTCTGAAAACTTATTGAATGCAACGTGTAACATGAAATGAGCACGAAAAGTTCTCTGTGTAGCAATTATAGATGCACCAGTCTTAAAAACATTTCAACTACAAACACATAGCAGGTACCAGTCCAAGCCATGACTATAAATAATTGCATATGAAAAAAAAAATTAAACATTAGCTAAATGGAGCTACCATCACCACTTGCCTAAGCTCACTTCCACCATGTAGGTGACAGTTCAAAATGTGGGAATTATTTCTGCCACCACACACTGTATAAAACTTATCTTGTTTAAGAAACTTTGAAACCTGACAAGAAAACACGAAAACATAAACATCATTAAAGATATGGTAGGTAGGTCTTACAGCATGTCAACCCTTATGGGGTTATTTAAAGTCAAAGTCAATCTCTCAATTCAAAGCAATTTATGGTTTCAACAAACTATAATATCCAACTATAATGGTTGGTTGGTTGGTCTTACAGCATGTCAACCTTTATGGGGTTATTTAAAGTCAAAGTCAATCTCTCAATTCAAAGCAATTTATGGTTTCAACAAACTATAATATCCAACTATAATGGTTGGTTGGTTGGTCTTACAGCATATCAAACCTTGTTGGATTATTTAATGTCAAAGTCAATCTTTTTTTCAAATAATTATGTGGTTTCAAGTCATAAATGATAACTATAATACCCAACTATCATTGTTGGTTGGTAGGACTTACAGCATGTCAACTCTTATGGGGTTATTTAAAGTCAAAGTCAATCTATCAAATCAAACCAATTTACGGTTTGAACTAACTAATAACAAATATAGCTTAAAGGTTTGGTTTGGTTTGGTTTCTATATTTAATGGCATATCAACCTTTGTAGG
Source organism: Sepioteuthis lessoniana (assembly GCA_963585895.1). Lineage (NCBI taxonomy): Eukaryota > Metazoa > Mollusca > Cephalopoda > Myopsida > Loliginidae > Sepioteuthis > Sepioteuthis lessoniana. Next base: position 79,088,104 of record OY757925.1, on the reverse strand, counting down.
TTATTTAATGCCAAAGCCATTCTCCTAGAAGAACAGTAGTGGTACTATTTAACCCATAGCTGGGAGGATAAGGGGGTTCGTACCTTTCTCAAGGGTATTTGCCCGAAAGTGAACGTAATAGTACGACTGGAGTACGAACTTGCTTACTACTAATCTGCAGTCCATCGCTTTAACCATTACTCCGCGAAGACACCCCCAAATATAGCTTAAAGTAACAATTCTTAATACAAATAATTTGCACAAGGTTATGTTGTTTCAAGTATTCTGATCTAATACTAATAATTTTTACACAATTATATGTTTTCAAATAAGTACTCCTATTGAATGATAATAATCATTTATTCAGACAGTTATATGATTTCAGGTAATCCTATCTAATTCTAATAATATCCAAAATGATCTAGTTAATTGATAGATGGAACCATAATATGTACAACCACTTTTGGTGAAAGAGGACCTGGGAGTAATGGCAATGAAGGGCTGATTCCACACTCCCTAGAACTCTAGACCTGGAGTCTTACCATTAGACGTCATAATTATCCAACACACACACACACACACACACACATATATATATATATATATATATATATATATATATATATATATATGCTATTGAGTTGTAAATAAAGTAATTTTATCTCTTCCAATTTACCTTGTGAAACGTATCATAATTTTATCATTGATAATTCAAATTCTAAATTTGTTCATATATTTTAGCCTAGAAATATTTAACATATTTCACTGATCAGTAATTAATATACATCACAGCTGGTATGAAAACTGAGTAATCCAGGTCATGAAAAATATTAATAGCTGCACGAAAGAGAGAATTTTAGAGAATTACTTCAACCATATAATCCTACACTGTATATATATAAGAATATCCAAATTTTGGAGAATACCATGAATGTTTGGCAATCTGGAAGATTTTCTTTTTAACATGGACACTGCAAACAATTAGCCTGTTTGAGTGACCTACCAAGAATTTTCCACCATCTAACATGGTATGAGGGCATACTTGTCAGTATTCAACTCTTCACCTGTTACTTATTAGATCATCAAGGTGCTATGCAAAGGTTTTTCTTTCACAGCATCTCTTAGGGTAATAGAGGTTATATGGCAGTACTCATCTCCTCTCTTGTAACCTATCAGGTGATTGGCGTGACATACCAAGTATTTTCCATCCTCTCCCAGAGAATTAGGACATACTTGCTAGTATTCAACTCTTTGTAACTTTTCAGAGCATCAAAGTGCTTTACAAAGGTTTTCCTTTCATTGCATCTCTTAGGGTAATAGAGGTTATACGGTAGTGTTCATCTCCTCTCTTATTGATTATCAAGTGTTTGTAGTAACATACCAAGTCTTTTCCTTCAGGACATCTCTCAGGTCAACAGGTGTCGCTTGGTAGTTGTCATTTCCTTTCTGATAGCCTATAAGGTGTTTGTAGTAACATACCAAGTCTTTTCCTTCCATTGCATCTCTCAGGTCAACAGGTATCGCTTGGTAGTGCTCATTTCCTTTCTGATAGCCTATAAGGGGTTTGTAGTAACATACCAAGTCTTTTCCTTCAGGACATCTCTCAGGTCAACAGGTATCGCTTGGTAGTGCTCATTTCCTTTCTGATAGCCTATAAGGGGTTTGTAGTAACATACCAAGTCTTTTCCTTCAGGACATCTCTCAGGTCAACAGGTATCGCTTGGTAGTGCTCATTTCCTTTCTGATAGCCTATAAGGTGTTTGTAGTAACATACCAAGTCTTTTCCTTCAGGACATCTCTCAGGTCAACAGGTGTCGCTTGGTAGTGCTCATTTCCTTTCTGATAGCCTATAAGGGGTTTGTAGTAACATACCAAGTCTTTTCCTTCAGGACATCTCTCAGGTCAACAGGTGTCGCTTGGTAGTTGTCATTTCCTTTCTGATAGCCTATAAGGTGTTTGTAGTAACATACCAAGTTTTTTTCCTTAGGACATCTCTCAGGTCAACAGGTATCGCTTGGTAGTGCTCATTTCCTTTCTGATAGCCTATAAGGTGTTTGTAGTAACATACCAAGTCTTTTCCTTCAGGACATCTCTTAGGTCAACACGTGTCGCTTGGTAGTTGTCATTTCCTATCTGAGAGCCTATAAGGTGTTTGTAGTAACATACCAAGTCTTTTCCTTTAGGACATCTCTCAGGTCAACTAGAGTTACTTGACAGTTATCATCCAGTATTTTATTCGAGCTATTAAGTCAATTTCTTTGGATAAAAACCATTATGCCATATAATTGTTAGTGCATTTGATTCTCACTGAGTGCTCCATACTTCTGACTTTATTCCAAACTAAGCTAAGCTAAATAAATGACAAAAAAATGTTACCTGAAGTGAGATATCTGATAGCTTGAATTCTCAAAGAATAACTTCTACAGGAAAGAACACCCCCATCCCAGCTTCAAATTCTTATTTATAACAGGAGGATTTACATTGTCATGCAGCAAAATCTTTTTACCAATATGTGTCATTCAAACGAGCCAACACTCATTGAAGTACTGAGTAGTAACACTTTGCTTCTCGCATCCTGTTTGAGTGAAATGGTTTTCTTGTTAGTCTTGCACATCTATTGCAACTGAGTAATGAGTTTGACCTTTCTTAAGTGCTTCATTCTTGGAGCCTTGTGCTAAATTGAAGAATTATACCTTTTTTAAAGGCTTTATTGTGAAGTAAAATGCAAACAACTTTATCTTATATTAGAACTTTGTTTACTGAAATATATGTATATCGTTTCAGCCAGTTGGTCAACCCTCGTCAAGGGTGACCCAAAGTCTCCTTTTTCAATAGCTACTACTGGATTGCTTCACTTACCCTTGATACATACCTTATAATGCTTAGGGCTAAGCAAGGAGCTATCATGTACCATTTTTAGAGTCTTTGGTATGACTCAACCTGGGATCAAACCCTGGTCTCCTGGACCATGAGCAGTGGGCCAGTATGTATGTATATATCTGCTAGGTGAAATAAAAAATTGATACAAGTTATATTGTTTTTACCTTTTTTAAAAAATGAAAAAAATGAAATGGTCTGCATAAGTTTTTTCGTGTAACCAGCAGTTTCAAGATCCCCATAAAACTACTGGTAAAAGCAAATTTTTAACTTCAGTATGTATATATATGAGGGTTGGTTCAAAAAGTTCTAAGCCACACTCAGAGAGATGATCCAAAGCTAAACATTTTTTAATGTGGCAACACTCTCATTTCTTATAAAACTAGAAAAACTAATTCAGATTTTTGTCTTAATTTCTGTGCAGGGGAGACATATATGAAGGTGAGAGGTGTGTGACAAATTTCAAATCTGGGTGAGGCTTAGAACTTTTTGAATGAGGCATGTTTATTTTAAATACATGAAACTTTTAGTAATGAAGCCAACATGAGGAGGTGAAATAATAATCAATTTTAGGTTTTATCCTGTTTTAATGGTTAGTATTTGAACACTTTCTTAATTTAAGAAAAATATTTTTAAAAACTATTTGTTCATTCATCTATATTATATATATATGCAAGGTAAATTTTTTAAAAAACTACATAGTCTTTTCTCAATATCTGGGAGAAAACACTTTAAATAATGGCATACATATTTACCCAACCTCTCCGCTCAGGCAGGATATGACACAAGGTCAATTTTTAAGCGGAATTTAACAGGTTTGATTTCAGAGTTTTCCTTCTCCTAGACTAGTTGCCTTACCAAGGCTGAAGAACCTAGTCTGCCTGACTATTTACCCATAGCTGGAGGGAGAAAAATTGGATTCATACCTTTCCCACGGGTATTAGTGCTATGTGAAATGCAATCAGTCTCGTCCAGGATTTGAACTCTTGTCGCCGTGTCCATTTCCTATGACGATAACCATTACACCACGGGCACCTTTTACTAATGGCATATATATATATATATATATATCCTATGGTACATGCTGGATTTAAATAATGCTTTTAATAGTGTACTCATATTCAAAGTGAATAAATATTTTTAAATTCTTCGAAAGCGACCCTTTATTTTGATTATGTCTCTTTAGAGACTTGTGTGCATAATACTTTTGTTAATATGTGAGGAATTTAAATTTTGGGTAGTGACTGACAGAAAAGTAAGGAGGAGGGGAGAAAAAAAACTACCATAAGCCTGCAGAGTTGGCATAGGTAATTGCTTCTCTATACTGAGTTCTAGTTGGAATTTGGTAATCAAAAAGGCCTCTAGGATTGACAAATTAATCATAATCAAAAAAGCCTATAGGATCGCCAAATTAATCATAATTTTATATATATATATATATATATATATATAATTAGGATTAAAATTCAGTGTTAAAAGCATTTTTAAGCTATAAAGTCTTCATAGTGTTCTATGCATGAAAAGGCATGGCAATATCACAATATTTTTCAAGAATAAAATTAGACCTAAAAATTAAAATAGATATATTAATGAAAATTAGTTTGCATTTCCCATTATGCTAATGCCCTATAAAAAAGTAGGAATTCAATTATTCTCCCCCCAGATATGGGTAAATAGTTGGGTAGACTGTGCTCTTAAACATTGTAATGATAATTGGTCTTGGAGAAGATAAACACTGAATTCAAACTAGTTAAACTGCTGAAAAATTGACCTTGGGTTAAATCCTAATTGTCCAGAGGGGTTAGGTATTGTTATGGCCCTGGAAGGGGTCACAAAGAGAACAGAATACCACAGTTATAGTATAGGTATATATTTACAAGAACAGAGGACGGTAAGGTTGTTCACATAACTGTGCGGGGGCGAGGTTAGCTTCCGGATCTAAACTGACTTCGTATTGATGCGTCTTCCAGTATTATGGAGAGTGGTTGAGTCCATTAGTAGGTGATTCCGCCACAACAGATATATATATGTATTTTAATGAAAAATGGAAATAAATCCAACATTATGTAAATATAAAAATATTCTGAGAATATATTTATTAATAAATGATAATATGCCAATGTTTAATGTTTCATTTTTTTTTTCTTCTGGGAGATGTTAAAATGCAATATTATAATGCCTCACCTGAAAATTATTTTGAAAATAACTGAGGCATAATAACATCTCATACGAACATTGCCCTGAAGATTGTTTCATGAAAGAACAAAGAAAGAAATATTAAACATTGGCATATTATCATCAATAGATACATCCTTTGAATATTTTGTCTTCCATATTTTCATATTTACATATATAGATATATATATATTAATTTTTCTATGTATATCTAATAGCATGGATGTTTATCTACATATCTATAGATATATAAATAGATATATATAATAAAAACTGGAGGTGCCCGTAGTGTAATGGTTATCGTCGCAGGAATTGGACACGGCGATACGAGTTCAAATCCTGGACTGATTGCATTTCACAAAGCACTAATACTCTTGGGAAAGGTATGAATCCAATTATTCTCCCTCCAGCAATGGGTAAATAGTAGGGCAGACTAGGTTCTTCAGCCTTGGTGAGGCAACTAGTCTAGGAGAAGGAAAACTTTGAATTCAAACCTGTTAAACCCCGCTTAAAAACTTGACCTTGTGTCATATCCTGCCCGAACGGAGGGGTTGGGTAAATATGATAAAAACTAATATATATAAAAATATATATATATATACATATATATAAGTATATATAAAAACTGATATATGTTTATTTATTATTATATCATATAATAGCTCTATCACAGATATTGAGCACTCCAAATTATACTACATATGGTCTCCCACTAATCCACCAAGTGAGATAGTGACAACCATACACTGTTGTAATATATGCATGAGTTTCAAAGATAACTCCCAGGTAGGCAGAAATCTACCTTAAATAGAGCAATAGATGAGTGTCAAAATATACTTGTTGACAACATAAAGGAAAAAAGTGACCCAAACTTCTTTTGGCAGACAGTCTGTGACACACATTTTCTGATAAGAGGTTGACATAAGTGATACAAGCATGTTTTTTTCTCCCCCATTACTGCTAATTAAAGAGTCCTTGTGAGAATAACTGCCTAGTTGAACCTCTACCCAACCTTAATAAAGACTGGTGAAATTACACACTTTTTGTTGGCACAATTATATAGTTCAACAACTGACTTATTGTTGTTCTCATGAAAATGGTAAATTAAGCTATCTTTAACCCTTTACCTACCGGGCATACAGGTATCAACTGCACTCTGACAATCAAGTCTACCAGCCAAAAACCAGACTGTTCATCCTTTGCATGTTCAGACATTAGAAACAATGTGGTACTTCAAATTATGAATAACACAATGGTAGTTTCATTAGATATTTTTAAGCATATGTAGACAAATATCAAAATGAACAATGAATAACGCATTGATTTAAAAAAAAAATCTCTTCAGCATTCAATAGACTTATGAGAGTCAGCTGAAAAGTTCATAGGCTGACCAAGATCATCTCATTGAAGGTAAACAAATGAGGTTTATTTTTCAACAGCATCCCCCTTGCAGTCCACAAAATTCTTCCATCACAGTTGCAGTGCTTGGATCCCATTGGTCAAAAAAGTCATCAACAGTAGATATGATGTCATCAATTGAATTTTTCAGCCGACACTCAAAGTCTCCCTTGTGGTTTGCACACTTCTTCTATCGGTGTTGCTGTGCTTGGACCCCATTGGTCAAAAAAGTCATCAACAGCAGATATGATGTCATCATATGAATTTTTCAGCCCACACTTAAAGTCTCCCTTGTGGTTTGCACACTTCTTCCATCGATGTTGCCGTGCTTGGACCCCATTGGTCAAAAAAGTCATCAACAGCAGATAAGATGTCATCAATTGAATTTTTCAGCCCACACTCAAAGTCTCCTTTGTAGTTTGCACACTTCTTCCATCGATGTTGCCGTGCTTGGACCCCATTGGTCAAAAACGTCATCAATACCAGATATGATAAAATCATATAAAAATATATGCATTTACCTTTCACTCCGCACAAATACGATGTAGCACAAAATCAATTTTCAAACAGAATATAACAGATTTGAATTTAGTTTTCCTCCTTTGGGATCATTTGCCCTACTACGGTTAAATAGCCTAGTCTGCCCTACTATTTACCCATAACAAGAAGGACAATAGTCGGATTCATACCTTTCCCAAGGGTATAAGCACTACGTGAAATGCAGCCTTGTCCGGGACTTGTACCCAGATTTCCAGTGTTGGTAACCATTGTACCATAAGTGCCTCCATCTTGACAAAATCTAGATGTTTATAAATCAGTTGTGCTCAGCCATGCACACATCATTTCAATTTTAAAATTCAAAAAGTTTAAAGTATCTTAACTCTCTTAAAAACTATATTTAAAACTTTCTAGAAAAACTTTTCATCCCATAAACTTTTTTCCTGATGATAACCAAAGGTCAAAACTAGTTGAGAAAAAAATTGAATTAAAAATAAATATCTACAAAGAAGTATTTCAATTTGTCTTATCACTTTTGTTCATATATATATATATATATATATATATATATATATGAAGAGTAAATAAAGGATTGTAATCCGACAATATGTAGAAAAACTGATAACAACGATCCAAGAGGAAGGAATGATTTATTAACGGGTCAACACTATAGCGTTTCGGTTCTACTGAACCATCATCAGGACCATGAGGGGTGATATTATTAATTTTAAGTTAACGATGGATGATTAGAAATGTAAAATACAAAAACCTACGGGAAAATATGTATAGTTAGAAAAAGTTAGCCGTTTAACTGGCAAATCAGCGTTTGATGTTTAAATTACGTCATTTGACTTATTAGGAATATTGTATAGAATTATGTACGTTGTTTAACGAGAAAGATTACGAGACAGAAAATAGAAAAGAAAGAAAGAAAGAACAAAGGAAGAATAAAGCATCAATCTCAGCCCAACTGAAACCGAAGCCCTTAGTTTCGGACTAAAATTTGCCACAGGCATTAAAAACTATGATATGGGAAAAATAATCAACACTAACTACAAGCACCATGACTCTGACTTCGACAAGGGATTTTTACAAGGTATTATCGCCGCTTCCACTAATTGCCATTCTGATGAACCTACCCTACCCCAAAGATACATAACTGCCTTAAAATCTCTCTCTTCTAACCACAACATTGTTATTTCACCTTCTGACAAAGGTGGAGGTGTTGTTATTATGGACTCCACGGTCTATAACCAAAAACTCATGGATCTACTTGATGATAACAACACTTATGAACAGATATCCCTACAAACAATTACAAATAATATCAACAACTTTAACAAATCCTACAAAAAACTAATCTCCAATGAAGATCAATCTTGGTCTTCATTAATCAATTACCACCCTATAATCCCTAAAATTTACGGCCTTCCCAAAACCCATAAACCAGATATTCCTCTAAGACCCATTATTTCTGGTATAGGATCTGCCCCCCCCATAATATCGCTAAACTTCTAGCCAAATTATTAACCCCTCTATTAGGTACCATTAGTAACGCACACCTAAAAAATTCCGGGTCACTGCTCAACAAACTAACTGACATTGATATGCACAACAAATATTTAGCTAGTTTAGACATCAAATCCTTATACACCAATATACCTGTTGATAGATGCATTGAACGCCTGCATAACTACCTTCGAAAATCTAACACCACATTTCCTCTACCTATCTCTAAATTGATTAAAATTTGTACCTTATGTACCTCACATTGCTACTTCAAACACAACAACACATTTTATAAACAAAAATTTGGTTTACCTATGGGATCTCCTCTTAGCGGAGTTCTTGCTTGCATTTATTTAGAATTCTTAGAATCTGGTCCCTTTAAACATATTATACCCAACACTGCATATTACTTCAGATATATTGACGACATACTATTTATCTATCCTCAAGATCTTGACTTAAATAGCATCACTGATAAACTGAACAATGTCGAACCTTCCTTAAAGTTCACACATGAACTTGAATATAACTGCACCCTACCTTTTCTGGACATTTTACTTATTAGGAATATCAACAAACTAGAATTTAAGGTTTATCGTAAAACCACCTGTAAAAACGACCACATTCACTTTTATTCACACCACAACAACAATACTAAAAGAGGTATCATCATAGGTTTTTACCTCAGAGCTCTACGCATTTGTTCCTCGAAATATTTAAACGATGAATTCATCCACATAGAAAACTCCTTCCTCAACCTACAGTACCCCAAATCCTTTATACATTATGCTAAATCTAAAGCCCTCAAAATCCACAACAAGAATCAATCTCAAACTAATATCTACTCAATATCTGATAAAACTAGTTCCCCCCATAGATACATAACTTTGCCAAACAATTCTTCTTCTCACAGCATAACAAACAACTTAAATAAACTCAATATCAAAACTACTTCTCTACCTTCTAAAACAATCCGCGAATTAGTACACTCCAGCCCTCAACGTAACATATTTTATGACGCCGGTGTTTATTGCATCCCTTGTAAGGATTGTAAACTAAAATACATCGGTGAAACATCCCGAAACCTTCATATCCGTTTGAAAGAGCACAAAAGAGACATAAGAATTGGCAACTCAAACAACGCATTACTCGTACACACTTCTCAACATAATCATAACATTGACTTCAACTCTGCTAAGATGCTTACTTACATCCATAATAAAAATCTTAGACGAATTTTCGAAGCAGCAGCTATCTCATTCCTCAGTTCCCTAAATACTCGTCCTGGCTTTTATAATATTTCTCCTTACTTAAGCAAACACATTTTAAACAGCTACAATATATTCCATCCTTAGTTAATATTTTGTGTATATCTCATAATTTCCATGCTTTTTATTCTTCCTTTGTTCTTTCTTTTCTTCTTTCTGTCTCGTAATCTTTCTCGTTAAACAACGTACATAATTCTATACAATATTCCTAATAAGTCAAATGACGTAATTTAAACATCAAACGCTGATTTGCCAGTTAAACGGCTAACTTTTTCTAACTATACATATTTTCCCGTAGGTTTTTGTATTTTACATTTCTAATCATCCATCGTTAACTTGAAATTATTAATATCACCCCTCATGGTCCTGATGATGGTTCAGTAGAACCGAAACGCTATAGTGTTGACCCGTTAATAAATCATTCCTTCCTCTTGGATCGTTGTTATCAGTTTCTCTACATATATATATATATATATATATAAGTGCTGGTTGAAAAATTCATAGGCTGATTAAAATAATCTCATGGAATATGACCAAATAGGGTTTAATTTTCAATATAGTCCCTTTGTTGTCTGCATACTACTTCCTTTAGTATTGCAGTCAGTACTTGAATCTTATTCATCAAAAAAAGTCATCAATGACAAATATGACATCACAAGAACTTTTTAGCCTACCTTTGAATATATGTATATATGTATATCTACGTTTGTATATATATATATATATATATATATCATAGTAAAAGGACTACATTGTTGCAAGATTTGTTTTTATCAGAATAATATGGTTAAAATCTTATAACAATAAGAATAAAGTAATTTTCAGTTCAACTTGGAACTGGATGATAATTTTACATTTGCCTTACCATTTTATGCAAGTTGCTTGGTTGTGAACACATCTCTCATTTAAATGTCAAATTTTAAATTTCAAAATTTCAAACTTCATTCTCAATACTTTTTGATGACATTTTGTACATTGAAATGGCAATAAAAACTTGCTCAATTTTAAATATTTCTTTATGAATTATAACCAATTGTAGAGAAATGTCAAAGAAGTTTGATAAAGAACTGTTTTTGTGTTGTTTTTTTAATTGTGTGTACCAGCTCATTTCTTTGTTGTGCTATTTTCATCCAACTATTCACCTGTCTTAGAAGAAGCATTCAGTATTATTTTTTCCTGATTTTTTTTTCTTCTTTCAAAGATCTTATTATGTCACCATAGCATTCCCCAACTGATAAACAAGCTGAGTAAATATAAAAAATATAAATTTGAACTTGCATCTTCTCTTATTAGGAATGTGTCTCATGTAGACAATCAATTAGGCTGTAAATATTAACCAGCAGATTTCATATTTGCCAATTATCACTTATTTTTTTAACATTGCTAACAAACACTCTTTAGCAAACACTATTAATGACAACTTATTTTTTATTAAATTTAATGATTAACAAGCTATTTCAATCCTTTCACTCCCAGATGTGAAGGTATCAAATTCACTCCAACTACCAGGTGTGCATCCTGAAAACTATATACTGCTCCTTTTCATGTCAGAACATTACAAATAAAATATTCAAATTATGAATGACACAATTGTAGTTTTGTTACAGACAAGTGCAGGAAACCTCTTAGCTATTGACTTTTCACTGCATCCAGTAGTGAAATTACTCCCAGGTCCACTCTGACTTGGAGTGGTTGTACCGGTTAGTGTCCCATCTATTGGTCAAACAGATGTGTTTAAGAATTATTAGTATTAGTAATAAAAATTGTTTTTACATACCTTGCATATGGCGCTGATTATTGGAATGTGAGTCAAACTCGTGTACACATTTCAGAACATTTTTATTGACTAACTAGGTTATCGCGTACAACAGTGTAAAACCAAAAAGGAGCCACTTAGGACCTTACAGAACTATGACAACACCCCTCCACTACAACAGAAGACAAGAAGGAAAAATGAATAAATAAAACAAGACAGAGTAAAGTTCATTCGTACGTCTGAAGAAGTTCGGAAGGCCATCATTTGTATCGTTGGGGAATGATAATTCGTCTGCCACTTGTATGGTGAGACTGCTACACTTCCAGATCCCAGTCTGTCTATTGGTATTCAGGATGCTGACTATGAAGGACTGTTATATCCTCTAACATGATGATGTTTTCATAGTCAACATCTGGGTTAATAAGGACTTTTCCCTTGTTTAGAGGAAGTGGTGTCGATTGAGTCTAATTTTGACGCTTTTATCGGTCTCCACTAAATAGGAACGGGGATACGTTAGCCTGTTAAGCAAATCTCCCTTCATTTCCCGTTTATTTTTTGAGTGTATCCGTACTGTATCACTAGGTTTGTGATCTGGTAGAGTCCGAGTCGAATTAATTGGTAGATTTTTTTTACCAATGTTGATATTTGATATGAAGCAGGGTCGTTCGGAGATTTCTACCCATAAGTTGTGTTACTGGTGTTGGTGCATCATTAAGTGGAGAAGATCGTAGGGCAAGAATAGCAAGGTATTGGTCTTGGTTGATTTTCATTGCCTTCAGAATGCATTTGACGGTTTGGATGGTGCGTTTCACAAGATCAATTGGATTGTGGATATCGAGCATTGGATTTGTCATTGGAAATCACAACCCTTAGCAAATATTTTGAATTCATTTGCTTTGAATTCAGGACCAATGTCTTTGATGCTAAATTTTGCTCTTAACACTGGGAGATTGTCTGTGTGTAAATGTTGAAAAACTTGATGGTATAATCAAGAGCTATCACATGGTACTTTTTGTGAAATTCAAAGATGTGAGCCAATTTTAATCCATGGTATTTCATGGATTTTATGGAGTATAATTAGTTCAGCAGGCTGTTGATTACGTCCATCAAGACAGGTGCTGCAGTTGCTACCCATGTCTTTGATTGATGCTGTGATACAAAGCCAGAAGACATGCTCTCTTTCTCGTGGGATACACTTATTAATCCCTTGGTGTCTCTAGTAGATGAGATTTCGGGTTTCTCCTCGAAGATCTGCTGAGACGATTATTCTGTTCTCATTTGGAAGTATTCCATTTAGCATAATACTTTTGGTTTTTCGGGCCATCCATAAAGAGTATATTTTGCCCAGAGTTTTTGTGACTTGTCAGTTGCTGTTTTTTTCATTGTAACTATTGAGTTTCTTTTCAGTCATTGGTCACAATATGTTGATGAAATGTACATGGGCTTCCATATCTTTAGTGAAGATTTTGGTTTTGCAGTTTGTACATGATAGATTGTCGGGGACTACTGCATCTTTCTCTTGGATGTAATTGAGAGTGAAGCCATATCGCTACAGTGCCAACGAATCGCTGGATGTGTAAGTGTGCTTTGGTTAGTGACTTTTTGAAGATTGACAATTAAGATTGATGGTCGTTTTCATCTTCAAAGTGATGTCCATATACAAATTCGTGGGATCATTTGTAGCCAAATAAAACGCTAAGAGCCTCTCTTTCTAAAAGGTAATAGTACTGATCCGCTGGAGTAGTGGCACGCATTATATACACTAGAGGCTGCCAAACTCTTTTATTCAAGAATGGCTCTTGAACTAACTTTTATTGAGTCTGCTGAGACTTTTGTTGGGAGTGAAGGATGATAAAATTGAAGTAAGGGTTGGTTTGTGAGCAGTTCCTTCAGATAATCAATGACTTTCTGCTGTGGCTGATCAAATGACCATTCAACGTCATTTTTGAGTAATGTGCTGAGTGAAGCAGTAATTTTAGAGTAGTTTGGAATGAATCTACTTAAGTAGTTGCTCATGCCGAGAAAACGTTGCAACTTTTTTTTGGTTTGGTTTGGTTTCTTTATTTAATGGCATATCAACCTTTGTAGGTTATTTAATGCCAAAGCCATTCTCTTAGAAGAATAGCAGTGCTACTATTTAACCCATAGCTGGGAGGATAAGGGGGTTCATACCTTTCCCAAGGGTATTTGCCCGAAAGGGAATGTAATAGCGCGACTGGAGTACGAACTCGCGTACCAACTCTTTTTTGTAATTAGAGTTGGGCATTTTTATAATTGCTTCTATCTTGAAATGACCGGCCAATTGGCTTAGTGGTAGAGTGTTCACCAATGGCGCGGGAGACCGAGTTCAATCTCTGATCGAGTCATACCAAAGACTTAAAAAGTGGTACTTGATACCTCCTTGCTTAACACTCAGCATTATAAGGTACGTTTTAAGGGTAAAGTGGAGCAATCCAGGGAAAGCAGTAGTGCCCTCTCCTACACCTCGGTGTAGAAGCTAATGAAAAGGGGGCTCTCGGGTAGCCCTCGACTAAAGGGAGACAACTTTACTTTACAACTATCTTGAAAGAGTTGGGTTTGAATCCTTCTGATTGATTTCATATACCAAGTAGATCAATTCCGTTGCAAAAAATACATTTGCTTCGATTAAACTTAAGAGTTGCCTGATATAGCCAAATACAAATTTGAGTCTCTGGTAGAGTTATTCTAAGTCAGACGACCAGACGATTATATCACCCTGAACATTTCTGACTCCCACAATACCATCAATTACACGGCCAATTTCGATCTGAAATATTTTGTTTGCACGATATATACTGTATGTCTGGTGAATAAATCTATAACGACCAAAGAAAGTATTAAATGTCAGCTGTTTTAAACTATCCTTATCAACAGGAATCTATCAAAAGCCATAAATTACATCAAGCTTAGAGAAGTATTTTGCACAATGGATATCTGCAAAGATTTTCTTTACGGTAGGAAGTTGAAAATGTTTCCACTTTATAGCTTTATTTAAATTGGGGGATCATCAATGCAAATGCGTAGAGAACCATTTGGTATTATCACGATTACTCAGGAGTTTACTAATTCGGTAGGTTCTCTAACTGGTTAGATGATGCCTATTTTGGTTATTCTGTCCAGTTTTGCTTTTAACCTCATTTTCAACGCAAAGGGAATCTTTTTGAGAGGATTGATCACAAAAGAAACTGAAGGATCAACAGTTATGTGGCTTGTGATGCTCAATGTTCCAATTTCACCAAAAATAGTCCTGATATTTTTCATGAAATGCTGTGAGATTTGTATTAATTTAAAAAATCCGTTTGATTAGTTGAAGCTTCTCACAGTCGTCACCACCAAGAACGACTTGAGAATTTTTATCAGCCATCATGAACATAACTGGAGAGATTGTATTTTTGTGAGTTACTGAGGCTAGAATAGGAATGTTAGAGCTGTCGGCAGTGGGAGTGATTGAAGTTGATTCAAGTTTTGGATGAGAGTGTATATATTTCTATTTGTCGCACAGATTTTCGTGGGTGATCACAACTGGCAAAGTGTGTAGGGAATAAATAAATAAATAATTTAAATTGAATTAAAAAAAAAATTATTAAAATATGCAGAAACTCCCACAGGTCTCTGACAGGAAAAGGGGGCGACGCGTGCGTAAAGAAAAAGGGACCTCCCGACAAAAGGAGGAAGCTCATACTCTTTCGGCAGTGACCGGCGAAGTGACAAGATCTAGATCTCCCGACTGCTAGTGGAAGCCAACGTGGCCGCTCTAAGGCGCCACGTTGGGCTAATCTTTCACTAGTAGCACCGTCTCGATTAACAGTAGGTCAAAATATGAAAAGCTACGAAATGGACCTATCGAACTACGAACTAAAACACTGGACTTGGACAAAACTCCCTGAAGCGACTAACACGTTAAAGCTTTAAAACAACAAATGAGGACACATATATGCTAAGAAACGATTAACGTATTTTTAAACACCTTGACTGGTGGTTGAACCCAGGAAATAAAGGAAAAATAAAAAGAAAGTCTTCGGCTCCTCTCTGTTGCTGTCTTCTTTCGTATAATTCTTTTTGGGCCTTCTTGTTCAAGGAGTTACATCAACAAGAAAACGTGGGGTAAAAATAGAATAACTTTAGAATGGAGTCAGATAAAAAACAAACAAACGGTAACACAGCTTGCCCTGACCAAACGTCTGACCCTATAAGTATCCTTTTCAGTTGCATTTTGTGCATCACTTGTGGTGTAGTGGACATTGTTCGCGTAGGTGAGAAGTAGCACGGAATTTGCAGATGTTGATGTGAGACTGTTTGCATGGTTGTTTGTCTAGTTTATTGCAGTTTGTCTGAGGATGTGTTCTGAGTCTGTTTTTATGTCTACATTTTATGAATGAAATGTCCATTTATAGATTCTAGGAAGTTGTGTATTTCTTAGCGTGGATTTTTGTTTCTTCAGCAGCCTGACAAGCTTGAATTGCCTTTCTTAGTGTTAAGCCCGTTTTCCTCTGTTGGCGTTCTGTATGATGTAAGTTCTTAAGACCGACTGTTAAAAGGTCTTTTATTAAGGAGTCGCATAAGTCACGGAATTCGCATTTATTCGTATGTTAACATAATTCTGTTAGGCAGTCGTCGAATCTCAAATTATTCGTTTGCTTGCAAATAAAAAACAAAATTCTTTTTATTGTTTATTTTTTATAGGTTCATAGTAATTGTCAAATATCCCGATTATTTTTTAATGTTCTCTTTTTCGTCATTTTCGAAGCTGAATATGAAAAAAAAATCCCTTCCTTTTGCTACAATACAAGTTAGCATATTTACCCAACCCCTCCGCTCGGGCAGGATATGACACAAGGTCAATCTTTTTAAGCGGAGTTTAACAGGTTTGAATTCAAAGTTTTCCTTCTCCTAGACTAGTTGCCTTAACAAGGCTGAAGAACCTAGTCTGTCCTACTATTTACCCATAGCTGGAGGGAGAATAATTGGATTCATACCTTTCCCAAGGGTATTAGTGCTACAATACAAGTTAGTAAAATGGAAATTTGGACTTTTCAGGGTTTCGAATCTGGTTCTAATGCCAATAAAAATAGTTTTTATTCTTCTTTCCATCTTCTCCAAACTTCAGACAAATTTTGGGAGGTCAAACCTGAGTGACTTAAGTGCAGGCAATTTGTCCATTATAGGTAAGTTAGAGTGTGGGTTTGTTCAAATTATTTTTTTATTATGAAATTGACAAAACTTTCCGTTAAACTTTTCATATACTCTCAGATAGGTTGACATGCCATTTTATCTAAATCCGTAAAATCAAAGGATTATGGGTAATCTCGTGTTGTAATAATAGTAGAGCCGGACGAGAAAATGCACTCATAAAAAAAGAAGAAAAAAAAATGTAAGTCTAATATATAGATACAGTTGCAATTACGTTGGGCCATGTGCAATTCTAGAAGGGAATTGAGTGCAGTTATACATAAAGATAAAAGAAAACAAGTGCATACTTTGGTTGCTTTTCAGCACTGGTAAGTAATGGTTATTAGTGCTACTTTGATTGACTGTAGAGACAAAAAAGAAAAGAATTTTTTGTCTGGTCTTTTAAACTGGTCTTGATAAAAGATATATGTTCAAAGACCTAAAGACGATTATTTACAAAGCACAGCGACAAACAGGAAACCATGTATATGGGTTTGCATGTGTGTGTCTATAAGAGGTGTGGTGGACGTCATTAGATATGTTGCTCCCACAATTTGGTGGTGGTGGTGGTAAAATGTACACAATACAACGACGTAGACAAAAGAATACTCACAACAAAGCAATGCAAACAAAAATACATTTATATATCAAGAAGTAAATTATAAAAAAATATAACGAATGTTCAAAATATAGTTCGTCAAATATTCGTGTGTGTGAGAGCGTGTTATTATCTAGGTGTATGCAAGTAGACTAAATATTAACAGTGCCCTGTAGGGTATATGTGCATATTGATATCGTATTTTTCACCAAGTACTAATACATAGGCCGTTTGTTTCTTTCTGGTTTTGCTGAAGAGTCTCAGGTTGTATGCGTGCGTGAAGAATGAATACCTTCAGCTGATCGGCAGAACACGAGAAGAAAGAACTCGCTTACTATACACATGCCCACTGTATGTTTCTTGAGTTACGCTTGCAGGGGGAAATGAGAGAATGTGAGCTGTCCAGCTGGGAATCAAAATGTAAGAGAGTGAGTTATCGGGAGTCTAGAGTATATATATATAGTTAAATCTTGTCACGTGATCGGCTCCAAACACACCGTCTATTTTGCGCGGGACAAAATCAAAGGTGCGAACGTAGTTTGGAGCAAAAATCACGTGAATTCCCAGACCAATAGGTTTCCGAAACTAATTAGTTTACCGACGTCCACCACCTTTGGTTTCGAGAACAAGTGAATCAGGACCCTATTTTCAAGAATTTTTTGGTATTTTGTATCACGGCCATTTAAAAAAATATAGGAGTGTAAATCCTATAAAGAGTATTTGTGACTATATAAAGTTGGCTCAGTAAACCCATAATCTGATACATAATTATACCATAATTAGTAGTGAATAACAGACATTCGTGTATAATATGCAGCCCTAAATTTCGGCTTGGAAATTTTCGAAAAGAATTCCTAGTGTATAAATGTACATCTATACCTTGACCCTGAGGTTATGATAATTACGCGGATGTGTATTTCCGATTCCCTTGGGAAGACGTAGCCCTGGAGGTGACCGTGTCCTCTGGAAAGAATACGGATGTAACTTCCAAGACACGTTCAGGTTAATTAGCTGCGCAATTAACATGACTCGTTAATTTGGCGTCACTTGTGTACGATGTGAATTAGTGGTTCAGTGGTATAGTTTCGACTCTGCATTTTGTGGTCACTGGTTCAATCTCAAGTGGAGGATATCACGGTATACACTTCTGATGAGACCCAATAAGGTCGAAACAACTGTCCAGTGTTTCCGCACGTCGCGCTGAGTCACTGTTTTTATCTGACTCCATTCTGAAGTTATTCTATTTTACCCCACATTGTCTTGTTGATGTAACTCCCGGAACAAGAAGACCCAAAAAGAATTATATGAAAGAAGACAGCAACAGATAGGAGACAAAGACGTTTTTTTTTTTCCCTTTATTTCCTGGGTTCAACAACCATTGAATGGGTATGGGAATTTTCCCTGAATACAATTGAAATGGTTGAATCCCCCAGTCAAGGTGTTTAAAAACACGTTAATCGTTCCTTAATATATGTGTGCCCTCATTTGGTATTTTAAAGCTTTAACAATTGTGTTAGTCGCCTTGGTGGTGTTTGTCCAAGTCCAGTGTTTTATTTCGTAGCCTTTGTATTTTGGCATACTGTTAACCGAGACGAGTGCTACTAGTGAAAGGACTAGCCAACGCGTCGTCAAAAGACGAACGCGTGACGTCCCACTAGTTCGCAAGGTATTTTCACTTTGCCGGTCACTGCTAAAAAGAGAATGAGCTTCCTCCTTTTGTCGGGAGGTCCCTTTTTCTTTACCCATGCGTCGTCCCTTTTTCTTGTCAGAGACATTTGGGAGTTTTTGCATATATTAATAATTTTTTTAAAAATTCAATTTAAATTTTTCAAAGATTTATTAATTTATTCCCTACACAACCATCTGTGTGTGTTATATTTGATTTTATATCTTGTATCTGCATTATATGATCCATAATTCAGTTTTAAAGCAAAATCCTTTTTCCCACTTCAAAATTGAGTGAATGCCCTCATTAATAACAACATTTTTTATCATTTCACAAATGAATGGTCACATTGTGTCAGATATTAGTTCTAGTATCCTGTTTGTTATTCAACTGGTCGTTTTTCTCAATTCTATTCAATTAAATGACTTATATTAGTTCTTAGATTTATTATCGTTATAACTTATATTATTTACTGTTCTTAGTATGACACTAAACTGTATCTGTTAGTGAGGCTTACATTCTGGAGATCTGGGGAGTGTGAAATCACCCCTTTATTAGCATTACTCCTAGATCTACTCTGACCTGGATTCATTGTATCTGCTAGTGAGGCTTAGATTCTGGAGATCTGGGGAGTGTAAAGTCGCCCCTTTATTAGCATTATTCCTAGATCTACTCTGACCTGGATTGATTGTATCTGTTAGTGAGGCTAAGATTCTGGAGATCTGGGGAGTGTGAAATCACCCCTTTATTAGCATTACTCCTAGATCTACTCTGACCTGGATTCATTGTATCTGCTAGTGAGGCTTAGATTCTGGAGATCTGGGGAGTGTAAAGTCGCCCCTTTATTAGCATTATTCCTAGATCTACTCTGACCTGGATTGATTGTATCTGTTAGTGAGGCTAAGATTCTGGAGATCTGGGGAGTGTGAAATCACCCCTTTATTAGCATTACTCCTAGATCTACTCTGACCTGGATTCATTGTATCTGCTAGTGAGGCTTAGATTCTGGAGATCTGGGGAGTGTAAAGTCGCCCCTTTATTAGCATTATTCCTAGATCTACTCTGACCTGGATTGATTGTATCTGTTAGTGAGGCTTAGATTCTGGAGATCTGGGGAGTGTGAAATCACCCCTTAATTAGCATTACTCCTAGATCTACTCTGACCTAATTCATTGTATCTGTTAGTGAGGCTTAGATTCTGGAGATCTGGGGAGTGTGAAATCACCCCTTTATTAGCATTACTCCTAGATCTACTCTAACCTGGATTGATTGTATCTGTTAGTGAGGCTTAGATTCTGGAGATCTGGGGAGTGTGAAATCACCCCTTTATTAGCATTACTCCTAGATCTACTATGACCTGGATTGATTGTATCTGTTAGGGTTCCATGTATGAGCTAAATAGATCTATTTGAAAAAAGTTTTTAAAAGATTTTGAATTATGTTTATCATAAGTATAAAGTGTTTTGTTGTTTGAAATGTTTGTTAAGGACAAATAGCATTTAAATTTTTTTAAGCAAAAATAACATCTTGATTTTTATACCTTATGTAATAGGAGACTGTAGTTCTTAAACTGACTTTATCTTAAATCAACCAATAAGGGTTGATATGCCATAAAACCAAGCAAGTAAGAGTTGCTTTTTTTCTAAGTACATCTATCACCATTCATTAAGCCCAGTCACCTGGGGTTGTAGAGTACACTGACAGCACCTCTGCAGAGGAGTAAAATCCCCTACCAACAAGTGTCTTGGATATGACATTAAACTGCATCTGATGGCGAGGTTCCAGCCTTGGAGATTTAGGGAATGCAAAGTACCTTTTCATTGCCATTGCTCCCAGGTCCACTCCGACCTGATGTGGTAGCACTTGATATAGTCCTATATACAGGTTAAATAAAACAAACTACGTGTGCTAACAAATTATTGATGTTAAATTGTAACTGTTACATAGCAATACTTGAAACCATTTAACTGTGAGTAAAAAAGAGCTCAGGCTCATTTAAGAATCTTATCTTCAAAATGTGTTTACAAATCAGATATTTAATATATATGTACAAAGAAGATTTGGCATTAAATAACCTACAATAGTTGATATGCCGTAAAACCCAACAAAACCCAAAAATTTATCAACAAAATCTGTTTACAAACCATATATATTGATATATATGCATAAACAGGATTTCGTATTAAATAACCTACAATGGTTGATATGTCATAAAACCAAAACAACCAACCAACCAACCAACCAACAGCAATTATTATAAACAGTTCAATGCTCATGTTGTGGTTTTGATATGCTAGAGTAGAAATTATTTAAAATGTCAAAAGTTGTCAATAGTCAAACTGTATTACGTTCACTATGTAGCTCTGTGAACTCAAGCAGAAAGGTCTAAGGTGATATGCCCAGTTGAAATCGAAATGCTGTTAGTGTTAATAGTAGTAAAAATCCATCATTACTTTACCACAGGTGTAGTAGGCTGTTAAAATTACCATGAATAATTGTGTTTAACATGCATTCATATAATATGCATCCGTAATTTTTGGCTACTAAATTTTGGAAAAACATTTATTGTATGTAAAAGTAACTAAAGTTGTCGATGTTATAAAGCCGTAACACAAATACAAGCAGGACTCCATTGTTCAGGTACGAACTGTTTATTAACTTCTGACTTCGGTTCTTCGACACGAGGAGAGAGACACAATTCTTACTATGCTGACCATACTATCTGACCCCACAAAAGCGCAGTGCATCTTGTAGTGTTTAAGATCTCTGTTGGTAGAGATCTGCAAAACTCCAACTACATGCCTCAATGGTAGAGAACTCAATTCTCTATGCCCCAACAGCAGAGAACTCATCTATGCCTCCATGGCAGAAACTCAACTATCTGCCTGCATGGTCCAATGTCAACCCTCAACTGCCCCTTTTTCAAAATCCTCAAATTCTCAGCCCATCTCTTCTGGGCATGATGTCATCCACACTCCAGCTCCATTTCCTGTCTGGCGTTTATTATGACAATGGTGATTGTCATATCCTTTTGCCGCGACCTGCTCACAAACATAAACAGATCGGATTACTCGTTCGCCCTAGAAAAATTACATCTGGGTACGGCCGGAAATGACGAAGCCCTTTTCGACTCTAACCTGCTGTTACAGCTAAGAAAAGAGAATAAATAACATTTAACAACATTTACATAACACATCTGCCAGAAATAACTCTATAAAAATGGAATTATCTTCGCTAGCTTATATCAGGATAAAGAAGGACTTATTTTCTACGTCCATTTTTTATAGAAGAACTTTCTATTTACGTGGCGCAGCAGAGTGGAATTCGTTCCCTTAATATAAACTAGGCTTCGGCGGCGAAAAATTCGGAGGTCTCACGACGCTCTTAGGAGCCGCTCTCAGCGGACTCTGAAAGGCTCGAATCCTACGTCATGTGGTTGCATTCGCCTTTCCCATCACATAGTTATGCATAAAAGGTCCTTTTAAGGACCTTAAGAAGTCACCTTCTGCGGTTTGGAGTATCTCTGACGGTCCTTAACGATCAGTCGAAGTAGACGGCCCGGAGGCAAACACGAAGAGGACTCTAAGACCATTCGGTCTTAACCATTTCGATCGGTTCCACTCGTCCGTTTGGCTGCGCAGCGCTAAAGGCACACGTTAGCCTTTAGCTACTCCTTCACTATCTGCGCAGCGCTAAGATAACTCCAATCTTAGCCGTGGCCTCCTGGCCTGTTCGCTCGACAGTGCAGAGCTTTGGCAACGCAAAGCCTTAGCTACCGTTCCGATACGTCTGCATAGCTTTGGTGCGGCAAAGCCATAGCTACCGTCTCCGAATCGTCCGCACAGCTTTGGCGCGGCACAGCCATAGCTATCGTTCCGACCGTCTGCACAGCTTTGGTGCGGCAAAGCCATAGCCACCGTCAACGATACAACCGCACAGCCAAGGGCACGACAAAGCCCTAGCTTCACCAATTCGCTCGCTCGACTTCTTATGTGCTAAGGCCTGGCAAACCTTAGCCACGGTTTCCCCGTCCGTTCACTTGGTCCGTAGTACTAAGACACGGCTCAGTCTTAGTCACCAACTCGCTCGACTCTACACGACCAAGCTGCCAACACCGACTTCGACCACGACGCTCCAGCAATGCAGCATCCAGTCCACGTACGACTCGATGTTACGGACTGCCCTAACATTGCAACAACTAGCCTATGTACGATTAGCTGTACGGGCTAGCAACCAGATCGATTCACCCCCGGTTAACCCGACGTACAGTCAAAACCGGGACATCGATTTCCCAGCCGCAACCGACCTCAGCTTCCCGTAACGATCGTCCAGCTGCATTCAACAACTCGACCGACCTCAGCTTCCCGCTACGATCGTCCAGCTGCATTTTACGACTCAACCGACAGCTACCCGCATCAAACATCTAGCTGTATCTCCACGACTCGACCTATGCCAGCTACTCTCATCAAACATCCAGCTGTGCACATCTACGACTCGACCATACCAGCTATCGGCATCACCCGTCTAGCTGAAGATCCAAATACAACCGCCACGGGCTTTACACACACGCTCGTAAACATTACAATAAATGGTCATCTTTGTTGTATTTGTTACCTCGCCTTTGTTTCCTTCATTGTCTTTGGCTGTCATTACTTGCACGCATTAAACTTAAAACATTTGCGGGGTCGACGCGTATATCGGCTCCGCAACACTTTGCGCGCGAGCGTAAACTGTACCCAATGCTATGCACCTGAACTCTTAACCCAAATAGTTCAAATTATGGACGACATAATAGTTATGATTTGCATTATCTCTGTTATTCTTTTGATTGATTGGTTTTAATGCCATGTCAACACATCTGTGGTCATTTTATGTCAAGAGGTTAGGGAATCACATTCATTGTACTTTCATATTTACATTTTTTGTGTAGTTGTCATTTAAAAGGTTTTTTCTTTTACACACAATCCAATCTAATTCAAATAATTCTTAAACAAATCTATTTGACCCATAGATAGGACCAGAACATATACTACCACTCCAGGTCATAGTGAACCTGGGAGTAATGGCAATGAAGGGTCATACTTCAAACGTCTCTTCTTAAGAGTGTCTTAACCCTATGCGAGGGATACAGCCAGCATATTCTAAGCCATTCCGACAAAGTTGTTTTTCTTCCGAGTTCCAGTGATCCAATCTCTTTTCAAAGAGTTTTGGGACTGTTCCCAGAGTTCAAATTATTAGTAGCACAACTATCATCTTCATATTCTACAATATCAGTTGATCTCACGGAAGGTCCTGATATGAAACAAATTGTTCAGATTTTTCTTCTTTTCTTTCATAGACCCAACTGTTCCTTTGTAAACAAGTCTTGAAATTGGATATTTATTTACTACTTCTGAAAGGAATTCTTTCCAACCCTTGAGAAAGCTAAGCACTATCAGGAATATTGACCATCTGGAAATAATCAGCCAGATTGTAATATTTATTTTACAGTCTTCTGTGGAACAGTGATTTTTGGATGTCTTATATGGTGTAATGCAGTAGTCCCTAACCTTTTCGGCTCAAGGTCCACAAACCTTAACCCTTTTACAAGAAGATAATTTTTTAGATTCTTGTACTGTAGGCAAATTATTTTCAGAAAATGCACAAAATAAAGTTTATATTTCAAACAAGTCAATTAATCATATATAAAAACAAAACAAAACAAACCAAAAACAGGATAATTTGATCAACAATTGTGCGTTCCATTATCATATTATGAAAACAATAAAACGCTCACTTTTAATTCGGATATTTTGCAAAATAAACTTTACGCAATCCTACACTATATGATGTTTATATATATTAGCATTGAATTGATCAATTAGCAGCCAACAAGAAAATACCTTACATTGAGCGACTGAAAAACAAAAAAGTATCAACAATTGTGAGTCATTTGATTTTGGTTATTTATTTTGCTGGCTGTTGGTCTGTTTGTTTTCGTTTCGTAGGTTGTTGTGGTCGTTGTTGTAGATGTTGGTAGTTGTCGTTGGGTTTAGCGTATCTGACTCCCTTGTTTTTCTTCTTACTCCATCTAACTTGTTGGCATCCTTTTTGACAGTAGAAGGCTGCAAGAGAATTACAGAAGGAAAGAAGGAAAGAGACGAAGATACTCTTTAGCTCGAAACTTTATTTCAGGGTGCAACGACTATTTTGTGGGCGAGGAAATTCTTCCTGAAACCAATGAAAATGGTTGTGTCTCCCAGACAAGGTGTTAAAATATATTGAATCCTTTTCGTTGGGTTTATGAAGTTGAAGGTTTTGATTAGAAGCCGTAGCTATAGGAGACGCAGCCTGACTCCCTCGATCCAAGACCGGGTGAACATGTGTGCTATCTGCTTGCAGCCGAGGGAAAGAAAGTCTGTCCAGTATCGAGGGTAAAGCTGAAGTGAAGCAGAATTTCTCTTTGGCGCCCGGATAGCCCTTTCTTTAGGCATGCGCTGCTTCTACTTTCTGTCCAAGGTCTTCTAGGAACTGCAACACTTTTTAAATTTATCTTATTTCATTTGATCTTTTTTATTCATTTTCTTTTTTATTATTTCAAAACCTCACACTTAAGGAAACACCGAGAAATAAAGCGGGAGATTTAAATTTAAAACTGTTGCGTCTTGACCAGTCGGTGGAGCTGAGAATATGCCAATTGCAGAGAAGTAAGACACCTCTACAAGAAAAAAAGAATTGGTGGGATGCTAAATTGAATTCAACTCGTGAGTTCTTGAGAATATAAAGTCACTCCTTAATTGTTATTACTTTCAGGTCAACTCTTCCTCTGTTAGGGTCCCATCTATGGGCCAAATAGATCTTTGGGCTAGGAGGACTACTTCTTAATGAATCTATTATTTGTACAGCCCTGTCTGATGTAAATGGGATCATCCCATTCACCAAAAATGCTGGGTGACATAACCAACAAGTGAGAAGAAAAAAGAAAGATAGGGCAGAACAGTTCGGGCATTGACCAAAAACGTTGGACTTTGTTTTTCTTGATTCGACGAACAGGGCAAAAGAAAATAGACATTAAGCTAGAACTCAAGAGTGGCTACGATAAAAATTAAGAACTTATCAATGGCAATTACAACGGAGATGGAGACAGAAATTCTGAAACAAGAAGAGCAATTTGAACAAACAGCTTCGTTTACAAAATTCCCTGCAAGTGTTTTAACATTCAATTCTGTAAGTCCAGTCTGCTTGGGCTGCAAAATACACTGACTGCACCCTCAACGAGTATCCTAGATAAGACACAAAACAATTTGATGATGAGGCTCCAGTAATGCTGGAGCTTTTGGGAATTTTGAGTTTTGCCATCGCTCCTGGGTCCACTCTGGTCCGTAGTGGTAGCACCTGATAGGGTCCTATCTATGAGTCAAATAGAACTGTTTGACATTTAAACTAAATGCAAACAAATGATATGCTAAAGCGAATTCGTAGAAATAGAACTGTTTGATCATTTAACTGTGTGCAAACAAATGACTGATGTCTAATTGAATGGTTCATGATACATAGCAATACTTAAACCTCTTAACTTTGTTAACTTATTTTTACAAATTACATATATCTATATATATATAATATATATAAAAATTATATATATCTAATATATATACAAATCTTTATTCATTCCCCTCGATATGCGATGATGATGCTTTGTTCCTTAGCTATACTCACCTACACATACAGAAATAAAATAATGTAGCGAAATATTAAGATACACTTACTAATTCACATCCGCTTATACAACGCGCTGCGTTTGCAAATTCACCTAAACTCATACGAACACACATCAATACGCAATTATAACCCATTAACGCATACACACACTCACACACACACTTACAACCACACGTAAAAATCATACAAAACCACAACGGTTTTTGACTGTATGTTTTCGATTTTCGATTCATTTCGTTTTATCAACTGCCTGATGATTGTTGTTTTGCAAAAAACTCCATGAAACCCAGGAGTCGCAGTCTAAACTCCATGAATTAAATATATATATATATATATATATATATATATATATATATATATATATATATATATATTCATCTATTATTATTATATAATAGCTCTATTCTAGATATTGAGCACTCTCCATATTATATTGCACTTGGTTTGACACAAACCCACAAAGTGATTTAGTGACAACCAACTCTGTAATAATATAATACCTAATATATATATGTATAAACCGGATTTGGCATTAAAAAATGGTTAATATGCCATAAAACCAAACCAAACAACTCTATAGCCTCTACTATTTCAGAGTTCAGCTATGAACCTGAATCTGGTAACAAATTTGAGGCATAGTACAAACCCTGAGAAAACACTTTTCTCGGTGAATTCGCTAAAAAAATCAATACGTATAAAACGCATCTTCTCGTCTGAAAATTTGGCAAAGTCGACCTCGAACTTTTTACAAATTTCTTCCTCCCAAAATAACCTAAGGGTTTAGACTTTAAGCGGGCTGTGAAAACAACTGAGTAAAATATTGGGGCAACAATTTTCCCTGTTCAAAGTTCGTTAAAATGGCCTCAAGTTAACCAAAATTCCTCTGGTTTCGTCAATCCCTAATACGAAAATTTTTTTTACTAGAATCGCTTTCGGAAGATTAGTATAAATGTCTTATTTTTATCACTGGGCTTAATCTCTTTAAGAGACAAATTCGTACTCGACAACAGTCGAAATTTTAGCAACAGAAAGACATTACAATGAA
This sequence comes from Sepioteuthis lessoniana, assembly GCA_963585895.1. Taxonomy (NCBI): domain Eukaryota; kingdom Metazoa; phylum Mollusca; class Cephalopoda; order Myopsida; family Loliginidae; genus Sepioteuthis; species Sepioteuthis lessoniana. The sequence continues at coordinate 79,060,444 of OY757925.1, read as the reverse complement.
ATATATCACAACCGAGTGACAACGTTTACTCAATCTGAAACACGACTCTCAAATAGCAGAGCAAGCAGGGATGTCATCTACTACTACTACTAAGAACAAAAAAGCGGGAGAAAATATGTCTAAAAGGAGGCCACCAATATCATGTTGGTCTGGTGGTAAATTATTTCCGTTTTTGCCCATTTCAAAAACAGCTGTATCAGAAATGTAACTGGTGTTACAAGGAAGTTTTTTTTTTCTGCTCTCAAAAAGCCAAAACATTCATCAGGCAAAATTATAGTCTCTACACAATTTCAGATCAAAATACTTTCCACAAAAAATCTTGGCGAACACACAGATGCAAATTCTTCATTCGCAAATTTCAAAATTGATTTTGAGTTTCGTGGATAATATATAACAGTTTTAGTTAAAAACATTTCAGTCCGTTTTCAACATGACACAGTGTCAGATATAATTTTGATTTCACTTTCCACTTGGACATTCATCTGTAAACCTGGCATAACGAAAACTAAATATGTAATTCGAAGTGCTTCGGGCGATATTATTCAGCTAATTGGTGAATTAAGCAGTTGTTAGAGTTATTTTACTGTAATGGGAATATCTTCTTGGAAGGGACTTTTATGGTTGTCATCACCGTAAGGAAATGACGGGATTTTTTGGAACTGACACCGCCTCTGAGAGCATAATTCTTTTCGGTTCAAGCCACGAGGCAGTCAAGACGTCAATTTTAGTAGTCCTGTGAATTTTCGCAGGATGTGCTGGTATTTAAACCTTGCTGTTCCCTACAGTTAGGGGAAATAGTGAATAGGGAGCCCCTCTGAGAATTTTACTGCTGTGCTGGACCTCTCCAAGAGAAATATGCTGTTGCCTATATCTGTGAATTTGTGCGGTCTTGACTTTAACCACGTGGTGTCAACAGAACTACCCTGCTGTGCTGTATTCGTTCTTGCGAAATATGCTGTTGCCTATAACTGTAAATTTGTGCTGTCTTGACTCAGACCATGAGGTGTACAATTGAATTTCCTGTTCTATACAAGTGCTGAAAGAATTGCTGAATGAACTCCTATGTGTCTGCATTATTCGCTGTATTCTTGACGGAAACATGAACAACTTTTCCCAAGAGATTCTTTCAAATCTTTTTTTTCCATTCATACAACATCCTATTTTTTGAGTTGTAAGTACTGGCGCCTTTGTTTGTTGAAGAAATGTCAGTTCCTTGTAATTCACGAGTGACCCAGTGTTTTTTTCGAAACAATTTTATCGTTGTTACTTAATTCATTTTTTTTTTTTACTGGTCGCTAAAACAGCAATTAATTTTAGCAACTAGTGTTTTTCTTCAAAACTTTGTAACTTCTTTTTATTTATTTTTAATTACTTGGTTAAAAATAGTTCTTAGTTGTACGCACGAGGCAAGTTTGTTTTTTTAATTTTTTTCTTTTTTTTTTTTTTAAATTCTGTTTTATTTTCCGTAAAAGGATTCCTTTTTTTTAATAAAAATTAATCCTTTTACTGTGATTTGTCTTTCAACATAGAAAATTTCAAAGAGATGGTTTATTGCACGGATTGTTTGAATTTTAATTAACTTGAACTTGACTGGATTGAAGTTGATCTTTTTAATATCCCCTTCACAACTGTGTTTGATTCATTACAGGTTACTTCAGAAAGTGGGAAAAAATCCCAAACACTTAAAATCAAGTTCAGTAGTGTTTTCCAGGATGGCTATGTTGAAATTATCACTCTAGTCAGCACTTGATAGAACTACTGATAATAGTCGTTGTCGGGTCAAGGCTATTTGCTTCGAATCCCACACTGAATAAGGGTCAGATTATCTGTCCCTAGTTTGTTTCTCTTGAATAAAAAGAACACCGCGCGTGTTCTAAAAGTTCGCCCTCATATTTTTGCCTTGTTGATTGAGTTAAAGTTTCTTGCCAGGAATATATGAAGATGAATACCTGCTTTTAAAAAGGTATTCTTATTTTTATGTGGAATAAGGTTCGAAAATTCTAACAACAGGCCCAGTCAAGACTAGTTTAAAACTTAAAGAAAAATACGAAACCGGTTTTCAGACTCAAACGACCATGTCATACGCTACTCTTGTCACAGTAAATAAAGAAGTAATCGTCTTCAACAAGCCGGAGTAATCCAATCTGTTGTAATGTTATTGAACGCTTCAAGGTTGTCTTATGGAGGAGTATGTATTTTGGTATTAGGATATCTGAGTAATCCAATCTGTTGTAATGTTATTGAACGCTTCAAGGTTGTCTTATGGAGGAGTATGTATTTTGGTGTTAGGATATCTGAGTTTGTTTTTGTTCATAACACCATCTTAACTTGTTGAGTTTTTTAATCTATCTAGCCTGTAAAGGAATGAAGACTGAGAGAGAAAATATTTTTAAATTTCAACTTTATTTGATTTAGGTATGCGCACCGCTACTCTGCAGAGAGGAAATTTCTTCCTGTACTATTTGAGAATCGTCACTTCTTCAAATCAGACGTTGAAATCGGTTCGTCATCTCCGGTGGTTAAGAAGTCCAAATTCGGTGTGGTCATATCCTGTGGTGTTTTCATATTGTTCGTTTAGGAGTGTTGACTCGCTAGCAGCAGACACAACCCCCATAGGAAGAACATTGACTTGGCAAAACAGGTGCGTTACCTGCTAACGGCAGAGTGTAAGAAAGTCCTTTCGTCTTAAGAGAATCTCTTTCTTTTTCCCGCGTCTGCATCGCCAGACGTCTTATCAAGGGGTTCTGGGAGTTTTTACATTTCTTAAATTTATTTTTATTTTCATTTTAATCATTTATTCATATTTTATTCTCTACAGTCTTCGTATATCTATCGTATTTGAGTACCATATCTCACTACTACAATTATTTGAGAGTCAGAGGAAAACAATTCGGACATTTGGAAAATGTATTATGTTTTACTGATTCCTCGTATTAAACAATGTTAAGCAATTCACGACGAATTGGCAGCAACATATTCTATTGTCGGAGCAAACTAAATAGAATGAATCTTTAACGAAAGGACAAATTGTAGTCTGCCCTGTTACATTAAGAAGAAAGGAAATACAGGAATGAGGACGAGAATATTGATGAGTTTCAAGAAGTTTAATGACTACTAGAAAGATAGCCCTTGTGCTGTGAGTTCGTAATGGAAGAAAACAGTTGCAAATGATAGAGCCGGAATTAAACATCTAACCTTGAAGTTTCGAGGACCAGTGGGTCTAGGAGGAATCAATAAATGAGGAAAGAATGAACTTCTAAAGGAATACTGGTCCAAAAGTTGGATGTGCTCATCTCAGGTTGTGATGGTCTGTTACTGCTGCTGGAATCGTCAAGAAGAGTCCGTGAAGAAGAGAAGACGAAGGAGCGATACACAGCCTTTTATATTGCCCGGGTGAACACCCCGGGTAGAATGGCATCAGTCATTCTCATTGGACGAAATATATAAATTTGTAACTCCAACGACCAAAACAATTCCTGCACTAAATAATAATTTGAAATTCTTTCTTTCTGCTATAAATAAAAAAAATAACACGAGATACAAGAAAGAGCTTATTAAGAGTTCATGAAGGAATGTCCTAAAGATCTTTTGATATACGATGAGTGTCCTTAATTGCGTACGTATGTGATAGAAAAGAAGTTATTGAGTAAAAACTTACATCTGGGTATAGTATCACACCGTGGTGTAATGGTTATCGTCGTAGGAAATGAACACGGCGATACGAGTTCAAATCCTGGACGAGGCTGATTGCATTTCACATAGCCCTAATACCCTTGGAAAAGGTATGAATCCAATTATTCTCCCTCCAGCTATGGGTAAATAGTAGGACAGACTGGGTTCTTCAGCCTTGGTGAGGCAACTAGTCTAGGAGAAGGAAAACTCTGAATACAAACCTGTTAAACTCCGTTTAAAAATTGACCTTGTGTCATATCCTGCCCGAGCGGAGGGGTTGGTAAATAGGATCACTCATCATACAACATGAAGTTTGAGGTGGGCGGGTAATCTCCCCAATCGGTGTGAACAGGAACGCATATACTCGTGCATGCTTCTGGTTGTCGATGCAGGACCAAATAGATTTTACTTTGGCGAGCAATTCTTTTATATGCTAATTTGATCACGTTATCACGCTATTAGTTGTACTATTTGACAAAGGGATGTAATCCCTACACGGTAAATTACTCCTTCTAAGCGGCTCCCATTGCCGTCATAAAAAAAGGCCAGCTGCAAAATACGCCTTTGTTCAGGAGTACCGTGTAATGTCTAAAGCCCGGCTCGTGAGTAACAAAGAAAAAGAACGGAACACAAAGAGATGTTAACAGCTCACTGCCGGGGGTAGGACTGACTTATTCCCCGGCAATATACTTTATTTACATTATTTACAAGTGCCGCTGTTTTGCTCATCACTCAACAGTTATTTCCTTTTCCGGATAGGTCAAGGGATATATATGCTTGTGACGTGATTTGGAGTTACTTCTCGGACTGGAATATTACACACTGGAAGACCTATTTACTAAACTCAATGAATGAATTTGCTTCACAAGACAAACCTTGCAGACACCTACTACCTGATGGAAGTTGGTAACAATTCTAAGAAGTTATGATAAATACACGTCGGAGATTGTTCTGATTTTCCTGTCTTCCGTTTGGAGTAGTTATTGTATTAGTGACAGTACATTCCGTCTGACAATGCTGACAAGCTTAACAGCTGTTGCTGCTTACATCGACGACATAATTGTTTCAGGTTCAAATCCACAAGCATTCCGACAACGTTTGAATGAGGTGCATGACAGAATTCAGCAATATGGATGTTTTTTCGAACATCGATTAAATATTAAATATTTTTGATGAAAGTGGACGTAGACCAAACCCCCAAAATATTTACGCTATTCAACACATGACAACACCGACGAATCTAACAACTCTTCGCTTTTTCCTCGGTCTAGTAAGCCACTACAGTGCATTTTTCCTGAAATGCACCGTAAACGCAGTCCCATAAATCGTCTTTCGAAAAAAGATGTACCATGGAACTGATCAAACAAATATCAGTTCACTTTTGATAGAATTAAGTCTTTACTCGGTTCTGAATTACCGCAAACCCACAACAGTCCGTAGCAGTCACAGATCTATTTTCTCTCGCGAATCAATGCCCCCGCCAAGCGATTCGGCCACACACTGACCAATCAGTAGGCAGAGCGCACTGATTCCATCTTCCTCCCAAAAACTATTTTTCTAGCCCTTTTTGGAAGTCTGCCACAGAACAGAGAGCACAAGACCAGCAAAGAAGAAATACCTCTCTCCCGTAGTCTGCCACGGGAACCCAACATTCACGATCTTCACTGAAGATAACTGTTGCCACAGATATCCACTCAAGAAGATAACGACGGCTACCAGCTACATATATAAAAGAACTAACGCTGCTACCTGCCACACACTAAAGAACTGGCGTGCTATCTGCGACACTGCTACCTGATACCCCAAAAAAAACCTTTTCTCACTCTGACACAAATCTACTTCTGTCATAAAAATAAACCATTTATTGTTGTTCTTCAAAGAAGTTTTGTTATTTTGTTCAGCGCTACATAAATAACTATAAATTAACTTATAGTGTATATGAACTACCCATATACTAAAAGTCTATCTATGGATATTATTATAGTTTCAGATGTTCTAAACTATTATTTTATTACGTGCATGGTAATGCAGAAGAGACAAACGGTGGTTGAAAGTAATAAATGACAAACAACAAGGGTTAAAATCAAGGAGAAATATATTCATGAATATAATAAAAGATGCAATGCAGATAGTAAGAAGGTTCCTTCGACGGAGGATTTTGTTTTGTGTTATAGTCATACTTATCTGGATAGAAAATAGCAGAAGGAAGCCAAAGTTTAGCACCCAGGGCTTCGGCTTAGCATGCATAGCGCGAATTGGAAGTAGTTGCAGTGGATCGCTTGTTTCCTTCTACCTGTATGGATAGTGCGGACTAGTATTCTCTTCTTGGGTCTGTGACGGATAGGGGTCGGTACGCTGAAAGTGTGATGGATAACGACGTAAAGTCTCTTACGTTATACGTGGGAACGTGAGAAGATTGATGCCAGTGGTGAAGTAGCACCACTGAGAGGGTCTCTTCACTGCATTTATGCAGTTGGTAAGATGCATGTTTGCGAAGTCATAACTTTTCTATAGATCTATGAACATGCCATGAAGGTAAGAATAGCCGTGTGCGGAAATGCTGCACTGCATAAGAGCTTCCATAGGTGGGTTGTTTATCCGTTGATGTGTTTCGCTGACCGCTGCTAACAGAGAAGGGTACGCTACATAGTTAGACCAGAGAATCAGTAGCCTAGTGCATGTGTTACAGCCCAACCTCAGACGCGTGTGTTGTCTAACTACCAAGGGTCAAAAGAGCGAATATCAGATACTTGAGTATATATATATATATATAATATATATACCTCAGGGGTCCTTCTTGTGTTACCTTCTCATTGATCAAAGAGAATCATGTGACATGCTCCCACATAGCCTCTGTAGAGTAAGCAGTTAGCCAGTGTTCAGTGTGGAGAGCAATAGTCCTATTTTTTTACCCTGATGAGGAAACATGAATCATGACGAAATTTGATATAGAGTATAATACTATGGAGACGAATAAGTTTTTCCTTACAAAAGTGAATAATCAATACCTAATGCATCTAGATCCCAAACGTCTGCTGAATGTAATTATAGTTAAATCGAAAAAGAAGCCTTAACAATCGTATCTGCAATCAGAAAGTTTCATAAAATGCCTTATGGGTGACAATCTAACCTTGTAACCGATCATGAGCCCCTTGTTAGTATTTTTAGATCCAAGAAAGGCAAGCCTATCTATACAGCTGTTTGCAACGATGGACTTCAATGATTTTGGACTATAATTTTACCACCAAATACCACGCGACCGATAAAATCGGTCAAGCAGATTCATTGTCAAGACATGGATACTAATCAGATACAACAGGAAGACACCCTTGTTGCTTCAGAATCAATAGAACCGGAAGTCAGTAAAGTGTCGGCATCCACAGTCAAATCGCTGTCAGTTATTGCAGCAAAGGTCCGTGAAGCCACTGCCTGCTATCCATTAAACCAAAAAATTATCAATTTCCACCACACACACCTACACTAGCCGATCGACAATTTCAACTTTTCTGCCAACGTCAATCCTCTTTGAAGTAAACGTTGGTGTTCATTTTGCTGAAGGGGTGGTGGTACCATTGAAAGTGAAACTCCAAATAATTTTACTTTGGGCACCAGGGACTCAGTCTTATGAAGGCCTCAGCTCGTAGTTATGTCTTCTAGTCGAATATAAACTGTTGAAAGATCTTATATATACTTATTTCAAACTTCAACTAGCAGCAAAATTCCCTCGGAAAAATAAACTGTTTCAGAATATCCTTGGTCACGACTCCATATTGACTTTGTGGCACCTACCAATACCCAATATTATTTGATCCCAATTGATGCTTATAGTAAATGGTCGGAAGTATTCACCACTTCCTGCGAAACTATAATAAAACTACAAGCTTTTAGTAGATTTAGTCTACCGGACATTGGCCTAGCGGTTAGAGTGTTCGCCAATGGCCCGGGAGACCTGGGTTCAATCCCAGGTCGAGTCATACCAAAGACTCAAAAAATAGTACTTGATGCCTCCTTGCTTAACACTCAGCATTATAAAGTACGGATCAAGGGTAAAGTGGAGCAATCCAGCGAAAGGAGTAGCGCCCTCCCCTACACCTTGGTGTAGTAAGCTATCGAAAAGGGAGCCTACGGGTCACCCTCGACTATGGTCGACTAACTTTTAGTCTACTTGATATTTTAGTCTCTGATAACTATAATATATTTACCTTGGCAAAATTTTCAATCTTCTGCCAAAAAAAATGGCATTCTGTATATTCTATCACCTCTCTTCCATCCACAATTGAATAGACAGGTAAAGGGCGCATTTAAGAGAGCACTCTAAAAACCAGGAGAGGATACGATACCGGAAATCCTCCAGATCTTCTAAAAAGTTACAAAGAAACTCCAAACCAAAATATGACTAGTAAAATACTAAGATTTTTGCTTAGGTGTGGCACAAGGCTGTATGGATGGGGAACCCAATGAGAATCGAAATCACTTGTGAAGGTTTGATTGTTTAGCTTGCTAACCTTTACATCACCTGAGGTGCCCAACCAGAATATGTCAGTAGTAATTTACTAAGCTTTTTGCTTAGGTGTGGCACAAGGCCGTATGAATGAGGAACCCAATGAGAATCGAAATCACTCGTGAAGGTTTTCTTGTTAAGCTAGCTAAGCTTTACACCACCCGAAGTGCCAAACCAGAATGGGACAGTTTATTACCTGCCGAAGCACTTATGAACGAATAGATCCGCCTACCCGTTGATGTCATACGCCCAGTTTCACGCCATTTTTTCAGTGAAAATTCCGTTATGGAAAACCATTTTAAACGTAGACATAGTACAATGAAGCATATTTTTTCCTTGGTAAATTCGTGTTCTCCAAATACTATCGTGGTGGTGTTGAAAAGTAGGAACAAGGACACGTTGTGCACCGTACGGGACATATCAACAATGATGGGGACGTACGGTTTTGGTGAGGGTATCTGGGTCTGACATGCAAACCATCTACACAATTCACGCCTTCCATTGACTGAATTAAAGGATCCTGTCCTGAATTAAAGGTTCCTGCTGGAACCTCACCATCAGACTGTTTAGTGTCATATCCAGGACACTTGTTAGTATATTCTTGTGGGGTTTAAAGGTTTTTAGGAGGTCAGTGGCTAAGGGCAAGGCTGTGTTGCCGTAAGATATCTGACTCCATATTTTGGTTATATTATTTTACCCCACGTTGACTGGCTGTCGCAATGCCTTGCCCAAAGAAAGTCCAAAAGAAATATGCAAAAAGAAAAGATAGAAACAGATAAGAGACGAAAACATTTCTTTCATACTTTCCTTTATTTACTTGGTGAATGGACTAACCAACGCTACATCCCAAGACGTCGCGTGGTGCCCAAAAACACCAGACAGCAAAATCGGTGTTGTCGGTTCGACGTCACTACCCGAAAAAGAGGTCGGTTCACAGAAAACCTGAGTATTTATCTCTCTACACCGGCTCCAAATTCGCTACTCCAAAATCCTTCTAATTTTGGCGCGACCACTTCCCATTGGCTACTTTACTTTTTTATTATTTTTCTTTTTTCTGATTTTAACCGGATGGATGCGTGGAGCCTTATGCGTGGCGACGCGTTTATACATTTTGTATCTGGCAGCCGACGAGTCAATATCCGGTTGGGAGTTTTACTGTTAATTCCTAAATTCCCACATTCTACAGCCCCAGCCGAGTGGGCAAATGTACAATTTAGGATTGGTACAAATATTTATTATATTTAATCCTTTCCCAAGCAGATGATATTTTTAATCCTTGTAGAATGGGTGAATTATTTTCAGGAAAGTTGCAAGATAAAGGATATGTTATACTTTCTTCATGTAAATAATATGTGGATGATGTGCTCAATATTTTGTTGGATATTTTCGAATTTCCTTAAAGATGGTCTGAACAAAAGCTCAAAAGGGAGAGCAAAAACAAAGATAACAGGCCATGATAACTCAAAAAAGAAGGTATTAAGACTACCTCCTAACGAATCTATTAGTTGTTTCCCAATGTTTGATGCAAATGGCATCATTCCATTCACCATGAATGTTAAGTGACACGACCAGCAGAGAAGGAGGGGAAAGATAGCACAGTTCAACCAGGTGTAAGATTTGTTTTTCCTTACTCGACAAATAAGACAAACGAAAATGTACACTTGTAGCAGATTATTGTTGTTGGTTATTTGGTTTTTAGGGGCTTTGATATCTGATTCTGTTGGTTTTCTTTTGACCTCATCTTGGCGTCTTCCTGTCTATGATATAAAAATTTATGGGAGGTGCCCATGGTGTTATGGTAATCGTCGTAGGAAATGGACACGGTAACACGAGTTCAAATCCAGGATGAGACATTTCATTTCACATAGCTCTAATACCCTTGAGAAAGGTATGAATCCAATTATTCTCCATCCAGCTATGGGTAAATAGTAGGACAGACTGGGTTCTTCAGCCTTGGTTAGGCATCTAGTCTAGGAGAAGGAAAACTCTGAATACAAACCTGCTAAATTCCGCTTAAAAATTTACCTTGTATCACATTCTGCCCGAGCGGAGGGGTTGGTAAATATGTATAGAAATTTATTTCTAAGAAAAAAATCAAACCGACCACATGCGGACTTGATTTGGCCAAAGTAGAAAAGGGAGAAGTAATCACAGACAATACGGTACCAAAAAGCAACTTCCTCTTTTTGTCGAGAACTACTATTCAGGCTCTCAGTACGAATTCTGGGACCAAACTGATAGCACGAAAAACTTCAGCTAGCAGATGGGTTTCGTCATTAGCTTCTTGAATGGAGCTTCCAAAGAAATAAAAGTAATATTAAACGAAAGTCGACAACTGAAATTCTACCAAGTTAAACAACTGAAAGAAAACTCAACCGAGAATTCTGCTGAAAAGAACTTTAAAGAAGACTCGCAATTAAATGAACTCTGAAACATTTCTACAAAACAAAAAAGAAAAGAAAAGAAAATACTCAAATTCAAAGAACTTTATTTCCCGAACATTCTCTCAGATAAGTTCCAGCAAATTGTACTAAAATTTGCAACACTTTATCTTTTTTATCCCTTTCTTTCTCGTTTCTTTGTATAAAATTCCATTTTAAAAAGTTTATTGTCTGTGGTATCTTTTCGAATCAATATCCGAACTAGAAAGCTGCGGAACTTGCTGTTTAAACTTACTGTTTTAATTACCGTTTAATATTGTACACGAAAGCTCCCTAAAAACATTACCCAGTTAAATACTAAACTTGGCTTTAATGTCACTCACTTCATATCAAATTTTATTCCCTCAAAATCTCTTTTATATTGCAAATTTTATTTTATCTCTTTAGAATATTTTCTTTAATGAAGGCTGCAAAGGAAGAAAAGGAAGGACACAAAGATAGGAGATACTCTTTGAATTTCAACATTGTTTTTGGGCTTTCATACGGCCACTCTGTGACGAGGAATGTCTTCCTAGGCTATTTGAGTAAAGTCGTTTCTCCTAAATAAGGTGTTAAAATGCACTAGTTGTTTTCGTGATTGATAAGTCTATATTCTGTGTTTTTAGTAGTGGATAATGTTTATTTGGGGCCTTTAATATAGGCTGCGGTTGGCAGAGACGGCTGTTGAAGGTGAAAAGGTGAGCCAGTATACCGCTAAGTGGACACGTGGTTTTCCCACCAGCAACAGGAAAAAAGGTCTCTCCAATCCAACCAGTCACTGCTGAATGAAGAGGAGTCTCTTTCTCGTACCCTTAAGTCTATTTCAGGCAAGTGTAGTTCCAACTTCCTGTCAGGGGCTTCTGGGAACCTCTACACTTCCTGAATTTGCTTTATTTTATTTATTTTCTTTTTCTTTTTTCTATCCACTGCACGCTAAGTGAGAATACAAGAGTTTGAATATAATGTTTAAAATGATTTGAAACTACATTGATATTGCCCGTAAGTATTTAAACAAAAAAACTGCTTCTGATAGTTTCATTTTGAGAGTTAAAAACAAAGCCAGAAATATCAAACTTTATTGCAGAAATATCAAGACGGTGATGTTGTGTGGTTTTGAAAGGTAATGACAGGAAAACTTTTTTATAATAAAAATGCATAGTTAAATTACAAAAATAGTCTTTTTTTTTATTATTATCAGCGGGAAGTCCCTGTGGTTAAAGTGCTGGATTACGGCTTTGAAGTAAGCGTGTTCGAACCCTAGTCTAGCTATTACGTCTACTTTCGAACAAATATCCTTGGAAAAGGTATAACCCCCCCCCGATCCTCCTACTACGGGTTACACAGTATCGCTGCTTTTCTTCTACACGGATGGCTTTGACATTAAATAACCCATGAAAATTGATATGTCATAAAAAAAACCCAAAGAAACCAAATCAATTAGTCCTATAAAATCTTGTTCAGTCATCTGTAACCAGTTTAATTTTCTAGTTTTTGACTCGCTAGATCAGTCTATTTACTGCGAAACAAAATTCCATTGCAATCCATTCTTTGGTGTGAACCAGCCCTGGTAAGATAATCTGGCCTATTAAGTCTGGTCAGATTAAATGGTATTTGTAGATCTGTTGGTGAGTAATCTAAGGAACGATTTTTTCTTTACCAGCAATAAAACTAAAAAAGATTTTAACAAAATAACAAGAACATTCTCTTTTTTTTTTAAAGTTTAGGCTAATAGCACAGAGTGCTTAATCAACAAATTGTGTTTAAATAAGAGTTTATGCTCACATTCACATGACACTAATACCCTTGGAAAAGGCATGAGTCTACTCCCCCCTGAAGCAAGACCGAATCAGCAAACTAAATTTAAATTACAGTTTATGCTCACATAACATTAATACTCTTGTGAAAGGCATGATTCAACTTCACCCTGAAGCTATGGTCAATTAGACAGAGCTCTTCGTCTATCTTGGGTGTGAACTTATAGCTCAGATTCTTACTACTGGTACCGTGTAACCCAGTATAACCTGTTTCATTTTGCTTTTAGAGGAGATGAGTGTTACCAAGTAATCCTTGAATAGATTTTTTTTACCGGCACTCAGGTAAGAAGACTACTTCATTATTTAAGTCTCAATACTTTTTGATCTCACCTCAAAAATATATATAAAAAACATCATCATCATCATCATCATCATTCAATGAATAAAATTAATTCTTTCGAAAAAAAAAGCAAAATTGATTTTTTTTTCATAAAAGTTAACTCCGCATTGTTTGAATTGGTTTATCACAAAAATTATTTTATCCCACAAAAAACATTTGTTTTGAGGCTATTCAAAATGGCAGCAAATCAAACAGAGTGCTATCGGTTTGAACAGAAATCAGTTATCAAATTTTTGGTGACTGAAAAATGTAAACCATGTGAAATTTACCGAAGAATGTGTGATATGTTTGAAGATGCATGTTTTAACAAAAACCATCTTTACAAATGGGCTAAATATGTTTGCCATTATCATCTCTAAGTTGAAAAGGTCATTCATAGAATGGAAATACTGACTCTCCAGCAAAGAAAGGGTTCTGGGTGCAGTGGTCATTAAAGAAGGACATACTGACATTCTTCTGGAGCATGAAAGGACCTACCATAATTGATTTCCTTGAAAAAGGTGTTTTTCCTTCAAGCTGCTTCATTTGCTGTCTGCGATGCTAACTGTGATTGTATATCTTCCTTGAAATTTCTGACTTTATTGATTTGGCCTTGAATGTATTTAAGTCATTCTTTTTGGTATGTTTTAGTTTTTTTGAGTTTCAATGCATTGGCATTTGTTGGGTTTCTCTTATTAAGTAAGGATGCTTTTTTCCTCTTATCTCATTTTTCTCTGACTGCTATTGACCTCCAGGGAACTCTACATTTGGCTCTTTGTTGGGATTTATAATAAATTACATTTCGTATCATAATGAATTAAATATGTGCTTGCATGTAAGAAATATATTCTATGATTAATACCGTAATTATTTGTGTATAACATAGATTCTTAACTTTCGACCATGAAGTTCTGGAAAAAATTGTTCATATGCACTGACATTTTAGAATTTGTAGCATTTGAATTTAAACTTAATTTAATATATTTCAACTTTTAATTAGTTCATACTGGTTGGTTGTTTAGTTTAGTTTTATGGCATATCAACCATTATAGGTTATTTAATGCCAAATCCTCTTTATATATATATATTAAATATATATAATTTGGTTTGGTTGAGTTTTATGGCATATCAACCATTGTAGGTTATTTAATACCAAATCCTCTTTATACATATATATTAGATATATATAATTTGGTTTGGTTAGGTTTTATGGCATATCAACCATTATAGGTTATTTAATGCCAAATCCTCTTTATACATATATATTAGATATATATAATTTGGTTTGGTTAGGTTTTATGGCATATCAACCATTATAGGTTATTTAATGCCAAATCCTCTTTATACAAATATAATAACTATATATAATTTGGTTTGGTTAGGTTTTATGGCATATCAACCATTGTAGGTTATTTAATGCCAAATCCTCTTCATACGAGGATCATTAAATAAGTTTCCAGACTTTTTTCATATGGGTACTTTTGTCATATTTACCAACCCTTCCGCTCGAGCAGGATATGACACAAGGTCAATTTTTAAGCGGAGTTTAACACGTTTGAATTCAGAGTTTTCCTTCTCCTAGACTAGTTGCCTTACCAAGGCTGAAGAAGTTAGTCTGCCCTACTATTTACTCATAACTGGAGGGAGAATAATTGGATTCATACCTTTCCCAAGGGCATTAGTGCTATGTGAAATGCAATAAGTCTCGTCCAGGATTTGAAATCGTGTCACCGTGTCCATTTCCTACAACGATTACCATTACACCACGGGCACCTCCTTATGAGCACTTTTATTGATAGTACATACATGGAACCCTAGTCCCCTTGAAAGTAATCTCCTCCGGCTGCAATTCACTTTTTATACCGTTCCAACTACTTCTTGAAGGTCTCATGAAAGTCCTTTTGTGTGAGCATGTCAGTGACCTTCGTCACAGCCTCTTTCATCACCTCAGTTGTCTCATAACAACAGCCTCTGAGCTTAGGGAATAACCAAAAGTTACAGGGAGAAAGGTCTGGACTTTAGGGAGGCTAAGGAACTGTCTTGATGCCCATCTTGGTCAAATAGTCTGTGACAAGGATGGAGTTGTGGACTGGTGCATTGTCCTGGTGGAAATGCCACTAACCTGATTTGAAAAGTGCTGGTCTCTTCCGGCAGAATCTCTTCCTGAACTCCCTTAAAACCTCAACATAGTAACCCTAACCCTAACCTTTTGGCCAATCAACTCTAGTGTTCTGACTTCCTTACTCCTCCCACACCTCTCATTATCTCTCACAGACTCCGTGCCTTCCTTGAATCACCAACTGTGGCAATCAGGTTTTAGTAGGGTGTATTCCAATTCCTGTTGTAGCTGTTCATTTGAACCTGAAATGATAGAAATTGGTCAGTCATCTCATACAATATATTGCAATAACATACTGAATTTTCAAGAGTTTACAAGAATTTTAGATACCTGTACAAAAAAAGTCTGGAAACTTATTGAATACACCACATACATATAAATTAATCATATATAATTTGGTTTGGTTGGGTTTCATAGCATATCAACCATTTTAGGTTATTTAATGCCAAATCCTCTATATACATACATATTAAATGTATATAATTTAGTTTGGTTTGATTTTAAGGTATATCAACCATAGTAGGTTATCTAATGACAAATCCTCTTTATACATATGTATTAAGTATATATAATTTGGTTTGGTTGGATTTTATGGCATATCAACCGTTGTAGGTTATTTAATGCCAAATCCTCTTTATATATATATATATGTATATATATATATATATATATATATATATATATGATTTACTTTGGTTTGGTTTGGTTTTATGGCATATCAACCATAGTAGGTTATCTAATGCCAAATCCTCTTTATGCATATATATTAAATATATGATTTTTAACACATTTTTAAATGAGCCTGAGATCAGTTTTTGCACATAATTAAAGAGTTTCAAGTATTGCTATGAAATAGTAACAATTTCACATCAGTCATTTATTTGCACACATATCATTTGTTTACTCACAATTAAATGATCAAACAGTTCTATTTCCAACAATTCAATTTAGAATAAGTAATTTGTTTGCAATCAGTTTAAATGTCAAACACTTCTATTTGACCCATAGGGCCATATCAAATGCTACCACTCCGGGCCAGAGTATACAATGGTAATGAAAGGGTACTCTGCATTCCCCAAAGCTCCGGCATTACTGGAGCCTCACCATCAGATTTTATAATATCATATCTTGGCTACTCATTGGGAGAGGATATCTTACCCCTTCTGTAGAGATCGAGTCAGTGTATTCTACAACCTCAGCCAACAGGGCTAAGTTCATACTGACTAAAATTAAGAATTTATATAATGCTTTTTATATCTTAAAGCACAAAATTTACACAGTATTTAGAGCAAGCACACAGACGTGTTTGCACAAAAATGAAACAAGCTTACATCATAAATAAGCTCATTTTTGGAGAAAAAATTCATAAACAAACATACATTCCAATGATATTCCTCTCTAATGGCATAAAATATATTAGTTTGGACAATAGATATAATATGGGGGGGTGTTCTCGTGGTGTAATGGTTAAAGCGATAGACTGCGGAATCGTAGTAAGCGAGTTCATACTCCAGTCGCGCTATTACGTTCACTTTTGGACTAATACCCTTGGGAAAGGTATGAAACCCCTTATCCTCCCAGCTATGGGTTAAATACCACCACTGTTCTTCTAGGAGAATAGCATTGGCATTAAATAACCTACAAATGTTGATATGCCATTAAACAAAGAAACCAAACCAAACCATAGATATAATATACTTTCAAGTTACCCCATCCCAAATGTGGTGAAGTATGTAACTGAAAAAAACAGTTAATTATATAGAATTTTGTATATAATACGCACTCTTAACACTTGAGCTGAAAAATCCAGAAAAATAGCGTGTCTTATACACAAATAGTTATGATAGATGATAATTTTTATTTAGTAAATTTTAAAATACTTTTTTTCAAAGTATTCATTTTCTAATGAATTAAAATGATTATTTTCATATTTATATATGCATTTGCGATATTGCAGCATTCAATGATTCCTTCAAATCAGGAATTTTTGTTGGTTTTATCATATTTCTACCAATGGACTGGGTTTGGCATATTCTTGACAAATGCAGAAGGATGTATCAGTTGAAACATTGTGATAGCAACAACAAAGATACGGATGTATTTAATCTAAATTCAAGATTTTCAAATGAAATATTCTTACTTATGACAAAATTTTGTTAATATATTTATCTATAATTAACGGTACCCATGGAATTTCAACTTTTTGTTAGTTTTCTTTTGCCTATTTTGATACATAAATTAAGAAATACATTTATATAGAAAACTTTTTAAAATTTTTTAAAAATGCACCAAATAATATACACTTGTATGATGATTTTTATGTTAATTATTTTATAGATTATATTTGTTTATTCATTATTACTCATTACTTGCAAATAAATAGATAAATAAACCAATGAATAAATAAACCAATGAATAAATGAATAAAAAAGGTTCATTAGACCAGTTCGGATTTAAGTGCTAGTTTATTTTTACTTGTTAATTAGTCGACCTTCGTCAGGGGTGACCTGAAGGCTCCCTTTTCAATAGCTACTACACTGAGGTGTCGGGAAGAGTGCTACTCCATTATTTGGGTTGCTCCACTTTACCCTTGATCCTTATTTTATAATGCTGAGTGTTAAGCAAGTACCATTTTTTTAGTCTTTGGTATGACTCGACCTGAGATTGAACCCTGGTCTCCCGGACCATTGGTGAACACTCTACTCATTTTCCTCAGATATGGGTTGAATAATACTACAACTGTTATCCTCCGAAGATGGATTCAGCATTAAATAACCTATGAAGGTTGACATGCCATTAAATAAAAGAAACCCAGCCAGACCAAATCTTGCGTTCTCTCTTCCTTCTCTTTCTCTCTTCCTTTTCTTTCTTTCTTTCTTTTTTCCTTTTCTTTCTTTCTTTCTTTCTTTCTTTTCCTTTGATATGTAGCATATTCTTCTTTGTTTCTATTTTTTGTTTATGATAAAAATGGAATGGTCCATTATTTATATGAGGTGATGACAGAACATAACATTCCAACACAGGCGTTTATGTCCGATTCTATTAACAGACACTCACTTTGTAAAATGATACTGCATTACAACTGACTTATGTACAAAAGTGATGGTATTGCATTCATTTAAATAATGCTTATATTTTTTAAACAACTACAATACTATTGCTTCAATAACTCAGTGGTAAAAGCAGTCGGTATGGAAAACCAAACTTTCCCAAAGGAAATAAGGGATGTGACTTTGAATTTCAATGGGAACTAAACCATTATTGTGCCTTCTGATACATGCTGTTCTCTCACTGTTGTAGACTGCCGTTTAACAACTACAATACTATTGCTTCAATAACTCAGTGGTAAAAGCAGTCGGTATGGAAAACCAAACTTTCCCAAAAGAAATAAGGGATGTGACTTTGAATTTCAATGGGAACTAAACCATTATTGTGCCTTCTAATACATGCTGTTCTCTCACTGTTGTAGACTGCCGTTTAACAACTACAATACTATTGCTTCAATAACTCAGTGGTAAAAGCAGTCGGTATGGAAAACCAAACTTTCCCAAAGGAAATAAGGGATGTGACTTTGAATTTCAATGGGAACTAAACCATTATTGTGCCTTCTGATACATGCTGTTCTCTCACTATTGTAGACTGCCGTTTCAGAAAACTTGAAATATGCTGATTGCATTTACCTTTACAGACAGGTAAAACCATTTCAGTAAGGTATGATACTAAAGTGCATCCTGTGATGAGGCTCCAGTTCTGGGGTGTCAGGATATTTCTTCATTGCCATTACTCCCAGGTCCACTCAGACCTAGAGTGGTAGTACCTGTTAGACTCTTATCTATGGGTCAAATTGATCTGTTTAAAAATGAATTCATATTTGATAGAATATTTGATGCCATATAAGTGTATGTTATTTGTATTAAGAATTGTTGCTTGAAGCTAAAATTGTTTACTAAGGATTATTATTACTTACTTGAAATCATATAACTGTGAGCAAAAAATGACAATTAATGAATAAAAATGATTGCTTGAAACCATATAATTATAAGTATTTGAGAGGAATACTTGAAACCATATAATTATAAGTATTTGAAAGGAATACTTGAAACCATATAATTATTAGTATTTGAGAGGAATACTTGAAACCATATAAGTAATGTAAGTAAAGTTGGCAACTTTAGTCGAGGGTGACCTGAAGGCTTCCTTTTCAATAGCTACCACACCAAGGTCTAGGAGAGGGCGCTACTCCATTCCCTGGATTGCTCCACTTTACCCTTGATCTTTATCTTCTAATGCTGAGTGTTAAGCAAGGCGGCATAAAGTACCATTTTTTGAGTCTTTGGTATGACTCGACCTGGGATTGAACCTTGGTCTCCCAGACCATTGGCGAACACTCTAACCACTTGGTCAATGGGTCGGTATAACTGTGTGCAAATAATTTGTATTAGATAGGATACTTGATTGTATATAACTGTAAGCAAATTATTTGTTTAATAGGAATACTTGTGGGCAATATAATTGTGGGCAAATTATTTGTATTTGATTAGAATACTTGATATCATATAACTGTGTGAAAAAACTTTTAAGAAACAACACAAAAAATATAAATATGAATATAAAATAATACACAATTTCCTAACCTCTAAGTATAAGATAACCCTTGACAACTTGACATGCCATTAAAATCAATCAGCAAATTCCGTTTTTGGTTCCTCATACTCAACAAAAAGCAAAAAAATTTCAATCAATTCGCTAATGCTTCCTGACCCTCAGAAACGTCTCATTGATCCTTGGGGTCTGATATCAATTACTTTGAGAATACCTTTCAGAACTTTGTATTTTAGCCTGACAAAAATAGTCATCTTTATTGAACCTGAGATGATTCCACACTTCCCAGACCTCCAAAACTGGTTCCTTATCACCAGATGTATATTTAATACCATATTCAGGACACCTTTTAAGAGAGCAATCTTTTCCTTTTGCAGGGAATGCAGTCAGTGTATTCTAAGCCTCACCATCATCATTATCAAATCACACTGACTGCAGGGATTTCCCTGACTCTCTCTCTCCATCCATCTCAATCATCCATCGCCCCAGGAATTCTAACAAACTACATCCTATGTCCACACAGAGCCGATGTAAATAAGTTCTTGCTTGTCAGCCAACTCTGGTTCGTCCATGTGTTGGGGTCCATTTTTGCTTCTCTAGCAGTGCCTTGCATGTCTTGTTCACCTTATTTGAATGGTTTTAGAGATGGAAGGGAAATAGCAGTACAGCTGTTGTTTCGTTTGGTGTTACTGCTTGGATTTATTCAAAATAGCTTATAGCATTCTTGTGTAGTTCCCATCAAGCTTTTTCTCGATACATTTGATTAACATTCATGCGGTGCATCCATACAGTAGTAGGGACACTGCCACTTTTACTTGAGAGTACAAGTGAAAATCTTCATGTAGATCTTGAACCTATTTTGACAATTTCATTTTATATACTTCACTGTTGATGCAGATCGGAATTTTTTCATTACGAAGAGAGATACAAAAAATATTGCTATCAGAATCTTCTCACTCAAACAGATTGATAACCCTCTTTTATATAAATACAAACAGCCAGTAGACACTCATCCTGTTGATAATTGTTTCCGACATTTATAGAGAAGCTACAGAAAGGCAAGAGCCCCTCAGCATCTGTTAACATTTTTTATATTTGATTTCCTTCATTAAATTTTCTGGAAATGCAAGCAAACAATGGATTCCTAAGAGCTGAAGATATTTGTTTTTAGGTTAGACTAAATAACACATGAATCTGTTGGGTTTCCATAGTATCAGCAGTCCATGATGATATTGGGACTTCTATTTAGAAAGAAGTGAATGATTCTAATTCACATTTCATAGTTATTTCTGTTATACTGAGAATTTTGGTGATTAAAAAAATAACATTCAAAATGAATGCAGACCCCACAAAGTTGAAATTCATTTTCAAATTGAACTGGAAATTTCTTTATTCTCTTTATTAGAGCATTTTTTAGTGTATTACTCTAATAAAAGCTTCACTATGATGTGCTGTTTGTGCAGGGTTCCAGTTACATTAGTACATATACATACATGAACACACACACACAAACACACACACACAAACTTGTGTTGAATATTAAAATGCAAACTTGTTGAATATTAAAATGCAAACATGTTACTCACAACTGTCAGTTTCATGCTTTCATGATTATCAGGTGATAATGAATGTTTTTCTAGTTCTGAGTCTTTGTATCTCTTTCCTCCTTACCTCCTGAAATAAGATCTCCTATATCTGTTATATCTGGAAATGCCGCTGACCCGATTTGAAGAGTGCTGGCCTTTTCCAATGGAATCTCTTCCTGAACTCCCTTAAAACCTCAACATAGTAACCCTTTTTTTGTATTGAGTTCTGGCTCATTGGCCTAGTGGGTAGAGTGTTCACTAATGGCCCGGTAGACCTGGGTTCAATCCCAGGCCGCGTCATACCAAAGACTTTAAAAATGGTACTTGATACCTCCTTGCTTAACACTCAACAATATAAGGTAGGTATGAAGGGTAAAGTGGAGCAATCCCAGGAAAGGAGTAGCGCCCTCCCCCCTACACCTTGGTGTAGTAGCTATTGAAAAGGGAGCCTTTGGATCACACTCGACTAAGGGAGACAACTTATATCTGTTATGAAATGTGAAAGTAAATGTGGCGATTAACATTCTTATATTTTGATATTTAATATACAATATTTCATATACCCTTGACAAAAATGATAGAATTGTTACAATTACAGGATATTCACATAGGTTTTTTACTTGGTAATAAGTAAACTAGTGTTGTATACCGCACATATACAAGGTGCATATGATAAGTTTCCAGACTTTTTTCGTATGGGCACTTTTATTGATAGTACACACATGAAACTCTAGTCCCCTTCAAAGTAATCTCCTCCGGCTGCAATGCACTTGTTGTACCGTTCCAACAGCTTCTGGAAGGCCCCATGGAAGTACTCTTGTGTGAGCATGTCAATGACCTTCGTCACAGCCTCTTTCATCTCCTCAGCTGTCTCATAACATCATCCTCTGAGCTTACGGAATAACCAAAAGTCACAGGGAGCTAGGTCTCGACTATAGGGAGGGTGACAAACTGTCTTGACGTCCATCCTGGTCAGATAGTCTGTGACAAGTATTGTTGACTGGTGCATTGTCCTGCTGGAAATACCGCTGACCTGATTTGAAGAGTGCTGGTCTCTTCCGGCAAAATCCCTTCCTGAACACCCTTAAAACCTCAACATAGTAACCCTTACCCTAACCCTTTGGCCAATCAACTCTGGTGTATTGACTTCCTTACTCCTCCAACACCTCTCATCACCCCTAACAGACTCTCTGCCTTCCTTGAATCTCTTATGCCACTCAAGAACTGATGCTTGATTCATGCAAGATGCTCGAAAAGCTGTCTGAAGCATTCAGTACGTTTCTGTGGCATTTTTTCCAAGTTTAAAACAGAATTTTATTGCATATCGTTCTTCTAAAGTGTCAGTTTGCATTTTTGAAATTCACCAGCTGTGACAATCAGACTTTAGAAGGGTGTATTCCAATTGCTACTATAGCTGTTCATTTAAAGCTGAAATCCTAAAAATAAGCCAGTCATCTCATAAGATGTATAGCAATAACATACTGAATTTTCAAGAGTCTATGACAACTTTAAATGCCCATATGAATGAATTCTGAAAAATTATCATATGCACCTTGTACAAATGCAAATACACAGGTGAATATAAATGCAGAGGCGAAAACAGGCAATTATAAACACACAATACAGGTGACTCTGTTGTTCAGGTATGAACGGGTTTATTAACTTCTTGACTTCGGTTCTTTGACACGAGGAGAGAGACACAATTCTTACTATGCTAACCCCATCCCGATGCACGATGCATCTCATGGTGTTTTAGATCTCAATTCATCTTTGCTGGTCGGGACCCAGAAAAACTTAACCACCACCACAATGGTAGAAAACTCAACTCTCTGCCCCAATGGCAGAGAACTCAATTCTCTGCCTCCATGGTCCAATCCCAATTTCTCAACTGACTCTTTTTCAAAATCCTCAAATTCTCAGGACCATCTCTTCCGGGTATGATGTCATCCACACTCCAGCCCCATTTCCTGTCTGGGGTTTATTATGACAATGGTGATTATCATATCATTTGGGTACAAGCGTAAAACTGTACTGAATGACTATGCCCTGATCTAAGAGAACTGAATAGTTCAAAACCCAACCAAACTGAACGATAAAATATAATTAACAAAAAATGATTTATATAAAAAAAATTCCTTAATTATGTAACACAAGTAACAGAAAAGATGCAAAACATTTTTATCTAATAGCTGAATATTCTAGCTTCATAAAATATACCTTAAACAGACTAGATTAAATTATTTTTATATTTTTTTTCCAAGTTATGCAAAGGAAACTATTATGGAATAACACAATATTGAAAAAACTGATGGAATTCATTGTCAAAAAAATTAGAATTGGTATTTAGTCACTTCTCCTTTTACCACAACACTTATTCTTTCACTAATTAAATGCAATATTCTTTATCAAAGTAGTTCCAACTTTCTCGATTGGCAGTTAATAGATCTTCTTTGGTGGATGGAGCCTTCCAATCGACCATTTTTTTTCATATTCATTGATGAATCAAGAATCTGCACCAGACAAGGCAATGAAGCAGGAACTCTTCTCTTGTGCCATTCAGACGAAAACATATAAAGATGACTGCCTAAAGAAAATAAATAAATTTCACAAGTCATTTATGATAAGTGGTTGCGTATCATTTAAAGGATCTGGAGGAAAATTATTATGACAACAATCAATGCCTATGATGTATACATTGAAATCCAGGATAATTTTCTCATTGATAAAAAGTTGGTTTGGTGATGATGAAGTCATTTTTTAGGATGATAATGTATTGTCACAGAGCAAAGGGGATTTCATCTTTTCTTCTGGAAAGGCATATAAAATTAATAAACATGGTCAGGGAACAGTCCAGATCTAAATCCAATTGAAAATTTATGGTAGAAATATCTAGAATATTTACAACAAAATTTAAATGAATATGTGTACACAGTTGAATTAAAGGATGAAAAATAGGATTTATTTGTACATAAAAAGAGTGAACTTGTAATCTTACATTATTAAAATAACTTGGCTGGTGCAGATTCTTGATAAGACAATGTATATTTTAATATTTGACTGAAGAAATGAATCATATGTAATATTGTCATACCTACCTGTAGAGATGAACTATATGACCACGCACCATCCCATACTTACCTGGAAAGATGAACTATGTGATAATACATATTATGATACTTATCTAGAAAGATTAACTATATGACAATGCATAATTACTTGTAGAAATGAACTATAGGTTGGTTGGTTGGTTTTATGACATATCAACCTTTGTAGGTTTTTTAATACCAAATCCATTTTTATACATATGAATAGTCCTATTTCAAACAATTCAGTTTAGCATAAATACATAGTTTAGTTCTATTTGACCCATAGATAGGACCTATCAGGTGCTACCACTCTGGGTCAGGGGGAACCTGGGAGCGATGGCAATGAAGGGGTACTCCGCATTCCCCAAAGCTCCAGGATTAGTGGAACTTTACCATCAGATTGTTCAGTGTCATATCTAGGATATTCATTGGGGGAGTCTTTCCTCTCTGCAGAGAAGCAGTTGGTGTATTTTGCAGCCCTAGCTGACTGGACCAAGATGGACTATATGATAATACATATTATAATACTTATCTAGAAAGATATGACAATGCATAGTCTAACATTCACTTGGAGAGATAAACCATGTGATAATATGTATTATTATACCTACCCAGGTCCACTCTATGGGTCAAATAGAAATATGTTATCATTTTCTACATCAGAAATCATTTTAATGGAGGTGCCCGTGGTCTAATGGTTATCGTCATAGGAAATGGACACAGCGACTCGAGTTCAAATCCTGGACGAGAATGATTGCATTTCACATACTAATAATACCCTTGGGAAAGGTATGAATCCAATTATTCTCCCTCCTCCTATGGATAAATAGTAGGGCAGACTAGGTTCTTCAGCCTTGGTGAGGCAACTAGTCTAGGAGAAAGAAAAACTCTGAATTTAAACCAGTTAAACTCCGCTTAAAAATTGACCTTGTGTCATATCCTGCCTGAGCGGAGGGGTTGGTAAATAGGATTATACCTACCTGGAAAGATGAATAATGTGATAATGTGTATTTTGATACTTTCCTGAAGAGATGAACTATGTGATAATATTATGATACCTACCTCGAGAGATGAACCATATAAAAATGCATAGCCTAATACTTACCTGGAGAGACAGATCATATGATAATATAATACCTACCTGGAGAGATGAACCATAAGATAAGCTAGTATAGTAATCACCTGAAGAGATGAATTATGTGATAATACATATAATTCCTGCCTGGAGAGATGAACCATAATACTTACCTGGAGAGATAGATCATATGATAATATAATACCTACCTGGAGAGATGAACCATAATACTTACCTGGAGAGATAGATCATATGATGATATAATTCCTACCTGGAGAGATGAACCATAATACTTACCTGGAGAGACGGATCATATGATAATATAATTCCTACCTGGAGAGATGAACCATAATAGTTATCTGGAGAGATGGATCATATGATAATATAATTCCTACCTGGAGAGATGAACAATGATACTTACCTGGAGAGATAGATCATATGATAATATAATTCCTACCTGGAGAGATGAACCATAATAGTTATCTGGAGAGATGGATCATATGATAATATAATTCCTACCTGGAAAGATGAACAATGATACTTACCTGGAGAGATAGATCATATGATAATATAATTCCTACCTGGAGAGATAAACCATGATAGTTATCTGGAGAGATAAATGATATGACAATGCATATTATAATAATTTTTAAGGTGATGAACCATGTCACAATATACATTTTAATGCCTATTTGAATAGATGAACCACATAGATATGCATATCCTAATATCTATATGGAGGGATGAACCTAGTCTGAAATTTCAGCAAAAGCTAAATCAGTGATGTAATCCTGTCTTGATAGTTCTACAAGGTGGGGCTTAAATAATTATTTATAAAGCTTTGCATAGTTTTACACAGGGCCAAGAATATGGAATACCAAGTGAGAATCAAACTCAGTATCTTCTGCTTGCGTACTTTGCTAACCAATCCATCATATAAAGCTCCCAAAGAAGGACAAATGAATGATAATTAATCATAATTCCTTACACTCATATTGAAACCGTTAAAGGTGCTCCTGGTATAATGATTGTTGGAGGTACTCTTAGTGTAATGGTTATCATCAAAGGAAGTAGAGTTGGCTCTCTGAGTTCAAATCATGAATGAGGCTGTTTGTCATTCACATAGCACGAATACCTTAGGGAATAGTTGGTAGGTTGGCATATCAAGCCTTGTAGGGTACTGCCAAATTCTGTTTTTATACATATATATATATATATATATAAGTTGGCCAACCATAGTTGAGAGCGACCCAAAGACTCCTTTTTCAATAGCTACTATACCAAGTTTAAGGGAGGGTGTTACTCCTTTCCCTGGATTGCTCCACTTACTCTTGATCTATACCCTATAATACTGAGTGTTGAGCAAGGAAGCATCAAGTACTGATTTTGAATCTTTGGTATGATTCAACCTGGAGTATAACACTGGTGTCCCAGACCATTGGCAAACACTAACCATTCTGCCAATGGGCCAGTTAAATATATATATATATATATATGATTTGTAAATAAATAGTTTATAGATAATATTATCTTTAAACAAGCCAGAGCTCATTTGTTTGCATACAGTTAAGTCATTCCAAAACTTACAATGTAATACCAATTTTTCAATTTTACATCAGTAATTTGCTTGCATATGCTTAAATGATTTCTCATGTAGAAAATGATAACATATTTCTATTTGACCCATAGAGTAGACCTGGGAGTATTGGCAATAAAGGTTTACTCCATGTTCCCTAGATATCCAAGACTGAGGCTCCACATCAGATACAGTTTAGTGTCATATCTAGGAAACTTGTTGAAGCGGTCTCTTAGGAATGTTATGATTCCAACTATTCTCCCTCCAGCTATGAGTAAATAGTGGGGCAGACTGGGATCTTTAATATTGGAATGGCAACAAATCTATGATAAAGAAAATTCTGAATTCAAATCAGTTGTAGACCTGGAGAAAGATGGACTCCATCAAGTTATTCCTACCCAAGTTATTCCTATACCTATATGCATAAGTGTCACCCCCATGACCAAACCAGGTTATAAGACCAGTGAAATAAAAAGAACACTCACATTCAAATTGAGAAAATTTATATTCAAATATTCTATTGTTTAGTCTTTTGTTATAAAGTAGCCATCATTTAGAGTTCGAAATGAACAACTTATGTGGCTTGGATGAGTTTCAGTTAGAGGTAGTTCCCACCATTCTGAATATCCTTGTAAATTAGGGTTTCACTCTAAAAAAATAGGCAAGAAACCGATAATATCTGGCAGAAACTATTACTAATTCAAACTATACAGATAATCAAGTACTTCTTGTAAATACACCAGCTCAAACCAAATATATGCTACATAACATGAAGCAGGTAGCAAGTGGCATCAGTCTCTACATAATCACAGAAAATACAGAGTTTATGCATTTTAATCAAGATGGTGCCATTTCCTCACTAAATGTCAAGCCTCTGAAATCAATAGACCTATTCAAATACTTCGGTAACAATATTTCATCTACTGAAAGTGATGGCAACATGTGTATAGGTAAGATATGGATTGCTGTTGACAGGTTATTGACCATATAGAAAATGATCTCTCTGATAAAATAAAATGGGAAATCTTTAGCCATGTCAGTACTACGATATACTTGCACCATTTGGATTCTAATGAAACATCTGGAGAAAAACTAGATGGGAACAAAACATGGATGCTGCAGGGTGTTTTGAACAAATCTTGGCAGCAATGCTCCACAGAACAGCAGCTACACAGCCACTCACCTCCCATCTCACAAGCCATCCAAGTAGGCACTGCTGAAGAAATAAGGATGAACACATAAGCTGACCAGTAGAAACTAACGTCCATTAGCTTTGTGTGGACGCTAAATGCCAAGAGCAATGACCAAAAGGGATAGATGGTGAGAGAGAGTCTAGGGAATTTGTGTAGTTGGCACAATTTGATGATGATAATAGTCAAGCAAATATATTCAATATTCAACCAATCATAAATTCCTGTGAACTCTGAAGGGACAGTTTAAGATGTAAGCAGGTAACTATTTTTAGTGTAAAGTGGTAACTGATAATAAAGAATAAGTTTGAAACTTAATCGTATTCCAGAAACACTAATTAGCAACCATTTTTATTTTCAAAACTGAATCTCTGGAAGATATCCAGCCAGCGCTTGTCTTTATACACGAAGAAATCAGCACCTAATGGACTTCTTGGAAACTAAAGCCTTCCATCTGAAGATTTTCTTATGTTTCTTTGCCAAGTATCAATTTCCTGCTTTGAGGCTGAATTTGAAGAATCAAACTAACTGGTTTATTTAATAGCATATTGATTCCTTATCGGTTATTTGATACCAACATTTGGTTTATTTGAACATGTTTGATTGTAATCATATATAAATTTTCAATATTCCATTGTATATTTTTTAATTGCCCCTTTTTATTTGCTAATAATCATTTGTTTGCACAGTTATATGGTTTCAAGTATTCTGATCTAATATTAATAATTCATACGCAATTATATAGTTTAAAGTCATTAAAAGTCCATTCCCTGGATGGAGACACAAACTACTTCGACATTGTAGCAGGTGGACAGCAAGGAGACACATTATCCCCATACCTCTTTATCATCTGTCTAGACTATGTGATTAGAACATCTATTGATAAAATGAAAGAAAACCGTTTCAAGCTAACAATGGAAAGAAGCAGAACATACTCCGCACAAAAATTACCGACGCCGACTACGCCGATGACATAGTGATTCTGGCAAATGCACCCTCCCAAGCTGAAACCCTGCTACATAGTCTGGAACGAGCTGCTGCAGGCATAGGTTTCCATGTCAATGCACACAAGACGCAAAGTATGTGCTTTAATCAAAGAGGCGACATCTCCACACTAAACGGCATCTCTCTGAAATTAGTAGACAAGTTCACCTACCTAGGAAGCAGTGTCTCATCAACCGAGACAGTCATCAACACGTGACTAGCAAAGGCATGGACAGCTATCAATAGGCTATCGGTCATAAGGAAGTCAGACCTGACCGATGAAATGAAACGCAGTTTTTTCCAAGCAACAGTCGTGTTGATACTGCTGTATGGATGCACTACATGAACGCTAAGAGTGTGGAGAAAAAGTTTGATGGCAGCCACAGAAGAATTCTGCGAGCAATATTGAACAAGTCATGGAGGCAGCACCCCACAAAGCAGCAGCTGTACGGCCACCTACCACTCATCACGAAAACTATCAAAGCCAGACAAACCAGACATGCAGGACACTGCTGGAGAAGTAAGGACGAACTCATAAATGATGTGCTCCAGTGGACCCCTTCACATAGACGAGCAAAGGCAGGACGACGAGCTAGAACCTACATACAGCAGCTCTGTGCCGATACGGGATGTAGCTCTGAAGACCTGCAAGAAACAATCGACGATAGAGAAGGGTGGCGAGAGAGGGTCAGAGATATCTGTGCTGATGGCACGATGTGATGATGATGATGATTCTTATTTAATAATTACCGTTTGTTTGGACACAATTCTTTGGTTTCGTATATTCCTAACACCAATAATTTGCAAGCAATTAATTATAATAATAATAATAATAATAATAATAATAATCCTTAATAGAAAATTATAGTTTCAAGTCACTATTCTTAATTCATCTAATTTTCACAGTTATATTGTTTCAAGTAACTATAATCATCCTAAGTAAATTATAATAGCTTCAAGTACCTGTTTTAAAACAAATAATTTACAGTTATACAGTATAAAATATTCCAATCTAATACCAACAAATTTCTAAATGTTCTATTTAAACCTTATATGGTATTCTAACAAGCACAACTATTCCCGGTAACAGTGGACCTGGAAGTAATAATAATGAAGGGAACTCCACACTCGTCAGAGCCGCAGAACTGAAACCTCACCACTAAATGCAGTTAGACGCTCTTGCCCAGTCGCCTGGGGCTGTAGAATACACCGACTGCATCTCTGTAGAGGAGTAAGACCCCTCCACCGTGTGTCCTAGATATGACACTAAACAATCTGATAATGAGGCTTCAGTATTGCTGGAGCTCCCAGGTCCACTATGGTCCAAAATGGTAGCGCCTGATAGGGTCCTATCTAAGGGTCAAATAGAACTAAACTGTTTGATTATGCTAAACTGAATTTCTTGAAAAGTAACTGTTTTGACATTTAAACTAAGTACATATGCTATACTGAATTGTTTAAAATAAGTGAAAAGTTGTCTCCCTTAGTTGAGGGCGACCAGAAGGCTCCCTTTTCAATAGCTACAACACCAAGGTGTAGGGGAGGGTGCTACTCCTTTCCATGGATTTCTCCACTTTACCCTTGATACGTACCTTATATTGCTGAGTGTTATGCAAGGAGGTATCAAGTATCATTTTTAAAGTCTTTGGTCTGACGCGACCTGGGATTGAACCCAGGTCTCCCGGACCATTGGCGAATACTCTACCAACTAGGCCAATGAGCCGATTTGAAATAGAACTGTTTATTTGTATAAAAATCAATTTGGCATTAAACAACCTACAAAGGTTGATATGCCATAAAATCCAAACAAACAAACGAACAAACCCAGGATATTCCTAATTCTTAAAAAGTATACACATTGATTGACTGTGTAACATAATTACCTTTGATAGCCGGTTAAGTTGGATTTCGTAAACAGGATGCAGTCTTAAGTTAAACAAGAAATAGAGGAAATGAATCACCTGAATTGAAAAAATGTGTGTGTGTCCAGAAAATATGTAATGACAGAAGTTTTTCGACCCCAGCAATTAGTCGAGGAGAGCAGTCAACGGACTGAGAACCAACTCTTTATCAGGCTCCCGTGAAAAGAGACGAAAAAGCAAGACTCTAAAACTATTTATCTCAACGTGGGTTAAGAACATATGGTGTCAATCGTACTCTTCCTCTGTCTGTCTGTCTCATACGGCCATTTCAACCCTTTCGAAAATAAAGAAGAGAGTTAATACTTTTATACATAAGTGTATCGCAGGCGTCCTGGCTATCCCAACCTAAAATCTCCGGTTTAGAGAAAACACTGAGTCACCTATGACGTCAGTCAACAAAGCGTCATGCATACGTCATGAATCGAACTTCTGTTACTAACACACAAACGAAAGGAATTAATTCAGCTAATTCTTTCAGAAACATGTTTATAACCAAAGGATAAAATACATTATATTTAAAAGTCCCTTTTCAAAGTATAATGAAGCATTTCATTATTACTTATATTTAATAAAGGAACTTCCTGCATACAGAAGCCCTTTCACTCGGCCCAAGCAGTGTAGCAGTGACTGACGCTATATAAACGCAGCAGGCAACAACCAAAGATCAAGACAGCTGCCGGGCTTCAGCTCGGCACCGTGCTTCAAGATCAAGGACAGATTCGAGACCGAACTGCTCATAGCTTTGGTTGGACCACCTTCAGGTGGGTGAGGATGTCATTGACAAGCATTGTCAAGCACTGGATCTCTAGGTCCAGTTTAAGATATAATCAGACATCCGTGCCTGGACTCCCGTTTGAGTCCACGTACAACAAGGTTCATCTGGCTCACATTGCACTAAGTGAGCCGATGACCCTCATAATCCAGCAGGGCTCGAGCCTCGGTTCGTACCCGACCTCCCCCTTCCTTAAACCCCACTTTAAATCAACCTTCGGGTCACTGACCTTCTGTCAAGTCCAGTCTGGTGGGAGGCAGAGACAAATATCAGCGTCCGGACTCCAGCACGGAGGAAGAATCAGTTCCTCCCTCGCTCTTCAAGGTCAAGGATAGATTCGAGGCCAAATGACTCCTAACTTCTGCTGAACTACCGTCGGGTGGGCGATGGCATTGTAGCAGAAAGAACTATTTTTAATTGTGCGTTCTGTTCACCGTTAAATCACCACGTGACTTACGTATTCAAATGCATTGTCTGACGCGGGAGTTTGTGGGCCGTTGGAAATTAAATTACATGTTTTAACCAATGAGATAGAGCGATACCATTCAGTCCGGATCATTTTTCCGGGATAAATAAAAAGCCGACGCTAAGCGCTTTCTCTCTCTCTCTCTCTCTTCTCGCCGGATGACCAGAACAAGCAGACCTTCTCCTGCATGAGAACAAATCAACTTTAGTCTACCTTCTTGGTGAATCTGTTTTCCCTTGTTCGGCATGAGAGAGCAAAAACCAGAACCATGGTCCAGAATTGTTAAGGAGAATTTTTTATCTCTCTCCTCCAGTCTCTTAGAATATCTGGACCACTTGTTTTCTTACGTACCAAATTCCCGTTGATTAGTCCAGACGTATTCGTGCTGCAACTTTTATAGCCTGAAGACCTTTCGTCCATCTTTAGCTGTTTCAGTAAATCTTGCCAGTATTCGTTCTGCATCTTACAGCTTGAAGGTTTCCCTTCATGTCCAGCCGTACTGGACATTTCAGTTTATATTCGTCCCAACATCTTGCAGCACGTTTGGCGTTTTATTTCATCTCAAGCAGGTAATAAAGTTTCAAAACTCTAAACTCTCAATATTTTCGTTATCTTTTTCACTTCTTTATTTGTTAATATAACATGAAGGTAACCCATCCTACCTTTGCATTATAGCATCATTGACAAGCATTGGTCTAGCACTGGATCCCTTGGTCCAGTTTAAGCTATAATTAGGCATCCGTGCCTGGACTCATGTTTGAGTCCATGTCCAGCTTTGCTCATCAGGTTCACATTGCACTAAGTGAGCCGATGACCAGCATAGACCGCCCCTCCCTTAACTCCAACTATAAACCGACCTTCGTATCATTGACTTTGTGTCAAATCCTGTCTGTTGGGTGGCAGTGACAAATACTAAATCGGCGGCTGGGCTCGCTCGTACTCTGAGGAGATGTAAGATCTGTTCCTCTGACAGCAACATGGGGTCTTCGTCCTCACCACCAAACCAAACCAAACTGCCGAACGTCGGGTCTTCATCCTCGTTACCAACCAAAGCAGACGTCTTGGACTCCAACCAATCACAGCCGCAGACCCAGCACAGCCAACCAACTAATCACTGCTGCTCTCTCAATCGGACGGCTCTTCTAAGGGCTAATTTCAAAAAGGCTCCCGTTCAAACAGCTCTTTTAAGAGCTAATTTCAGAAAGCCTTCTGAGATCACTTTTGGTCTCTTCACTACACCTTCCTAGCCAATACCACGAGATGACGACCCAGTAGCCAGCACCACCAGCAGATTAGCTCAAGTTTAACCCAGCAGCCATTCCTGAATAACCAAGCAACAGCACCTGCATCATCTAGTCTACGAGCAATCACACTGCTCTGACTAGCACCCACATTTCGAGGCCACATCGACACACACAGCTGGTCAACCAAAGATTGATAAATCGGGACATCAATCACATAGCCTCTTCAAGCAATGTGTCCGCATGATCGACTGTCACCGGCAACATCTACTAACCTGACTATACAGCTACACCTACAATCTGTACCAAGTACAGAGACCATCCTCACCTTCTAGACATGCTGTCGCCTCAAACTAGGAGACAGCTGAGTCTAAGATTTTCTACAGCACAGACATTCAACACCCAACAGAGACTAAACCGACGTGATACAACAACTGCGATTCTACACCCATACACTTTTTGTGTACGATTCGCTCAATAAAACCTGAAGTTTAAACTTATGCACTCGTCTCTGTCATTTGTTCAGTCCTTTTTCAATCACACAACACAACTCACAACTGTTTGCGAGATTCACGCATCTTCATCGGAGGTCCTGCTACAAATATTATTGTCATTTGGTCCCTTGATATACAACATCTGATCTTTCCTAGCTAAAAGAAAAAGGAACTGCATTCTTTTTTGTCAGCGAGAAAAGCTACATCATTCTTTTTCGATGGTCTAAAAAGGATGAAAAACAACAACAAAATGAACCGATAACTTTTTATCAATTCTGGCATCCACAGCAAGTAACTCTTGCTTTAAAAAAGGTTGTATAATCCCTACATTCTATTTTTATTTGTTTTTATTATGATGTTATAGAAATAGCAACCTGAGTGGGTTTCAATGAAGAGTAATAAAAAATCAAATACGAAAGAAAATGATATTTCTATCAATAATACTAATGACTAGCAATCTAAAAATAAATCGATAAATCTACTTATAAACACTATCAGGTTTAATTAAGTGATTTGTGGGGATTTAGGAATTAACAGTAAAACTCCCAACCGGATATTGACTCGTCGGCTACCAGATACAAAATGTATAAACGCGTCGCCACGCATAAGGCTCCACGCATCCATCCGGTTTAAAATCAGAAAAAAGAAAAATAATAAAAAAGTAAAGTAGCCAATGGGAAGCGGTCGCGCCAAAATTAGAAGGATTTTGGAGTGGCGAATTTGGAGCCGGTGAAGAGAGATAAATACTCAGGTTTTCTGTGAACCGACCTCTCTTTTCGGGTAGTGACGTCGAACCGACAACACCGATTTTACTATCTGGTGTTTTGGACACCACGCTATGTCTTGGGACGTAGCGTTGATTAGTCCATTCACCAAGTAAATAAAGGAAAGTATGGAAGAAATGTTTTCGTCTCTTGTCTGTTTCTATCTTTTATTTTTGTATATTTCTTTTTGGACTTTTCTTTGGGCAAGGCATTGCGCCAGCCAGTCAACGTGGGGTAAAATAATATAACCAAAATATGGAGTCAGATATCTTACAGCAACACAGCCTTGCCCTTAGCCACTGACCTCCTAAATGCCTTTAAACCCCACAGATTAAAGCAGAAAATGTTTGGTAGAAATATAACGACTTTCACTTATATGTAGCAAAAAGGACGTGTATCTTTCACGTGGCGCTCATTTATAATTGGATTTGTACGTATGCATAGGTTCGAGTCCTTGATATTACTATCAGTTATGAATATTCATAGGTTATCACGTACATAAAAGACTCATCCGAAACGACAGGAACTCATTCGTGAAAAACTGTTGGAAAAACCAGAACGAGAGTCACACTTGGTTGAAACATATAGAGCGGAACTTTATGTGTCTGTGATAGAGAGAAAGAGAGAGAGGTGGGTGAATGAGGTGGGTGAATTTTTTTCAGACGGTACGTCTGAAATTGTCAGTGAGAGGAAAAATATGAAGCAAGTTACAGTTTAGAAGTGCTGTTTTGACAAAAGCCAGAAGGACATGTAGGGGTTGTATGTAATTTGGTTATTTCAGCAGATGTGCGTCCGTACTTTACGGGTATTGCTCTCTAAATTATTCCCACCACAAATACAACACAAAACTTTACAATCGCGCGAAAGAAATGGAATAGAACACAACGAACATTAAACAACAAACAATTTAATATGCATATAACAGAATATGAAAACAAACAAAATACATGATGTGTAAATGGCCTTTTGGAAAATAAAGTTTGGCAAGAAGAAAATAAATTTGTTTAAAGATGTGTGTATGTTCATGTTAACGGAGTCCGTAAATAAGTCGTTCTTACTTACATTAAGTTCATAGCGGGGTTTATGATTGTGGCGACAGCGTGTCACGTTGATGAAAGAAAGTTTGTCGGGTTTTTCTTTTGAATGTAATTCGCAGCCATCTGAAGCTATGTCATGAACTTTAGTTGAGGAAGGAAAGGAATTTGCCGGACACAGTATCGGCTACTGCTTTACGGGCTTAGTGGCTTGTCTTAGTCTGTGTGTAAGTTTTCGTTTTTTGGTTAATGGCTCCTTAACTCTGTGTTATTTATATCCTACAGGTGGATCAAAGAATCGTCCTAAAATTTTGGCGCGTAGACATTTATTGACCAATCAGATTTGTATTTTACTATTTTATTTTCGAGCCTAAATATTTTCTGTTAGTTGACTTCCGATCCTATTTTTCTAGAATGTTCTATTCTATGTTTTTAGCTGATTGGTTGAAAAATATAAAAATGTAACTTAAATGCTAATGCGGTTTTGATCCAAAATTTCTAGAATGTTCTTTAGTATGTTTTTATTGCTTATTTTAAGACTAGAAAAAAATGTGTATCCCATACTCTTTTCGACGTGCCTCGGACCAGAAGTGAGAGTGGCGGCGTGTCGTGTGAAAAGGAAGATAATGGTCGTTCTGGATCCTACTTTTCTCACGACAGGCCGTTTCGGATTGGCAAAAGAACCAATCAATCAGTGTACAGGACCTGCTTACCTAAACTCTGTCCACGGTTAGGAAGTTCGGCTTTGAAACCTTTATAGTATCGTGGCCGTTCCGGCTACTCAAACATAAAATCTCCTGTTTCAAGAAAACGCTGAATCACCTGTGACTTTATTTCCTTTTAAAAAATATGTACATTTTTTTAAAAAGTGGGCACAAGGCCTGAAATGTTTTGAGGGGATGGGAAGGCCAGAAAACTGTGCTATTCAGGAAAAAAATTTATAGCTGTTCTAGGGAGCCCTAGCTAGCCACAATCATCATCAGCCACTCTTTACAATAAATTCATTCTTGCGTCTCCTTACGCACAAGTCACCATTTGCTTAATGAAAAAGACCTTAAAAACCCCGATGAGTCACCTGTGACGTCAGACAACAACAAAACGTTGTAGATACGTCATGAGAGAATTTCCGTTACGAATACACGAACTATTTTTCGAAAGGAATTAATTCTGCTGGACTTTCGGAGATAAATTCGTAACTACAAAGTAAATTACATTAAATTTGGAAGTTCCTCTTCAAAGTATAATGAAGTATTTCATTGTTATATATATTCAATAAAGGAACTTCCATTCAGCCTAGCAGAGTGGTAGTAGATAAACCCCTATATAAACTCAATGGTCAAAGATCAAGACACATTCCGGCTGCGACAGCCGGTGAGCGAGGAAGGTAATTGGTACCTCCACTGGTCAGAACACCCCGACTAAGCCCTTATCAGCAGCAGCCGGCACAGACGCACAGCCCCAGGCCTACCCAGCAGCCGATGTCTTGACTCCAGCCAACAGACCCAGCTAAACCAACCACAGCTTCTTTTCTCATTCGAACAGCTCTTCTTAGAGCTAACCTTAGAAAGTCTCACCACTCTCAACAGATCTTCCAAGAGCTAATCCCAGGTCTTCTAAGACTACTTTTGGTCTTCTCACTGCACCTTCCCAGCTCCATCTTCACCAGCAACAGTTCCTGCATCTTCCAGCTACTAGCACCTGCAGACCAGCTCCAGTTTCACCAGTAACAGTTCCTGCACAACTAACTTACCAACACCAACGGCAGACCAGCACTAGCTTCACCCGGCAGCGGACTTCTGTATCACCCTAGATTATGAGCAACCACTGCTCGCACTAACTCAACACACCGAGGCTACATTGACACAACTCCGGTTAAGCAAAATACCGCACAATCGGGTCGCCGATCGTCCGGCCTCAGCAACAAGTAACTGAATTTTTGGATCTACCACAAGGCAGTTGCGCATACCAATTTAAACGACATCCTCGTCCCTGAATGGACTATTTTTTTGTTTTCGATTCGCCGTATAAATCTTGGCCTTTTCGAATTAGCCCTCTTGTCTTTGTCTTTTCACATAGTTGGTCGTCAATCACTTATTTTTCAAAAGTTTGTGGGGTCGACGTATTTATTGGTCCCGCAATAATAGGATTTGAGGACATGGTTCGTGCCTTGACGAGAATTGGTGTTGGGTGATTGAAGATCGAGAAGACCTATTGACAACATTGACATTTTTCTCTTTTTTTCTTTTTCTTTTTTTTTTTTTTTTGGTAACAAATCTTTTGGAAAGATATAAGAATAAAACCTACGGCTGTGTTTTGAAAAGACAAACGCGCCCGCCGTAAACAAAATATTATAGGGAGACAATAAATAAATGCTTTCTCTTGGGTTGCTCTTTTGACATCACGTGTCAATCTCATAATTCAAATCAATCTCTTTTGGTGTCTATTCTTCGAATGGTTAAGACCTATCTTCAGTCCCCATTCTTGGAGCGAAGTCGACATGATTTTAGGCTCTATTCGCTGAATAGTTGAAAGACTTTGTGTTTAACTCCAGCGAGATACTTTATTTCACTTTGCTATTAAAATGAAAACCACTAGGACAAGTAAGTCTTCATCATTTTGTATACCTTTGTAGCAAAAAGAACTTCGTATTTTTATTTGGCGCGTAAATTAATTTGACCGTTATGGTCGTCGCATATTTTCACCCAATGAGGATGACTTATCCTATTCAGCCCGGACCATTTTCACGGACAACATAAAAATGGTGAAAGTCCGCCAAAATACCTCTTCCTCAGCGACTTTCGAGCAGTACGGACGTATTTTCTGTCTGCTCCCTTCATAGTAGAATATTCACAACACCATGAGGAAAGCCGTCTAATTTATGGACCTTTTGAGTCTACCCTCTTAGACCAAAGGTTCCCAGTTGAACATGAATTAGATGTATGTAATCCGCCACTTACAGGAACACCTTTATGTCGCCTCTAACTTTTGCTGTATCTACAGCGACGCGCAATTCTGTTCAGACATCCAGCTACCTCATTCCTGGGCAACCTTCTCTGGGGACTTTCATGCCTCTCTCCAACAGCAACCAGGACCACACATTTATGGGTGACTACATCATTCCTGTCCTTAAACAGCAAACACGACTTTTGCTATGTCTATAGCGACGCATTATACGCTCAGACATTCAGCATTGATTTGACTATAGCGATGCACATTTCGCTCAGGCATTTAGCTGCTATAATTCTTTCTCAACTCAATGACTATTTCCTTCCTCCCTTCCTACGAGACTTGCAGCATAAAGGTACCTGTAAATGAGGGAACTATCCCCCTTGTTTGGTACGGGCACCTTAGAGTTAGGTACACATTACCATTGTACACCGACCAGTCACACACGTGACACGGTTAGAAGGGTTGACCCTTTTATTACCATTTCTCCGAGCAGAACACACGTGTTGCCTGACAGCTGCGATTTTAGACTTTGCGAAGGGGGCATTCTTTGAGGCGAACAGAGGTAAGAATCACACACTGTATCTGTATTTGCCCGAATTATTGATCTGTGTGAAAGGGACTACAGAAGTTGTTTTCTATTTTGTTTTTAGTTTCACGGTCAAAGAAGGGTCAAAGAAGACCTATTTATGAAGGAACGAAGACCTATTGCGAATAGACAACTTCTTTACCAGTCGAGCCTTTTACATCATTTTTTGCCTCATGTTACAGTACCCTTTATTCTGGCTGCCACTAAACTTTCTTGAAAACCCTATGGCACCTTCGTTCTTCTTCTATATTTTTCCTTCAAATATAGCGAAAAGGTAACCTAACACTTTTCCTTGCTAAACCTTTTTACGCACTACTAGTACATGCAATAGAGTGCACCTTTCATCTGTTTAAGACACTTTGTATATTTTTGTTATACTTATATGTTGTAATACTTATATGTTATTATATATATTGGCATTAAATGTCTTATACGGTTATCTCATCTTTCCTTTCCATTTATTCAGTATTAGTGAATCAATGAATATACAAATGCTAAAATTAGAAATTGGTGAGTAGGGACGCAACTAAATATCCTCCCTCGCATCAAATACCAGCACCGTCTCCAATAACCAATAATAATTCCAAAAACAATAATGGCCAAATAGCCATAGGAGTAGGATTCTGAATTAAACCAGTAAAAGCAAAGGTATTTAAATCAAGCCAAGATTAAGTATCTTCCTAGGTGGCCCGCAGTAATGATGAAAAAATCTGTTAGAAATTTGATTGGTACAGAACTTAAGAAGATTCGTGTTTACAATCAGTTGGTACAAGAAATATGAACTGAAAAAAAAAATTCTTGGGGAAGAATGTATATATTGTCATCCATAGGCAGACGGTTTCGCTGTATCACAACTCTTTAGTATGGCTAGACACGCAGGACGCTTTAAGCTGGGATCGAAACCCGCCCAACTTTACGTTAGCTATATATATATATATATATATAGAGACAAATCAACCTAGAGAAATTAACAAGAAAGCTATAGTATTTCGTTAACCTATATCAATAATTAGAAAGAGTTTATCTGTCTTTTATAGATGGAATAATGTTTCAATGTAGAGCTATCAAATTCCGTATGTATACTCTTTAGATCCAAGGAAAGGATTTAGTATAAAAATATGTATCCTTCTTGTGGAAAGGTGTGGGGGGCGTCTCATTGAAGGAAGGGTTTCTAACAATAAATAAGAATCAACAGAAAGCCATGTTGTTGCAAGGAATAACTGTATTTATTTTAAGCTAATGGTCTTGGGAAAGGTATGAATCAATGTTCTCCCCTTAGCTATGGGTAAGTAGTAGGACAAACCGGGTTTCTTAGCCTTGGTCAAACCACCAGTTTAGGAGAAGGAAAACTATGAAATTGTACCAGCGGTACTCCGTTTAAAGTATTTTCCCTGTGTCCCACCCTGTCCATGGCAGAAAGGTTTGGTTATTATTCATTACTGTAACTACATATAAAGTAAAGTTCATCTTACTTACGCACTAAGACAGAGATTCTTCCATAAAGCGAACAGAAAAAGTCTTCTAAAACTCTATTTGGCACTAGTGCATCCAATTCTTGTTTATGGTTCATATTCTTGGTCACTCTTCTATTAATTCAAGAGTCGAAAATTCTAATTTACTTCAATAACCTCTTTCCCAAAATTAGACACTTCTCTTATTGAAAGAGACTCGAGATACAATTTACTCTCTCAATAAAGCAAAACCACTTGAACTAGACCTCATACAGGTACATCATCATCATCATCATCATCATGTCGTGCGGCTAGCACAGATATCCCTGACCCTCTCTCTCCACGTCTCCTTATTATTCATCGCCTCTGGCTGGTCTTCAGGGTTACATCCCGTATCATCACATAGCTGCTGTATGTATGTTTGAGCTGGCCGTCCTGGACTTTGAAAAATAATTAAAAGGTTTAGGGCGTAAATGTTTTCCTCGTGAGAAATGGACATGGAAACCCGAGTTCAAATCCTGGATGAAGCTGTTTGTATTTCCTAAACTAATATCCCGGATATGCAACTAAATTGCATCTGATGGTGAAGCTTCAGTCCTGGAGCTTCGGAGAATGTGAAGCACATCTTCGTTGCCATTACTTCTAAGTCCATTCTGACCCGGGCTAGTAAAACCTGCTTGGATCCCACCAAAGGTTCAAATAGAATTCTCTGATCATTTATAATAAATGAAATCATTTAATAATATGCAACTAAATGATTAATATTAAATTAAACTATTAGTATTACATATCAAAACTTGAAACCATTTAAATGTGCAAACAAATGATCGCTGTCTCGTTTAAAAATGTTACCAATAAATTATATGCTAACAAATCATATAACAGGATTTGGCATTAAATAACTTACATAGGTTGATATGCCAAAATAGATAACCAACCAACTAATCAACCAACCAACCAATTGATTTTTTAGATTTTTTCAGGCTTAAAAAATCGACTTTAATGCAGTATTTTACAGTATATCTAAATTTGTTTAATCCTGGATAGATCTACTCACTTTCTTAGTTCGTTCGTATCATTATTTTAAGTTTCCCCGCCTATTGTTACATAATGACTTTTGATAGGCCAGTTAGTTTGTGTATTTCAAAACAGAAGGTGCAGCTGTATATTAAGGTAAACAAGATACAGCGAAAATGTCACGTGAAATGCGTAGGAAGAATTGCATAGGCGTCCGAAAAATATAAAACGACGGAGAGAGCAGTCAATCAGCAGGGTCAGCGGTAAGCAGTGAGTAGTCACGCCGTTTTGGGCGCTTGTATGGTGTGGGGGCGGCCCTGGATCAGTCTCCCGTGAAAGAAGCAGGAAGGAGCGAGTCTTTCTGGAGATGTATCTCCCCCTAGATTAAATCTGAAGATGTGTCACAGCCTGCTGTTTCCCTGACAGTCTTCCCCCTCTCTCTCTCCCTACCCTGGATTAAATCTGAAGATGTGTCACAACCTACCGTTTCCCTGGCATTTTCCCCCCCTCTCTCTCTCTCTCTCTCTCTCTCACACACACACACACAACCAATTCCGAGCCTTAGTAAATTAAGAGCGGGTATATTTCTATAAAAAAATGTTTTGTCACTTTCTCCTCGAATATGTAACACTATTTGAATTTTCTGTGTTCTCCTTTTGTAGAAACGTGTTGGAGGGCAATAAATTATTGTCTCCCTTTCTTTGACAGACGTGTCTTTGAACATCACGTGTCAATCTGATAATTCTAATCAGCCCCTTTCG
Organism: Sepioteuthis lessoniana; assembly: GCA_963585895.1. NCBI lineage: Eukaryota > Metazoa > Mollusca > Cephalopoda > Myopsida > Loliginidae > Sepioteuthis > Sepioteuthis lessoniana. The sequence continues at coordinate 79,018,043 of OY757925.1, read as the reverse complement.
TCCTTTGTTCTTCAGATGCTAAAGACGTGGCTTTTTTTATCTCTGTCTTTGAACTATTAAGACACTCCTTTCATTTCTGTCCATTGAACACACTTTGTCTCGGCTCATCATAGAAACATAAGATCAACATTGCTTCCCCTACCAAAGTAGACAAGTAAGACTTTTCACCATTTTTGTGTCTCTTTTCTCTTACTACTTGTCCATAAAACAATGTGTACATTTTATTTGTTTAAGACATGTTTGTGTATTCTTCATGTATATATTTTTATGTGTCTATTAAATGTTCATATATGTGTAAATTAGCTTGTCTTTCTGTCCAGTGTTAGTGTATCATTGAATGTACTGATGCTAATATTGGACCTTGTTGAGGGGGATGCGACTAAATATCCTCCCATGTGTCAACCAACTCAATAAATAAAATCACTTTGTTTTATTATTACTACTATTAAGTTTTCCAGCTTATATAGTGTGGAGCAGAAATACTTCCCTCACTCTAAACTGTCACCTGTCAGGTGCAAATGAACTTAGACAAGTGGCAATGGTAGCTCCACCTAGCTAATCTCTAACAATTTTTTTCAGATATGATCAGTTATAATTAAAGCATAAACCGGTGCTCACTGTGTGTTTGCTATTGAAACGTATTTTTAAAAACTGGCAAATCTGTAATTGCTACACAGAGAGTTTTTCGAGTTTGTTTTATGTTACATTAGAATGATACTGTTCCTAATAGAAAAATCAATACTGCTATGGGTTGAAAATTATATCCAAAATATCATCAATTTAGTGCAACATGAAATGAACGCAAAAGCTCTTTGTTTATTAATTAAAGATTCACCAGTTTAAAAAAAAACTTTCAACAGCAAATGCCCCAGTCCAAGCCATGATTATAACTAATCATATCTAATAATGATAACACTAAAAAGTGAAAATCAAAGAAAACCAAACGAGAGACAAGTACTAGGACCTCACCAGAAAACTAAGAAAGCTGAGGAACATGAGGGTGATCGTGATACCTATGGGATCTGGCATACTTGGAATAGTGCCCAAAGGCTTGGAAAGGAGGCTGAAAGAGTTAGACATCAGACAACGAATCAGAATGATTCAAACTACAGCATTGTTGAGATTGAGCAGAATGCTGAGAAGATTCCTGGAGACCTGAAGAGACTTGTGGTCACTCAGACTCCAGTGAAAGATCATCCGCTAGCAGTGGTGGGAAAAACTCTCAAGAAGTAAAAAGCATAAAGTTCCAAATTCGCCTACGGAACACATGTGATATTCAAACATCGTGGGTCTTAAAAAGAAGTGAAGATTTTCCCTTTTTTATACTTACTGATGAAGAACTGAGGAGAGTTCAACAAATCGAATGGTTTTGGATTATTGAATTATATATTTTTTCAGTAAAAATCAAAATTGAATTTTGTATTTTTTTATAAACATTAAAGCATATACACGATCTAAATGCTTAATAATAGTTCTTTACTGTGGTACGAGTCGACACATACATATCAAAACAAACGTGACGCTTATATATATATATATATATATATATTCCCAGATACAATATAAAAAAGTGGCATACTCTCAGATTAATCCATAAAAAAAACTCGTGCTGAAAACTAATAATCTGAGTATTAACAATTTGTAGTGGAAGGAATGTTCGTATTTTGGTTTGGCGCGCAATTTAATTTGACGCATAATTTCACCCAATCAGGATGACTTATCCTATCCACCCGGATCTCCTTTCCGGGCAGCAGAAATTGGGAAAGCTGCCAAACACAGTCTCTTTGGCTGAACAACTCCGTCCAGTGCAGACGTCTCACTGGCGGTTCTTCAATAGCAGTAGCAGCATGGACACATGAGGGAAGCTATCTAATTTATGGATTCCTTGCGTCTATTTCTCTTAGACCAAGGGATCCCAGTTGAATATGAATTAGATACATTCAATACGCCACCACAGGAACAACTTTACGTCACCCCCAAAATTAGCTATGCCGATTGCGATGCCGAATCCCGCTCCGACACCTAGCCCTTATTTCACCTCTGGGCCACATTTTCACGAGACCACACAACACACTTCTCCCCGAAAAAAACAGAAATACAAACTCACAGTGACTCCAAAGTTTATTTCCTCCAACGGCAAACATGACTTTCGCTACACACTGCAAACATACCTCCTTTGCACGTCCAACAATACGCACTGCTATTCTCAATTCTATCATAACTTCCAATCATTCATTTACTTCTTTCCTTTCCTACGAGGCTTGCAGCACAAACACAAACTCTATATTCCATAATGCCATAAAAGCCTTCAAGTAAAAACTAATGGCATCTTCGTCTTCTCTCTTCATCCTCCTATATTAACAACAACAACTTAGCGAGGAAACAACTCAACGTAAACAAGCACACACACGTAACAACTTTTCCTCGCTAAAAACTAAAAACAAAGAAATAACATTTTACTACTAAAAATAAACCTTTTATTCTAGATTAAAAATTTAAAGTCAAATGCAAAGAAGGATGACAATTAAAAAGTTCTTCTAAACACTGTAGAAATATTTAGTTACGACGACATAGGGATGCAATTTAGTCCGGAAAAGTGTACAAAGGTCAGATGTAAGAAAGTCTCGCAAGTAAAGTCTAAAAATATCACCCCTCCGCTTGGACAGGATATGACACAAGGTCAATTTTTTTTTAAGCGAGATTTAACAGGTTCGAATTCAGAGTTTTCCTTCTCCTAGACTAGTTGCCTGACCAAGGCTGAAGAACCCAGTCTGTCCTACTATTTACCCATAGCTGGAGGAAGAATAATTGGATTCATAACTTTCCCAAGGGTATTAGTGCTTTATGAAATGCAATCAGTCTCGTCCAGGATTTGAACTCGTGTCGCCATGTTCATTTCCTACGACGATAACCATTACACCACGCGCACACATCACTCTAGAATAAACATACTAATACATTAAGAAGATGGAGCTACCATTTTCACTTGCCTATGTTCACTTGCACCCCACAGTTAATGGTTAAAAATTTGGGAGCTATTTCTGTTCCACTCTGTATTTTGATTTTTCAATGTTATAAACGTAATTGCTTTTTCTGTTTTTGACTGTTGAATTACCAAAATAGATGAACAAATTTTACAATGAATAAGTGAACTTTAATCCTCGACATGATGCAATAAAAAATTTTGAACTGTCCCTATTGCGAACAAATTCAGCCCGACACAGAACTGATATACTTGTTGGGAAAGGTGAATGAAATAGTTACAAGTTTGCATGCCGTGTGAACATTGTGATTTCAGGATGGTTCTCAAATTTGAACAAAGGGCAAACATCAAATTCTGTGTCACACTTGGGAAATAGACATATAGAATGTTGAAGCTGTAGAGTTTGGTAATCATATTTACCAACCCCTCCGCTCGGGCAGGATATGACACAAGGTCAATTTTTAAGCGGAGTTTAACAGGTTTGGATTCAGAGTTTTCCTTCTCCTAGACTAGTTGCCTCAACAAGGCTGAAGAACCTAGTCTGCCCTACTATTTACCCATAGCTGGAGGGAGAATAAGGGTATTAGTGCTATGTGAAATGCAACCAGTCTCGTCCAGGATTTGAACTCGTGTCACCGTGTTTATTTCCTACGACGATAACCATTACAGCAAGGGCACCTCCGATGTTGAGTTTGGTAATAAATAATACCTGATAATATTCATTTTTATTGCATAATGTTTCAATAGAAATACTAAAATCATGATAATTTTGGTTTAGAAGACTTATTTATGGAGGATATTATAGAAGTGATAATGACTTCTGATCTTAAATCTGTCAATGTAATTACAAATAAAGTTGATCATATTCAAGGAAGTTCCTTTTGCTATAGAGGCAAATGTTCTGGACTGTGACATTAAAGTAAGCAAGTTCAAACTCCAGTGGCACTGTTACAGTCACTTTCAGACTAATGCCCTTGGGAAAGGTATGAACTCCTTATTCCTTAAGCTCTGGGTTTAATTGTATCACTGCTGTTCTTCTACAAGGATGGCTTTGGCATTAAATAACCTACAAAGCAAAGAAACCAAACCAAACCATTATATACTCACACTAAGAAAGAGATCTATCAATGAACTCTTCTTAAACCTTACTTGTCCTGGGTGTAAGTTGAGCAAGATGCTTTGAGTGGCACTCACACTTCAAGTGTAGCAGAATGTCACTGGTGTATTACAATAGGTCAGGACAAGACCCAATGATAATTATCACTAAAAATTCCTCCCTCAGAAATAGATTGCAGAGTCGAACTCTATTGCTTTGAGGTATCTAAGAGGGAGAGAAAGCATTGTTATATTTGTGTATGGTCATGCAAGGAAGAAGAGTAAGAAGGCAGTCCTGATGAGAACAATGTTGTATCAAACGCCATTTTGACAGAGTGATAGAAAAAAAAATCATGGCAAACAATGAAAGTTTAACCATCAAGGAAAGGTGAATATTCATGATGAATACACAATTTTGTAGTTGAAATGTCGATACAGCAAAAATTTCTGTTTCAGTGGCTATTAAGGATATACGAAAAGAAAGTAGAAAGTGAAGTTTGACACTCAAGGCACAGACTCGTATTTTTGTTGGCCATGATTGTAAGAAAAAGGTCAGCTTCAGAATGTGGCTCACAGCAGTTCCTATTGGGTGACATGATTTCAGGGTGACTAAGCATTCTTCATTTGACTGGTTGCAGGTAGAGACATAATGAGGGTCAATATGTGGCATGCATGAGTATGTATATGACCAAGGTCTTTTATGCTGTATATGTTTACATGGGAAGAAGACTGTGAGTGCTCAATATGGGTTTTGTGAGTGAGTGCAGTTGAGCCATAATGGGATATCACCATTTAGAAGTCTTTACATGGCATTTGCTGCAATAGACAAAACAACTATGGAGTTGCTATACTGCATGTTTATGTGGTCAAGACTATTGAGTAGAGTTCATTTTGCGAATAAGCCACAAAGTTGAGAATGACCGTGTGTGCTAGCTGGCAGTGCCACATGAACATTTTCATAAGGGGTTAAGTCAAAGGTCCACCATGTGTTTTTTGTGGTCGATTAAATATGCTAATGGAGGTGCCCATGGTGTAATGGTTATCGTCACAGGAATTGGACACGGCGACACAAGTTCAAATCCTGGACTGAATGCATTTCACATTGTACTAATACCCTTGGGAAAGGTATGAATCCAATTATTCTCCCTCCAGCTATGGGTAAATAGTAGGGCAGACTAGGTTCTTCAGCCTTGGTCAGGCAACTAGTCTAGGAGAAGGAAAACTCTGAATCCAAACCTGTTAAACTCCGCTTAAAAATTGACCTTATGTCATATCCTGCCCGAGCGGAGGGGTTGGGTAAATATGATTAAATATACTAACTGATGATGCTATGAGAAAGGGACATCACATGGTGTAACCAGGCCTGGACCCTCATAACTAGTTGTTGCCAGCCCTCTCTGTCAAAATAAAAGAGAGAAAGGGAAAATGTTTGTGTATTTATATGCTACAGATGTGCTGTTTATAGTCCCTTCCAGTTAGCTAAAAGGGCTCATATGACCTGCTCACCATTATGTTATATATTGACCCTCAACCAAGCCATCAACCAAGAGATGCACCTGTGTAAATAAGTGGAAAAACAGCGGAAGCAGGTGGGCATTAGAAAATAATATAACCAGGTTCCCGGATGGTTTGAGTCAGTTGGAGACAGAATGCCAAAGTGAGAACCAGCTCCAGACAGAGGGCTTTGGGCACTTAGTGATCCCCAGTTGAGCAACCCCAGCCAAGATGCGAAAGAAGTGCTGCTATGGTTGAGGAAGAACTTGGGTCAATATAGCAGTCCGTCCTTGTCTCCACTCATTTATCTCTCACAATAAATATCATCTTTTCGAAAATAAAGTGTGAGAGATTTATATAAAGAAGTGTATTCGTTTGTTATTGAAGTCGTTCATTACCGGTTGATTGTTTCCGCATATATTTGTATATGTATACGTGCAGTTGTATGTGGCTATACAACAATTACATCTATTGAGTAAACAGTCAGCTGGTATCGTGTGTGGTTGCATACCATCTTATATTTTTAATTTGATGAGCCATGAATAATAATAAGATTTGACTTTGAATGTAACAGCATTCAACATTAACTGTGGTGCAATGAGATGAGATTTTGTGCAGTACCAGCATGATTTTCACACCACACATGCCCTACTCACTGGATATCACTCCCTGCTATTCTTCCCAAAGCGTTCAAAGTTCAAACTGAACAAGTGCTGTTTTGATACCACCAAGGAGATTCAGAGAGAATCACGAAGAGTACTTGACATACTAACAGTAGGTTGTGGTGTATCACTGCACAAGGGGACTACTTTAAGGAGGATAGCAGTAAAATTTAAATAAAGAATGGATAAAGATTTTCATCAGAGAAGTCTGAGAACTATTTTCATCATACCCTGTATTCTCTCCATATACACTCTGCATTCTATGGTGAGGCTCAATTTATGGAGCTTTCAAGAGTATGAAGTCACCTTTATCACCATTACTCCCAGGTCCACTCTGATCTGGAGTGGTAGTACTTGTTAAAGTCCCATCTATGTTTAAAATAGATTTGAGAGGTCTAGAATTACTTTAAACTACATTAATCATATTTACCAACCCCTCCACTTGGGCAGGATATGAAACAAGGTCAATTTTTAAGCGGAGTTTAACAGGTTTGAATTCAGAGTTTTCCTTCTAGACTAGTTGCCTCACCAAGGCTGAAGAACCTAGTCTGCCCAACTATTTACCCATAGCTGGAGGGAGAATAATTGGATTCATACCTTTCCCAAGGGTATTAGTGCTATGTGAGATGCAATCAGTTTCGTCCAGGATTTGAACTCACATTGCCATGTCCATTTCCAACGATGATAACCATTACACCACGGCCACCTACTTTAAACTACATTAATACTCTGTCTCTCAAAACATTGATATTGCAACTACTTGAAACTATATAACTGTGTACAAATCATTTGTATTAGATAGGAATAATTATTGAAAGTCATATAAAGGCTTGTAAATTATTATAAGTATTGCAAAAGAATAGATAATTAAAGATATTTAATAGTTTTATAAATTGAATTGCCATTACCAGAAAATCCGGCAAACACTTGAACGCGACATACGGATGGTAATTTAATTTTTAATAATGTTTATTTAATTGTTTGTAAAGGATTTTTATTAAATAGGAATACTTAATTAGAATTATATAATTATTTGAATGAAAACACTGACTAGGATATTAAACAACACAGCAAGAGGCAACATACCTAAAAAAAACCAACCAACCAGCCAACCAACCAACCAATTAATGGATGTGCTGGTGATGTAAGAATTATTGGCTCAGAAGATGAAATTGGCCAACCATTTTAAATTGCTGCTGTGTCTACAAATACTTCACACTAATACCCTTAGGAAAGAATTAATCTATCTTTTCTCCCCTTCACCAGTGGGTAAAATACTAGAACAGTCTTGGTGCTCTAACTATGGTAGGGGAACCAGTCTTGCAAGGAGGACAATTCTGAATTCCAATTTGCTGCTAACATGTTTAAGGTGAAAGAGTAAGGTACATTATCCCTCTTATCATAGAGACTTTGGGTAACACCAGAGTCCTGCTTTGAGCTGAGAAAGAGGCAGATGGTAAAGGAGGATAAAGATTCCAAGAGACAGGTGGGTTAATAGTCAGCAGCACAGAGAATATAATCAGCAAATTCACACTATTGTCTTTGAAAAAGGCATGAATATATTTTTTTCCTTCAGCCTTAGGCAAAAGACAGAGTATTGAATCTTTTACCTTTGTAAAAGGCAATCAATCATAAATATTTAAGTTAGGCCAAAGGGGTAAAAGTTTACCCCACCCCAACCAAGAAAAAGGATTTCCTGGAAAGGACACAACTGTATTCAATAGTAGAGCTCCAGTTTTGAAGCTTTTAGAAGTTTGAAGGTACTTCTTCGTTGCCATTACTCCTCGGTCCATTCTGAGCTAAAGTGGTTATACTTGGTTGGGTCCTATCTGTGCATCAAATAGATATATATGAGGTAATATCTAAAATTGCAAGAATTACATTAATATAGTCGTAGTCAACTGTAGTCGAGGGTGACCCGAAGGCTCCCTTTTCGATAGCTACTACACCAAGGTGTAGGGGAGGGCACCACTCCTTTCCCTGGATGGCTCCACTTTACCAATGATCCATACCCCATAATGCTGAGTGTTAAGCAAGGAGGTATCAAGTACCCTTTTTTGAGTCTTTGGTATGACTCAACCAGGGATTGAACCCAGGTCTACCGGGCCATTGATGAACACTTTAACCATCATGCCAATGTCCGGTACTAAAAGTTGGCGACCTTAGTCGAGTGTGACCCGTAGGCTCCTTTTTCAATAGCTACTACACCGAGGTGTAGGGAAGGGTGCTACTCCTTTCCCTAGATTGCTCCACTTCTTGATCTCTACCTTATAATGCTGAGTGCTAAGCAAGGAGGAATCAAGTACCATATTTTGAGTCTTTGGGATGACTCGATTTGGGATTGAACCCAGATCTCCCAGACTATTGGCAAACACTCTACTTATTTGGCCAATGGCTCGGATATACTGGCTTTAAAAACATTGATATTGTAACTAAGTTTGAAGTGTTTAGTAGTCTAAAGTGATTGTGAAGATATATTTTTGTATAATATATAATTTAAGACCATAATTATCAAACTGATATTGACATTAAATAACCCAAAGACTGAAATGCCATAAAACTAACTATTATTCCTGTGTACGACTCTCATCAAATTCTTAGTTCTGTGCAGATGTAGTCAAATTTCATTCTCTGGCTTGTTTTGCTGTCATTTCAACGGAAAATATGGTACTGGAATTTACTGAAACTTGAAAAATTTGTCAGTGAAAAAATTTGCACACACACACACACACACACACACACACACACACACACACATACATATAGAGGGTGTTCAGCAATGGTCTGAGAGACAACAGTTCAATCCCAAATCAAAGACTCCAAAAATAGTAATTGATACCTCCTTGCTCAACACTCAGTATTTTAAAGTATGGATAAAGAGCAAGTGGACAAATCTAAGGAAAGGGGTAGCGCTCTCCGCTACACCTCAGTGTAGTGGCTATTGAAAAGGGATCCTTCAAGTCGCCCTTGACAATAGTTGGCCAACTTATATATATATATATATATATATATATATATATATATATATATGTATATATAAAGTAAGTAAAGTTGGCAACCTTAGTTGAGGTTGACCTGAAGGCTCCCTTTTCAATAGCTACTATACCAAGATGTAGGGGAGGGTGCTACTCCTTTCCCTGTATTGCTCCACTTTATCCTTGATCTGTACCTTCTAATGCTCAGTCTTAAGCAAGGCGGCATCAAGTACCACTTTTTGAGTCTTAGGTATGACTCGACCTGGGATTGAACTCCGATCTCCCGGACCATTGGCGAACACCTTACTCCTTTGGCCAATAGCCCAGTGTATATATGTATATATATATATGCTGAGAGAGAAATACTTGGTTTGGTTTCATTTAATTGTTTTGTGGCATATCGACTCCTTATAGATTATTTAATGCTGAAATTTGAGTCATCTGTAAATTTTGATTTTAATCATAACTATATTTTCAATGTTTATTGCAATCATATATCTTTAAAATCCCACTTTTTATTTGATCTTTATAATAATCATCTTTTGCAATGTTAGATGGTTTCAAGTATTCCTATCTAACACAAATAATCTGCTCTCAGTTATATGGTATCAAGTATTGCAATCTAATACTAATATTGCCCAGTCGGCTGGGGCTGTAGAATACACCGACTGCTTCTCTGCAGAAGGGTAAGACCCCCCTCTAATGAGTGTCCTGAATATGACACTAAACAATCTAATGGTGAAGTTCCAGCAGTGCTGGAGCTTTTGGGAATGCGGAGTACCCCTTCATTGCCATTGTTCCCAGGTCCACTCTGGGTCAGAATGGTAACACCTGATAGGGCCCTATCTATGGGTTAAATAGAACTAACAGCATACTTATGCTAAACAGAATTGTTTGAGTAAACTGAATAGCTTGAAATAGAAATGTTTTTGACAATTAAACCGTACTTATATTTAAACTGCGTGCTTATGCTTAACTGAATTATTTCAAATAGAACTGTTTTTCGACATTAAAACTGTATTTACACTTAACTGAATTATTACATATAACTGCTTGAATAGTTTGAAATAGAAATGTTTTTGACAATTAAACTGTGAACTTATGCAGAACTGAATTGTTTTAAAGAGCACAGATTATTTACAGGGGGAGATAATTGCTCGTCCCATAAGCCAAGATAAGATGTTAACAATTTTTTCATACAGTTATATGATTTTTATCATTCCTATCTAACAACAATAAATTTCAAGCAATTATATGGTTTCAAGTAACAACTGGTAATGATCCTTGGTAAATAATTATTACTTCAAGTAACTATCCTTAACACAAATAATTTGCAAACAATTACATGGTATCAAGTATTTCTATGTAACATTAATAATTCTGTTCAATGATAATCATTTATTTTCTCAGATTATATGGCTTCACATATTCCTTTACAATCTTTAAAAAATTCAGACAGATCTATTTGATCCTGGGATAGAATTCTAACAGGTTCTACCATTACAGAGCGAACTTGAAAGTAATGGCAAGGAAGAGGTATTCCACACTCTCAAAATCTTCAGAACTGGAGCCTCACCATCAGATGTCATTCAGTATCATACTCAGGGCACCTCTTTTAGGTGGGCCCTCACCCTTCTACAGGGGATACAGTTAATGAATTCTAAGCCCTACTTTCTCTCTCTCTTTTCCCCTCTCTCTCTCTCTTCCTCTCTCTCTCTCAAAGTGACATTCCTTCTCCTACCCTTTTCACTGTATATTTCGCTGTAACTCTCTTGTACACTTTCAAAGACTCTGACATCAGTGTCTACATTCAATTGAGAACTTTAGGTAAAATATTTAATCTTGTACACTTCCATGCAAAGTAAAAGACATCCCAGATACTCGTTCTGGGGCTGCTCAATATTGACAATTGCTTACACCAAAGTAAATATGGATCTCTTCTCAAGAGCATGCACTCCTTTTGGGCTGACCATCAGTCTGAAAATAAAAAAGACATATTCATTTCACCTCCAGGCCAGCCCTACCTGATGTTGAACCAAACATTTTCATCTAGTGTACAAGATTGGATGTGGTTCTTTTGAATATCTTGGCAGCACTCTCTCGAGAAATGAATCACTTGATTCGGAAATAATTAATAATGAGAATTAAAAAAGCCAGCAATACCTTCAGAAAGCTTGAAAACTAAAGGAAGAAAAGGAGGAATGCATTGATGCATCATTACAAGGACCAGAGAAATATACGAAAATGTGACAGTCAGTTACAGCAATAGCAAAATAATAACAAACAGAAAAGCAACAAAAAACTAAAAAACAGAAATGGGAAGAAAAACAACTGGATGGATATTTCAAGCAATAAACTGGCATATCACTATCAAGACCAAGCTTAGTATTTATGAAGTATGCATTTTATCAGTTCTTTTATACTTTTTTGAGGCTTAGACTACATATCGTCACCCCATCAAAACCTTGGAAAGATTCCATCAAACTTGTCTTAGGAGGATTGTAAACATCAAATGGCAGTCTATAACACCAGACACCATTGTTCTCCAGTGAGTCAATTCATTCAGTATTGATATACTCCTCATATGCAATTTGATGCCTTGGGTTGGGCGCCTTTCCAGGATGGAGTATGTTAGGTAACCCAAGCAGCTATTCAGTGGAGAGTTGAAACACAGCAAATGTCCAAGAAACATTTTAAGGATATTATCGATAACAATATCAGGATACTCAATATAGATATTGGAGACTGAGAGCAGATGATGGCAAATTGATCAACATGGAAAAAAATGATCTATGAAAGCTATAATGTGTTTGAAGTATGGAGAATTAAATATTCTAGTCTGAAACAATCACTTTGGAAGCAGAATTTGACTCTTTACAGCCTGAACGTGTTTGTGATATTTATAGCAGTGTCTTTTTGGAACCAGGCTTGCTTGTTATATGAGATCTCACAACAGCAAACTATTGAAGACTTGTTTTACAAAAGTTCTTTAACAGTCATGTACAGGTAATTTGTGTCATTTTAGGGTCTGTAGTAGGTTTGAGAAGTCATATGAGGCTGTAAGCAGACAGTGCCAGTGGAAAAGACTATTAATTTATTTGTAACACATGCAACAGGGCTTGCAAGGAGATACTTTGTCTGAGAAGTCACACATACTCCCACAGGTAGTCTTAGCTAATCAAGGAGGTGGCCTTCTTCTGCAAAGAAGTAACAGTATATTTCGGATCAATGGGTATCAAATACTCTCATGCAGTGATGAATATCAAGATTTTGAGAAATCAACAATCCAAGATACATACGGTAAAATCAACCATCACATTTTACTTAGAAAAGATCTAATATTTAGGTCCAAAAATACGACCAAGATATGAATATGTGAAATAGACATAATGTTCATAGAATGTTCATAAGAATCCGAAAAACACAAAAGTGGTTCAGGTACGAAACTTTTATTTACCTTTTTGAGTTTAAGGTTTTTCAATATGAGGAGAAAGAGACACAATTTCTAACTACGCTGACATTTCCATCTGACACCACCATGTGCAGCACCCCTGCCACAAACTACTGGTCTGGCCTCGGCGAGCTCCGGAAAATCATCTACCTTCCTCTAGTGTTGAATCTCAACTAACTGTTTTTTTCAAATTCCAAAATCCTCAGCCCATCGCTTCCAGGCATGATGTCATTCACGTCCCCGGTCTAATTTCCTATCTGGGGTTTTTATTGCGACATCTGTGATTGTCACATTCGCCCCGCACACACATGAACACCTGCACTCAATGTGTGCACCTAACTAACCCATGCACAAAGCCAAAAGGTTCTCAGCCTAACTAAACCAAAAGGTAACATATACAAAACGAAAAATGATAATATAAAAAAAATCCTTCTGCAATTATATAACAAAGAGATGGGCACCACCAAGCAATCTTCATTACTCAGGGAGATTCCATGTAATCAGTTTACTCGTTCTGATAGTCTAATAGATTATGGGAAACACTTACTCTACAAGGATTCAACTGAATAATTTTGTAACAATTCTGTCAAATGCACCTGTTGAAGTGTAATGGTTAACAATTTAATCTTAAAGAATAAGTGGCAACCATCACTCAAAATCAAGTTGCCCTTAGTAAGGTTGAGAACTTTTCAGTCAATGCTTACATGTTCTTGACTCAGTTGAATGAACCCGAAATAGATACAACAATACTAATAGGATATTCTGCCACAAATTAAGAAAATTGCCATTTCCTTGAAGCATGGATTGTTGCGTAGAGATTTTTCAGTTTATTCAGAGCAACTGTAATATTAGTTATATACCCCTTGCACATCCTCTTAATTAACTCTACTCAATAATTGGAAGCCCTTCAGCAAAACAAATCTTATCTGTGAAGCAGCTGCCATATTTTATGTTCCTTCTTACTATATTTATTGCCAGCAGTGCCCACTTAAAATAGCTTTGTTATTGGGTGGTTAGTCCCCGAGAGTATTGTAAATTTTATTAGTATCTTGCAAAATGAAAGAATTTTGAGAGATCAAAACAGAAATATTATATAAGACCCAAGTTTTATTACAGTCAATATAAAAAGACTTAACTTAGTCAAGTCATAGCAAAAGCAGCTGATCTGACATATCACAGAAGTTAAGCAGTGATAAGTCTGTTCAGTACTTAGATGGGTGATCATTAAGGAACAGTAGAGTGTGTCAGCAACCTGAAACCTGTGTGCCAGACTTCTTTCTTTCTTTCTTTCTATTTTCATCTTTATTTCTTTCTTTTTTCCTTCCTTCCTTTCTTTCTTTCTTTCTTTCTTTCTATTTTCATCTTTCTTTCTTCCTTCCTTCCTTCCTTTCTTTCTTTCTTTCTTAATAGCTACCTCTTTCTTTCTTTCTTTCTTTCTTTCTTCAAGCATTCAACATAAATGACAATATTAGGAAATAGAAAGTGTTCAATCATGTTTTCTGCTTCTGGATACTACATTTTAGAAAATGTGTTTTAATAGAATTAAATAATTAAATAACAGTTTTTTTCTCAAAATCAATCCTCCCTTCATTGCCATTACTACCAAGTCTACTCAAACTGGAAGTACCAGTTAGGATCCTATGTATGGGTCAAATAGAACCATTTAATCATTTACCAAACTTGAAATCATTTAACTCTGAGCAAACAAATGACTTGATGTTAAATTAAATTAGTACCATGTAGCAATTCTTGGAATCATTTAACTGTTTTGCAAACAAATGAATAATGTTGAATAAAATTACTGGTGTTAAATAGCAATACTTGAAACCCTTTAACTATGTGAAAACAAATGATGTCTGGCTTACTGAAAATATCACCTACAAACTATTTATTTACATTATATATATATATATATATAAATGGAATCTGGCATAAAATAACCTGCAAGGGTTGATATGCCATAAAACACAAACAATCAACCAACCAACTAAAATCAAATCTATCTCTACAGCAAATATCAAACACCTAATGCATCATTGTTGTACTTTGTAAAAGCTAGCCATCCTGTTGATGGGGGCCTGAAATATACTTCTTTTATCCCCTGCAAAAGAGTAAGACTCCCCCAAAATGGATGTCTTGAGTATGACACTAAATTGCTTTTGGGCCCTTGTGGAATGTGGAATCACCAATTTTTTGCTATTACACCTTAGTGGATTATAATCCGAAGGGGTATTACATGTTTGGATCCTATTTATGGGTCAAATATTTCAGTTTAAGATAAAGTTTTAAATTATTTTGAACTCCAGTTACACATTGGCTCAAAAAAAAAAAAAATATATATATATATATATAAGAGTGTTGTCTCCCTTGGTTGATCCCACTCTCTAAAGACCATGTAGGACACATTTGATTGATCAATGCACTATTCAAACTAACCAATTATTGGCCCACGTACACTGGCACCAAATACAAAAAGAGCTGTCTAGGCTCTCTTTCAACCAATCTCCGAAATCAACGGATGTTAAAATTGTCTCTGCTACAATTCCAGCAGTGAATGAGAGAGTCATGTGAGTATATTAAACTTTGCTTTGTAAGATGCAATGACTTCAGTCAAGAGTACTATCAAATGTTTATTTTTGTACAATATTATATAGCCGCAAACAGAACAATTTGTTTGTGACTGTAATATAATATTCTAAAATTCCAAGTTGTGTTTATGTTTTTTCCTGATACTTTCTTCAGTTTTCAACTAAACCAACACATTTTCCAACCCAAATCCCCATATTTTGCAAATAAACTGCCATAGCTCTTATGACATTGATATTGTGACTAAGAATAAAGAGTTTACCTGTTTAAAATGATTGTGAAGATACATTAATACCTTAATAGATAAAACATTGATATTGAAATTAATTTGGTTGGTTGGTTGGTTGGTTTGTTGGTTTTATGGCATATCAACCTTTGTAGGTTATTTAACGCCAAATCCATTTTTATGTAAATAATCTGTTCTATTAAAAACAGTTCAGTTTAGCATAAGTACACAGTTTAATTGTCAAAAACATTTCCATTTCTAACTATTCAAGCAGTTATATGTAATAATTCAGTTAAGTGTAAATACAGTTTTAATGTCAAAAAACAGTTCTATTTGAAATAATTCAGTTAAGCATAAGCACGCAGTTTAAGTGTAAGTACGGTTTAATTGTCAAAAACATTTCTATTTCAAGCTATTCAGTTTACTCAATTCATTTTAACATAAGTATGCTGTTAGTTCTATTTAACCCATAGATAGGGCCCTATCAGGTGCTACTACTCCGGGCCAGAGTGGACCTGGGAGCGATGGCAATGAAGGGGTACTCCGCATTCCCCAAAACTTTAGCATTGCTGGAACTTCCCCATCAGATTGTTTAGTGTCATATCCAGGACACTTGTTGGGGGGGGGTCTTACAGTGTATTCTACAGCCCCAGCTGACTGGGCAAATTTGAAACTAAGTATTTACTTCTTTAAAATGATAGTTAACTTTCTTAAATACATTGACTCATAAAACACTGATATTGAAACTAAATATGAAATGTTTCTCAGGGGTGTCCGCAAGGTGTAATGGTTAAAGTGACTGACTGCGGAATCCTAGTAAGCGAGTTCAAACTCCAGTCACACTATTATGTTCATTTTCCGACAAATACCCTCGGGAAAGGTCTGAACCCCTGTACCCTCCCAGCTATGGGTTAAATAGTACCACAACTATTCTAGTATGATGGCTTTGGCATTAAATAACCTACAAAGGTTGATATGCCATTAAACAAACCAAACCAAACCAATGAAATGTTTCTCTCTTTCAAATGAAATTGAAGAGACATTTTTGTGCCATATACAATAGGAGGTTATAATTATTAAACTGACTTCAACATATAATGATCCACCAAATCAAAAATAGTATATTGTTCTTATATCTATGCAGACTATGTTATTTAATCTTTGTTAGGCAACCTGTCTAGGAGAAGGAAAACTCTGGATTCAAACCAGCAATATTCTGCTTAAATATGGAACTTGTGGTTGATAATAAATACATTTTTATGAGGGTCATTCAATAAGGGAATTTTTTTTTTTTCAAATTAAAATGAACTTTTTTCAGAAATCTTTTCCATAAATATAAACCCTGCAATTGGTTTATAGCAAAAATTATTTTAATTTTACAAAAATATTTGTTTTGAGGCTATTCAAAATGGCTGTAAATTAAAAAGAGAGCTCCAGGCTCGAACAGAAGCCTGTCATTAATTTTTTTGGTAGCTGAGAAGTGCAAACCATGTGGAATTTACAGAAGAATTTGTGACATGTACAAAGAAGCATGTATCAGTTTAAAAAAATCTTTATAATTGGGCAAAACATACATTTACCACAGCAAGTCAAAATTGAAAAACAGTCTATGGAGTGAAAACACACTGATTCCCAGGTAAAGAAAAAGTTATGGGTGCAACAGTCAGTAAAGAAGGTCATGCTGACAGTCTTCCATGACATGAAAGAATCTATCACTATTTATATCCTCGAAAAATGTGCAACAATAAAGAGTGCCTCCTATTGCCAACTTGTAAGAGAAAATTCAGCTCATTTATTAAATCTATATATTAGTTTTATAAAGCAGCATCTATTTGAAGAAGTAGTATTTACATTGAGAACAATTGATGTTTGTTGGCAGATAACTTCTTGGTAGTTCTAACAGACTTACCAGTTGATCTTTTATAAAGAATGTTGTCTGTAGTAAGCAGTCTTGTCATTTTCTTATTGTAACTATCTTATTTAATTTGGCAAATGAGAAGATCAGATGAAAGTAAAGTGTGGATAATATACATATAATTATATATTATATGTATTATATAATAATAATATTTGGAAAATCTTATTATATAATAATAATATTATATATTATTATATAATAATAATAATTTGGAAAATCAGTTGCTTGAAGATTACAAAGGCTGTTCATATATAAATGAGTCTACCTATATATCTGCGTATGTGCCTACACAATATTAGTTTGCCATAGAATACACCAAATGCATCTCTGTAGAGGGGTAAGACTCTAACAACGAGTGTCCTAGATATGACACTAAACAATCTGATGGTGAGGTTCCAGTAATACTGGAGCTTTGGGGAATGCAGAGTACTCCTTCATTGCCATTGCTCCCCGGTCCACTCTGGCTCAAAATGTTAGTACCTGATAGGGTCCAATCTATGGGTCAAATAGAACTAAAATGTGATTACGCTTAACTGAACTGTTTAAAATACAACTGTTTTTAACATTTAAAGTATGTACTTATGTTAAACTGAGTTGTTTGAAATAGAACTGTTTTGACATTTAACTCTGTGTAAACAAAAAACTATACTTATACTAAACTGAATTGTTTGATAGAGAACCATTTATTTCAATAAAAATCAATTTGGCATTAAATAACCTATAATGGTTGATATGCCATAAAACCCAACTAAACCAAACAATATTTGTGGATGGGTGTACACAAGCACACTATAAACAAAGACACTATAAACAATTTGCTCACAATTATTAAACAATTTTTAATAAAAACTTAATTTTCTCCTAAACCATACATACCTGGATTTTATTATTTCTTGTAGAACATTATACAATAGAAATGGATATCATTAGGTATTATTTATTACGGAATTCTACAGCAGAGCTTTTCAAAGTGGTCTACATATATCCCCAGTGGTGAATAAAATTTTGGCAGGATGAATAAAAGCCTAAGGGTCAACAAGGGATGAATTTACTAGTTTCCTTTTATAATAGGAGAACAAAAATCACTGGATCATGAAGACTAGTCACCAGATATCATATACCTTGTAAAATGCCTGATTGGGTGGGATATCATTCAGATGTGACCAATTCAAAACATATAGGTCATTTAAATGGATGAATGATCTGATACTTCTTTTTGATGTCGTTAACAACACATATAATGATATTTTCAAAAGAAAAACATTTAAAAACAATTATATTCAAAACTGGCGCATTGGTCTAGTGGGTAGAGTGTTCGCCAATGGTCCGGGAGACCTGGGTTCAATTCCAGGTCGCGTCATACCAAAGACTCAAAAAATGGTACTTGATACCTCCTTGCCTAACACTCAGCAATATAAGGTATGTACCAAGGGTAAAGTGGAGCAATCCAGGGAAAGGAGTAGCGCCTTCCCCTACACCTCAGTGTAGTAGCTATTGAAAAGGGAGCCTTCTGGTCACCCTCAACTACGGTCACTAACTTTACTTACTTATATTGACATATATATATTTAAAACAAATTAATTTATAAAAATACTGAATTAAAAAGTATCCCTTTTTATGATAGGTTATGAAATGTCTTTAAAAAAAAAAATTAATAATGAGAATAAAAATGTAAGTTTAAAAAGAAAGAAAACTAATGAAAAAGTAGAATTATAATTCAATGGTAACAGATTTTTAATGAATAAAATAGAATTATTCATGAAAAATCCCACTCAGGCCAAAAAAGAAGATCTTTATTTGTTAAGACAGTTGCAGTATTGCCAGGTATTTATTGGTGTGGGGATTAATATATGATTCATCATTCCATTCATAATATCTTTTCAGTATTTTGAAAAATTTTCAATCTTGAAAACATTTAAAAAACCAACGCCTATCATCATGGTATCCAGTGAGACTTAGTGAGGCTAAGTTAATCCTGTTTTGTAATTTAATATTCAATTAATTTATTTGGTGGTAAATTGAAATTAAATTTAGCTACAAAAGTTGCATCAAGTAAAAAGTTTGAGAAGCCCTATTCTATAGTGTTGAAACCTGGTAACTAAGAATATACTTCTTATATTTTATGTACTTTTATTTTTCATTACAGAAGCATCGCAATTCTATTTTTGATTGACTTAAAAGCTCGAAAATCCACTCATAAGAACGTATCTTTTTTGAAAATGGCTATAATGTTTTTAACATGTTTGGCAATCAAAATTTCTTTAAACTAGTATTGCATACACACATCTCAAACATTAACATTAACTTCAATACTACAAAACAATATGTTGATATAACATTTTCTTCTTGAAAATGGTTCATAAATTGAAAATATTAAAAATATATATTAAAGATAGATGAAGTTCTTTTGGCTAATTTATTAGCCAAAAGAACTTGGAAAGGATTATTTTTTGTACAGTTCTTCCCCAAAAGATTTCACTTATATGAAAAACTAAAAACAAAACAAAAACTTACAAGATAATCCTTGTCAGTGATCTTTAATGAAACATACGTCAAATAATGATTACACTCCAAATTGATAAATGAATAAATATATATATATACAGGCCCATTGGCATAATGGTTTGAGTGTTCACCAAAGATCCGGGATACCAGGGTTCAATCTCACGTCATCATACCAAAGACTCAAAAAATGGTACTTGATGCCTCCTTGCTTATTACAGTATTATAAGGTATGGATCAAGAGTAAGCAGAGAAATCCAGGGAAAGGAGTAGTGTCTTCCTTTACATCTCAGTGTTGTAACAATTGAAAAAAGAGCCTTTAAGTCGCCCTCAATGGTTGGCCAACTTACTTAGTAACTTATATATATGTATATACATATATGTATTTTATAAAAGTTAGAAAACCTAAAATCAGTATCTCTTTTAAAAATTACCATATTGTTCAAATATCTTCTGATAGCTAAGTAGTAAGTTGGCAACCATAGTCGAGAGCAACCAGAAGGCTCACTTTTCAATAGCTACTTCACCGAGGTGTAGGTGAGGGTGCTACTCCTTTCCCTGGATTGCTCCACTTTACCCTAGATACGTACCTTATATTGCCAAGTGTTAAGCAAGGAGGTATCGAGTACCATTTTTAAAGTCTTAGGTATGATGCGACCTGGGACTGAACCCAGGTCTCCTAGACCATTGGTGAACACTCTACCCACAGAACCAATGAGCCAGTCTAAGCCAATGAGCTGGTCATCTAAGTAGTAAATAATAAAAAAAACTTGTGAAATATTTCTGGAAATTTCTAACTAGAATAAAGACATGATCAAACTTTAAACTGAAGTCAATCATGAAATGCGAATGGATTAAACAAACGTTCACTGAACTGCAACAGTTTATTTAGATTAAACTTTTTTTTCTAAATTGCTTTAAAGTCCTTTTGTGAGTTTTTTACAGTTTTGTTCAAGTGAATTCTTCATTGATAAATCTGATGTTGCAGTATTTATAGGGTTTTTAAAAAGTTTCTTTAATGCAATATAGTTTAGGTAGTCAAAATTTTTGTAATATTTTGGTAACTCACATAAATACAAATTGGCATCTCCAAATGCAGAGGTTGTGAAAGTGATAAACCACACGATAGTGATAATCCGAGCTTGCTTGATACTCTTTACGTGCTACTTGCTGGATTTGCCTCAATAGCTAGAAGCACGGTCTCAGAATCAATTGTTTTAGGTTTACTTGACCTTGCCTAATCATTATGGCTCTTGCAAGCTTAGTGAAATTTCTTGAACAATCTAGTTGGTTTGGTTTCTTTGTTTAATGGCATATCAAATTTTGTGGGTCATTTAATGCCAAAATTATCTTTGTAGAACTGTAGTGGTACTATTAAAGGTTTCTTTGATTAATGGCATATCAACCTTTGTGGGTCATTTAATGCCAAAATTATCTTTGTAGAAGAACAGTAGTAGTACTATTTAAAGTTTCTTTGATTAATGGCATATCAACCTTTGCGGGTCATTTAATGCCAAAATTATCTTTGTAGAAGAACAGTAGTAGTACTATTTAAGGTTTATTCGATTCATGGCATATCAACCTTTGTGGGTTATTTAATGCCAAAGCCATCCTTGTAGAAGAACAGTAGTGGTATTATTTAAGGTTTCTTTTATTAATGGCATATCAACCTATATGGGTTATTTAATGCCAAAGCCATCCTTGTAGAAGAACAGTAGTGGTACTATTTAAGGTTTCTTTTATTAATGGCATATCAACCTTTGTGGGTTATTTAATGCCAAAGCCATCCTTGTAGAAGAACTGCAGTGGTACTATTTAACCTACAGCTTTGAAAATAAGGAGATTAACACTATTTCCAAGAGTATTAGTCTGAAAGTGAACATAAAAACTGAAATTTGAACTCATTTAATACAATATCACAGTCCAGTACATTAGCCGCTATGTTACAGGGAGTTCCCTGATTGAACCATCTGTTTACTGTACTTTGATCAATTTAACCTTCACCTTTAGTACAACAAATGTTTTTGGTTGTTTCCATGGCATTATAGCCCAGTTCAAATTTGTAAAGCATAAACTCCTGAAAGCATTGCACATTCATCTGTGCAGATTTTAAATCATACACAGAGTAAAGCATGTTCGTGCACCAATTATCACAATACTACTAACATTAGTGGGTACCTTCTATATCTTGAACTGTTTTAGTTGGTTTGGTTTGGTTTGGTTTTATGGCATATCAACCATTGTTGGTTATTTAATGCCAAATCTGGTTTATGCGTATTTATTGATATACATGATTTGTAAATATAAGTCAACAAAGTTAAATAGTTCTAAGCATTGCTGTGTATCACGAAAATTCAATTAAATATCAGTCATTTGCATACACTCAGTTAAATGATCTAACAGTTCTATTTCCAACAATTCAATGAGACAAAAGTTAAGAAAGTTAAATATTCTCAGTTTTGCTATACATCACTAACAATTCAATTAAACATCATTTATTTGTTTACACCCAGTTAAATGTAAAAACATTTCTATTTCAAGCAATTCAAGTTAGCATGCCATTTGTTTGCATTCAGTTTAAGAGTTAAACAGTTTTATTTGTCTCACAGATGAGACCCTATCAGGTGCTTCCACTCCTGGACAGAGTGGACCTGGGAGGAATAGCAATGAAGGGGTACTCAGCATTCCCCAAAGCTCCAGTATTACTGGAGCCTCGCTATCAGATTATTTAATGTCATAAATAGGACCCTCATTGGGCAGGAGGTTACTCCTCGGCAGAGATGCAGTTGGGGTATTCTACAGCTCCAGCCGATTGGGTTGTGAACTGTTTTGGTCATGTAATATATGTGCTGCTAACTAGTAAATACCAAAAGATTGCATAATATTGTTGACTTATCTTAGAATCTGTTTTTATGTTTGATGATTAGAACATTTATTGGTAATTAATTTGAGTCGAGCTGAACTTTAAAAAAAGGTTGAAAATAAAGATAAATAGATAATTTTTAAGTGTTGTTTCCAAATTTAGGCAGTTCTTGTTGTCACAGGAATAATGATTCAAATGAACTAAAATTAAAAGTTAAAAGAAAATACGAGTGAAAATTAATAATAATAATGATAATAATGGGTAGAGACTATCCAAATGACAGGATTACTGAGGACGGCTAGAACACTTAGAAGAGTCCTGGAAACTTGAGGAGACTTGCTGTCACTCAAACTCCAGTGAAAAACCATCAGCTAATACAGATGTGAAAAACTCTAAAAGAGTAAATAATAATAATAATAGTAATAATAATAATAATAATAGCAAATTAGCACAGAAGGAGTATAAGACAAGACATGACTGGGTCAGCAAGGTGATCCACTGGGAAATGTGCAAGAAATTTAAATTTGACCATACAAACAAATGGTATATGCACAACCCAGCACCTGTCCTAGAAAATGACACACATAAACTCCTATGGGACTTTAACATACACACGGATCACCTTATCCCGGCCGGAAAACCAGACGTTATAATAATCTACAAAAAAAAGAGAATTTGCAAAATTGTCGACTTTGCTGTCCCGGCAGACCACAGAATGAAACTGAAAGAATGTGAAAAGAAGGATAAGTACCTCGACATTGCTAGAGGATTGAAAAAGCTGTGGAACATGAAAGTGACGATTGTACCAATTGTGATTGGTGCTTTTGGCACAGTGACTGAAGGATTATTAAAGGACATGGAGGATTTGGAAGTTGGTGAACGAGTGGAGACCATCCAAACGACAGCATTATTGAAAACGGCCAGAATACTGAAAAGAGTTTTGGAGACTTGAGGAGACTTGCTGTCACTCAATTTCAAGTGAAAAACCATCATTTAACGCTGATGTGAAAAACTCTAAAAGAGTATATAATAATAATAATATGCAAGAAATTTAAATTTGACCATGCCAACAAATGGCATATGCACAACCCAGCACCTGTCTTAGAAAATGACACCCACAAACTCCTGTGGGACTTTGATGTACAAACGGATCACCTAATCTTGGCCTGAAGACCAGACGTTATAATAATCAACAAAAAAAAGAAAATCTGCAAAATTGTTGACTTTGCTGTCC
The DNA here is from genome assembly GCA_963585895.1 of Sepioteuthis lessoniana. Taxonomy (NCBI): domain Eukaryota; kingdom Metazoa; phylum Mollusca; class Cephalopoda; order Myopsida; family Loliginidae; genus Sepioteuthis; species Sepioteuthis lessoniana. The sequence goes on along the minus strand of OY757925.1, from coordinate 78,994,054 downwards.
CAGCAGACCACAGAATGAAACTGAAAGAATGTGAAAAGAGAGATAAGTACCTTGACCTTGCTAGAGAATTGAAGAAACTATGAAACATGAAGGTGACAATTATACCAATTGTGATTGGTGCCTTTGGCACGGTAACAAAAGGATTATTAAAGGGCCTGGAAGATTTAGAAGTTGGCGACCGAGTGGAGACCATCCAAACAACAGCATTATTGAAAACGGCCAGAATACTGAGAAGAGTCCTGAAGACTTGAGGAGACTTGCTGTCACTCAGACTCCAGTGAAAGACTATCAGCTTACACTGATGTGAAAAACTCTAATGAGTAATAGATAATAATAATGATAATAATAGCAAACTAGCGCAGAAGGAGGATAAGACGAGACATGACTGGGTCAGCAAGGTGATCCACTGGGAAATGTGCAAGAAATCTAAATTTGACCATACAAACAAATGGTATATGCACAACCCAGCACCTGTCCAAGAAAATAATACGCATAAACTCCTATGGGACTTGAACATACACACGGATCACCTAATCCCGGCCAGACGACCAGACGTTATAATAATCAACAAAAAAAAGAGAATTTGCAAAATTGTCAACTTTGCTGTCCCAGCGGACCACAGATTAAATCTGAAGGAATGTGAAAAGAGAGATAAGTACCTGGATCTTGCTAGAGAATTGAAAAAGCTGTGGAACATGAAAGTAACGATTGTGCCAATTGTGATTGGTGCATTAGGCACTATAACTAACGGATTATTAAAAGGCCTGGAGGACTTGGAAGTTGGCGGATGGGTAGAGACTATCCAAACGACAGCATTGCTGAGAACGGCCAGAATCCTTAGACGAGTCCTGCAGACTTGAGGCGACTTGCTGTCACTCAAACTCCAGTGAAAAACCATCAGCTAACACTGATGTGAAAAACTCTAAAGGAGTAAATAATAATAATAATAAAGATTTATAATTATTTATCTCGAAAATAAAAAAATGAATAAAAGCAGATGACTCATAAACCCACAGATTTCCCATTGTAACATCAGCCCATCATAATTAAGAAAGGTCCATAATGATTCTGAAGCTTCTATTTTGAAAGGAGTAAAGGATTATAATTAGCATTTCATAGGTTTTTGTTTGGTTTCTTTGTTTAATGACATCTCAACCTTTATGGGTTATTTAATAGCAAAGCCATCCTTGTAGCAGAACAGAAGGGATAAGGAGGTTAAATACATTTCCAATGAGTATTAGCCTGAAAATGAATGTTATAGTTTGACTGGAGTTTGATCTTGCTTACTTTGAGGCTGCAGTCCAGTACTTTAGCCATCATACCATAGGGACTTCCCCCAGTATTTCAAAGTTAAAAGCTATCCATGATGATATTGATGATTCTGTTTAAGAAGGGGTAAAGGATTCAAATTAGCATTTCATAGTCAACAGTCATCCATGATGATATTAATGCTTCTATTTAAGAAGAAGTGAAGGATTCTAATGAGCATTTTATAGTTAACAGTCATCCATGATGATATTGATGCTTCTATTTAGGAAGAAGTGAAGGATTCTAATTAGCATTTTATAGTTAACAGTCATCCATGATGATATTGATGCTTCTATTTAAGAAGGAGTGAAATATTCTAATTCACATTTTATATTTATCCCTATCATACTGAAAATCTGGATGATTAAAAAATGATGTTCATCATGAATTCAGACCCCATAAAATTACCATTCAACAGTAGATTGGACTGGAAGTTGCTTTGTTCACTAAGTTAGAGAATTTTAAGAACTTGTAATCTAGTCATGCTAATATTTACAAGTTCCTGCTAGATCACTAAAGGTAAGCAGCAAGGCACCTGTTCAGTACTTAGGTGGGTGATTACTTAGTTACAGAACATACTATAAGCAACCTAAGTCCCTTGTGTAGACTAAGCAAACTTTTTTAAATAACAACATATACTATATGAAGTTGGCCTCCAAGATCATTTGAGGTCATTGGAGATCATAAGATGTTAAAATATACAATTTCTGACCAAACAGTGAGATAGAGACTTGGATATAAATACATTTAATCCCACTATTTTTCTTCAGCTTTTAAGTTGAATAGGTCATTACTAGTTCAGCTTGTTTAGTAAGATAAAAGCTACCAACTGTAAACTAATTTTAGTTCCATTATATGAATATAATTATCCTGGAAGTCATGGTTATATAAAAGCAAACATTTTAAAGATTTTAAGTGTATTGCTCATAAAAATTTTGCTATGATGTGCTTTCTTCTTCATTTTCTTGCTTCTCTCTCCTTCTTCTTGATTATTTGTTGTTATTGTGGTTGTTGTTGTTCTTATTCTTCTTGCTTCTCTCTTCTTTTCCTCTTCTTGTTACTCTCTCTTTCTTCTTCTTGCTTCCCTCTTCTTCTTCTTGATTCTCTCTTCTTCTTCTTTTTCTTCTTCTTCTTGATTCTCTCGTCTTCTTCTTTCTTCTATCTTATTCCACTTTTTCTTTTCACTTCTCCCTCTTCTTTTCTTCTTCTCCTTGCTCCACTGTTTTGTTTTTCTTCTTCTTCTTCTTACTTTTCTGTTCTTCTAGTTTTTCTCTTTTCTTCTTGCTTCTCTCTTCTTCTTCTTCTTGCTTCTCCTTCTTCCTGCTTCTCCTTCTTCTCTCTTCTTCTTCTTGCTCCACTCTTCTTCTTCTTCTTCTTCTTCTTGCTTTTCTGTTCTTCTTGTTTCTCTCTTCTTTTCTTCTTCTTCTTCTTCTTCTTGCTCTACTCTTCTTCTTCTTCTTCTTCTTCTTCTTCTTCTTCTTCTTCTTCTTGCTCTACTCTTCTTCTTCTTCTTCTTCTTGCTTTTCTGTTCCTCTCGTTTCTCTCTTCTTTTCTTCTTGATTCTCTCTTCTTCTTCTTCTCAATCAACTAAAATACCCAGAGTATTTTTACTGTGTTAAAGTTACTTACAAACATAATAAGATGCATTTACTGTTACAATCATAGGAAATAGAATTGACAACCCAAGTTTAATTACTGGATGAAACTGTTTGCACTTCACTTTATACTAAAAATTATGAATCCATCTGTTCTTCTCTATACTATGTGTAAATAGTAGGACAGGCTGGTTTCTTTAGTCTTGATAAGCTGCTAGGCTAGTTGAAGGAAAACTCTACAACCACAAAAAATTGCTTAAATATCTCTAAATGGTCAACTTATTTTTGGAGGGTCGCATATTCATAGTTTTGTTTAAAGAGTTTTGTTGCTGTAGAGTTTGGTAACAAATAACACCTAATGATATCCCTTTTGACTGTTTAATGTTCCTCTAAAAATAATAAAAATTGTTATTGTCTAAGGAAATAGAATTGGTAACCCAAGCTCAAATCTTGGATCAAGCTATTTGGGTTTAATTTTGCACAAATGGCCTTGAAAAAATTATGAATTGATCTGTTCTCCCCACCACACACAACAAACTATGGGTAAAGAGTTGGGCAGACCAGGTTCTTTAACCTTTGTTAGGCAAACAGTCTGAGAGAAAAAAACTTTGAATTTAAACCAGTAGTACTCCGCTTACAAATTGACCTTGTGCCAAATTCTTCCTCTGATAGAAAGATTTGGTATTGACATAATGAGGATTTTAGTAACATTCTATTTTATAGTAACATAGAGATATACGAGTATTGGGAGACTAAACAGAGAGGTCTCCCTTGTCACAGGATTTGAGGAATTCTCTGTCATTTGTCCTTTTTGGTCATGTAACAGGATGAACCAGTAAATCCAGCAGAACAGGACTTGAGAAGAACAGATGTATTAGTTTGCTCCTCATCAGTAAGCACATAGGGCTTCCCTCCTTTATTTTCCAGAACTGAGAAGAGTAAATAGTTTCCATCTTTTTACTGTATGGACTTTTCTGTTTGTTCCTTGAATAGCTTGGGATGGGAACTTTGTTTCCTACTCATATTGTGTTCAAATAAGTGTCATATTATATTAATTGACTTGTCTGTTTCCTACCGAATATTCTGTGTTAGGTTGCTCTCTTTGGGATGACCTAATACATTATAAGAAACAGGGTGTTATCAACGAGTCAATAACTTTTTAAGAACTTATACTACCATAGTTTTTTTTAAATAGATTCCTGAAGAGGAAATAAAAACAATGTGGACTATGAATTTGCCACTGAACCAGAAAAGTCGCCCAAAAACATTTTGGGGAAATGTTATCATTGATAGTAAAAGAAACAATGAAACTCTGTCTGAATAGAGTGGAATGAAACTATCTTGGATAAATGACCTTCACCTTTTTTTATTCTGTAAAGAAACAGAACCAGTCAAAGTTGGCGTATTGAAAACTGAAAGGCCAACTTATAGGTCAGTGATTGGTTAGTTCTATGCCAATGGCAGAAACAGTGTGATTAGATTCCCGGTTATTAAAGATGTAACAGTCAATCTGCCAAAGAATGCTTTTTTTTTTTTGGCTTTTTTCTAGGGTGATCTTTATACTATAAAATGACTGACTGGAACTTGAAAGTTTCATTTATAAGGTAGGGAAGTGTGTAGAATGCTCAAGTGGTAGACAAATTAGATTTTCTGGCTTAATTATTAGATGGAAGAATTGAAAGTTATGAAAGAACTTGAGGGCTTGGCTCAAATAATAAAGCAGAAGACTAAAAACAAAAAATCAATATCTGTTTTAAGCATGTGTGTGTATATCTATCTATCTATCTATATATATATATATAATAACTTCTTATTTCACTTCATGTTGACTTCATTACTATACGATTTTCAGAAAATATGTCTTCTTTTTTCAAATAATCTATTTTAGGTATATATATATATATATATATATATATATACCTAAAATAGATTATATCTTTATATATATATATCTGTGTGTGTGTGTGTGTGTGTGTGTGTGTGTGTGTGTGTGTGTGTGTGTGTGTATAGATATATATATATATATATATATGTATACTTTTTTTTAGGTATATATGTATTTTTTAGGTATACGTATAAATAAGTCTATATGAATAAAATAAATTGGTCATTTCATCCCTCAAGTTGAATTCATTACTAAAAGTTTCATGTAATTGAAAAATATACAATTTTCAGGGTTTCATATGATGATATCATTTTTGAAATTTATAAAGCTTTTCATAATGAAGCAAAAATGAGGAAATGAAATAAGAATCTGTTTTAAGCTTTATCCTGCTAAACAGGTCGGTATTTGATAACTTTCTTTATTTTAGAAAAACGTTTTTATAAATTATTTGTTCCGTCATGCACACGCACACACACACACACACACATATATATATATATAAGTGTTGTGGCCCTGGAAAGGGTCAGTAATGAAATCGCAGACACGGATATTAGGTAAACAGATTATATTGCACAAGAAAGATAGAGTTATATAGAAAAGGTAATCAGTCTCATACTGTTTCAGATAACTCCGGTATTGTTTGGCTGGCAGCGAAATCTCTCAGTACTAATAAAGGTGAAAAGAGTCTATTATGGTGAGATGGGTAAGGCTCCCACAACAATAAGTAAGACTAAAAAGTTCTTGACCTGATCAAGAAAGAAATTTTTTTCAAATTTTGACTGAATTTTCTTTCTTTCTTGAAAGGTTAAAGGAACTTGAGAAACAATGTTTGGTTTGTTTTTTGTTTTTTTTGTTTAATGGCATATTAACCTTCTTAGGTTATTTGATGCCAAAGCCCTCCTTCTAGAAGAACAGCAGTGGTACTATTTAACCCATAGCTAGGAGGATAAGGGGGTTCATACCTTTCCCAAGGGTATTTGTTTGAAAGTGAACCGAATAGCACGACTGGAGTTTGAACTTGCTTACTACAATTCCTCAGCCCAGCTCTTTCACCATTACACCACGAGGACATCCCTGATAAACAATGTGGTGAGTGTGTTGAACTTTAGGGTGAATATATGAAATAGCAAGTTTGTTTTAGGACTTTACAGCTGCCCCTTATGAGTTGGTATACATTTTTATATACAAACTTATAACAATTTGTTAGATTGTGTTTGAAAAGACTCATAAAACATGTTTGGATGATTCATTTGACACACAAGTCAATCCTCATTGGGTTATTTTATATAGTCAGTCTTTTGATCAGCAATTATATGGTTTCAAGGACTTAATGTTAATGATCCTTTTTAAATAAAAATAGCTCTAAGTAACTATTCTTAACACTAATCATTTCAAGGAGAGAGTCCCCACGGCATAATGGGTAAAGTGCTTGGCAGCAACCTTAAAGTTAACAAGTTCAAACTCCTATCACATTATTTTGTTCATTTTATGCATCTCATACCTTAGTCAAGAGTGACCCAAAGGCTCCCTTTTCAATAGCTACTACACCAAGGTGTAAGGAAGGGCGCTACTAATGAGTAGAGTGTTTGCCAATGGTCCCAGAGACTGGGTTCAATCCCAGGTCGAGTCATACCAAAGACTCAAAAAATGGTACTTGATGTCACCTTGCTTAACACTCAGCATTATAAGGTATGGATCAAGCTAAAAGTGAAGCAATCCAGGGAAAGGAGTAGCACCCTCCCCTTCACCTCACTGTAGTAGCTATTGAAAAGGAGCCTTCGGGTCACTCTCGACTATGGTCGCCAACTTTACTTATGCATCTCATACTCTAAAATGGATTCTGGTTTGTGCATATTGGCAGTGTGGTCAAATTTGGTAGTATGGTCCAGTTTCAATTTCTTGCACACTTCCAAGTGGATCACCTCTCCCACCCACTCATGCCTAGTCTTTTGCACGAGTCATCTATATTTGTTTATTATCTGATCAACAATTTCATCTTTGTCACCACATCACCTGCACTTTCTATTCTGTTGCATATTATTGATTTTTGCTTGAATATGATTGATCCTTATAGCGGCATTTTGTACTGCTATGACAAGAGATTCAGTTTGTCTCTTAAGGTTTCCTTTTTGTAGTCATATACAGGTCTTTTCATGAGCAATCTCACCAGTTTCTCATTTGAAATATCCAAACAGTTGCTTTTCTTCCCATTTCTATTTCCTAGTTTTTGTTGAAGTCATCATTATTATTATCATCATTCTTTGCAAGTTTTTCACACACCAGCAATAGCTAATGGTCTTTCACTGGAGTCTGAGTGACAGAAAGTCTCCTCAAGTCTCCAGGACACTTCCCAGTATTCTGGCCAATCTTAATAATGCGGTAATTTAGATGATCTCCACTTGTCCTGTTATTTCCAAGATTTCCAGTTCCTTTACCAATCCTTTTGGGATTGTTTGGATTTGTTTGGTTTGGTTTGGTTTTATGGCATATCAACCATTGTAGGTTATTTAATGCCATATCCTCTTTATACAAATATATATAACATATATAATTTGGTTTGGTTTGGTTTTATGGCATATCAACCATTGTAGGTTATTTAATGCCATATCCTCTTTATACGTATATATTAAACATATATAATTTGGTTTGGTTTGGTTTTATGGCATATCAACCATTGTAGGTTATTTAATGCTAAATCCTATGATTTGGTTTGGTTTGGTTTTATGGCATATCAACTATTGTAGGTTATTTAATGCTAAATCCTATGATTTGGTTTGGCTTGGTTTTATGGCATATCAACCATTGTAGGTTATTTAATGCCATATCCTCTTTATGCATATATATTAAACATATATAATTTGGTTTGGTTGGGTTTCATGGTATATCTACTATTGTAGGTATCTAATGCTAAATCCTCTTTATACATATATATTAAATATATATAATTTGGTTTGGTTGGGTTTTATGGCATATCAACCATTGTAGGTTATTTAATACTAAATCCAGTTTATACATTTGTTTACAAATCATATATATCTAATAAATAAGTCAAGAAAGATAAATAGTTCAAAGTATTGCTATGTATCACTAACAATTCAATTAAACATCAGTCATTTGTTTACACTCAGTTAAATGGTCAAACAGTTCTATTTCAAGCAATTCAATTTAGCATAAGTCATTTGTTTTTACTAAGTTTAAATGTCAAACAGTTCTATTTGACCCATAGATAGGACCCTATCAGGTGCTACCACTGTGAACCAGAGTGGACCTGGGAGTGATGGCAGTGGAGGGTACTCTGCATTCCCCATTACTGGAGCCTCACTATCAGATTGTTTAATAATATATCCGGACACTCGTTGGAGGGGTCTTACCCCTCTGCAGAAATGCAGTCGATGTATTCTACAGCTCCAGCCGACTGGGCAGTTTGGGGATTGTATTACAATTGTTGTCACTGTTACCTTAATGTTCCATTGTTTTTTTAGTACTCTGGCAAGGTCTAGATACATATCGCTCTTTTTATTTTCTTTTGATTTTACTCTGTGGTCTGCTGGGATGGTAATGTCCACTATTTGACTGGTTCTCTTTTTATTTTTTTGTTAACTATCACTAGGTCTGGTCATCTAGCCGAGATTCGGTGATCTGTTTGTATCTCAAAATCCCAGAGGAGTTTGTGTATCTCATTCTCCAGGATGGATTTTGGGTTGTAAATATACCATTTGTTTGTATGGTCAAATTTCAGTTTTTTGCTTAATTCCCAGTAGATCACCTACCCCACCCAGTCATGTCTAGCCTTATACTTTTTTATGCAAATTTGCTACATTTACTTATAACATGATTGATTCTTTCGTCTCTATCACCACATAACTTACATTTGCTATTTTGTTGTATCTTATCTATTATTTTGCTTCAACATAGTCAGTCCTTATGAAATTATTTTGTGCTGCTATTAAAGGAAATTCAGTTTCTCTCTTAAGGTTTTCCTTTTAGCCATGTTCAAGTCTTCTTGTGTGATATTTCTCTTTTTTGTCACTTGAAATATCCATAAAGTTGTTTTTGTTCTCATTTTTATTTTCTAGTTATTGTTTTTCAGTTGATCCTTGTGTTATTTGTGTTCATTGTAATTAATCTTTCTTAGCTCTTTTTTATGTAGACTTTGAGTTATCATATCAATGCACTGACGATATCTTCAAAAGTGGTACTATTTACCAACCCCTCCGCTCGGGCAGGATATGACACAAGGTCAATTTTTAAGCAGAGTTTAACAGGTTTGAATTCAGAGTTTTCCTTCTCCTAGACTAGTTGCCTAACCATGGCTGAAGAACCTAGTCTGTCCTACTATTTATCCATAGCTGGAGGGAGAAATATTGGATTCATACCTTTCCCAAGGGTATTAGTGCTATGTGAAATGCAATCAGTCTCGTCCAGGATTTGAACTCGTATCACCGTGTTCATTTCCTATGGCGATAACAACTACACCATGGGCACCTCCAGTATATCTTCAAAAGTGGTGAGTCTTCTTCCTTCTTCTTTTCTTGACACATATAGGCTACATCATCTCTGGGATGTAAGGCCTTATGCATTGTCATTAGTTTTCTTGTTCTCTGATTCATTTTTTGAAGTTCTTCAATTGTCCACCTCAAGAATTGTCCTGAGCATCTTACAAGTAGTATAGCCCAGATGTTTATTCCTTTGATGAGATTTCTGCTATATAGTTTGGTTCTGTGTAGTTTTCTTGTTTTCCTAAGATACTTTTAAAAATTTTTTTCTTTCATATCCTCTCGTTTGATGATGTCTACTTCCAATATATCTGTGTACTTGTAAGTTTCCATTTCTCCAAGTGTTTTGATTCGGTAGTTCTATTCCTTCTGTCAATTTCCTTTTTCTACTTCTCATTATGAACATGGCACATTTTTCTATGCCAAATTCCATTCCTGAATCCAGACTGTATATTCTCCCTGTCTGTTTTAGGATTTCCAATTCTTTTTCATTTTTGGCAAACAGGTTGATGTCATCCATGTACATTCAGTGATAGATTTTTTCTCTCAGTTTATAAGTTTGTAGCCACTTGTGCATTTCATAAGTTTGTGAATGAGTGACATTATCGCTATTACAAATATTAATGGTGATAACACATCTCCCTGTAATATACTTCTCTGGATTTTCACCTCAGCTAAACTTTTTCTTCCTGCTGTCAGTTCCATTAAGTTTTTTTGTCTTCTGTATTATAGTAAATTTCAGGGTCCAGTTGGCAGGGGCTGTAGAATATACCAACTGCATCTCTACAGAAGGGTAAAACCTCCTCAATGACTGTCCTGATATGACACTAAACAACCTGATGGTGAGGCTCCTGTAATGCTGGAGCTCTGGGAAATGCAGAGTACCCCTTAATTTCCATCAATCCCAGGTCCACTCTGACAACTGGTGGTAACACCTGAAAAGGTCCTAGCTATGTGTGAAATAGAACCATTTAACATTTAAACTGAATGAAAACAAATGACTAATGATAAATTGAACTGTTTGAAATAGAACTATTTGATCATTTAACAGTAAAAAAATGACTGATGTTTAATTGAATTGTTAGTGATACATAACAATACTTGCAACCATTTAGCTTTGTTGGCTAATACTAAATTGAATTGTTAGAAACAGAACTGTTTGATCATTTAACTGTGAGTATCTACAAAATGTGTTTACTAATATATTTAAATATATTTAAAAACAGGATTTTGCTTTAAGAAAACATCTATCGTTGATATGCCATAAAACCAAACCGAACCTTAGTGTCTCAGTATTTGTTGTCATATCACATATGCATGCACTCAAAGTTAAAACTGTTCTGGCTGTTACAAAAAGTATTGCATACCTTCTCTTGCTTTGTGTTTTCAACTTTCACAATGTTTTACTTTGATTTATGCCTATTTGTACATTTACTTTTGGAGGTGCCCGTGGTGTAATGATTATCGTCGTAGGAAATGGACACGGCAACATGAGTTCAAATTCTGGACAAGACTGATTGCATTTCACATAGCACTAATATTCTTGGGAAAGGTATGAATCCAATTATTCTCCCTCCAGCTATGGGTAAATAGTAGGGCAGACTAGGTTCTTCAGTATTGGTGAAGCAACTAGTCTAGGAGAAGGAAAACCGCTTAAAAAAATTGACCTTGTGTCATATCCTGCCCGAGCGGAGGGGTTGGTAAATAGGATTTGTACATTACTTTTCAGACATTCCTTGGAGAATACATTGCCTTTTTTCAGTTGCTAGTTATATGCATATATGCAAATTAGTAGAATATGTTATTTTCTTTTTTCTTGGTTAATTGATACCTGTTATCAATAACTTGCTACCAATAATGAGGTTTGTGCCAATGATATTAAAAAATAATTAGTTTTATGTCAACAAACTTAGCAATAACAAAAATGCCATTTTTTCATGTTAAGATATTTTCTTAGTAGTATCTTACAGTTAATGAGTTTGAGCATATTTATCTACTAACTCTTGCATAGTCTGGCACAAGGCTATTATTGTAGAGCTCTCAGTTAAGATTGTTCTCATAGCTGCATAAATGATCTGAAAGGTGAACTTGTTGACCATTACTTCATGTTGAGACACCCTTGATATTTGCTAAGCTCAGTTTGTTTGGCACAAGGCTACAATTAAGGACGCCTGAGTTAAGACCGAACTCACAACAGAAAAAATGATCTAAAAGGTGAACTTGTTGACCATTACTTCATGTTGAGACACCCTTGATATTTACTATGCTTAGTTTGTTTGGCACAAGGCTATAATTAGGGATGCCTGAGTTAAGACTGAACTCACAACAGAAAGAATGATCTGAAAGGTGAACTTGTTGACCATTACTTCATGTTGAGACACCCTTGATATTTACTATGCTTAGTTTGTTTGGCACAAGGCTATAATTAGGGATGCCTGAGTTAAGACTGAACTCACAACAGAAAGAATGATCTGAAAGGTGAACTTGTTGACCATTACTTCACATTGAGGCACCCTTGATATTTGCTAAGCTTAGTTTACTACTTTCAGTGTATAATAAACTTTTAATGAAGTTCTGAAATAATTTTTAGATATTCCTTATTTGGTGTTTTTGAGGTGAAATATTCTCTAATGTTCAAAAACGACTGCAAGCTTAAAATTATCATTCTAATGAAGAAGGTTTATCTTAATCACATGTTGAAGGTTTACCCAACCACTGTGTAACAAGATTCTTAAGCAAATTTCCCAAAGTTATTTGTATTCTTATGTAATTGCAAGTACGTTAAGAAAATAATTGCAGTGTTAGGTAACAAAAACAAAAAAAATATATTCTTTAAGAATATGGCAACTGCATCTCCTGCAGGGGGTAAGACACCTACAAAAAAGGTGTCCTGGGTTTGGCACTAAACTGCATCCAGCTGTGAGGCTCCAATTCTAGAGAATTGTTAAATCAACCTTCTTTTTTTTTTTTGGCCATTATTCCCAAGTCTTTTCTTACAGTTGTTGTGTTGGTTATATTATTAGTATAAAGTATTTACCTGTTTTAAACGATTGTCAAAATACATTCTCTAAATGGAGATCATTATTGTTAAACTGACTAAGGCACAAAATTACAAGGGTTGACATGCCATAGAATTAACCACCTAACAAGCTAATCTTTAAGTCAGGTCTTTTTAATGGCAACCTTTTTTTTCTGTTTTTGTGTAAATGTATATATGTTTATATCGGAAGAGCTTATATATTTATTTATATGTGTGTGCTTATGTATAGGTACAAAGGTATTCTATGCAAGCATTCCTGTGTATATATATATATATATATACATATATATATATATATATATATATATGTATATATATATATATATAGATATATATATATGTATGTATGTGTGTGTGTGTGTGTGTGTGTGTGTGTGTGTGTGTGTGAGAAGGGATAAAAATAAGATCATGTAAAAAGTTTAGTTAGTAGGAAGTGGTTTTTACTTGCAAATTATTGAAGCAAAAAGGAGTTAAGGAAAAAAATGTTGGTTGAGGTTAATTCAAATAAACTAACAGACAACTTCTTGCATGAAAAGTGCTTGTCTTCACATCACAGAACTTCTTCAAATATTGACTACTTATGCAGAAAGACAAGTTCTTACAAGAGATTTTATTACCATGTTTTTTTTTTACTCCAATACTCTGAAAATTCATGTTAAAAATATTTTCTTGGTTTTGGGCTAAATTTTCATTTGGCATACAAAAAAAGTTTTATAAATGTTTCATCTATGTCAATCTGTTCATATTTACCTATCTCAGGCTGTTCGTGCCGACCTCTCTCTCTCTCTCTCTATCTATCTATCTACCGTAGGCAATTCATTCTTATCTATCTATCTATCTATCACTGCTAATGCCTATCTATTTATCTATCTACTTATCTATCTCAGTATCTTCAAATCTTTCTATCTTCAAATCCATCTCTGACTTTTTATTCATATCCATATTTACCAACTCCTCCGCTCAGGCAGGATATGACTCAAGGTCAATTTTTAAATGGAGTTTAACAGGTTTGAATTCAGAGTTTTTCTTCTCCTAGACTAGTTGCCTCACCAAAGCTGAAGAACCCAATCTGCCCTACTATTTACCCATAGCTGGAGGGAGAATAATTGGATTCATACCTTTCCCAAGGTTATTAGTGCTATACGAAATGCAATCAGCCTTGTCCAAGTTTTGAACTCGTCTTGCCGTGTCCATTTCCTATGTGGATAACCATTACACCACAGGCATCTCCCACTATTTATTCATATCTATCTATCTATCTATCTATCATTGATAAATACTGTACTACCAAAATGGGGACATTTACCACGGCATAGAGGTAACATACTGGACTCCAACATTGTAGTGACCAAGTTCAAACTCCAGTTACACTATTGCATTCACTTTCAGACTAATTTACTTTGGAAAGGCATGAGCCCTTTTATCCCCTCCCCCAGCAAGGGATTAAGTATTACCACTACTGTTTTTCTACAAGGATGGCTTTAACCTTGAATAACTCATGAAGGCTGATATGCCATTAAACAAGGAAACCAAAACAATATGCTAATATAACAATTGGACAGATGGAGTATATTTCGCAGTACTTTCCAATTGGAAACATTTAATGCAATCAGAAAGCTATGATATTGCAAACCACTGCTGTTCTTCTACAAGGATGGCTTTGACATTAAATAACCCATGAAGGTTGATATGTCATTGAATAAAGAGACCAAAACAAACCAAAACTCCTAAAATGTAAATGAAGTATTTTTTAAGCCTTGATTTTCATATCAAGACTTTTGTTGTCTGATAAAATTAATGATATTGATATCTAATTGGAAATACACTCTGTGGGTGGGATTTTCAGCTGATAATACTGAACTATGTGATATTTGTCTCTGCCTCCCACCAGACAGGACTTGACACAAGGTCAATGACCTGAAGGTCGATTATAGTGGGATTCAGAGGAAGGGATGGTTGGGCACGAGCCAAGGCTCGAGCCCTGCTGGTCTATGCTGGTCATCGGCCCACTTTGTGCAATGTGGGTCTGATGAGCCTAGCTGGTCTTTGACCCAAATTTAGGTTCAGGTACGTATGCTTGATTATAGCTTAAACTGAACAGCAAGGTCCAGTGCTATACAAGGGGAACTAAGGTGTCAATGTTGCAGCTCGCCTACCCGAAGATGGCTCACCCGAAGCCAGGGGCCTTTCGGCCTCAAGCCTGCCATGGAGCATTGACCATCCAGCATGGATACCAGACAGTCTGCTGAAAAGCCTCCGCGCAAAGCACTGTGGTTCGTCGAGTGTTCTTGTTTGGAGGAAAAGATAATATGAACTATGTTTTTGACTTAAAAGTGAATTGACAGAATTGAGAAAAGGGAATCCTGGTAGTGTAGTGGCTAACCTGTTGGACTGCAACATCATAGTTAGTGAGTTCAAACTCTAGTTGTACAATTATGTTCACTTTCAGACTAATACCCTTGGGAAAGGCATGAACCCCACTTTCAGACTAATACCCTTGGGAAAGTCATGAGCCCCCCCTCCCGCTTTTAGACTAATACTCTTGGGAAAGGCATGAACCCCACTTTTAGACTGATATCCTTGGGAAAGGCATGAACTTTCTTATCTCCTCCCCACCAGCTTTGGGTTAAATAGTACTGCTACTGTTAATCTACAAGGATTGCTTTAGCATTAAATAACCCATGATGGTTGATATGCCATTAAACTAAGAAACCAAATCAAATCAAACCTAATTAAAAGGGTAACATTTAAGAGCTGTTTATCAAACTACAAATGTAAACAAAAATACTTTTTTTAAGTCTTGATTTTTGTATCATGACTTTCGTTAATTAACAAAAATTTAATAGAAACATGAAATAAAAGAGAAGGGACTTTTACATTTGTCTTTTAGTCTCACGGTTTCTGTGATTCAAATTTTGACAACTTACTTTTTGTATAACCAAGTCGGCTGGGGCTGCAGAATACACTGACTGCACCTCTGCAGAAGGGTAAGACCCCCCCAATGAGTGTCCTGATTATGACACTAAGCAATCTAATGGTGAGGCTCCTGTAATGCTGGAGCTTTGGGTATGGTGGAGTACCCCTTTATTGCTATTGCTCCCAGGTGCACTCTGGCCCAGAGTAGTAGCACCTGATAGGGTCCTATCTATGAGTCAAATAAAAGTGTTTAACATTAAAACTGTACTAATGGTAAACTAAATTATTTGCAATAGTTTTTTTTTGCTACTTGTTGAAACAATAAGCCTACAACAGGCTAATTGTGATTTTGGTATGCTGTCCCCTACAAAAGAAAGTTGAGTCTAAAGTCTGGAGGTGGAATTATTGGGCTTTTTTTTGCCAACAAGTGAAGCTGTTGGCTGGTTCAGTAGATTCAGTAAATCCTCTGTAGACTCAACAGAAAAAAATTTGAGTTGAAACAGAAAGATATTCGTCTCGAGGAGAGGAAGCGGTGGTCTACTCGAAGTTCACTTAGAGAAATAGTAAACTTCGTTTTCAACAAGTCTACACAGGAAACTAGAAGAACAAGGTTGTTCAGGTTGATTCTACAAAAGAGAGACCTAGAAGAAGAACAAATCCTAAAAATTGGCTTCAAAAAGAACTTTGACATAAAATACCAATATTTTATCATAAACAAAAGTTAAACTTGCAGTAGGTGATTGGCGGCATTGCTTTGTGCAAGTCAATTGTTATTTTTTTATACCCTCTTCTTTTTTTGTTGGTTATAATATTGTTGTCACTTGAATGTATGTTATTTTTGTTACCTCAAATTCAATGCTTTTGACAAGCATAGGGAAAAATATGCAAAGCTGGATTTTATAAAGTTTACTTCTCTTGAAATGAATTACTTTGTGGGAACTGGTTGTTTTTGTTTTTAAGAAATATAGACACACTTCTCTTTCAGGTAGCAAAAGTTTGCATTCCCAACCCCCTTTTTTTGTCTCCTTTATTTTTGTACATTTCTCTCCCTCTTCACCAAGCCAGAAAGTTACTGCTCAATAATTTTTTGGGTTAAGCAGAGATAAAATCTACTAGGTAATTTAGGTAGAATTCTACTTTATATAGCAACTAGCATTTGGATAATTTTGTTAACTTTTCATATGTTGGTCATTGCAATTTAAAACCTAAAAGCAAGTATAGCGGTTTAGAGGGAATTAGTTATTTTCCCGAACACTATAGATTTTATGGCAACAGAAATGAATTACGAGACTTTTCTTTAACAACACACAACAGCGAAAGTTTTTATTTGCAGCTTTGAGGAGGTTTGTTCTTGGTGCTGCAAGACTCGTGGTGTTTAGGCTTGCTGGATGTTTGAGACGAAATGCTTAGCGGGATGCTGGAAATGGCAGCGTGTCGTTGGATGTGTGAGGGAAGTATTCAAAGTCACAGTGTAGTTTTGTGTCGAGAGCGGAGTGGCGCTCGGATCGACATAGTAAATTTTTGTGGTGCTTGTGGAAGGCATGCTGAACGTATCTAATTCATATTCAACTGGGATTCCTTGGTCTAAAATATATTAGACGCAAAGAATCCATAAATTAGAAGGTTCCCTCGCTGTGCTGCTGCTAGGGTTAAAGCCACAGTGATATGTCCGCACTGGGTGGCTTGTTTAGCTAAAGGGCATCGCTAAGCAGGGGCGACCAGAGACATGTCCGTTCTGGTCGCCGTCTCAAGCCGAAGAGAGTGTGTTTGGCCGCTCACCCGTTTTGCTAGCCGGAAGTGAAGGTCCGGGCTGAATGGGATAAGTCATCCTGATTGGGTGAAATTCAGTGTTGAATTAAATAGCGCGCCAAAACAAAATACGAGATTTTTCTCTTCTCTACACAAGCATATTTAGTGAATTGAGCACATTTCTTATACTGTGTACTTATGTTAAACTGAATTGTTTGAAATAGAACTGTTTGTATGTATAAAAATGGATTTTGCATTAAATAACCTACAATGGTTGATATGCCATAAAACCAAACCAACCAACCAAATTACCCTTTGTAAACTGATACTTTTACTCATAAATCTTATTTTCCTTTGATTCTAAAAGTTGCAACCAAGGTATGATATTCCATTCCAGACACTAATGATCTGATCTGTGTAACCTAACTTTGTTTGGCTTTATTTTCTAATTGACAACTTACCCTTTGGAGATTAATTCTTCAACTCATCATCATCATCGAAGCAAGTCAACAGCACAAATTCCCTTGACTTTTTTTTGCTATCAGTCCCTATTGGTCATCACTCTTAACAAGTCCTCTAGATGACATCCAGTGTCCATACAGAACTGATGAATATAAGTTTTTGCTGGTTGGTCAACACTGGTGTGTTCATCTGTAGGAGTCCATAAGAGAACATTGCTAATGAGTTTGTCCTTACTTTTCCAGCAGTGCTCTGCATGGTTTGTGAGATGGGAGATAAGTAACTGTACAGCTGCTGTTTTATGAGGTGCTGCTTCCAGGATTTGTTCAAAACCACATGTAGCATCCTTGTGTAGTTTCCATCTAGTTTTTTTTTCCGGGTATTTGATTAGAGTTGAAGTGGTGCAACCATACAGTAGTACTGATATGGCTACAGCTTGAAGAATTCTCATTTTCTTTTATGAGACTCATCAGATTTCCATATCATTGATAACCTGTCACAAGTAGTCTGTGCCTTACCAATGTGTATGTTGACATGGTTTTCAGTAGATGAGATATTGCTACCAAACTGGTCTACTAATTTCAGAGGCTTGCTATTTAATAAGAAGATGTTTCTGTATTTTCCTTTGATTTTAATAGTGGCAGCATAAACAGTATTGATATTTTATTCCGGGTTATAAAGACCTGATCTATGTAAATCAACCTGGTATAACTTTAATTTTTAATTGATGTCAAAGATTGACCTCTTACTCATTGCAGACAGATACTTCAACAAGTAAATCATATTTTTCTTTGATTCTAATAGCGGCTATATAAGCTGGTTTAATATTTCATTCCAGACTGTTAAGACCCAATCCATGTAACCTAACCTTTTGCTCCTTAAAAAGAACACAGAGAAGCAGACATCCTGAGAGAATTTGAATAGATTTGTACCTGATCAAAATACAAAAAAGAAAGAAAAGAAAAAAACTGAAAGCTTTATAAAACTACAAAGAAAATATATTTCATTAGTGAAGTAATCAACAATGAAGGTAAGAATGATGCTTGTCAGTTCCAAACAGCTGGTTGTACCTGTCAAATCAAAGACCCAAGTTAATTTGTTCTTTTTTTTGCTTATATACAAAGTTTCTCTAGGGAGGCAAAATATTAGGTAAAGGCAGACGCTTGTACTGTGATACAAGCAATTTAATACTTTCTGAGTCTGTTACTTTACAAAGATTTCATATCAGTGTTGTTGTAAGTAAAGAATATTTCTCTCGGACTTAGTTTTCATTTCCAAGGATGGGGAATCTTTACACGTTTAAAGAATATGCTGAAATTTATTGTTTTCTTATAAGTTTCCATTCAATTCATTTTTAATATGTTAGCAACAAAATCTAAAGATTAAACTTTTTGTTTGGTTTGATTTGGTTTTATGACATATCAACCACTGTTAGTTATTTAATGCCAAATCCTGTTTTTAGATATATATTAAATATATGATTTGTAAACACATTTTGTCAACACAAAGTTAAGTGATAAAACAATTCTATTTCAAACAATTCAACTAAGCATAAGTCATGTGTTTACTCTGTTTAAATGTAAAACAGTTCTATTTGACCCATATTAGGACCCTTTCAGGTGTTACCACTCTGAGCCCGAGTGGACCTGGGAGTGACAGAAATTAAGGGGTACTCTGTATTTTCAAAATCTCCAGCATTACTAGAGTCTCACCATTAGATTGTTTAGTGCCATATCCAGGACACTCATTGGGGGTGTCCTACCTCTCTGCAGAGATCCAGTCAGTTTATTCTATAGCCCCAGCCAACTGAGCGATTTAACTTTTAGTAAATACCTGAGTACGAATTTAATTACTAAGATGAGTTAAAAGTTTTGCAATATTTTGTTAACATTTGGCATCTCTGGATACTTTTGCCGAAGTTGTGAAGATGATGAACCCCAGTGGATTGTGAGATGATGAGCTTACTTGATAACTCTCTGAGTGCTACTCAAAAATTTACCTCTATGGCTGGGAGCATGGCCTCCGAATCCATGGTTTTAGATCTACCTGGCCCTACCTGATTGTTAAGGTTCTTGCAATCCGTGAGAAATTCCCGGGTTTCGGCATCCGGAGGTTGGCAGTTATTACTCTTTTATCACCGGCTCATTGGCTTAGTAGGTAGAGTGTTCACCAACGGTCCAGAAGACGTGGGCTTAATCCCAGGTCACGTCATACCAAAGACTTCAAAAATGGTACTTGATACTGCCTTGCTTAACACTCATCAAAATAAGGTACATATCAAGGGTAAAGTGGTGCAATCCAGGGAAAGGAGAAGAACCCTCCCCTACACTTTGGTGTAATAGCTATTGAAAAGGGAGCCTTCTAGTCAGCCTTGACTAAGGTTGCCAACTTTACTTTTACAGTGATCAACTGCAATTTCACCTTTTGCTTAACAAATGTTTTTGTTCGTTTCCACAGCATTATGCCTCAGTTTGAACAAGTAAAGCATAAGTTCCCAAATTATACTACACTGCTTGTTCATCTGTGCAGCCTTTTAATCAGAGAGAGAGAGAGAGAGAGAGAGAGAGAGAGAGAGAGAGAGAGAGAGCAGCAATTCACAATGTGTCAGTGCACCAACTACCTTGAT
The DNA here is from genome assembly GCA_963585895.1 of Sepioteuthis lessoniana. Taxonomy (NCBI): domain Eukaryota; kingdom Metazoa; phylum Mollusca; class Cephalopoda; order Myopsida; family Loliginidae; genus Sepioteuthis; species Sepioteuthis lessoniana. The sequence continues at coordinate 78,973,980 of OY757925.1, read as the reverse complement.
ACTATCAACAACAGGTACTTTTCATGATTTTAACTGCTTCACTCATGTACTATAAGTGAAAGTAAAGATGGCAACCATAGTCAAGGGTGACCTGAAGGCTCCCTTTTCAATAACTACTACACCGAAGTGTAGGGGAGGGCGCAACTCCTTTCCCTGGATTGCTCTACTTTACTGTTGATCCTTACCTTATATTGCTGAGTTTTAAGAAAGGCAACCTCAAGTACCATTTTAAAAGTCTTTGGTATGACTCGACCTGGGATTGAACCTGGTCTCCTGAACCATTGGCGAACACTCAACTCATTTGGCCAATGGCCTGGTCATGTACTATACCTGCTGCAAACTAACATGTATGCAAATATTGAAAAACTTTTACTTACCTTTGTAATATTAAATCATCTATGAATTATGCACCTGTACAGCTATAATGAATAATTATCTACCTTAGATAATTTGCATGTCTAATAAGGGCCCGGTATATGGCCACTTCCCACCCATCATGAAAACAACCAAACTTAGACAAACCAGGCAAGGAGGACAGTGCTTGAGAAGTAGGGAGGAGCTCACAAGTGATGTACTCCTGTGGACCCTTCACATGGCCAAGAAAAGGCAAGATGACCAGCTTGAACCTACATACAGCAACTGTACCAATACGGGATGTAGTACTGAAAACCTGCCAGAAGCAATGAACGATAGGGAGGGATGGTGAGAGAGGGTCAGGCATATATGTACTGATGACGTGATTTAATGATGATGAATAAAGGCCCAGTAGGAGATTGTGTGACTGTTCCCCAAAAATATACTTGATCTCTTTTCACTTCTCATCTTTGAATTGTAGTGATAGTCTTCATTAAATAAAAAAAATTCCACAAAAGAAGATCATGTTTTGACTCCTGCCAGCAAATGATAAGGCTCCATGGCTATCTTACCAATCCTTATTAAGTGAGTCTTTTTCTATTGTGCTCCTGTTGTAACTTGGTTCTTGAATTTTAAAAAACCAGAAGCACCAATTCTGCCATTGAATAAGGAAAATGGAAGTATTTGTTTTGTTATTTTTTGTATGTGAATAAAAAGGTGGTAGGACTCTCTCTTGAGAGCTAACATCTATTTGACATCTTGTATTGAATTTATTACAGTTCCCTTCCTGAGTAAGTCTCATTAGGTGCCCTATTCATACAGCCTTGTGCCACATCTGAGCAAAAATGCTTAGTAAATTAATACCTTCTTGAGCAATTGTGACAGTTCCCCTTTCATATACTGCTTGTTTAGGGAACAAATTGTGTAACAAGCTGTTGGGACATATTTGTGTATTCTTTCCTTTTAATACCACTTGTAAGTAGATTGTGGATATAAAATGTTAAATGTTCTTGGTATGCATGAATCAGTTTATCTTGTATTTCCTTCAGTTGTGTTCAGTGTTAATATATTATGGACATACTAATTTTAATACCTCTAAAGAATTTTTGCGGGTGTCCTTGTGGTGTAATGGTTAAAGCGCTGGACTGTGGAATTGTAGTAAGTGAGTTCAAACTCCAGTCACACTTTACGTTCACTTTCGGACAAATACCTTTGGGAAAGGTATGAACCTCCTTATCCTCCCAGCTATGCATTAAATAGTACCACAACTGTTCTTCTAGAAGGATGGCTTTGACATTAAATAACCCTAGAAGGTTGATATGTCATTAAACACAAACCAAAACTGAATTTTTATAAAGTTATTTTCTTTTAAACCAAAGAAAACTAAACTGAATCTAATGGTGAGGCTCCCCTTTCTAGAGACTAGAGAAGTGTGAAGCAACCTTTTATTGCCATTACTCCCTGGTCCACTCTAACCCAGTTAGGGTTCCATCAATGGATCAAACAGATCTGTTTTAAGAATTATTTGTATTGAATAAAATACTTGAAACAACTGTGTGCAAACAAATAATTATCATTTAATAGGAATAGTTACTTAAAAACATAAATTTTTTATAGATTATTAGTATTTGATAGAAACACTTGAAACCATACAACTACATACAAATTATTTGTATTTGATAGGAATACTTGAAACCATATAAGTGTATGCAAACAAATGATTATTATTCAATTGTATTAGTTACTTAAAACCATGAAATTTTTTATAAATTATTAGTATTAGATAGGAATACTTGAAACCATACTACTGTATGCAAATTATTTGTATTAGACATGAATACTTGAAATCACATAACAACAGGTTGCATGTTGCCTGATACTTCATATATATACTTTTGGATGTGATAAGTGTAACAGTCATCATCATTGGAAATGGATTCAGTGATCCGAGTTCAAATCCTTGTGTCAAATATTGAACCACTGGACAAACAACGAAGGACTCATAGATATATAAAAATATAATCTATATTTTATTCTTCAACGGCGACGTTTGTATGAAGTTGGAATGCAGTCAGGGAGAGTTCACACATATCTTTCTTTTATGGCGGGGACCCTTTTTGTGAAGTAGTGTGGTGGCCGGAGAACACACACGGGGGAGCCGACGGTTTTGCTTGAGTGACTAGCAGACCTTCCCCTTCACTTGAATGTCCAGCAGATCTCTGCCTTCAGTCCAAAATTACAGACCTTATGTCGTCTTTTCAAGTCCCATGCAGAAATATGAACATTCTCTTCGCTTCACATATTTTCTGCTTATGACAGGTTATCGGAACTTACATACATCCGTTTTTTTCCCGATAATTTGTTGATCTTATCTGCAAATGGAAATATCTGTCATTCTATCCACAGGCAATAAATTACATTCTTTGCCATCCTTCTTTATTTTCTCTTTCCAGTGAAACCACTTTGTTGATGTTATCTTGCGACCGCATTGAATCGGCTACGTTCATCCACGTCACCAGCTAAGTCAGTATATTACACTTGATGAAGCTGTTTGCAATTAACTTTGCACACATGACCTCAGGAAAAGCATAAATCCATCAGTTCTTTTTCCCTAAGTATGGATAAATAGAAGGGTAGAATAGATTTGCTTAAAAATTATTTATATTCAATAGGACAATGCAAAAACATAACCTCTTAACAACTACATAAAAAGATGTAAATATGAACATACAATGAACGTGATTACCTAACCTTAAGACATAAATAACCCTTGACAAGTTGATATTCCATTAAAATCAATCAATTCCTTTGGACAACACTGATTGCATGGAGAGAGGCAAAATTAACATCATGATTAGAATTGTACATCAAACTAGACTCATCATTTTTTATAGACAACCAGCCTAAGAGAAGAAGCAACCCTGAATCTAGACATATGCTGCAGTTGGATTATCTGCTCTTGTGCTACCAATCAATCACTAACCGAAAACAATCAAGACGGAATGTTATATTTTGACCTTCGACCCAGCCCAAAATGCCATTCAAGGTGATGCACCGGAAGGAGGTGACACATTCTAGTGGCAGTTATGAGAGGAAATCATGTGGGCAGAAATTGGCTGATGAAATGGGATGAGCTAAAAAATTCCCATGGTACACTCATAGACTGATGCACCGGAAGAGAGTGACTTGTGAACTGCATGACAGTTATTTCCGCTTGATGACGATTAAACATTCAATTTCAAAGATCGATTGGGCGATCATGTGGGCGTTGAATTATTATATAACGCAGTCAAGACAGAAGTCAAGTGACAGTTGGAGTTCCAGTAGAGTTGGAGAAGGAGAGGACAAAATGTGGTAAGGAAAGCCACACCCGGCCGAATGGGCCCTCAGGAAGCCCTGATGAGTTGGGGTCCAGAGAAGATGCTGATAAGATACAGTAAAGGAAGCCATCACCCAGCAGAGTGGGCCTTTGGACCCCCGGTTGAGCATCAGGAGAACAAGAATGACACAACATGACGGCCATAAGTTTGGGGGTCAAAATATTTCAGTTATGTTCGGTCTCCAGCTCCCTCTCACATGCAAACCTTGAGTAACCCTTTTCGAACCCTTGCAATAAAGTGAGAGGTATATATTTTGCTAAAGAAGTCTTCCTACGTGCATCTTTATCATTGCATCTGTTATCATTGCGTCAGTATATATATGTATATTTCTGCATGAATCAGCAGATGACAATACAACAGTAACCAAAAACAAAATCTGAATGCTGCTGAAACTAAAACTAAAATTGTATAAATATATATAAGGGTGTATTTATCTTTGGACTGTTACATATTTATAATTAAAAATTCACATTTAAATGTAGCAAATATTAGATGTACAATTATATTACTTAGCTTGATGACTCTATGGGAAACACACATCGATATTTATACTACAATAGAATTCCAACAACTATAGACCCATGGGCCATGACAACCTTGCCAAATACAGTAGGTTATTTTTAACTTTTCCTTTGTAACTCCATATAATAAAAAGTGTTAAGATAAAATCTTTTTAACTTTTTAAAATTTAAATGAAACTGTGTTCACTGCAGTCCAAATTATATAATAAACTTATGATATGTAGACGTCTGGACTACTGCCTAGATATCTTTCTGAATGGCCCACCTAATTTCCTGAGAAAAAAAAATGTTTTTGTGTAGTTAAATGAATGAATTAAAAAATAATCTTATTATTTTTATATACATTTTTATAATAATGTTATTTTTCAATTTAAAAGTGACAATGAAATTGTCAGATTGTTAAATATGCACCTGTTATTTAAAGAAAATAATTTTCATGAAATTTTGATTCACAGATTAGGAAAATATTCAATTTTTTCTACAATACACAGATGATATTCATAGTGAACATATTGATTTTTCAAATATTTATTTTTTCTTCTACTTATTCTCTAATATATCATGGCACCAGTATGTGATAATCATATTGATATCAATGATGATATAACAAGACTTTAATTTCTAATAGAAAAGATCTTTTTACCAAAGAGAAACTTTTCCCTATTTTTAAAGTAGATTCTTATGCGTATGGTCTTGATTTTGTATAGATGATTTAGTGTCACTTTTTAAAAATATTATGAAGCCAGTGTCAATACTGGTGAAGCACAGGATGGTACAAGTGCAGCATCTTCCATACTCACTGGACCAAACTCCTTATGACTTTTTTTTTGTTTTCTATGCTGAAAATTCATCTCAAGATTTGAGGACATGGAGGACTTTTAAAAAAATACAATGATGTAGCTTCATGCCAGAAAGTTTCAGAGGTATTTCACAGACAAATAGAAAACATACTAAATAAGTATATTGAGTTGAAGAAATTTGATAGATTAATTGATTCTAAGGGCATGTCAACCCATTAGGGTTATTTTATTTTATAGTTTTTATAAGAGTTAACTTGGGATTAATATCTATGAAAGATTATGCAAGCTGAGAGAAATTTCTTAAACTATCTGATTACTATTCTGTAATCAATTTTGCCTTCACCTTTTACACAACAAATGTTTTTGCTTGCTTCTGTGATACTATGTTCTAGTTTGAACTTGTAAAGGATAAGTTTCTGAATTAGACTACATTGCATATTCATTTTCAAAGTTTTTAAATCACACATAACATTAATAATAATAATAATAATAATAATAATAATAATGATAATAATAATAATAATAATAATAATAAGAAGAAGAAATTGAAATTTGACCTTACCAACAAATGGTATATGCACAACCCAGCTCCTGTCCTAAAAAATAACACATAAACTCCTATGGGACTGTGACATACACACGGATCACCTAATCTCGGCCAGAAGACCAGATCTAATAATCAACAAAAAAAAAGAGAATATGCAAAATTGTCGACTTTGCTGTCCTGGCTGACCACAGAATAAAACTGAAAGAATGTGAAAAGAGAGATAAGTACCTCGACCTTGCTAGGGAATTGAAAAAACTATGGAACATGCAGGTGACAATTATACAAATTGTAATTGGTACGTTTGGAACAGTAACTAAAGGATTACTAAAGGGACTAGAGGACTTGGAAGTTAGCGAATGAGTGGAGACTATCCAAACTACTATGTTATTGAGAACGGCCGGAATACTGAGAAGAGTCCTGGAGACTTGAGGAGACTTGCTGTCACTCAGACTCCAGTGAAAAACCATCAGCTAACTCTGATGTGAAAAACTCTAATGAGTAAATAATAAATGACAAATCATTATACTTTGCAATAATTTGGTCACACAAGGAACAATTTGGTAGCTACAGATGCTTTTGCTAAGGTTGTTAATGTGATACATCACACTGGACTGTGAGAGGATTTGCTCGCCTGATACCCTCTGAGAGCAACTCGCTGGATTTGCCTCTTGAAACATGGCCTCAGATTCTATACTTTGAAGCCCACCTGGCCTTACTTGATTGTCAAGGTTCTGGTAACCAGAGAGAAATTTCTTGAATTATCTGATTACCATACTTTAATCAACATTGCCTTCTCCTTTTGCATGACAAATGTGGCTGCTTCTGTGGTGGTATAGTCCTGTTTGAACTCATAAAGGATGAGTTCTCTAATTAGACTATGCAGCACGTTCATTTGTGCAGCTTTCAAATCATACACAGAGTGAAGCAATACACAACATGTCAGCGTACCCACTACCTTGATACTACCAACAACAGTAGCTGCCTCCCACGACTTGAACTGCTTCAGTCGCATGATATATTTGTCACAAACTAGTACATACAAAATCTTTTAACTCACCCAAGAGCTGACATTTTTTTATTTTCTGTTTTGTTTGAAATATGATATGAAAAATTGACTTTCTTATTCCTTGGTGGGATCAGACTAATATCCTCATCTTGATTGTTATTATAGTTATATCATTTTGGCCATTGTACCCTCCGGTATCTGTCACAATTGGTAACCTTCTATAAGTTACAAACTAATCTCTTTGTAGGGAGAGAATAAATAATAGTCTTCACTTGGATTTGGGGGCATTTCTTTGGACACTATGTGTCCATTGGTCATGTGAGAATTCAGAGTCCTTTGTCACCCTCGTTTCGTTCTCGCTCTTCGGGTGAAGTAGAAATATAGTTTCAAGTAATTATTCCTATTTAATAACAATTACGTATAATTTTGTTATTACATATAATTTATGAGGTTTTGCGTTGTTATTCCTATCTAATACAAATAATTATCACACAATTATTTTTTCACAAATCCCTATATAATACGTGCACGGCAATGAAGGGGAAGAGACAATAATTGATCACAAGAAGAAAGAAATAATTTACAAAAGAAAAAGCAAAGGTTAAAAATAAGAAGTTATATTCATGAATGTAATAAAAGGGTAAAACAGATATAAGAAGGTCTGTTCGACCAAGGATAATGTTTGTTTTCTGGTTGTGTTTGTAAGTCTAGACGGAAGGTTGTGTTTGTAAGTCTTTCTGGTTGTGTTTGTAAGTCTTGAAGGAAGGATAAGTTTGGGCCTCAACACTTCAGCTTATTATGCAGCGCCAGCAAGCCGTAGTTGCAGGGCTTGGTATGCATGGCGCCAACTGGAAGTAGTTGCAGATGGACGGACAGTAGTTACAGGAATGCTAATTTTGGGGCTCAGGTCTTCAGCTTAGCATGCATGGCACCAACTGGTATTAGTTACAGCGGAACGGACAGTAATTGAAGGAAGGATAAGTTTGGGCCTCAAGACTTCGGCTTAGTATGCATAGCGCCAGCAGGATGTAGTTACCGATGGGCAGACAGTAGTTGCAGGAAGGATAAATTTTGCGCTCAGGGCTTCTGCTTGGCATGCATGGCGCCAACTAGAAGTAGTTGCAGATAAACAGACAGTAGTTGGAGAAAGGATAGGCTTGGAGTTCAAGACTTCGGCTGGGCATGTATGACACCAACCGGAAATATTTGCAGATGGACGGACAGCAGTTGAAGGAAAGATACGTTTGGGGCTTAGGTCTTTGGGTTAGCATGCATTGCGCCAACTGGAAATAGTTGCATATAGACAGAGAGTAGTCGAAGGAAGGGTAAATTTCGGCATCAGGGCTTTGGCTTAGCATGCATTGCGCCTACTGGAAATAATTGTAGATGGACGGACAGTAGTTAAAAAAGGATAGGTTTGTAGCTCAGGGCTTCAGTTTAGCATGCATGACACGGACGAGAAGTAGTGGTAGATGAACATACAATAGTTGAAAGAAGGATAAAATCAGGGCTCAAGACTTTGGCTTGGCATGTATGTATCGTGTGGATGGTAAGTGGTTGTAGATGGATGGACAACAGTTGCAGGAAGGATAAGTTTAGGGGTCAGGGCTTTGGCTTAGCATCCATAGCACCAACGAGAATTAATTGCTGGTGGACGAACAACAGTTGAAGGAAGGACAAACTTGGGAATTAGAGCTTCGGCTTTGCACATATGGCGCGGACGTTAAGTAGTTGCAGATGTACAAACAGTAATTGAAGGAATTATAGGATTGTACTTTAGGACTTAGTATACATGGCACCAACGTGTATTAGTAACAGTGGGATGGACAGTAGTTAAAGGAAAGATAAGTTTATGGCTCAGGGCTTCGGCCTAGCATGCATAACACTAACAGGAATTAATTGCAGATGGACGATCGTAAGTAGTAAAGGTGGCGACCTTAGTCGAGGGTGACCCGAAGGTTCCCTTTTCAATAGCTACAACACCTAGATGTAGGGAAGGGCGCTACTCTATTCCCTAGATTGCTCCACTTTACCTTTGATCCTCACCTTATACTGCTGAGTGCTAAACAAGACGGCATCAAGTACCATTTTTTGAGTCTTTAGTATGACTCGATCTGGGATTGAACCCCGATCTCCTGGATCAGTGGCGAACACTCTACTCATTAGCCCAATGGACGATAGTAGTTGACTGTTAAGTCGGATGTTCAGGGCCAAGAGAGCGGAAAGTGGGATCCAGTGTATCTATCTATCTATCTATCTATCTCAGAGATTCTGCTTCTGTTGCCTTCCCGTTGGTCAGAGATGTTCAATCAAGTCTTTGCCCACATTGCGTCCGTAGAGTAAGCAGTTAGCCGGTCTTCAGTGCGGACGTGAACCGTCCTCTTTTTTACTCGAAGAAAGAGTCATAAACCATGGCCAAAGTAAGCATAGAGTATAACATATGATACTAACAAGCAAATCAAGTGTAGTTTACAATTGTTTTAAGCAGGTTAACATTTCAGATAGTTTTCAATCAATCTAAATATCTTCAACAGATCTATTTGACCCAAAGATTTCCCATTGGTACTATTCCAATTATGTCAGGGTCGTGTCCCACGGCATAGTGGCTAACTTGCTGAACTGCGACATCGTAGTGAGTTCGAACTACCGTATCGCTCTTACGTACACTATCAAACTAATACTCTTGGGAAAGGTTCGAACTCTCTTATCCTTCCAACTAAAGGTTAAATAGTACCACTACTGTTCTCTAAGGATGACTTTGGCATTCAATAACCCACGAAGGTTGATATGCTATTAAACAAAGTAACCAAAACGAAACCAAACTAATTATATTCAGTATAAAAATTTATGTTCACAATCATTTTAAACAAGTAAAGACTGTATATCTAATTATGATATCAATGTTTTCAGAATCAATTTGTTAATATAGTTCTTAAACATTTCTAAACATTATCTAAAACAGATCTGTTTAACTGTTATGGGGACATATCCTACCATACTCCAAAGATGGACTCGTCCAACCTAAACATATTCGCCGAGCTTAGCTCGTTCGGAGAAGACTTTTCGTTCTGTTGAATGGGTCGGCGTATGTGGCTAGCTAGGTCCCCTTAGAATATATAGAAAAGCATGACCGCTCCCTTCCACTCCCCCCAAACCCCAAGGCATTGTGCCTTCGTTGTAATACAACGAAATAAAGAAGACTTCTCGTTTTGACCCATTAGGCTAGGACCCCTCTGCCCCCTAGGGTAGGCCCGGCTTATTTTCGGTGTTTTCGGACACCGGAAAACAGTCGGCTTCCATTTCGTAGACAGGGAAATAGGAGGGCAACCAAACGGGGAAAATCTTTTCCTTGGTTCCGTCTTTTCGTTTTTTTTTGTTTATTTTCTCCCATCTCAATCATATACATTCATTGTAAATAAATCATAAATTGTAGATAAAATTATACATCGCATTCGGGGTTTTAAGTAGGCTTTTTTCGTAAAGAAAATGTCGTATTTTGGTGGTTGCTGTGCGCATGGCGATGGATGAATGGTTATATACTGTACTGTTGAATGGGTCGGCGAATGTAGCTAGCTAGGTCCCCTTAGAATATATAGTCAATGCAAGATCGCTCCCTTCCCATCCCCCCAAAGCTTTAATGCCTTGTGCTTTCTTTGTATCATTTACAAAGAAATAAAGAAAACTTCTCGTTTCTTACGAGACATTTGACAGACAGACAGACTGCAAGCCGAGAACGGCTAGTACTTCTTTTGTATGACTTCCTTTTTTCTGTTAATACAATAACGTTCACCTATCACCCGTTGTTTGAGTTGTTCTTCCACCGGTCTTATCTGAAGACCACAACATTAACCCAAAAATACTATTAACACTCTGGGAAGACTAGACCTGGGAGTAAATGGCAAAGAAAGCGACCATCTATATTCCTTAGAGTTCCAGAAGTCGAGCCTCACTATTGGATGCAGTTTAGTACAATACCCAAGATACTTCCTGTGGATGATGTGAAAAAACATTTGAATATTAATAAAATTACTTATGACATATGTTTGTAAATGAATACTGATGGTCGACGCGTATTTTCTTTCCAGGCTAGCTAATGGGCAGAGACAATGGTTATCTCGTGTGAGAATTTCATCAGTCTTCTTCTTTCCAGACTTGCTCGTTATCCATTACTCAAGAGTAGAGACAATATAGTGAATGTTTTATGTGTAAAACGTCAGTCTACTTTTTTAAATTCTCACTCAAAAACAAGCCCTCGACTAAATCAAGCATAGATACTCAGGGTCAGAGGTTAAAGTAGAGATTTGGGACCCCTAGGATGTTTTGGGCCCTTCGAGTGTGCTTCCTCCAACATTTAGGGATATTTTTTGTTAGATGATATAAATAGAAATGCAATACATGAATTACTAAGTTTGCTTGGTTGGGTTTAATGGCATATCAACTCTTGTAGGATATCTAATGCCAAATCCTGCTTATACATATATTAAATATAGACGATTTGTAAACGAATAGTTTGTAGGTAAGATTTTAAACAAGCTAGAGATTATTTGTTTGCACACAGTTAAATGGTTTCAAGTATTGTTATGTAACACACTTCAATTTAACCCTAGTCATTTGTTTTCACTCAGTTAAATCATTTAACAGTACTATTTGGGACCCTAATAGGTCCTACCACTCTGGGTCAAAGTGGAACTGGGAGGCATGGGAATGAAAGGGTACTCCACATTCTCCAGTGTTCTATCACTGGAGCCTCACCATCAGATGGTTTAGTGCCATATCTAGAACACTCGTTGAAGCAAAGGATCTGTGGCGATTTAGGAATTAACAGTAAAACTCCCAACCGGATATTGACTCGTCGGCTGCCAGATACAAAATGTATAAACGCGTCGCCACGCATATGGCTCCACGCATCCATCCGGTTAAAATCAGAAAAAAGAAAAATAATAAAATGTAAAGTAGCCAATGAGAAGCGGTCGCGCCAAAATTAGAATGATTTTGGAGTGGCGAATTTGGAGCCGGTGAAGAGAGATAAATACTCAGGTTTTCTGTGAACCGAACTCTCTTTTCGGGTAGTGACGTCGAACCGACAACACCTATTTTACTGTCGGGTGTTTTGGACACCACGCTATGTTTTGGGACGTAGCGTTGGTTAGTCCATTCACCAAGTAAATAAAGGAAAGTATGAAAGAAATGTTTTCGTCTCCTATCTGTTCTTATCTTTTCCTTTTTGTATATTTCTTATGGACCTTCTTTGGGCAAGGCATTGCACCGGCCAGTCAACGTGGGGTAAAATAATATAACCAAAATATGGAGTTAGATATCTTACGGCAACCCAGCCTTGCCCTTAGCCACTGACTACCTAAAAACCTTCAAACCCCACAGATCTTACTCCTCTGCAAAAATACATATTTAACAGCCTCGGTCGACTGGGGTAGAATTATTAGGATCCTTTGTCCTCTCCTTCATTAGAAACCTGTGGGGTTGTTTTACTAACTGACCCTTTCATTTTCTCATCTCTCCCTCCCTTGGCCCGTATCCAGTGTATGGAACTTTAGGGGTCTTCTTTCTTCTAGATTAGTTTGTTAACCATCGGTCTACGACAAGCTTAGTCTGATCCAGACATAATAGTAGCCGATCATTGATTGTCTTCCTGACTAATTAGGCAAATTCCTTTACGGTAGACACCACATCAAATGTTATTGTGATTTAGTAAGCCTTGTCTCAGGTTGCTTACGCTGTGGGGTTAGATAGAGGTCAGGTCAAGCTGTGTTACCGTTTTTTTATCTGACTCCATTCTGAGGTTATTCTATTTTTACCCCACGTTGTCTTGTTGATGTAAATCCTTGAACAAGAAGGCCCAAAAAGATTTATACTAAAAAAAGATAGCAACAGATAGGAGACGAAGACTTTTTTTTTTTTTTTTTAAATATTTTCCCTTTATTTCCTGGGTTCAACAACCATTCAATAGGTGACGGAATTTTCCCTGAATACAATTGAAATGGTTGAATCCCCCAGTCAAGGTGTTTAAAAATACGTTAATCGTTTCTTAGTATTATGTGTCCTCATTTAGTATTTTAAAGCTTTAACAACGTGTTAGTCGCTTATGGGAGTTTGTCCAAGGCCAATGTTTTAGTTCGTATGTGGGGATTTAGGAATTAACAGTAAAAACTCCCAACCGGATATTGACTCGTCGGCTGCCAGATACAAAATGTATAAACGCGTCGCCACGCATAAGGCTCCACGCATCCATCCGGTTAAAATCAGAAAAAAGAAAAATAATAAAATGTAAAGTAGCCAATGAGAAGCGGTCGCGCCAAAATTAGAATGATTTTGGAGTGGCGAATTTGGAGCCGGTGAAGAGAGATAAATACTCAGGTTTTCTGTGAACCGAACTCTCTTTTCGGGTAGAAAGGCGCCTCTGGTGGTGTAATGGTTAGCAAGCTCGGCTAGCAAACCTACACGAGTGAGTTCGAGTCTCATTGGGTGCCCCTCTCATATGGCCCTGTGCCACATCTAAGCAAAAAGCTTAGTAAATTACCTCTTTTCGGGTAGTGACGTCGAACCGACAACACCGATTTTACTGTCTGGTGTTTTGGACACCACGCTATGTTTTGGGACGTAGCGTTGGTTAGTCCATTCACCAAGTAAATAAAGGAAAGTATGAAAGAAAAGTTTTCGTCTCTTATCTGTTTTTATCATTTCCTTTCTTATGGACCTTCTTTGGGCAAGGCATTGCGCCAGCCAGTCAACGTGGGGTAAAATAATATAACTAAAATATGGAGTCAGATATCTTACGGCAACACAGCCTTGCCCTTAGCCACTGACCTTCATAAAAACCTTTTAAACCCCACATTGGTGACCTCGACGCGAAAAAACCTTTAAACTCCACACGTAGTTCGATAGGCCCATTTTGATACTAGTAGAAGGGCTAGCCAACACGTCGTCCAAAGACGAACGCGCAGCGTCCTCCAACAGTTAGCAAGGTGTTGTCACTCCGGAAAGAAAATGAGTTTCCTCCTTTTGTCGGGGGGTCCCTTACCTTTACGTATGCGTCGCCCCTTTTTCCCGTCAGAGGCCTCTGGGAGCCTCTGCATATTTTAATAATTTTCTTTTTTTAATTCAATTTTAATTATTTATTTATTTATCTATTTTTCCCCTACAACGTCCACCAGCTGGTCTTAAACGGTCATCCATCTGAGTACTAAATAGATTCATTGCTGCTTAACTTGGGCGGTCTAGTGGGAACCGGTGATTTAAATGTGACTTGACCGTAAGTGTGGAATTTACAAAGCTTTATTTAAGTCTGACTAACAAACCTCAGGTTGCTTATTGTACCGGCTGTTTCTGTGGTTACCCATCTAAGTAACGAATAGTTTCATTGTTGCTTAACTTGCTTTTCTTGTGGGAACCGGTGATTTAATTGTAAGTGTGGAATTTATAAAGTTTTTCTTAAGTCTGATCTACAACCCTCAAGTTGCCTATAATATCTGCTGTAGTTACCCATCGAAAGACTCAACAGGTTAATCGTTGCTTAACTTTGGTGATCATAAATGTGGAATTTATAAAGCTTTGTTTAAGTCTGATCTACAACCCTCAAGCTGCTTATAATATCTGCTGTGGTTACCCATCGAAATACTCAACAGGTTCATCGTTGCTTAACTTTGGTGACCATATATCGGCTCTGCCAGATAAATTTATTAGGTGATTCGTAAACTTTTTTTGTTACGTGCACCTCAACAGCGTCCAAATTGTTTTTGTCTCTACGATCGGGTGTGTGGTGTGACCTGTGGAGTTTGGAGAGATTTTCATTAAAATGAAAGAAATAATCCACTTGAAGTTTCTTACAAGCCTTCTTCGTGAAATAAATAAATGTTAGCCTAAAGTTAATAATAAAAACGAAAACCCTCTTTGTTTCACTTTTAAAACTCCTCCTCGAACTCATTTGTCATTTATTGTCTATCTTTCTTTTTTCTTGCTCATTATTTTTTCTTTCTTTCTCTGCTCCTCCAGCTCTACATCAATGTGCATCTTTTCCTGCGACTAGTCACACTTCTACTTCTCTCCCTTCCTCTTTCTTCATCCCTATCTTCTTAAAGAGGTCGGGGAAATCCTCCACATCTGCTGCTTAGTAAATAAGTATTTTTTTCTTCAGGTTTTGTATCTGTAGTTTAGTAGTTATAGACTTGCTTTATGCTTACTCTTTCTCTCTCTCTCTCTCTCCCAGCAGCAGTGAAATTAGTTACACACATACACAGAATTTTACTACTTTCTCAGCTCTTTCTTTCTAATCTGAGCTAGTATTACTATTTTTTTACGTCCCTTTGCAAACACACCTACCCCAAAAGAACTGGACAGCAAAATGACTCCTGCGACTTAACCGGAGAGCCAAAACAACACTTTGGATAATATGCAACAACGGGTGACAGCAATGTATGAGAGATAGATAAAATACACTACAGGAATACAAAATGTAATGTTAAAGCTACTTTTAATATTAGCATCACTTACGAGAAAAAAAAAATGTTTATTTGTCTTTAACTTTAAGCTCATATCAAGATGACATTGTTTATTTATTTTCTTTGAAGGAGTAAAACTTAAATTATCGAAGTTGTTGCGCACAAAAAAAAAAACAAAAAAAAAAAAAAAACACCCACCCCCAAAAACCCATAGGAAAACTTAGGGACTTGGACTTTAGTCGTGGTTTTTATTAAATGATTAATTTATGTAAATAAATATTTATTTATTTGTATTCCTGATTTTTTAATCGGAAAAAAAGGGCTTCGATATGTCTATCTCATCTTGAGTCGTTTTTTTTTTTTTGTTTAGTTTTTAAAAATTAGTTGATAATTAGTTGCTACCCCCTTTCCTACGTCTGAGTAAAGAGAGAAAAAAAAAAAAGACGCTTTTCTACCACGTGCACCTGTCTCCTCGTTGGCGTATTCAGACTTTTTTTTTTCTTCTTTCTTCATGTGGGCTCCCGATTACTGTCGATAACACATGTAAAAAAATGAACGGATTACTTTTCTTATTACTAGACAAGGACCATTATCAAAAGATTTTTTAAAAAATCATTTTTTTTTAATAGAACGTTTATTCTAACATTTTATTCTGTGCTGTCTAATCAAGTGTCACATTTTCGTTTTTTTTTTTTTTGTTTTTTTTTAAATGTTTAAACAAAAATAGACATGTCCCCATTTTTATATCTTCCTCACTTTTATTCACTATCATTGATCGATTAACCTATCTTTAAAGATTCTATACCACCTCACAGAAACAACAACAACAACAACTGAATCACACCCCCAAAAAAGAACATTTCCCATCTGGTCTACTCAATTCAACTGTTTGTTTTCGTTTTTATAATTTTTTTTAAGTGCCCCTACTGGACAAATTACGTGTTGTGCGTGAACGTTGACACTAGTCAACCCAACTGCTCTTCAATGAGCAACAACACCACCGCTGGCTGAAACTTCTGAATACTGGAGGATTATTTTAACACTGATAGTTTTTATCAACGAAGCTAATTGAGTTACGGTTAAAGTTGACATCAGATGAAAGACCATGGCGTCGGCCAGAGTAGCCAGACTCCGTAAACATGGATCAAATATGAAAGATGCGCCTCCACCAGATAAAGACGAAGACAAAAACGGAAACAAATTGGAAAAATATGATTTTCTTACGACGATTGGTAAGTAATAAAAAAAAAAACTTTGAATTTATTGTTCGATTAGGATGAAATGTTGTATTATCATCATCATCATCATCATAATCCTCGTGGTATTGTTAATCAACTTCTCTTTATTCGGTGTGACTTAAAAATAACTTTGGACACTTACTACTTATATATATATATATATATATATATATATATATATATATATATATATATTAGAGAATAGAAAAATATTTCTGAGTTGGAATATATACCCACCAAAATAAATAAAACATAGAATTCGTTTATTTTATGGGTATATATGAATTGGATCAAATTTATTATTTATTTAATCAGTATCGTCAATTAATTAACTTGTTTTTATTTCAATAATTACTTGTGACTTAAAAAATAACTTGAGACACTTACTAACTTATATAATATTAGCGAATAAGAAAAATATTTTTTGAAGTTAGAGTATACACCCATTTCTTACTTATAAACATTCAAATATTTTATCACCTATTTATTTATTTATTTATTTTAGTATTTACATTCTAAATTTTCTTATGATTTAATCTCTCCTTTTAACCGTTTACGTAAAATATTCTAATTTAAAAAGATACTTTTTTCTTTGTCATAGATGACTTATTAAAAATTATTTCTCGGCCCACACACCTTATTTTGACAGTTGACTTGTTGAAATATGAAATTTATCTTGGCCTTTTAATGAGTGAAATCAGAAGTTTACAGTACTATCTTCATTTGAGGTGATCAAATTGTCGTTAAACGTTCTGTTCAAAAGACTTAAACCTAGAAAAAAAGGTGCTTTTAATACGTTAAAAAAATGTGTTCGTGTGTTACGATAATACCTGAAGTGTTATTTATTTATTTTTATTTTTTTTGTAAGACCGGTTCGAGAGAAGAGGTGAAAATGTGGTTATGGTTATTTAAACTTAATATACGCATAATTACCGTGAATTTTTTTTTTTAATAGATTGGTGCTTCTATTTGGGATACTAGTGGAATAACACTGTTGTTTTTGTTTACTGTTAATTATAATGATGCTGATGAAATTTTAAAAAAATATTCAAAATTCAAAGAGTGTCAAATGTGACATTTTCTTAAAAAAATATGTATATAAATCAATATACAAAAGGTGAAAAAATGATTTTTATTTATTCGAGGTGTGTAAGTGTAATTCAATAAATTGTAGTCCATACACTGATTTTAGACAGTGTGCAGATACTACCCTCATTCATTCTATCAGAAGTTTACGGTCACATAAAGAAACAAGATCCCATTATATTTGCCCCCCCCCAGTCGATGATCAATTTAACTTGTTGATTGATCTGTCTTTAATTGAGTGCTCGGCAGTTTGGACTAAATATAAATTTCGTACATTTTGACAATATTTAGATATTTAGCCAAAAAATATTTAATATTATAGAAGAAACCATTTAATTTAAATATTACACAAATTTTGAAAATGAACTTTTCTCGCACCTTTTCGAAAATTAAGGTGATCAATTGTGCTAGATGAATGCGTAAAGTTATTCTCTTCTGATGAGTGTGTAGGTCGATTGATTCTTTAAACAACAAACAAACATCATATTTGCTTATCCAACAGTTCGTTATTACTTTATTTTTAAACGAGAAAAACAAAAATTAATTCAAAATTTTAATGTCGGTAAACTTTGTGTTTATTTATTTTTAGATTGGACCTGTTGGTTAACCGAAAAAGCATAGCGCTAACAATGAAATAAAGAAAAAGCTAATTTCCCCTTTCTAATCATTAAATTTTAATGTATCTTTAGAATTTACTGTGGGAACTTTCAAATAAGTGACTTTATTTATCACTTGAGCTTAAATTAGGGTTGCGGGATAAAAAAAAAAAAAACAAAAAAAAAACAAAAGCAAAAAAATAATGTAGAGTGAGTTTTATTACTTGACATTTCATAATAATGTTCTTTTTGTTGTTTTTTTTAAATTTTCATGATTGATGATACGTTTTATCCCCCACCTTCCCCATTTTCCTTTCTTAGTATAGTTAATTAGTATACGTCTATCGTCACATTTGTACGATGAAAGTTTATTTATAAAATGTACTTTAACTTTCCACAGTAAAATAACTTCTGTTCAAGGCTGGTTAGGTGTTGGGAAAGGTAGTTAAACCGCAGGTACATACTTATCGTTCAAGCGCCTTTTTTTTCTTTTCTTTTCTTTTTATTACAAAATTAAGTTGTAGTGAAGATGGGTGGTAGAAACTCACCTGGTTATTTATGGTACTCTAGTTGATACCATTTTGTTTTTTTTAAAAAAAAAGAGGCTCTAGTTAACTAAATGTCCCTATATATATATATATATATATATATATATATATATATATATAGCTAAGTTTAAATGGGTTTGAGAGACTCTCGGTCAAAAAAACTGATATTTTTTTTTTAAATTGGTGCTTTTAGATAGTTATTAGTGACCTTAGTCGAGGGTGACCCGATGGCTCCCTTTTCAATAGCTACTACACCGAGGTGTAGGGAAGAGCGCTATTCTTTTTCCTAGATTGCTCCACTTTACCCGTACCTTATAATGCTGAGTATTAAGCAAGGCGGCATCAAGTACCATATTTTGAGTCTTTGTTATGACTTTGTTATAGGATTGAACTCCGGTCTCCCGGACCATTGGGGGACACTCTACTCATTAGGCTAATGATGCGGTTTCTTGACAATTGTCCCCAATTCTATTCCGTTTTATCTATTTTCAATTATAACCAAATCAGAGTGATAATGAGTGGTAGAAAATCACCTGGTTAGTTGTGGTACTTTAGCTGATTTAATTTTTTTAATGAGGTTTCTACTTGTGATAACTCCCCTCATTTTTATCTAATTTATTTATTGTTTGTTTTTCGTAGAATGGATATTGTTGTTTTAATTTATCTAGATGTACAAAGCCTAAAAAGCCACAAAAATATACTACCTTTGTTCAAGGTAAAACTTTATTTTATTCATTTTTTTTTTTTTTTAATGAAGTGAGAGGAATATTAGTTCAAGTCTCACCTGGAGCTTATCCTTTATTGTCTCAGATACACTCGTGTTCTCTCTCTGATAATGTTGTGATAAAAAGCATCTAAAATTATAAAGATTCAAGAAAATGCTAGTAAAAATTAATGAGGATAAAAGTTGTATAGGAAAAAAAATTACAAGACATTTGATTGCCGCATCATATTTTTAATTCTTAAAAATCACAAATTTAGCTCGAATGTTTTGACTGCAAACTTTGTGAGATTGCTGACTACATTATATTTAAAGAATGGTCAACTCGTGTTTTGTAAACCACGTTGAATAACGAGGCTGATGATAGGAGTATCATGTGAAATGTTTGACTTGTTAAAACATTGGTTTAATGTTTCTTTCCGTGCATATATGCTGCGGTGCTTCTGTAGAACTTTTGTAACCCGGCCTTGAATCCTAGTCCATGAAAATTCACTGTGTGTGTGTGTGTGTGTTACTGACAGTCGCGAAGAGCCGTTGATTCTGTCTACATTATCCTAACTTAAATCTACATATCCTCTATCATCGATGTTGAGCATTCATTTATAGATATAGCCAACTACATTATATAATTGTTTTAAAAGTTTAACGAATATTAATGAGTGTACTAGGAAAACACTGAGTTGAAAGATATAGTTTTGTTTATTGAAAAGAATCACTTAAAAAAAAATCAATGTTTGTTTGAATCTACAAAATAGTAATCACTAATTAATTAGATTTTTTTCTAATTTCGAATTAGACAATGTTATTTTTAGGTCTCCTTCCAAAAATATCTTAAATACGTCTTTTAGATTTTTGACATAGTTGAATGAATTTTTAAAATAATGAAAGCTTTTACTTAATTTAAGTTCACAATATTTTAATGATAATTTTTTTTTTAATTAGTAATTTTTTTTCTGGAATTCTTACTTTTGAAATTAACTAGTTTCGTTTATACTCGTAGTTAGACTCGCATATATTTAGGGGAGAGTGAGTACTTGCTGCTTGAAATGTTTACCAAAGAAATAACTTTTAAACCGGATTTTTAAGAAAGAAAATAAATCAAATCTTCAAAAATAAAAATGTATTTTAATATAGGCTGTACTTTTAAGTTTACTTATGCCTTGAATCATTATTGGTAAGTGACGCCAAAAAAACATCTCTTGTCTCTTACGGTTGAATTTTTTTAATTTTTGACATTTTAAGTGAAATATTAAAACGTCGTTGTAAATAAAGTTTAAGTAGAAGAAAAATCTCCTTTCTAACGTTGTATTGTTTTTATCTTTGACATTTAAAGAAAAATTAAAATGTAAATGTTACGTGGACATAATAAATATTTTAAAAAGACCCCTCAAAAAAAAAAAAGTAGAATGAAAAAAAGAGAAAACGGTATTTACTTTTTTAAAATTTAGATTCTCAATGTTTTTTTTTAATTTTTTTTTTTTAGTTCTGGCTTCTCTCTGCCTTGTGTCGGGATGAATAAAAAAAAATTCTCAGCTCAGTTCCAGGGGTGGGGGCTTCATCACTACTACCCTCACGCCCAGGCATTATCTGCCTCACCTCCAAGTGTAAGAGCTGGGTTTATTACTCGGCGCCTGAAGCGCAATGCTTACGAAACACGAGCAAATTTTTGTATCCGCCCCTCGGGAAGCATGATTCCTGCGGACCACCCCCACGTTAATCCTACCTTTTGTCACATTCCAACACTATAAAGGGGCGGGGGTTGAATAAACACTGCTTCAGAGAAAACCGAAATTGTCAAATTTGTGTGTTATTGCTTTACGTAATAAATTTGTTTTATTTACCGCATATACGCGTGTCTAAGTCGAATTGACATCGACTTATACATGAATAATCCTCTGATAGGTTGAAATTGAGAGAATGAAAAATGACTGGATACAACCCTCGCCCGTGGTGTAATGGTTACCGTCGTAGGAAATGGACACGGCAACACGAGTTCAAATCCTAGACGAGACTGATTGCATTTCACATAGCACTAATACCCTTGGGAAAGGTATGAATCCAATTATTCTCCCTCCAGCTATGGGTAAATAGTAGGGCAGACTAGGTTCTTCAGCTTTTGTGAGGCAACTAGTCTAGGAGAAGGAGAACTCTGGATTCAAACCTGTTAAAACTCCGCTTAAAAATTGACCTTGTGTCATATCCTGCTCGAGCGGAGGGGTTGGTAAATATGAATACAACCCTTCAAAAACTAATCACCCGGTCAGCGAGGCTTAGAATATGGTAACTGTATTTCCTGCATAGGTCCAAAAGCTCCCCCTCCCCAACGCATATGGTTTATCCTGAGTATGACACTAAACTGCATCTGATGGCCAGGTTCCAGTTCTGAGGAATGTGGAGTTCCCCTTTCATTATCATTACTCTCAGATCCACTTTGACCAGAGTGTTAGATCTACTTGAATATTATTGGTATTAGATACGAATACTTGATACCATATAACTAAAGTGTTAGTATTAAAATAGTTACTTGATGCTATAATTGTTCACTAAGGATTATTATTATAAGTTACTTGAAATCCTATAACTATGTGCAAACAAATGATTATTATTGAATAGAAATAATTACTTGAAACTATATAATTATTTGTATTAGATAGGAATACTTGATATCGTATAATCGTAAAAAAAAAACTTTAAAAAATGCCTACACAAAAATGTAAATATAAATATTCAACGAACGCAATTCCCTAACTTGTAAACATAAAATAATAAAAAATTAATTAAATTTAGTGTCTTCGTGAGTATAGGTCAGGAATCGACCTGTACACGATATCGACTAAGACAAACGTAAAAAAATTGGTTATTGAGGTGTCATAAAATCTAAAATAAAAACATTTTTTTATCCAAAGGTCAAGATATGTAAAAATGAAAGATCCGTGCGGGAGAGAAATGTGACGTGGAATTAAGGATTGGTTTGATGCAATTAAAAAAATATATCCACGGCTAAAACTAAATTTTTAGGAGAGAAGTGTTTTTAGTGTTTGTTTACTAACTTAAACGTCAAGTCTGTTGTTGTTTCAAAACCTTTTTTTTTTATGTGGCCTTTTTACTAATTGACTCTTTCTTGTTTCGCAGAGACTTTTTCCCACATTATAAAAACAGCCGTAAACATATTCTATCGTTGGTTTCATTTATAACTCCTTGTGTATTGCAAATTGAATTCTTCGATGTATATACTTAATGTCAAGTTGCGAATGAGATACGACAGATAAAGCCGAAGTTTAGATTCTTCTTTCAGATTTCAAATGATGGAAACCCTCTAAAAAAAACAAGTAAATAACAAATAAAAATACGCTTAAATTAAAAACGGAAAGAGTCCAGGTTAAAAATGCCATAAGTGTAAACCGAAGCCAAACTTTTTAGACCTTATTTTTCTGATGCCGATGAATAAGAATGACTTGTTTACTAAAACTTTTCTCGTTCCTCAATGATATCTGCATCAGAAAAATAAAGTCTAAAAAGTTTGGCTTTGGTTTAACCTTGCAGCGTTTTCAACCTGGATTACAGGACAAGTTTCTGTAGTTAAAAAAAAGTCATTCACATATGTTGATGTAAGGAATATTATTCTTAGCGGTTTTAAGTGTATTTTGGTACAGTTATAATATGAAATATTCTTATATAATACAAATAATTTCCCCACAGTTGTATGGTTTCAAGTATTCTTATCTAATACAAGTAATTATATGATTCCATGTAATTATTTCTTTTTATCATTAGTTTGCTCACAGTTATATTGTTACAAGTAACTTATAATAATCCTTAGTAAACAACCCTGTCTTCAAGTGACTATTCTTAATACAAACAATATAATTATATAGTATCACGCATTTACAATACCAATTATTTTCAAACAAATGTGTTTGACCGATAAATTGGATCGTTAACAGGTACTACCAACCTAGATCAGAGTGAACCTGAGAAGTAATGGCAATGAAGAGGTACTCGACATTCCCCAAAGCTTGAGGACTGGAACCAGTGATCTTTCGTTTTGTGTCGGCAAAGTAAAGTAATCATATTTACCAACCCCTCCGCTCGGGCAGGATGTGACATAAGGCCAATTTTTAAACGAAGTTTAACAGGTTTGAATTCAGAGTTTTTCTTCTCCTAGACTAGTTGCCTCACAAAAGCTGAAGAACCTAGTCTGCCTTACTATTTACACATAGCTGGAGGGAGAATAATTGGATTCTTACCTTTCCCAAGGGTATTAGTGCTATGTGAAATGCAATTAGTCTCGGCCAGGATTTGAACTCGTGTCGCCGTGTCCATTTCCTATGACGATAACCATTACACCACGGGCACCTCCTAAGTAAAGTAATATGGGAAAGTTACTCGCACAGACTGAACCAGAAAACGAGTGTGCAAGAGTTTCCAGTGCCCTTATTGTTTACAACGAATATTAGTGATAGGAAACCATCCAAATTACAGCATTAAGATTGGCCAGAATACTAAGAAGAGTCCTGGAGACTTGAGTCTTGCTGTCACTCAAAACGGAAGACCATCAGCTAACGCTGGTGTGAAAAACTCTCAAAGGAGTAAAATAATAATAATAATAATAATAATAAACTCCTTAGAAAATCAGTGAAAACACAAATTTTCTAATATTTGGTCTGTGAAAAAGTTTTCAGTGAAAAATAAAACATCTTCTGTATGTTTTTTAAAATAAAGCTCACTGTAAATTTTGCTTTTTTTAAAAAAATATTTTTTTTAATAATTTACCTTGGATTTTCTTATATTTTCTTGACTGATATCAAACATAAGATTGCTGAATATCTTTTTCTTATTACAGGTTAGCAGTATTTTATATTTATTTGATTGGCATTTGCACATACAGTGTGTGCGTGTGTGTGTGTGTGTATGTATATATATATGTATATATAACAACAGTATATGGTTGTCACTCTCTCATTTAGTGGGTTTGTGCCAGACCAAATGTGGTATAATTTGGAGAGTGCTCAATATCTGTGATAGAGCTATTACATAATATAATAAATAGATGTATATATTAGTATTTATATATATTTAATAGCATGGATGCTTATCTGTGAACACTAGTTTCATGCCATCTTTATACAACAATCAGGCATGCACATATATATATATATATATATATATATATATATATATATATATATATATATATATATATATATATATACCTTTAAGGAAAACAATATCCACTCATTTTAGGATTATAAATTTATTTCCATCCTACTATGAGTATTGATATACATATATATATATATATATATATATGCCTCATGTGGTTGATTTTTTTTTCTTTTTTTGGAAGCTTGGCTAGTGGATCATTACTTCTAGCAAGTATGATTCTCACTGGGTGCCTTATATTTCTGACCAGTGCACCTTGCATGGTATAATGATTAGCAAGCTAGACTAGAAAACTTACTTGTGAGTTTGAGTCTCACGAGGTAACATATACCTTGTGCCACAACTAAGAAAAGCTTAGTAAATAATGCTATACTTCTGGCTGTGTGACACAACTAAGCTAAGCTAAGAAAATAACAACATGATGTGTGTGTGAATTCATGCCAATAAATTTTATTTAAAAAGATGTTACAGGGAAGAAGTTTCTTGGAAAAAAACCTTTTTTTTTTTTTTCTTCAAATTGGTTATTTCTTAAATATTCTGATCATTTTTTTTTTTTCACAACTTCTTTATCAACTTTTATTAAAATTGAGTTAATTACAAATTTAAAAATATTTCTTCCCTTCTAAATGAGCTAACTGATTTTAATATTTTCAAAAATTAGAATGCCATATATATATATATATATATATATATATATATATATATATATATATATATATATATATGCAAAAGTCACATCACTTTTGCAATATACACACCCCTGATAATGGTCCAAGATCTGGCAGAAAGTACTAGAGTACCAATTACTTATGGAAGTTTCATTAACTTATTCCCGCCGGATACCATAAAATCAATGCGGCAGCTCAAAAGGGCAGATACAAGAATGTGTAGACAAAAGATGTCAATATTGTTTAAGCAAATATGCATTAATGAAGAAATGTTGCTCACACACACACACACACACACACACACACACACATACACACACACGTATTATATTACATGGTACTGTCTGTGACCCTGGGTTTCATGCAATCAGTAATCATCCTCGATTAACTCACCAAGTGAGCTAGTAAGAACCATAAACCTCTTATATATATATATATATATATATATATATTTGTGTAGGAATTTTTTAAGACCTAATCTTTGGAAAAATTAGGTATCAGTTTATAGAAAAGTAATACTCTTCTCTCTTTATTCATCTATTTTAGTAAGGTTGAAATTTAAATGGAATGGGGGAATCAACCCTTGGCTTAATAAAAGGAGTACCATAAAGATTTCATTACCCTAAATCAAGGATCTGCCGATTTATGAGGTTGACATGAAAAACAAAACAAAAGTTTTTACTATTTTCCTCCAAAGAGCATAATGCCACTTTGAGCAAAGCTTAGAATATGACAACTGCATTCTCTGCAGAAGGGTAAGACCCCTCTTCTCCCCCTAAAAGTAGTGTCCTGGGTTGAACCCTAAAGTGAATTTGATGGTTAGGTTCCAATTTGGGACATCTGGGGAGTATGGAGTACCCACTTCATTGCCCTAGTCTACTTTGATCTGGACCTATAGTATATGTTAAGGTTGCATTTATGGGATGAATTGATAAAAAGATTATTCATATTCGATAGGACCATGTGTTAAAAAAAACCTTACAAAACCACACAACAAATATAAATGTGTGTAATGAGTGCAATTCCCTAACCACTAGATAGTTTGATACATTGTTAAAAGCAATCCTATCTATCAATCCAAAGAACTGAAGTATTTTTCTTTCAAAATTCTGACTGTAATATAAATGAATCAAAAATGAAGTATGTTCTTTGTTCAAAAAGTTATAAGTTTCACTCAGAAAGAAGAGCATAGCTGAACATTTTCGTTGGAGAAACACACTTCCACTTCTTATAAAACTAGAAAAACTCTTTCAGATTTTTCTTGTTTTATAACAAACTATCACTTTCCAGTTGTGCTATTACATTCACTTTCTGACTAATACCCTTGGAAATATTTACCTGGATTAGGATGCTTACTCCTAGGGTTCTGAGCCTTGGCGGGACTGTCTGGCATATGTGCTGGGTGGAGTATCAATGACAAGCAGAGATTCACATTGCACTGGATTTCCGGGTCTGGTGAATCTATGACCTGCAAGGTCACTTGGCATACACGCTGAGAGACTTAGGAAAAGCTAGCATAGTTCACATGGCACCTAGTGATTTTATGATCAGCAAGGTCACCTGGCTTCATGCCAGGAGACTTAGCAAAGGCTAGCATTGTTCACATTGCACCTAGTGAGTCTATGACCAGCATAGTCCACCAGGGCATGAGTTTTGGCTCGAGCCCCCCCCCTCTTTTAAATCCCTGCTATAAAAAGATCTTGTGTCAAATCCAGATAAATGTCTACCCTTGGAAAGGTATGAACCCCTTATTCCCCTAGCTTTGAATTAAATAGTCCCACTGCTATCCTTCTACAATGATGGCTTTGGCATTAAATAACCCACAAAGGTTGATATGCCATTTAAAAAAGAAGCCAAACCAAATCAAACACTACCACATTTTATAAACTGCTGAAAAGTACCCTGTGGTGTAATGGTTATCATTGTAGGAAATGGACACGGCAACACAAGTTCAAATCCTTGATGAGACTGATTGCATTTCACATATCACTAATACCTTTGGGAAAGGTATGAATCCAATTATTCTCCCTCCAGCTATGGGTAAATAGTAGGGCAGACTAGGTTCTTCAGCCTTGGTGAGGCAACTAGTCTAGGAGAAGGAAAACTCTGAATTCAAACCTGTTAAACTTTGCTTAAAAATTGACCTTGTGTCACATCCTGCCCAAGCGGAGGGGTTGGTAAGTATGATCCTATTTACCAACCCCTCCGCTCGGACAGGATATGACACAAGGTCAAATTATGTGTTATTAAAGTGTTATCATTAGTTTCCTGAAACCATATAATTGCTTAAAAAAAACTCTCTAGCAATAAATAACCCTATTAGTGCTGACATGCCATAAAACTAATCACCTAATCATCATTCTTTTTATCAGGTTCTTCTATTGCTATCCTATCAAAAGCCATATCCTGGATATGACACCAAACTGCTTCTGGTGGTGAGGCTCCAGTTCTGGATATTTGAAGAGTGTGGAGTCCTTTTTCATTGCCATTATTCCCAGCTTCACTCTCTGCTGGTGTGGTAGTACCTGTTAGTCCCATCTATGGATCAAATAAATCTGTTTAAAAATTATTAGTATTGGATACGAATGCTTGAAACCATATACCTGTGTACAAACAAATGATTAGACTACCAGTCTATTAGTGAGTTTGATTCTTACTAGGTGCCCCATACTTTTAGCCTTATACTTAGCTAAACTTGATAAAATACTACAAACTAACATTTTTCAATATCTATGTTTTGATTTTTCTTTGTGAATTCCACATTTGGGACCCTAGAAATCTGGATTCTTTTACACACTCTCTACACCACAGGTAAGAGGTGATACAACGTCCATCTTTTTTTAATTTTTTCTCTCTCTCTATATATATATTTCTAAGCAGAGTAAAGTTTGGTTGCCTTATGAATGTGAAAGAACCCAGTCTTCTCTATTATTTACCTATTGCTGGAAAGAGGAGATTCATGCTTTTCTCAAGGTCATTAGCATCCAATGAAAAAGCAAACTGCCTTATCCAGGATTTGAACCTGGGTCAACAATTCTATTTTCTATGACAGCAACTCTTACACTAAGGGCAACACCTTTTTGCGATGTTACTTAATCGATAAGTTACCAGATTAAAATAAGTCCAGTTGGAGGAATCTAGGCAGAGGGGTAAGATCCCTCCTCCTCCTCAACAAGTGTCGTGGATCTCATACAAGACCATTTGATGATGAGGCTTCAGATTTGGGGAATGTGGAGTACCTTTTTATTGCCATTACTCTTAGGTCCACTCTGACTTGGATTGGTACTACCAGTTCAGGTCTGATCTATGAGTCAAATAGAACCCTTTCATCATTTACTATACTTGAAACTATTTAACTGTGTGGAAACTAATGAACTCTGGCTTGTTAAAAATGATGTTACCTACAAATTATTCCTTTACAAATTATATATATTTGATATATATTTATATAAACAGAATTTGGCATAAAATAACCTACAATGGTTGATATGCCATAAAACCCAACTAAACCAATTCTTGCCCAGTCAGCTGGGGCTGTAGAATACACTGACTGCACCTCTGCACAGGGGTAAGACTCCCCCTAATGAGTGTCCTGGATATGACACTAAACAATCTGATGGTGAGGTTCCAGCAATCCTGGAGCTTTGGGGAATGCAAAGTACCCCTTCATTGCCATCACTCCCAGGTCCACTCTGGCCCGGAGTGGTAGCACCTGATAGGGCCCTATCTATGGGTTAAATAGAACTAACAGCATACTTATGCTAAAATGAATTGAGTAAATTGAATAGCTTGAAATAGAAACGTTTTTTGACAAACCGTACTTGCACTTAAACAGTGTGCTTATGCTTAACTGAATTATTTCAAATAGAACTGTTTTTCGACATTAAAACTGTATTTACACTTAACTGAATTATTACATATAACTCCTTGAATAGTTAGAAATGGAAATGTTTTTGACAATTAAACTGTACTTATGCTAAACTGAACTGTTTTCAATAGAACAGATAATTAACATAAAAATGGATTTGGCGTTAAATAACCTACAAAGGTTGATATGCCATAAAACTCAAACAAACCAAACCAAACCAGTTCTTGAAAGAGCATCTCTTGTGTGTGATACCCAGTGACTTATTGGAATTTATAGCTGCTAAATTTAAACCATCAAATACAGTCAAGTGTCATATTCAAGATCTTATGTTTTTGGAAAAGGGGAGGTCTTCTCATACTATAGGGTATACATTCTGTGTATTCTAAGTTTGACTTTTTCAAAAGTGAAGCAACTAAATTCAATCAAAGTTTAACATTTGTTCAACCATTTCTCTAATTTGTATCAAGTAAAAATAAAAACTTATACAGTTTATCACTTAGAATATTCAGACTATTATCTTTGTCTTTATTGTTATATTCACAACATTTTGGCCGATGCATCCTTCGGTCTTTTTCTGGTGTTTCATGTCAAACTGGGAAGCCTACACAGAACTTGAACCAAACCTTTTATTTCAAAGTTCCATGTAGGCTCCCAAGTTTGACGAGAAACACCTTAAGAAGACCAAAGAATTTATTGGCTAAAACGTTGTGAATATAACAATAAAGATGAAGATAATAGTCTGAATATTCTAAATAATAAAAAATGATCAAGCTTCATCTCAGAAATTTTGACAAATATTATACAGTTTACATTATTTTTTATTATTTGTTTGTTATGCCTCCGTGTGCTTCTCCACTTTTTACTGTCTTCTCATATCAACCTTTAATCCCTCCCCATCAAAAAAAACCGAATCTTCACACAGAACATATACATTATTAATACAATCTCTCTCTCTCATATATATATATATATATATATATATATATATATATAAAATTCTATTTAGTAATTCATCTGATAGTTCTCCAAAATGCCCTCTTAAATTCTTTTTCTAACAATTTTTTTTTCTAAAATCATCTAATTTAATTATAAAATTTTCTGCAATATTGCTATTTCTGATCTGATTAGGTAATTTGTTCCAAAAACATATTACTCTCTTAGCAAAAAGATTAAATTGGTTAGTAGACTTAATTTTTTAAAAATCTGTCTTGACAGTAAATTTCCAGTTTGAGGAGAAATATTAAAAAAAACACCTAAGATTACAAATTCTATTTATTATTTTGAAAATTTCAATTATGTAACCTCTCATTATGTCTTAAAACACAAAATTTACACAGTATTTAGAGTAAATACACGGACATGTTCACACAAAAATGCAACAAGATTGTGTGGGAAATAAACTTGTATTTCGAGAAACAAAATTGTAAATAAATACATTCCTGTGGATATTTTTCTGTAATAACTTAAAAATGCATTAGTTATTTTGGACTATTGATATAATTTACTTTCAGTCATGCCTTACAAAATATAGAGAGGCATGTGGCTGGAAAAAAGTGGATTATTTAGTTCTCATGCATAATACCCACCCCTAACTTTTAGGCTGAAAAATTTGGAAAAATAGTACATCTTGTACACAAATACTTATGGTATTTATTAAACTTTACTGAGTGCGGTACACAGGCATTAGTTTGATTACAATACCTGTTGCATCTAGAGTGGTAGTACCTGTTGACATCCTATCTATGGGTCAAATATTCTGTTGGAAAATTATTGATATTGGATAGGAATACTTGAAACCATCTGTGTACAAACATATCATTATTAAATAGGAATAGTTATTTAAATCATGTAATTGTGTATAAATTGTTTGTATTAGATAGAAATACTTGAAATCCCTTTAACTATGGAAAAGTTTTTAATATTAGAAATACTTTATATTTTGTAACTGTGTTCAAACAAATGATTATGGACAAATAAAAAAAAAAAGAATGCAATGGAACATGGAAGATCAAATGTTTATAAACTAAATCAAATTTCAGCATTAAATGACCCATGAGGTGTTGATATGCCATTAAATAAATACACCAAACCAAACCTGGTACCAAGCTGTATCAATCTTTGTCCTTCTCTTAGACAATATTAGTGATGCAGCAAAGGAAGAACTGCTGCTTGGGCAATCCATACTCACTTATCTAGACTTGTGCCCAAGTGAAGATCCATGATCTTGTGAGATTGACAGATATTATTATGGAAAAAGTTAATTATTCAGTTTTTATGTATAATATGCTTCTTCAACTTTTAGGCTGAAAAATTTGGAAAAATACTGAGTCTTATACACAAATAATTATGGTATATAACAGAATTGGTCTGAGACATGCTTGCTGACCATAGTGTCATGCTATCCCCAATCTAGTGTCAACTTTTATCACAGTGAATTACTTATTTAATGATTGTTGGGCATCTATTTTTTTTATTTTTCCAGTTGAATAACAAACTTCAGTAATGAGTTATAACCTTGAATATGAAGTCTATCTCAGCTTGAAACAAGTGATAAACACTTCATTTCTTGATCATATATTGCAGGGATTGGCTTAACAGAATAAAAGTGCTTTGCTTCTCTCTCTTTTTTTTTTTTTTTTTTTCAAAGAATTATCGGTGCTTGCAGAGATACAAGGATTGGTTTGTAAGTGTCTGTTCATCTATATTGTAACGATCCAATTCTTGTATGTATGTTACTAGATTATAGTAAAAATAGCACATTGTAAGAAAACTTTTAGTAAAATAGTATTATAGAATAAAGCAATTTCGTGTCCAGTTTGCATTTTAGTAAACGTTTAATCTCAAGAGATCCTTATAATTTCTTAAGGGAGATAACTAGTGAATGGTAACTATATAGTACTTCCCTTTATTTGTAATTAATTCAGAATACAATGTGAGTCTCCGTCTTTCACGTGCATGTGTGCACACACACACACACACGTATATATGTA
This sequence comes from Sepioteuthis lessoniana, assembly GCA_963585895.1. NCBI lineage: Eukaryota > Metazoa > Mollusca > Cephalopoda > Myopsida > Loliginidae > Sepioteuthis > Sepioteuthis lessoniana. Next base: position 78,942,041 of record OY757925.1, on the reverse strand, counting down.
AACAACTAGATCATTTAAAAGTGCTTAATTGCTGACCAGCAGAGCAAAGTAAGAACAAAAAAAGAAAATTACTATCTGACCTTTTTTTTATGTTGGTTTCATGACTCAAAGTTTTGGGTGTTAAATATTTAATCATCTGATGTGAATGGGCAGTGAAAAGAATTATTAAATATTGCCTGCACAATGCAATGAATGACTGTGTGGTACAGGAGCAGAAATAAGAAAGGGAGCAATATATATATATATATAATAATTTTCATTTATTTATTTTTTTTTTTTTTTGAAAGAGTTTTATGTCTGGTTTAACTTCAAAGTTTTCCTTCTCCTGGACTAGTTGTCTAACTTAAACTAAAGAACCCAGTCTTTCCTAATATTTACCCATAGCAGAGGGAGAAAACAGATGGATTCATATTTTCCCAAAGGGCATTAGCATGACGTGAAATATAAACAGCTTCATCGAGGGTTTGAACTCTGATCATCAGTTTCATTTTCTGTGACAATAACAATTTCGTTAAGCACACCTTGATTTTATGAAGTAAGTACTTCACTTTTGTTAGGTAAATATATCTATCTTATTTTTGAGAAGAATGTAGTTATTTTTTTAGGTGGATAGTTGAATTCAAAATAAGACTATTGTTTTTGGTTCATAAGAAGTTCACTAGATTGATTGATTTTTTTTTTTTTAACAGCTTGTCAACCAATATAGTTATTTTATGTCTTGAGGTTAGAGAATTGCATTCATATTTGTCTTTTGTGTGGTTGTTAAGTGTTTTTTTTTGTTTTCACACAGTCCTATCAAATATAAATTATTTTTAAACAGACCTATTTGACTCATAAATAGCACCTTAAGAATACTATCACTTTGGGTCATAGTGGTAATTTACTAAGCTTTTTGCTTAGATGTGGCACAAGGCCATATGAAAGGGGCACCCAATGAGACTCGAACTCACTTGTGTAGGTTTGCTAGTTGAGCTTGCTAATCATTACACCACCAGAGGCGCCTAGAGTGGACCTGGGAGTAATGACAATAAAAGGGGACATTTCCATCAGAGCTCCAGGACTGGAGCCTCTCTGTCAGATGCAAGGTCGAAGTTGATAACAATTCCCACATAACAGAGGATCATTTAAAAGCTATCAGCAAAGCAATTGTTAGTTAAAGAAAAAATAAGGTTTATTAAAAAATATAATATTGAAAATGAATAATAAACAGTTATTTTCAATCTTACAGGATTTTGATGGGAATTCTTCAATGCTATAGCTATGTCAGTACTATTCTATGGTTGCACCACTTGGACTTTAAGAACACCTGGGGGAAAAACTAGATAGGAATTATACAAGGATACTGTGTGCTATTTGAGCATATACTAGAAGCAGCACTCCACAAAATAGCTGGTGTTTGGCCACTTACCTCTTATCACAAAAATCCTCCAAGTAAGACGAGCAAGTCATGCTGGGCATTGCTGGAGAAGGAAGGATGAATTCATGTGATGTTCTTCTGTGGACTCCTACACATGGACACACTAGTGAATGCCAACCAGCAAAGTCTTAGATCCATCAGCTCTGTGTGGACGTTGTATACTGTCTAGAGGACTTATCAAGAGTGATAACCAATTGGGATGGATAGTGAGAGAGAATCAAGGGAATTCATGATGTTAGTTGGTTGGTTGGTTGGTTTTTATGGCATGTCAACCTTTGTAGGTTAATGCCAAATACATTTTTATGTAAATAATCAGTTCTATTTAAAACAATTCAGTTTAGCATTAGCACACAGTTTAAATGAAAGTACAGTTTAATTGTGAAAAACATTTCCATTTTTAGCTATTCAGTTTAGTCAAGCAGTTCTAATTCAGCTAAGTATAAGTCCAGATTTTGTTTACACACAGTTCTATGGTAAACAATTCAGTTTAGTGTAAATACAGTTTCAATGTCAAAAAACAGTTCTATTTCAAATAATTCAGCTTAGCATAAGCATGCAGTTTAAATGTAAGTACGGTTTAATTGTCAAAAACATTTCTATTTTAAGCTATTTAGTTTAATCAAACAATTCAGTTTAGCATAAGTATGCTGTTAGTTCTATTTAACCCATAGATAGGGCCCTATCAGGTACTACCACTCCAGGTCAGAGTGAACCTGGGAGCAGTGGCAATGAATCATGATGTTGGGATGCCTTGATGATGATAGTATTTGATTGTATGATGATGATGATAGTAATTTTTCTTAATGAAGTTAGTTAATTTGTATTTTTTGTCAAGTTTTATAGCTAACTAATCGGATATTATTTTAAAGAGAAAAATGGTTGTAGAACCAAGACAGATACATGGCAGCTTTAGAGAAAGATAAACATCTGGTGATAACATGATTTTTTATTTAGTTTCTTTTATAAATGATATACTAAAAGGTCAGAAATATTTTCATGCTTGACTAGTTCTTGTCACACATGACAGAATAATTTATGTATAGATTGGCATTTCTGCTTATTTTGAGATGTTGGCATCACTCATGTTGAGAACGCAAGAGCATCAATTGACTGAAATCTTTCCTTATCATGTAAGTAAATGAAAGAAAACATGAGAAGAAAGCAGAAGTTATTATTCATTAAACTTTGATTCATTTGGGGCACAGGATTACATTACCTGCTAAATGTTCACCCACATCAGAACTAAACAGGTTCATTGTTGCTTAACTTATGTGAACTCAGCATAAGTTGACTGTAAGTCAGAAAGGGAATAAGTTGGAAGGAAAAAGAAATTAAAATAAATAGGGGGATAAAAAGAAGGGTGGAAAATGTTTTATTAAGTTATAGTAATTGGAGAAAAGGTGAATGATTAAGTTGTATAGTTTAACTTAGTTTTTCTCTTTCTCAAGCAATTAACATAATTTCTTATTTCTCTGTAATCAGAACTGGTTATCTTTACTAATAAATATGTATATAGTCACCTTGGTTTGGTTTGGTTTGGTTTCTTTGTTTAATGGCATATCAACCTTTGTAGTTTATTAATGCCAAATCATCTTATATATATTAAATGTATATGATCTGGTTTGGTTGGGTTTAATGATGGATCAACCATTGTTGGTTAATTAATGCCAAATCATCTTATATATATTAAATATGATCTGGTTTGGTTGGGTTTTATGATGGATCAACCATTGTTGGTTAATTAATGCCAAATCATCTTATATATATTAAATGTATATGATCTGGTTTGGTTGGGTTTTATGATGGATCAACCATTGTTGGTTAATTAATGCCAAATCTTCTTGATACATATATATTAAATATATATGGTTTGGTTTGGCTGGGTTGGGTTTTATGACATATCAACTATTGTTAGTTATTTAATGCCAAATCTGGTTTATTCATATATATTAGATATATGATTGGTAAACATAAGTCAGCCAAGTTAAATAGTTTCAAATATTGCTATGTATCACTAACAATTCAATTAAACATCACTCATTTGTTCATAGACAGTTAAATGATCAAACAATTCAATTTAACATAAGTCATTTGTTTGCACCCTATTTAAATGTCAAACAGTTCTATTTGACCCATAGATAGGACCCTATCAGGTGCTACGACTACAGGCTAGAGTGAACCTGGAAGTGATGGCCGTGCAGAGGTACTCTGCTTTCCCTAAAGCTCCAGCATTACTTGAGCCTTATCATCAAATTGTTTAGTGTCATATCGAGAACACTCATTGAGAAGGGCTCTTACCCCTTTGCAGGGATGCAGTTGCTGTATTCTACAACCCCAGCTGACTGGGCTGTCAACCTTTGTGGGTTATTTGATACCAAAGCCATCTTTTTCGGAGAACAGCAGTGGTATTATTTAATCCATACACACACTTAAATAATCAAACAGTTCTATTTCTAACAATTCAATTTAGCATAAGTCAACAAAATTAAATGGTTCCAAGTATTTTTATGTATCAATAACAGTTCAATTAAACATCACTCATTTGTTTACACACAGTTAAATAATCAAACAGTTCTATTTCTAACAATTCCGTTTATCATCGAGGCATCAATCTGAAAGTGAATGTAATAGAGTGATTGAAGTTCAGATTCGCTTACTACAATATTGCAGTCCAGTATGTTAACCACTATGCCTCCCTCCAAAGTCACCTTGTATTGTATATATGAATGTATTTTAGAAATTTTTTTCTGTTTATGATTAAAACTCTGACTTTGGTGTTGGTTGACTGATTTTAATGGTATGTTGATCTGCCTTGGGTTATATTATGTCTCATGGCTTGGTGGCCCAGTCGGCTAGGGCTTCAGAATACATCAATTGCATCTCTGCCTAGGGGTAAGACTCCGATCTAATGGGTGTCCTGGATTTTGACACCAAACAATCTGATAGTGAGGCTTCAGCAATGCTGGAGCTTTAGAAAATGTGAAGCACCACTTTGACATCACTCTCAGGTCCACTCTGGCCTGAAGTGGTAGCACTTGATTGTTAGTTGGGGCTGAAGAATACACCGACTGCATTTCTGTAGAGGGTTAAGACCCCCCCCTAACAAGTATCTTGGATATAACATTAAATAATCTGATGGTGAGGCTCCAGTAATGCTGGAGCTTTGGGGAATGTAGAGTACCCTTCATTGCCATTACTCTCAAGTCCACTCTAGCCTAGGTAGGGTCCTATCTATGGATTAAATAGAACCATTTGATATCTAAACTGAATGCAAACAAATGATTTATGCTAAGTTGAATTGTTAGAAATAGAAATATTAGATTATTTAACTATGGTAAACAAATGAGTGATGTTTAATTGAACTGTTATTGATACATAAAAATACTTGAAACCATTTAATTTTGTTGACTTATGCTAAATTGAATTGTTAGAAATAGAACTGTTTGATATTTAACCGTGTGTATCTACAAAATGTGTTTACAAATCATATATTCAATATATATGTAAACAGGATTTAGCATTAAATTCCCAACACTGGTTGATATGCCATAAAACCAAACAAAACCAGGTAAAATCTCTGTGTGCAAAAATGAACTCCAGCTCATTTAAGAATGATATCTACAAAATGTGTTTATGAATCATATATCCAATATTTGGAATCAAATAACCGATGATGATTGCTATGCCATAAAACCAAACCAAATCTGTTCTCCTTTCCCTTGACTATGGGTAAATTGTTGAAGAGCTGGCTTCTTTAATCTTTATAAGGTAATCAATTTTAAAGAAGAAAAACTTTACATTCAAACCAGTTGTACTAAGCTTAAAAAAAACAAAAAAACAAAAAAAACCTACTTTGTATCACATCCAACCTGTGGCAGATGAGTTGGCTAATTACATACTATTGTATATTTGTATTTCACCAATTAACCAGAAAAAGCTGGAATGAAATTATCTTATTTTTAGATGAAGCTTTTCTAACCATTTAATTTGGACTAGTATTTTTATTTATTCATTTATTTATTTATTTGTATATGCCTGGACTTTCATTCTATAACAATGAAGAAATGTTTTGGATTGAAAATAATTAAGAAATAAAAAAATTGAAAATTAAGATAAAAAAACACTAATCAAAATTAATTGTTGAGATTACTTAATCTAAAAATAAAAATAAAAAGTATTACTTATACTGTTGGATTATTCTTGGCATAGGTCATAAACAGTTTCCTGTGTGAAATACATAGCAATTTGATATTGCATTCTGAGAACAATACCTCTTTTAATTCCTATGAAATATCTGACCGTTGGCCAGTTGGCTGGGCTGTAGAAAACACCGACTGTTTCTCTGCAGAAGGGTAAGACTCCCCTAATGAGTATCCTGAATATGACACCAAACAATCTGATGGTGAGGTTCCAGTAATGCTGGAGCTTTGTGGAATGTAGAATACCCCTTCATTGCCATTGCTCCCAGGCCTGCTCTAGCTCTGAGTGGTAGCACCTGATAGGGTCCTATCTATGGGTCAAATAGAACTAAACTGTGTACTTATGCTAAACTGAATTGTTTGAAATAGAACAGTTTTTACATTTAACTGTATGTAAACAAAAACTGTACTTATGCTAAACTGAACGGTTTGATTTAGAAATGTTTATATGTTTAAAAATGGATTTGGCATTAAATAACCTACAATGGTTTATATGCCATAAAACTAAAGCAAACCAAACATCTGCCCAGTGTCAGCCATTTAATTCAAAAGTTTTATCTGCCGGAAGCACCTATCTTATGACTGTAAATGCTGAAAACTGGATATTGACTCAGGACATTGACCAACAGTGTAATATTAATTAATTAATATTAATTTATATCCAAAAAAGTGTATTTCACAGGTTCTTAAATTTTATTTTACCCCTGGGGAAAAATATGAACCTCCTTATGCTGCCCCCAGCTATGTGCTATATAATACCACCACTGTTCTTCTACAAACAGGGCTTCAACATTGAATAACCCAGGAAGGTTGATATGCTATTAAACAAAGAAACCAAACCAAATTTTCTTTCCATCCTGTTGTTGAGGCTTAGAATATATCCTTTGCATTCCCTGCATATGGTAAGATCCCCCCCCAAAAAATCAGTGTTCTGGATATGATGCTAAACTGCATCTGGTGGTGAGGTGCCAGTTTTGGAGTTCTATGGAGTGTAGAGTACCTTTTTTTTTGCCATTGTGCTAGGACCTGGAGTGGAAGTCCCTTCCATAGATCAAATAAATCTTTTTGGAAATTATTAGTATTAGATTAGAATACTTGAAACCATATTACTTTGTAAACAAATGATTATTGTTAAATAGAAAGTTAAATGATACCATATAATTTGCTTGAGATCCCCCCCCAAAAAAAAAACTGACCATGGCACGAAATAACCCAACAAGGTTTGACATGACTTAAAACCAACTAACACATCTATGTCAAATAAATATGTTTGAAAATTATTAATACTAGATAGATTCGCCAATTGTCTGGGAGATCAGGGTTCAATCCCAGATCAAGTAATACCTAACATTCCAAAAATTGTACTTGATTCCCCCTTGCTTAGCGCTCAACATTCTAAGGTAAGGATCAAGGATAAAGTGGAGCAATCCCAGTAATGGAGTAGTGCCCTCCCCTACATTCCGGTGTAGTAGCTATTGAAAAGGGAGCCTTCAGGTCACTCTATCAGGGTTTAATAATTTTGAAAAACAATGTGCCTAGTGTGTTGAACTGTATGTTGGATATGTGGAATAGCATTCACATTTCGTGGCTATTAGGCATTACTTTCTTGGTCAGGCCAAGGATTTTTCAACCCTACCACTTATAAACTAAGTATGAACACAATCAAAGGTTAGAAATAACTGAATGGAAAGCTTTGAATAGCATATCTATTATTTAGACCTGATTCTATAAGAAAAAAGGTTTTATTGAATTTTACAGAAGGATTGACAAAATGTTGAGAAATAATGTGCCACGTGTGTTGAACTGTGGCTATGGAATGAATATATGGAATAGCATGTATATTTCATAATTCAAAGACATTTTATTATCTGTTAATCTTTCTCTCTATTATTTAGACCCAATTCTGTAAGAAAAAAGATTTTATTGAATTTTAGCCAAGGGTTAAAGAAACTAGAGAAACAATATGCTACATGTGTTGAACTGTGGGTTGGATATGTGAAATAACATTCACATTTCATGGCTATTGGTCATTACCTTCTTGGTCAGGCCAAGGATTTTTCAACCTTACCACTTATAAACTAAGTATGAACACAATCAAAGGTTAGAAATAACTGAATGGAAAACTTTGAATACCAGAACAGCACTTATCCATCTGAACTTTATTTCTGCATATTAAATGTAAGTTACTAAGAATATGTCTGTGTAGCAGTAATTTTTCAATAGTCCACAATCTGAGTCAATGTTTTCAGCAGCCTATGTGCTATATTCTCAACCATATTTGTCAGACCAACAAAGAAGTTTTCGTAATGCTGTCATTAGCGGTACTCTCTTTGTATTACTGTTGTCATTTCATCAAAGCTAAATTTGGCCTGCCACACCTTTTTAATATTCCTGCTTTGATTCTAGCTGAAAGAAAAAAAAAAACTTCTTTGGTCTCTCCTCTTTGCTTCTCTACCCAACAGTCTGCTATTTACTTTTATCCTGTTTATTTACTCTAACAATTAACTCTTGAAGTGATTCTTTCCAAACCACTTTTCCGTTTGCACAGATTTTAGAAAATATACACATAAAAAAAATGTTCTTGTTTACGAGAAAAATATTAGCAAATTGAATTGCTCTTGCTATCTGCAATGTTAGGTCAGCTTTGAGCAAGGTGTAGCAGCTAGAATTTTCAATCTGTTTAGAGTAAAGCAAAAAAAAATATATTATCTCTCAATAATGCTTTATTTTAAAGTAAACAAAGTATTTTACAAATTTTAATTCTTCTAGTGTATATAAAAAAAAAAAATTAGTGCCAAGAGATCTCAAGAATAAAGCTAAATATGAGTTGAAAAGGTTTTAGCATTCAACAAATTAATGACATTTTGCAGTTAGAACAGCTGGTGTATTAAATGAGACTTCTCTAAGGCAAAAAAAAAAATGAGTTTCAATCTCACTGAGTGCTTATTCTTCATTATTTCCAATCTGTACAATTACTTTTACATACACCAATGTATTTACCCAACCCCTCAAGCATATGTAGGATATGACACGTGGTTGATTTTTAAGCAGAGTAAAGTTGGTTTGAATTCAGAGTTTTATTTCTCATAGATTGGCTCCTTAACAAAGGCTAAAGATCTTAGTTTGCCCTACTATTTACCCTCACATCTAGGAGAGAATAGATGTATTCATGCCTTTATTCAGAGCACTAGCACAAAGACAAATACAAACAGTCTCATCCAGGATTTGAAATTGGATCACTGATTCCAATTTCTACAATAATTTCTGTTATGCTAAGCGTGACTTCTTAATAGATTATTTTTTCAATCTCAGTAGAGCCAAAGCTCTTTTGGTAACATCTGTTAGGGTCCCATTTATGGATCTGTTTAAAAATTATTTGTATTCAATAGGACCATGCACAAAAAAACCCATAAGAAACAACTACACAAAATATGTAAATATAAACATAGAATGAATGCACTTCCCTAACCTCTTGGTATAAATTAACCCTAAATGGTTGCCATGCAATTAAACTCAATCAAAATGGATAATGATTGAATCCTCAAAAGTCAAGATACCATGACTATTAAATTTAATGAAAATATTTTCTTTTTTCTTAGCTTTTTTTCTTTTTCTTTTTTTTTTTTTTTTTCAAACAATTTTAAAAATTCATTTACAGGTTTTCTGTATTTCTTTCTAGTCTTGTAACTATCTTTCATTTGTTTTGTTTTTTGTAGTGGCCATCCCTTTTTTTTTCTTTCATCTTCCTGTTTGTTCTGGCTCAGTCAGCTGGGGCTGCAGAATACACCAACTGCATCTCTGCAGAAGAGTAAGATACCCCCAATGAGTGTCTTAGATATGACACTAAACAATCTGATAGTGAGGCTCTCATAATGCTGGCACTTTGGGGAATATGGAGTACCCCTTAATTTCTATCACTTCCACTCTGGCTCGGAGTGGTAGCACCTGATAGGGTCCTTTCGATTGGTCAAACAGAACTGAACTGTGTACTTATGCTAACTTTGACTAATGCCTTTGGAAAAGTCAAGAATCTATCTGTTCTCTCACCAGCCATAGGATAGACTGGGTTCTTTAGCCTTGGTTAGACAACCAGTCTAGAAGATGGAAAACTCTAAAAACCAGCTAGAAAATTGACCTTGTGTCATATCCAACTCATGGAGGAGGAGTTTGGTAAATACATATATACAGAACCTTCTGGAACAAGTCACCCATTAAGAATTGAGCTGGCTAATTATAGCTTAACTTATATAGAAAAATCAGATTTCTTGGACTTTCCATTTGATCATGTTCCTCTGATTGGCTCACAAAAAGTTTAGCATAGTTTTTTTTATTATTTTTGTTTATCTTTTATAAACTGAAAAAAGAAATAATCTCTACTAATCGCTCAGAGATTTCCATCTACATTACTAAAATTTTTGATGAAACTTTATATCCCTCATGACACAACCTCCCCCTAGCAAAATTACATGAAAGCAATAAACTTCACTATTCAGTTATGCATTACTAAATTGTAGCTTTAATATATGATAAATCTACAAAATTATTATTCTTTGTCGGGGTAAAAACTAAATAAAAATCCACCCTACTTTAAAAAATTAAACATCCCAAATTATCCAATTAATTTGACAATGTAATAATTTATTTTTGCACTTTTGTCTGAAGGAGCCCATAGAAATATTGACTATATTAATCATTCTTAAAATTTCACTGAACTTTTTACATATACAAATAAGATAAATCATATTACTTAATTTAGTTGTAGAACTAAATTATTTATTACTTGAATGTACTGTATTTGATAGCTTACAGGACACTTTTTTTCCTAAAAAAACGTCCCAGAAAAATATCCTGCATCTTATAAAATCAAGGGTCAGCTTTGGGTTTCTAGTTAGTGGAGTTCTAGTACTGCTGTAAACCTGACATTTATACTTTAAACCTGTTTATTTTTTAAGAATGCGGGCTCAAATTGAGATTCATCTTATAAGCTATCAAATATGGTATGTATATAATTTCAGTGTGGTGTTAATAAAGTATAGATTGATCCATTGATTTTTTTTTTTTTTTTTTTTTTTCTTAGGTATTTGGTGGAACAGGAAAATGAACAGGAAAATGTTAATATCAATAATATAAAATACTGTTTGAACAAAACCCACTTTGGTACCTAGTTTTGTTGATAGAGCACTTAATGAACTCTCAAGCCATTGCACTTTGTGTCCCTAGTGTTAATGATATAACATCTTTTTGTTTACATATGAGATGATCTAAAAGTGGATATTGACAAAATCCGTACCAGAGAATTGATTTTTGTTCTTTCCTGTTTTAAGTTCAGCTTTTGAGCTATCAGCCTTTTTTTCCATCTTATTATAGTAACATAGCGATTTTTGTTTTTCTGTTTTTGATTGGATAGGAATCCAGTTGTTAAGAATTGCCAACTGACTGTGACAAAGTACATTTTCTTGTACTATATTTAAACTTTATTTCTTTTTGTTTACAATTATGGAAATGATTTCCATTCCTTTTACAAGTAGGTCTTGGGCAAATTCTATGGTACGACTCTGAATTTTAATCATAGAATGATAATTAATATATTTTACTTATGCTGAATTTTTTAAAAAAATTTAAATTTAAAAAATATTTAGTTTAGAAGTTTTAAAAATTTTGCTTTTTATGGCTTCTTTTTAAAGTCACTTCCTATTATCATTAATCATTATTAAAGTATAGTTATTAGTATACCACTGTGGCTTATGGATGAGAATGCAGACAGAAAAACAGAGTTGTAATTAGCAGTTAATCAACCTGGAGTTATCTCCCTTGAACAGATTTAATATATCTTAGTAATGAAACCAAAATATTAATGTTGACTTTGCATCATAATAAATTCACCTATTTGGATTATGTTTTTCTGCTACCTTCATACTGTCGGATTTTAATCCATATTTACTTTCATACTGTCCTTTCGGAAAAACAAATACCAAATACAATCTTACATGACATTTAACATGGATGATTCCAAATAATCTATATATATGAAAACTTACTTGTTGTTGCGTATTTCTAATAAACAGGAGGTTTTGTCTTGTTTCTTTGGGAAATCCAACATTTTCAAATATGTTTCCATGTGCCAGACACATTCTTATGACTTTTGAATTATGAACACTATGTGCATGTTTGTATATCTTTTTGTTGTATATTTCTCATTTGCTCCTGTCATCTCAGCAAGCATCCATTGCTATGTTAACTATTTTGATATCAAAGTCCTGATGATGGTTACTGAAACTGAAATGTTAACGTAGACTTTACATCATAATAAATTCACCTATTTGGATTATGTTTTTCTGCTACCTTCATACTGTCAGATTTTGATCCATATTTACTTTCATATCTTAATAATGTTGAATTTTTAAAAAAAATTTAAATTTAGAAAATATTTAGTTTAGAAGTTTGAAAATTTTGCTTTTTATGGCCTCTTTTTAAAGTCACTTCCTATTTAGAAAATGGATAATATTTGCAAATGCAAATTATCATTAAACTCAACTGATATCATTAATTATTAAAGTATAGTTATTAATATACCACTGTGGCTTATGGATGAGAGTGCAGACAGAAAAACAGTTGTAATTAGCAGTTAATCAACCTGGAGTTATCTCCCTTGAACAGATTTCTGTTTGTCACTTTTATATCTGATAAAAAATTATTTGTAGACTGGTCTGATTGAACAGGAAATAACTTTATTTTCCATATAGCATTTTAACAGTATTGTACTAATAAAAATTGGCCAACAGTTTTCTGGATTATGGGGAAAACACACACATACAGAAATCAGATCCTTTTAATAATAATAGTTATCAATCAGTTATAACATGTAATATATAAGGGGTACTGAAAATGTTCCTATCCTAACCAAGAAGGGAATGACCTTTTTGATTTTTTTTATTGTGATTTTTATTGGTTTTAGTGAAGAAATTTGAGAAACAATATTCCAAGTGTGGTGAACCGTTGTGGGAATATTTGAAATTGCTTGTGTGTTTCATGACTCTTAATAGTGACATTCATAGTTTATTTGTTTGAGTTTTATGGCACATCAACCCTTTATTTAATGCCAAATCCATTTTTATACAAATAAACAGTTCGTTTTCAAACAATTCAGTTTAGCATAAGTAAAGTAAAGTTGGCGACTGTAGTCGAGGGCGACCCAAAGGCTCCCTTTTCAATAGCTACTACACTGAGGTGTAGGCGAGGGTGTTACTCCTTTCCCTGGATTGCTCCACTTTACCCTCGATACATACCTTATATTGCTGAGTGTTAAGCAAGGAGCTATCAAGTACCATTTTTAAAGTCTTTGGTATGACACAACCAGGGATTGAACCCAGGTCTCTCGGACCACTGGTGGACACTCAACCCACTATTTGACCCATAGATAGGGCCCTATCAAGTGCTACCACTCAGAGCTAGAGTGGACCTGGGAAAAATAGCAATGAATGGGTGCTCTGCATTCCCCAAAGCTCCAGCATTACTGGAACCTCACCATCAGATTGTTTGGTGTCATATCTTGGGCACTCATTGGGGGTTCTCACCCCTTTGCTGAGATGTAGTCGGTGTATTCTACTGCCCCAGCCGACTGGGCAATACTGACATTGAAAACTATTCAGCATGCCATTTTGTGTGTGTGTGTATGTGTGCATGAATAATATATACATATATATTTATGGAACTAGAATTCCACTGGAGTCAATAGCAGTTTAGGATAGATGAGATGACATGAAAAATCATCCTTACTTAATAAAAGAAACTCGATAAAGGCCAATGTGTAGAAACTTGAGCAAGTCCAGAGAGAACTAACACATACTAAAAAGAACAACTAGAATACATTCAAGGCCAAATCAATAAAACCAGAAATTCAAATAAGACCAACAAAACATGCTGGACACTGCTGGTGAGGTAAGGACAAACTCATAAGTGATATTTTCATATGGACTCCTACACATGAACACACCAGTATTGACTGACCAGCTTAGACCTACAAAAATTGGGCCTGTGCGCAGTCTGGATGCAGTCAAGAAGACCTACCAAGAGTGATGGATGATAGTAATAGATGGCGATAGAAAGCCAGAGAACTCTATCCTCTCAGTGTGACTTGATGATATATAAATACATATGGATGGTATCATTGTCATCAGCAAAGGACATGGAATTGGCAAAATAGATTAAAATTCTTGTGAAGTCTGTTCTTATTGCATTAATCCCCTTTAGAAAGGTATGGATCCATCTCTTCTTTTTAAGTTATAGGTAAAATGGGATGACTGGGCTCTCTAGCCTTGGTAAGGCAGAGCCACAATTCTGTATTCCTCCTCTCAGCCAACACTTGTTTGATCTATTACTCCATGTGTTTTGCAGATGTTGGAAGGTCAGAGTCCTACAATGGCTGTGATCATGGAGGGATATATCTATAATGGGAGGTATGTCAGAATATAGAGTGGCCACTGAAAGACCTAATGATATGAAAAAAAAAACTTTTACAAACATGTTTTTTTTTATTATTTTTTTTTTTTATTAATGTATTTGGAAATATAATTAATGGTTTTTTTTCATTATTATATACGAAAAGTGATGTTTTGGAGATGCCTAGTTGAGCAGAGCAACAACAGGTGGAAACTGATAGATCCTTCAAGGACACTCTACCATACAGCTTCCACCAGTGCATCAGTAGAAACAGTATGTTTTAGAACCTCTTCCTGGAATATCTGCCTGACCCAGTTTTTTAAAACTGGGTGATTAAGTTCCAAATCATGTTATCACTAAGAGCTACTGACATTAAAATGCTGCCAGTATTTTCTCTGTGTTTGAATTATTGATCTTTCACTGGAATAGAAAAACTCTATAAGTTTTAATTGTTGCTGGACATCATATGTAGCCATTTTAATCTCTAAGGGATGTTCAATAATCTGCAACAAAAAATAAAAAATAAGATAAAAAAAGATTGAAAACAAACAAGCTATGTCTTTTAAAAAAAAAAAACCTTTAGTTTTTCAGTGTTCACCCTATTGTAAGAAAGTGAAGTTCTATTTACCAAGAGAGAAATGAATAATGGATAGACCTCTTGGTATTCAATACACTTTTTCTATTAATTGAAGCACCTCTGAAAAAATTTTTTTTTTTTTTAATACTGTGTGAAACTGGCTGTCATTTATGTTTTGATGTCCTCTGCATCCTCAAATCTTTTACCTTTGAGATGGATTTTCAGTTTAGGGAACAGGATATTGCACTTGTGCAATTCTGTGTTTCACTAAAAACTGCTGTTCAAAGTGTATTAAGGATTAATACTAATTCATCCAAATCAGACCTTAAACCTTTTACTTCATGTACTCTTTGTAATCAAATTTAATTTCCTTTCATCTCCCAAATAAATTATTGTAAATCGTGGTGTCTAACTTTACCTTTTAAGCCTAAAAAATCTCTACAAATATCCAAATCTTTAACACTGGTTGACTACTTTGTGGTAAAGGTTTGGATTTTAGCCCTACTGAATGAGTTGACCCCAAATTTTGTAGAGATATTTTTCAGGCTTAAAGGTCGACTTATATGCTGAAATTTATGGTAATTGGATACTAAATTACAAAATATAACTAATTTATTAGTGTTTAATAAGATTTAAATGAAAAAAGAATCGGTAAACTTTAAATGCAAATGAATCCTTTAATTTTTGAATTCTTAATAGAAAGGATGCGTTTAGTAGACACTGAAAAGATCACCAATATTAGGTTGCCAGTTTGTGAGTTTAGACCACAAATCACTGTGTTCTATGTTTAAAGGGCAGTTTTTACTTTGTAAATAATACTCATGGCTAAACTTCACCATGTTTTCTTTTGTGAAAATATGATTATATACATTGTTAGCAATGCCGACTAGATCTTTTTGATCTGAGCCAGATTGTTTGTTCATTTAAATGACCTGTATGTTTTAATGGGTCATATGTGAATGACACATTGCTTAGTGGCCATCACACTTGATCAGACAGTCTGCTGGGTAGGCAATAGCTAGTAACTAGTCTATATGATTCAGCAATTTTTGCTCTCCTGTTTTTAAGGGATTTTTAAATGCAAACTAGTAAATTTCCCTCCTGTGGACCCCTAATTTTATTCATTTTTATATGGACCACACTAAGAAGCCCTGATCTAGGCTTAGCTTTGCCCAGTCAGCTGGGGCTGTAGAATACACCAACTGATTCTCTGCAGAGGGGTAAGAATACCCCCCCCATGAGTGTCCTGGATATGACACTAAACAATCTGATGGTGAGGTTCCAGTGATGTTGGAGATTTGGGGAATGTGGAGAGCCCCTTCATTGCCATTGCTCCCAGGTCCACTCTGGCCCGGAATGGTAGCACCTGATAGGGCCCTATCTATGGGTTAAATAGAACTAACTGCATACTTATGCTAAACCGAATTATTTGAATTAGAACTGTTTGACTAAACTGAATAGCTTGAAATAGAAATGTTTTTGACAATTATACTGTACTTACATTTAAACTATGTCTTTATGCTAAGCTGAATTGTTTAAAATGGAACTGTTTTTGACATTGAAACTGTACTTACACTAAACTGAAATGTTTAATATAGAACTGTTTTGACATTTAACTGTGTATAAACAAACTCTGTACTTATACTAAACTGAATTAGCTGAATTAGAACTATTTGAATAAACTGAATTTCTTGAAATAGAACTGTTTTTGACAATTAAACTGTGTACTAGTGCTAAACCGAATTGTTTGAAATAGAACTGATTATTTGTTTAAAATTGGATTTGGCGTTAAATAACCTACAAAGGTTGATATGCCATAAAACCCAAACAACCAATCTAGACTTGGCTAGAGATCTAAATATCATCACTTTATTATATGTTGCTCAGCTAAATGATTAAACTGAAATACATTTTTTTATCACACCTTAGTGTGTTTATATATATATATATATATATATTGTTACTATTCCTCATTTACTGTTACAGTAGGTTGAGTGGAAAGGACCATCACTGATAAGAGTTGAAATCTTTCTTTATCCTGCATTTCTGGGGTAAGCAATAATGTTTAAAGTCATTACACTTGCAATTGTCTGTGAGACTAACTTATTATAAGTATGTTCATAAAGCCGTTGTGTAAATATGAATTGTCACTAAATTATTTCAAGTGAACTATGACACTAGTATAAATGGAATGTCAACTTTTGATTAGTCTTAAATATTTCTATCTGGGGAGACAGTTTTACTTGGTTTTATTTTTTTTTTTCTCAGATGACACTCTATAATTAGTTTCTTTATAGTAAGAATGTGCACACGTTGTTGAATAACTGGGGCGTTTGTGTAGTATACAAGTTATTGAGAGTGTAAATTGATTTTCTTTGACAAGGTTTGTTATATTTGATGAATCATGACAATGCTTAACTTGTTAAATGACATTTTTTTTTATCCTATTTCATATTGTAAATTTGATCTATCTAAAAGTTGATTGAATAAATTTTATTGATTTTTTTCTTCTTCTTCTTCTTTTAAGTAAAAATGTGGTAGAACCTTCAAATAGTTGAAGAGAAAGAAATTGTAAATAAAACTAGAAAAAACAAACAAACAAAAGTTAATCACAGATTTAATTCATATTTTAAAAAATGTAATATATGTATTAATATTCATTTAATATTATCATTATTTGTATGATTTACAGGGTTTAATGCCATAAAGATTTTACATTAAATTAGTGTTAAGTGCAATAAATTTACTATGAGATAGATTTTTAAAATTTTAATACGTAAAAGTAAAGTTGGCCACCTTAGTCGAGGGTGACCCGAAGGCTCCCTTTTCGATAGCTACTACACTGAGGCGTAGGGAAGAGTGCTACTCCTTTCCCTGGTGTGCACCACTTTACCCTTGATCCCTACCTCATATTGCTGAGTGTTAAGCAAGGAGGCTTCAAGTACCATTTTTTGAGTCTTTGGTATGACTCGACCTGGGATTGAAGTTGGATATTGTGTATATGTGTGTTCGTGTTCAGCTACTAAAAAAATTATGCAATAAAGAAGCAATAAATAATGTTTTTACTATGCCAATGGCTCGGGAGACCAGGGTTCAGTCCCAGGTCACATCATACCAAAGACTTAAAGAATTGGTACTTGATACCTCCTTGCTTAACACTCAGCATTATAAGGTACATATCAAGGGTAAAGTGGGGCAATCTGGGGGAAGAAGCATCACTCTTCTCTTCACCTCGGCGTAGTAGCTATTGAAAAGGGAGCCTTCGGGTTGCCCTTGACTACGGTCCCCAACTTTACTTACTTACTTACTATGGATAGTTTGTTACTTTTTTTTTTTTAAAGTTTAAGGGAAACAAAGTTCTTAATGTCTCCTTTGTATAACTTATATTTTTCTGTTTAGGGGTAAAGCCAGAAGTAAGTTTATGGTAATAAGAATGATAATATGCAATGTCCCCCAACTTTACTTACTTACTATGGACAGTTTGTTCCTTTTTTAAAAAGTTTAAAGGAAACAAAGTTCTTAATGTCTCCTTTGTATAACTTATATTTTTCTGTTTAGGGGTAAAGCCAGAAGTAAGTTTATGGTTATAAGAATAATAATAGAAATAGTAGTTATGATTGAGCTCAAGTTAGCCTTGTTCCAAATTGGAAAAGACCAAAAGCAAAAGCTATACTTATTTCTGGGCCCCTAAATGGGAGTTCCTGCAAAAAACATTGGAGAACATTGCATAAAGAAGTGAAAAGAGAATTAGTGTGGTTATAAAAATGGGCAGATCCTCCCAAATTCTTTTGGTTCTTTTATTTTTAATATTGTGATGGTAAATTAAAATAAAAAGATCCCCGGATGAGCAACCATTTAAACGCATATGGGAACTGGTGCATTTAAATATTGTTATCACCAAACGGGGGTTTATTTTTTTGCATGTGTGAGGACTGGGCGGCCTGGCACTTGATCCCTTATAAAATAAGTCCTTGTTCAGAGTCCTTTCTTGGGCATGTAAGAACTGGCATATTATGTGGGGGGGTAATTTATGGTTAGACTGACCGCCATTGGCTAGGGGTTTCCAAATTTCACACTACATACACACCCACCAAGGCCGCTAGTTCTTCCTCCCCTAGAACAATGGAAGATATGGACCTCTAGGTTTCGATGTAATAATATTAATTATAGTAGTCGACAACTCCGGTTTCCCGTATAATATTTTTAAAGGAATTCAATTAGGACAATTTAAGCAAGGATAACATACGGCGAATACAAGCTGAAAAAGAAACATGAAATAACAACTTGGTAGTAGACGACACAAATGAACAACTTCAACACGTGGGAACATGAAAATATATCAATCTTTTTACTACACACGTTGATACACATATTCAACATGTTGGCTATATTATTAACAGATAGTACATAAACATAAATGTCTTTCTTCTTTTCTTTTCTTTCTTAAGTCTTTTTTCAAATTGAGAGAGAGTATATAATTGGATATAGGGAGAAACAGTCTTAAAGTTTACTTATCTTTTTCTGATGGATTCCTGTGGAGAATATTTCCTCTTTTACGTGCTAACGGACTTTGTTATTTTTATTTCTGGCTTGAAGGTATGGCTCCTTCTCCTTCTTGTCCAAGATACTTTCCGTCTTTCTTTACCCGGAGTCTTGGCATGGGTCTCGCCCCATCTGTTCACGATGATGTCTGATCCAAAACTGATTTTCTTATTCCCTATTTCTGCTGACTGAAGAAGGGGGCTATTTCCGCTTTGGGATTCTAGCCAATCATTTGGCTTCTATTTTCTTCCTTCCACTGTCAGGCGACCTGTGTGAGGTCACGGAGTACAGATAGCCTGACCCACATTTTTTTCTTCCTTCAACGGCCGGCCAAAGTTGACCTACATTCATTATTTGTTTTTTTAACAGTCAATCTTTGGCTAATTCAAACACGGAATAGTAGTAATTCCTTATTTCTCTTCTCTCAGTGGGAGACCACGTGACAATATCATATAAAAATGTATTAATTTTGTTTTCTTTTAACTCCTTATTATTTTATTTTACCTTATTTTCTCACAGTGTATGTAAAACTATTAACATATAAAAAAGTAAAGTTGGCGACCATAGTCAAGGGTGACCCAAAGGTTCCCTTTTTGATAGCTACTACACCGAGGTGTAGGGGAGGGCGCTACTCCTTTCCCTAGATTGCTCCACTTTACCCTTGATCCGTACCTTATGATGCTGAGTGTTAAGCAAGGAGGTATCAAGTACCATTTTTTTAATCTTTGGTATGACTCGAGCTGGGATTGAACCTGGGTCTCCCGGGCCATTGGTGAACACTCTAACTGCTAGTCCAATGTTTTCATTTAATCTTCCCACTTGGCTCTATAAGATTTGTGTTATTTCTTACGTCTTATTTAATAAAAAAGATGGCAATGTATTAATGTACACTTGGTAACTAGTTATTTCAACTTCCCAAAATCCACTTTTTCTCTTTGTCTCTTAATGATTGTATACAGTATTTGTCACATCATAATTATAGAAGTTATAATTACATATAAATAAGGGAAAGTATACTATATTTAGCCTCTAATAATTACTTCCCTAATACTTATTACTTATTTAAAGGTCAACTTTTGGTTAAGTTCAGATTTGATCGTTAGTTAATGTTAGTTGAC